>CM060910.1:690357302-691581587 GCA_030737875.1 Allium sativum
AAGGTCCTGGGTCCTCTCTCCCCCATACTTTTAGTCATCAGGGTTACCCGAATCTTTAGCCATATACTAAATCATTTTTATATCCCGCAGTAGGGAAATCATTTCAGAACATAATAATCACAAGTACTTTAAAAACTATAGTACTTTACATTAGCAATTCACACATATGATCAGTCACTATTAATCATTTAACCTTTGAGCTCGTACGTCTTAAGGAAAGGTGTTAAGCAAGTGAATAAATTCTCCGCCACCAAACAGATATATCATCAATTGCAACTAATCGTTTATGTGATTAACTACAATGTCAAACATATAATACATTTTTAATTCATTTCGGATACATCGGGTTCAATCCTCGAAATCCTTTCTGTTTTATAAAACATTTTTATAAAACATTCCCTATCCAAAATCGGGAACACATTTCTTTTCACTTAAGAAAATATAATTTCAAATATTCATTAAATTTGAAATAAACTCAATAACATCGCTAAACACCTCACAGTCAAATTGTGAAGTGTTTCACAAGATGTTAGCATACACATATTTCTACCCAACCCAATGCAAAGTGTAAAAGCATATTTTGCTCATAAACTGGTCGAGCACTATCCAAACAATCAATTAATCATAATCAATGTCAACAACCAAGTATACTTGGTTTATATCACTTCTCGTGTTTTGGTAAATTTAATTACCATCTATTCATTCTAATTTAATTAAAGATTTATTAAAAATCTTCTTAGTTTTAATCTCTGAAATTCATTACCTAATGATTATTCAACTTTCTGGAAATTAATCCTGTCTTTACTTGGGTTAAGAACAAATGTTATTCAAAACACCGTTCATGATAAACCCAAAATCATCTCCTATCAAAATGGAATCTTCACGGAAATCATAATAGTATATAATCGATATAAATTTCCGTATCAGACAAATACTATAAACAGAATAACGACAAATTCTTTTAAATTCCATAAATAGTAACGATCTTCCTTCACGGAAGCTCATCTCGATTATCACTAAATCGAATTCCATTCAATTCCAATTTAGTTTATTAAATTGGAAAATCTCATTTTGGAAAAAAAATCATTAAATCTTAGTTAAAAGATTATTAAATTCTAAACCATATATTAAACACTCAAGTCATAACATATCCATAATTAATTTTATATGTTTTCATGTTGTAGTGTTCGTCGTCACGATTCTAAGGTCCAGTTTGCGAATTTCTGACAACATATGAAAAAGTTATGATCGTTTAAAAATTTAATTATTTTTCTCTCTGACATACGTCTGTTGCTTCGGTTCAGACGTCTGACTAAAGCAATTGATTATTTCTCGAGAGCTTTGACATACGTCTGTTGCTTCGGTTCAGACGTCTGACCTGAAGCAAATAATTATTTTCTTCCAGAGAGCTTTGACAGACGTCTGTTGCTTCGGTTCAGACGTCTAAACTGAAGCAAATCCAATATTTTTCCTAGGCAATGATTTGCAATTGATTCTTGGTCGATCTCAGATCAATGGTGATGGCTTATAACATTTTCTAAATGAAAGTGAAGCCTCTTTAGCTCACCGAAACCACTCAAGAACACATGCACACATGCACGAACATACATACATGATATTGCAATGATTTTTGATTATAAACTCATAAACAAACAAATTTTCTAACCAAAGAAATCAAACACGATTCAAGCGAATTGTGAAGTCTTAGAACTTGCCAATGTGACAACGGAGCTTTACAATATCTCTAAATCAACTAGTAGCATATGAATTAGATTGTGCGGACAATTCTAATCATAATTTTCAATTCAATGAAACATAAATGCATGAAATCAACCAAGTTACACTAGCCTACCCAATTCACTAGCATATGCAAACTCAAATGAACATCAACAACCATTAATCATCTCATAACACAAATAATTAACTAGCAAACAGTTAATTTTAGTCTAGCCTTTTTTAGTGAATAGTTTCTCACCTTAGCTTGTTTAGAAACAAGAAATTAATCCGAAGCTTAGCTAATCTCCATCCTATACTCATATAAATTAATTTCCTAAGAATTAGGTCATAGGAAATTTCAGAAATTGGAGAGAAAGCATGTAGGAGAAGATGGAGAAGCTTACCCTAGTTTCTATGCTTGATTTCCACTTAATTTGAGCTCCAAATTGAAAATCCTAACTTATGAATTTTAATTTCCCATTGTAACGACCCAAGGATTTTCGACTCCGAAAATCGACACAAAACCCAGCGTCGACTGTTCAGACATCGAAAATACCGGACCATTAATAGAAAGAAGTTAGAGGATGAGATAGAAAAGATAGAACTAATAGAATAGGAGAAGAAGAAGAACACAGCTGAACATAATCAGAGTAAACACGAATCTCACAGCGGAACGAATAAAATATATTATATAACATAACTTTGAAATACAAAACTGTATTGTATATACATACCATTATCAGAGTACAATACATCATATCACAGCGGAAATAGTCTCTAAATGCTAACGGTGAAGCCTTCTGCTTTTAGCTCCTTCAAGCGTATCTGTAAAAGCCTGAAACACTTGACTGCCCGTACAAATTTGGGCACCCAAGAGTTTAGGGAAAACAAACAAAATAAACTCTGGGTCAATCATGGGACTGGTGTGAGTAAATTCCAACCATATGGCTTAACTTTGAAAATCCTTTTTGAAACAAAAAGGATAATAGTAAGACCAGCCCACACATAAACATGGACGGCTTTTACCTTACTATAACCCAAAATATTTTTGATATCAAAATCCAGTGATATTATAATAATGTCTAATCAAATAAATAACCAAATAGTAGAACGCTTGCATCTCACGCTCTACATATATAGTATAAAATCAAAAACCGCAGGGCGCTTATTGGAGATTGGATTCCAACTATGACATGGTATGGGACCACCTTCCGATAATGTATCTCTAGAGGCGAATACACAGGGTTCAACAAGAACATCTTGTAACCCGGCCCACACATGACCGACCACTCATTTCGCTTGAGTGTATCGAATGTATATCACCAACGGTTGGACTCAAACCACCGTTCTCGAATGGGCAGAATCGATAGATTTAGAAACAAAAGGAATTTCTCTAGATAGGTGATTATACACCCTAATGGGAGCGACCCACATAGCCATGCTGCCTGCCCGATTTTTGTCATTTCCCGGTTGTGAAGCTTGAGGCTACGTCTACCTTTTAGGACATCTGGCCACCATACACTTTGAATGCCACATCGTCAAACCCGTCAAATCACTAGTTGATCTTCCCAAAATATTACGGGTATAAAAGCCAAGAGAAGCGAATTCCTCCGCCACCAGACGTAATATCTTGAAAAGAACGTCTTAGGTGATCTTCTAAGAATACGCTGTCAGGCATTCATCCATACAAGTTGTCTTGGGTCTGGACAAACAGAAAGCACCATTCTGAATAGGACGACCCTTGCATTTTACTCCGTCTACAATTTTTCTTCAGCATATTCAAATTCGCAGCGCTTATGCCTATACGGAGTGGTTTTCGATAATATATCCAACCGGTCTCTCCGTATTGACAACGAGGGTCACAACACTTCGATAGTCGGTTATTTAACTATCGAAGTAAAAACAAACATCCATTCAAATGTATAACGAGCATCCCACAATCACTAGCTCCTTTTTATTTAACATTACTTCCCCAATTTTCCATATCTTCCCAGATATATTCCAAGACTCGTTTAGCCGTTTGCATCTCTTGGAGAACGTTTCCAGTTATTATGAACCTATATTCGTCTTTGTTCCCCACCAACATAATACTCCTACATTTTCTTTGGGCAAAACATCGTCACTTATTTCTTTAGAATAAGTAGATTCAAACCAACTGTCTTTATTCCCTAGGGAGTAATGCTATATACAAAAATCACGCTTAAGCTTGGCCAACAGGGTTAATTTAACGTTATAGTTCAAAACTTGTCATACGCTGTAATATTCCCATTTTTAACTAATCTCGACACAACAGTCACGCCTAAACCTCAACAGCGTTATTTTATCGCTATAGTTCACAGACTTGCAATATGCTATTATACTACACTTTATATTTAATTTCAACGCCACTTTTCGTTACAAAAGTCTTGATATCTTTTTCCGTTACAAAATCTGGGCATTTATTTCCGTTACAAAAATCTTGGCTTTTATTTCCGTTACAAAAATCTTGGCTTATTTTAAATACGATTTTTTTTTTTTTTTTGATGTCATATCCATATTTGAAAACTCGGTTAAAAATTATTTACATTGGTCATTAACCCTTCACTCCATCTTCCTTAAACATTTCTCTTTAGACTTCTCTTATCTAAACTCGATCACGTTCTTTGTCTTTTTGGCAATTTACTTCTTATTCATATTATGATACCCAATTCAATAAAACATCTCAATACAACTTAATACCAGTTTATACTAGAATTTCTATTATAATTTAAACCTCGCTTTAATTATAAAAATATAATTTTTTTATAATTGCCTTCGTTGATTTGTCTGACAGTCAACCAATTTCTTAACAAAATGGGTTTATGGTTGACTGTCGCTGATATCGTTTATTTACCAAATCAACATAACGTTAAATTTCCATTCAACACGGTTCAAACAGTGCACAACCAGTACATCTAAATATTTAGGAATCCGGTTGAGTTCCTCCAACCGATTTTCGCATCCACAGATGTTAGTCAATTCAGTATCCAACCAATGGTGTGTACATATGCAACGATATATAATATTCAACCAATTTAACCATAATCTGTCTAAACAACCATCACACAACATTCAACCATTATTTAAAATATAATTAAAATATTTTAAATAAAACAGAGTTAGTGAATTTACTCAATTTGGCGCGTTAACCGTTAAATAACGATTTGCGGTCGGTCGATTTGATCAGCTGTTAAATTTTGCCTATCCAGCGTGCTCCAGATCTCTTCAAACCTGTTCCAGTATGTTCCCTGCGATGCTACGATCCCGACGGACTCTTAAGCCTTCTTTCTGAAACCAGTATACGGTTCCGCCTCTACTGATAATTTCCAAACTCCTATAATATCTTCCGAGCGCCATTACTTCGTTCATCGAACCATCTCGCTTCGCCAGCCCACCCATATCCGGTAGCAACCCCACGAGCCCATGCACCTGAAGTGCCGAGAACCCGCATACAAAAAAAATAGAACGTCCCATTCCAGTGAACACTTCACGAAGTCACCAGGCAAAACATTACCACCTTTTTTCCATCTTTTATGCGGTATTTCCTTTTCACGCAAGTCTCCCCTAGCATCCGACTTCGGCAACTAGCCCATAACCGAACTTTAACCTGGTGCTGCACCATACTCCATACATCCGCCCACTACATGATTTGCCACCGCCTGCCTTGTCCTCCTTATAAACATCCGCTCATTTGAATGCTAACCCCTTCACTTTTCTTCCTTCACCTTATATTTACTCCCTTCAGAAACAGTAGTCCCCCCTTCCTTTTCAGTGTCACGCTACAGAGCAACGTCCCTCAAAACCCGCTCCTTCCTACTGCATGTACATGTCCTTCGGTTCTCACACCATCCCATCACTACCCCAAAGCACCATGTTTTTCATTCCATTTGTTTTACATTACCATGCGGTTTGCCTGCACTCCCCTCCATCAACGAACTGACCCGCTACTGTGCTTCACCCATGTTACGTCCATAGTTCACACAGTGAGACAAGCCACTTCCCCAAGACCACCGAACTTGCCCTTTATTAACTCCACTAACCACCATTGCAAACATATCCAACTCCTCCTTCACGTATATACTGCTTACAAGATAACACATGGCGTCACCATTTTAGTTTTATGATCTTTCTTTGCTTTTATAACTTAAGTTTGATTTTATATTTTATTTTTCTTTACAAAAGAAAGTCCGGAAAGTTGGTGTATTTATAGCTAAATAGACACCGTGGTTGCCAAGTATGAAGGTACGTGTAGATCGGTAGAGTTGCAGTGATCTTTTCATAGCATGTGCTTTTAATAGGAAAGGGGTGACAATTCATATTAGCTCTGTTATCTAAGTCAAAGCTTGGATTTGAGGTTACAGGGAATATCAGGTTTATACGGGGAAGGTATTTGTATTAAGTTTTCACTTCAAACTGATGATCTGCTTCTTGCGTGAATTATAGATGAATAGCTGTGGCTATGGTATGAGTTTTCTTTTCATTTCATTTCTTGTTCCTGCCGATTTGAAATTGTAGGCTGCTGATTTAATATGGCATGCGCAAGGCTTTAGGATAGGGTGGTAGTTTCCAGCTCATTGCTATGTACTGAGTGGGACAAAGAGTACATTTGCTTTCGCTTCATCAAAGTCTGCCATGTATTTTCACTTCATTAGGTTGCTATTTCCTATTTCCTTAGGTCACTGCGATAAGGGAATTGCAAAATACTTGTTTTAAAGAGTTATATACCCGATATACCCAATTCTGTTCACGTAAGAGCTGTCACGGACAGAAATAAAAATACCATTGTAACGAGAGATGTGTCCTGAATCCAAAAATATAATAATATCGGTAGGTTGACCCATATTTTGAAACCCCAAAATGTTGTTACAGGGTGTAAAACAATCCAAATAAAAAGTTACTTATTTAATTAATTAAAAATTACAGTAAAATTCTAAAAATTAAATTATCACTACGCCTCAAAAGAACCTCGTCTAAATTTGAAATCGATATCTAGTTATATCGAATAAACTGTTACGGTCGATATACGATTCTACAGCGACTATTTGGAAATTTGATTTGGACGTAACTCACAATCTATAACGCTAAATCTTGGTTTTTCACTTCTGTTAGAAGGATACAGTTCAACAGATTCCAACGCTTCTTGTTTCGAAGGAATCCGATTTAGAACGAGTCCTGTACACTCAATTGAAGTTCAGAACGTTAAATTACGAACTGCAGCGTCGTTATGAGCTCGATTATATTTAATATATATTTTTATACGTTCAACTTCGTTTTAATTAATATATAAATCCACTTATATTATTAATTCAATATTAAACTGATTTAAATATTCAAATATAAATCGATAAAACTGCGGGACATTACATTCCTTCCCCCTTAAAATAATTTCGTCCTCGAAATTGCTAAGAAGGGGAGATGCTCTAATTATAACTCCTCACAACCTGCTTTGTTGAAATTTCATACTTCACATCCTCATAACTCAACCCTTGCGTCGAATCTGTTGGCACTTAACCCTATTTCTTCCACCTGCTATCAGTTCAGCTTATACAAATGCCATATCAATCCATCTCTCTTGAATGTACCCTCAATCCAATCATTCTTTTATACTCAAGTCAAACTCCATTTCCACATCCACTTCAAATCTCGACCCCAAACTCCTACTCAACAATCCAATTTCATTCTCAATTTAATTTCTCGAACCAATTATATTAACTAATTTATTTACCTCATCACTTGTCTTTACCTCATCATAACTCTAATCTGATTTCCAAACCATTTTAATTCACCCGAGTCTAATTTCATTCCAAAATCCAGTTTCACTTGATATCTCCCTAATTCAATTCAATTTCAACTTAACTTTCTTCAGTTCAATTCCAATTTGTTTCACAAAATTTAGTGTAACCTCTGTTTTTAATTCAAAACCTGTCCTGGGGGTCTTTAAACAGTTTATTTTCTCAAAAACCAGATATTCCTTTTTCGGGTTCAAAACCAACTCGTTTTCTCAAAATAATTCAAAACAAAATCTTTGGTAGTAATCCGTCACTTAGAAACTCGAAAATGAACACCGATAATGGTCGACTTCATCATCGGAATTTATTTCCCAGCGATCAAAGTGAGTTCAATACTATATTATTTTCAAAACCTCATTTCTAAACACTTCATTTTGAAATTTCATCAAATATTCTTTCAAAATGCTTGGAAAAACATTCTTAAATTCCCAGGATTTAAAATTCCATATATAAGATCCAAATTCATTTACAAACTATTTTTTTCCAAATTACCAGAGTTTTATTTCAATTCTGGTTTAAATTTCAGATTCAGTATATCTGATTTTACATATTATATGTATAAAATATTTCGATTGGTTATTTATATAACCAATTCAATTATAAATCTTATTCGATCATAAGTTCACCCAACACATTCAATATATACTAGATAATTCCAATATATATGCTTTCTTTATATCAAAATATATTTCGGGTAAGATTATTTCATTTACCTTCTTCTCCAAAACATACCGTGTCGAATTGCTCTATTCAAGAGTTTAGAAACACCTATCGATACAGTTTGCATTACTGTTTCGACCAGAATTCATAAACCTCTCGACTGACCAGTCAACACGATATAAAACAGTTTTTATATTAATTTACAAATACGCGCTCATATATATACACTCAAACTCAATCTAAGGTACTGCTAACCTTATCTCTATTGAGTCACGCCACAGAGCCAAGGTAATCACTTAATGTAACGACCCAAGGATTTTCGACTCCGAAAATCGACACAAAACCCAGCGTCGACTGTTCAGACATCGAAAATACCGGACCATTAATAGAAAGAAGTTAGAGGATGAGATAGAAAAGATAGAACTAATAGAATAGGAGAAGAAGAAGAACACAGCTGAACATAATCAGAGTAAACACGAATCTCACAGCGGAACGAATAAAATATATTATATAACATAACTTTGAAATACAAAACTGTATTGTATATACATACCATTATCAGAGTACAATACATCATATCACAGCGGAAATAGTCTCTAAATGCTAACGGTGAAGCCTTCTGCTTTTAGCTCCTTCAAGCGTATCTGTAAAAGCCTGAAACACTTGACTGCCCGTACAAATTTGGGCACCCAAGAGTTTAGGGAAAACAAACAAAATAAACTCTGGGTCAGTCATGGGACTGGTGTGAGTAAATTCCAACCATATGGCTTAACTTTGAAAATCCTTTTTGAAACAAAAAGGATAATAGTAAGACCAGCCCACACATAAACATGGACGGCTTTTACCTTACTATAACCCAAAATATTTTTGATATCAAAATCCAGTGATATTATAATAATGTCTAATCAAATAAATAACCAAATAGTAGAACGCTTGCATCTCACACTCTACATATATAGTATAAAATCAAAAACCGCAGGGCGCTTATTGGAGATTGGATTCCAACTATGACAAGGTATGGGACCACCTTCCGATAATGTATCTCTAGAGGCGAATACACAGGGTTCAACAAGAACATCTTGTAACCCGGCCCACACATGACCGACCACTCATTTCGCTTGAGTGTATCGAATGTATATCACCAACGGTTGGACTCAAACCACCGTTCCCGAATGGGCAGAATCGATAGATTTAGAAACAAAAGGAATTTCTCTAGATAGGTGATTATACACCCTAATGGGAGCGACCCACATAGCCATGCTGCCTGCCCGATTTTTGTCATTTCCCGGTTGTGAAGCTTGAGGCTACGTCTACCTTTTAGGACATCTGGCCACCATACACTTTGAATGCCACATCGTCAAACCCGTCAAATCATTAGTTGATCTTCCCAAAATATTACGGGTATAAAAGCCAAGAGAAACGAATTCCTCCGCCACCAGACGTAATATCTTGAAAAGAACGTCTTAGGTGATCTTCTAAGAATACGCTGTCAGGCATTCATCCATACAAGTTGTCCTGGGTCTGGACAAACAGAAAGCACCATTCTGAATAGGACGACCCTTGCATTTTACTCCGTCTTCAATTTTTCTTCAGCATATTCAAATTCGCAGCGCTTATGCCTATACGGAGTGGTTTTCGATAATATATCCAACCGGTCTCTCCGTATTGACAACGAGGGTCACAACACTTCGATAGTCGATTATTTAACTATCGAAGTAAAAACAAACATCCATTCAAATGTATAACGAGCATCCCACAATCACTAGCTCCTTTTTATTTAACATTACTTCCCCAATTTTCCATATCTTCCCAGATATATTCCAAGACTCGTTTAGCCGTTTGCATCTCTTGGAGAACGTTTCCAGTTATTATGAACCTATATTCGTCTTTGTTCCCCACCAACATAATACTCCTACATTTTCTTTGGGCAAAACATCGTCACTTATTTCTTTAGAATAAGTAGATTCAAACCAACTGTCTTTATTCCCTAGGGAGTAATGCTATATACAAAAATCACGCTTAAGCTTGGCCAACAGGGTTAATTTAACGTTATAGTTCAAAACTTGTCATACGCTGTAATATTCCCATTTTTAACTAATCTCGACACAACAGTCACGCCTAAACCTCAACAGCGTTATTTTATCGCTATAGTTCACAGACTTGCAATATGCTATTATACTACACTTTATATTTAATTTCAACGCCACTTTTCGTTACAAAAGTCTTGATATCTTTTTCCGTTACAAAATCTGGGCATTTATTTCCGTTACAAAAATCTTGGCTTTTATTTCCGTTACAAAAATCTTGGCTTATTTTAAATACGATTTTTTTTTTTTTTTTTTTTTGATGTCATATCCATATTTGAAAACTCGGTTAAAAATTATTTACATTGGTCATTAACCCTTCACTCCATCTTCCTTAAACATTTCTCTTTAGACTTCTCTTATCTAAACTCGATCACGTTCTTTGTCTTTTTGGCAATTTACTTCTTATTCATATTATGATACCCAATTCAATAAAACATCTCAATACAACTTAATACCAGTTTATACTAGAATTTCTATTATAATTTAAACCTCGCTTTAATTATAAAAATATAATTTTTTTATAATTGCCTTCGTTGATTTGTCTGACAGTCAACCAATTTCTTAACAAAATGGGTTTATGGTTGACTGTCGCTGATATCGTTTATTTACCAAATCAACATAACGTTAAATTTCCATTCAACACGGTTCAAACAGTGCACAACCAGTACATCTAAATATTTAGGAATCCGGTTGAGTTCCTCCAACCGATTTCCGCATCCACAGATGTTAGTCAATTCAGTATCCAACCAATGGTGTGTACATATGCAACGATATATAATATTCAACCAATTTAACCATAATCTGTCTAAACAACCATCACACAACATTCAACCATTATTTAAAATATAATTAAAATATTTTAAATAAAACAGAGTTAGTGAATTTACTCACTTTGGCGCGTTAACCGTTAAATAACGATTTGCGGTCGGTCGATTTGATCAGTTGTTAAATTTTGCCTATCCAGCGTGCTCCAGATCTCTTCAAACCTGTTCCAGTATGTTCCCTGCGATGCTACGATCCCGACGGACTCTTAAGCCTTCTTTCTGAAACCAGTATACGGTTCCGCCTCTACTGATAATTTCCAAACTCCTATAATATCTTCCGAGCGCCATTACTTCGTTCATCGAACCATCTCGCTTCGCCAGCCCACCCATATCCGGTAGCAACCCCACGAGCCCATGCACCTGAAGTGCCGAGAACCCGCATACAAAAAAAATAGAACGTCCCATTCCAGTGAACACTTCACGAAGTCACCAGGCAAAACATTACCACCTTGTTTCCATCTTTTATGCGGTATTTCCTTTTCACGCAAGTCTCCCCTAGCATCCGACTTCGGCAACTAGCCCATAACCGAACTTTAACCTGGTGCTGCACCATACTCCATACATCCGCCCACTACATGATTTGCCACCGCCTGCCTTGTCCTCCTTATAAACATCCGCTTATTTGAATGCTAACCCCTTCACTTTTCTTCCTTCACCTTATATTTACTCCCTCCAGAAACAGTAGTCCCCCCTTCCTTTTCAGTGTCACATTACAGAGCAACGTCCCTCAAAACCCGCTCCTTCCTACTGCATGTACATGTCCTTCGGTTCTCACACCATCCCATCACTACCCCAAAGCACCATGTTTTTCATTCCATTTGTTTTACATTACCATGCGGTTTGCCTGCACTCCCCTCCATCAACGAACTGACCCGCTACTGTGCTTCACCCATGTTACGTCCATAGTTCACACAGTGAGACAAGCCACTTCCCCAAGACCACCGAACTTGCCCTTTATTAACTCCACTAACCACCATTGCAAACATATCCAACTCCTCCTTCACGTATATACTGCTTACAAGATAACACATGGCGTCACCATTTTAGTTTTATGATCTTTCTTTGCTTTTATAACTTAAGTTTGATTTTATATTTTATTTTTCTTTACAAAAGAAAGTCCGGAAAGTTGGTGTATTTATAGCTAAATAGACACCGTGGTTGCCAAGTATGAAGGTACGTGTAGATCGGTAGAGTTGCAGTGATCTTTTCATAGCATGTGCTTTTAATAGGAAAGGGGTGACAATTCATATTAGCTCTGTTATCTAAGTCAAAGCTTGGATTTGAGGTTACAGGGAATATCAGGTTTATACGGGGAAGGTATTTGTATTAAGTTTTCACTTCAACCTGATGATCTGCTTCTTGCGTGAATTATAGATGAATAGCTGCGGCTATGGTATGAGTTTTCTTTTCATTTCATTTCTTGTTCCTGCCGATTTGAAATTGTAGGCTATTGATTTAATATGGCATGCGCAAGGCTTTAGGATAGGGTGGTAGTTTCCAGCTCATTGCTATGTACTGAGTGGGACAAAGAGTACATTTGCTTTCGCTTCATCAAAGTCTGCCATGTATTTTCACTTCATTAGGTTGCTATTTCCTATTTCCTTAGGTCACTGCGATAAGGGAATTGCAAAATACTTGTTTTAAAGAGTTATATACCCGATATACCCAATTCTGTTCACGTAAGAGCTGTCACGGACAGAAATAAAAATACCATTGTAACGAGAGATGTGTCCTGAATCCAAAAATATAATAATATCGGTAGGTTGACCCATATTTTGAAACCCCAAAATGTTGTTACAGGGTGTAAAACAATCCAAATAAAAAGTTACTTATTTAATTAATTAAAAATTACAGTAAAATTCTAAAAATTAAATTATCACTACGCCTCAAAAGAACCTCGTCTAAATTTGAAATCGATATCTAGTTATATCGAATAAACTGTTACGGTCGATATACGATTCTACAGCGACTATTTGGAAATTTGATTTGGACGTAACTCACAATCTATAACGCTAAATCTTGGTTTTTCACTTCTGTTAGAAGGATACAGTTCAACAGATTCCAACGCTTCTTGTTTCGAAGGAATCCGATTTAAAACGAGTCATGTACACTCAATTGAAGTTCAGAACGTTAAATTACGAACTGCAGCGTCGTTATGAGCTCGATTATATTTAATATATATTTTTATACGTTCAACTTCGTTTTAATTAATATATAAATCCACTTATATTATTAATTCAATATTAAACTGATTTAAATATTCAAATATAAATCGATAAAACTGCGGGACATTACACCCATTCCCTTCCCCCATTTTCTATTTTTGCTAAGTGGAAATGAATGAATGAATGGAAGGAGAGGGCTGATTTGGTTATATGGAGTGGGCTAGGTTTAGCTAAACGAAGACCCAACCAAAGTGCTAAAACTCCGAAACTTGGAATATATCGAAGTTTATAGTTTTCGAACACGTAAACGACATTTTGAACTCAATGGAAGTGGTTTCGAGTCCAAATTCATCCATATACAAAATGTGATTTTTAGGGATATACGATGATTTAAAAATAGAATTTTTAAATTCTGACGTATTCTATTATAAAATTATATTAAAAACAAATTTTAATTTTGTTCCAAAGTCTTAGGGATGTTACTCTCCCCTACTTAAAACTTTTCGTCCCCCGAAAAGGAACGAAGACATAAGTAAGTTTATTATTTAAAATATAACATTTTAAAATCAATTTTGAAAATCTATTCCTTATTACGAATACGCTCTCTCATATACGTAATACTCTTAACTCATTCTAGGGCATTACAAACCCCATCTCTAATGAGCTACCCATTCTAGGATACTACCGATCTTATCTCTAATGAGTATTCTTATAGGATATTACTAATCCTATTTCTGATGAGTCTTTTATTATGTTCTAATGAGTTGTACCCTAAAGATTTGAGTTAATCAAAGCTCTAATACCAATTTGTAATAACTCGAACTTCCTCGCCCTTCGAATCGACCGTAAGGCCCTATTCAAAAGTCGCAAATCCTCGGATTATTAACTTTGGGCACACAACATATCAGAATAAACAATAGAAGACTTTTATAGACATCATAATAATATTACGTTAGAGTACAGAATCTCATAATACATTGAAATTAATACAGCAGAAGATATATTTACAATAAATGTAATACAGTGCAGAGTGGAAATATGTAAACTAACACAGCGGAAGAATATAAATGCTTTGGACACAGCTTTAAGCTTCAATCCATAATCCTGCTCAATGAAATAATCTGCAAAACAAGCTACTCAACTACTCATGTGGAAAATATGGGCATCCGAGTTTGCAAGGGAGAAAGAAACTATGATTCTGTCATGGAACTGGTATGAAAAACTCTACAATTATAATTAACTTATTTAAAAGTGAGGCAAATCACGGGACCACGCCGTATGACACGAAATAGGTTTTCTCCACTAGATTTCCAGTGCACATACAACAACCCAAACTAGACTTGTAAACTACGATGCATCAAACAACATGCGGTTTTCCAATCTACCTATTTAGACTTAATCCCCAAATTTAAATTTTCCAAATCCAATTATCTTTACAGAAATTATTCCTTTGGACTTTATTTCCCAATTTCTTATTTCAAATCATTCGAAATACATATCTAGCTTTTATATCAAAGTAGATTTCACTTCGGGATCTCAAACCATAATCTTTGGAAATATGAATTCCAAAGCATCACAATGCATACAAACACTATGTAATCAAATATCGGGAGGTTTCTCCCGTCAACAAGGCCAAGGGTCGGTTCCTTAGTCACTTGATATACATATACATATATATATATATATATATATATATATATATATATATATGTACCTCCCACACATGGAGCAGGCTATACCTGACCACTGACCAAGTCTTAAGGTCTTGGGTCCTCTCTCCCCCATACTTTTAGTCGTCAGGCTTACCCGAATCTTTAGCCATATACTAAATCATTTTTATATCCCTAAGTAGGCAAAATCATTTCAGAACATAATAATCACAAGTACTTTCAAAACTATAGTACTTTACATTAGCAATTCACACATATGATCAGTCACTATTAATCATTTAACTTTTGAGCTAGTACGTCTTAAGGAAGGGTGTTAAGCAAGTGAATAAATTCTCCGCCACCAAACAGATATATCATCAATAGCAGCTAATCAGTTATGTAATGAACTACAATGTCAAACACATAATACATTTCTAATTCATTTCGGAAACATCGGGTTCAATCCTCGAAATCCTTTCTATTTCATAAAACATTTTTAAAAAACATTCCCTATCCAAAATCGGGAACACATTTCTTTTCACTTAAGAAAATATCATTTCAAATATTAATTAAATTTGAAATAATGTCAACAACATCGCTAAACACCTCATAGTCAAATTGTGAAGTGTTTCACAAGATGTTAGCAAACACATATTTCTACCCAACCCAATGTTAAGTGTAAAAGCATATTTTTCTCATAAACTGGTCGAGCACAATCCAAATAATCATTCAATCAATCATAATCAATGTCAACAACCAAGTATATTAGGTTTATATCACTTCTCGTGTTTTGGTAAATTTAATTACCATCTATTCATTCTAATCTAATTAAAGATTTATTAAAACTCTTCTTAATTTTGATCTCTGAAATTCATTACTTAATGATTATTCAACTTTCTGGAAATTAATCCAGTCTTTACTTGGATTAAAGAACAAATGTTATTCAAAACACAGTTCACGGTAAACCCAAATTCATCTCCTATCAAAATGGAATCTTCACGGAAATCATAATAGTATATATAATTGATATAAATTTCCTTATCAGACTAATACTATAAATAGAATAATGACAAAGTCTTTTAAATTCCATTAATAGTAATGGTCTTCCTTCACGGAAGCTCATTTTGATTATCACTAAATTGAATTCCATTCAATTCCAATTTAGTTTATTAAATTGGAAAATCTCATTTTGGAAAAAAAATTCATTAAATCTTATTTAAACGATTATTAAATTCCAAATCATATATTAAATACTTGTAATAACCCGAAATTCTGAGCCAATTTTAAATTTTTATTTTGGCGATTTTAGTGAATTTTGAATATTTAAAATGAATTATTTTAAATAATAACGACGAGAAATTTATTTTGAATAGAATTAGAACGTATATATTTATTTGAATCGTCGTTAGAATATAAATATTTATTTTTAATTATAAAAGGAATTGAAAATGGCGCAGTAGTTTGAAAATTCGATTTCAAAGTTCAAATGAATGTACATGATTCAAAATAAACCGAATTTTAGTGAAACCAAAAATATTAGAATCTATTTGAAAATATCTTTCCAACAAATCCGAAAAATTGATATTTCATAGCGGGAATAAAAAGTTATGCCCAGTTGAAGATTCAGAATAGTCGCTATGGAATTCTGGCCCTTAAAAATAGAAATTTTGCAAACAACCTCGGTTTTCGACGAAACCACTTTTGTTTTATCCGGGATGTCAAGTTACTGCTAGATTCCAAAATTCGTAATTTTCTGAGTCAATATGTGAGCGTGGCAAAAGAAAACGTGTTTGACCAGTTTGAGTTGATTTTAATCTACTGGAAAATGGCCATTTTTCAAACGGTCTCAAGATTCGATGAAATTAATTTTGTTTGGACCGTATCATCAATACGAAGCTAGAAATAATTTTTCTAGAATTTTTAGAGTTAATATGTGGCCCCGGTAAATTGAAATATGCGTACAAATTCAATATATAGATTTATATTTTGATTTTGACGGAAACTGATCGAAACAGCCGAAGTGGCTTACGATACATATTCCATTATGTTCGGAATGGGGGTAATTAGCTATGGACGACAGTCAGTGGGCTTGATTTCGAAGTAAATAAAAAGTAACTTTATGGATTATAAAATTAATAAAATAAATATATATTATATAAGTCAACCTGTTCCCTCTCCCTCTTCTCTCATATTCAGATCGAGTAAATTAAAAAAAGGGGGACGAATCGCACACCGCCAGGCCGCGCTGGCCATCGCGCCGCCGGAGCAGGCGCCACTCCACCGCCCCCCTCTCTCGCCTCCCGCTCGCTCTCCTCTCTCCTCCTTCCTGAAAAAGACCACACCCCCTGAGCACCCTCGTGCCACCTTGCCTTCCCCTCTGCTCCGCCCTCCCCTGCCGAAGCCGACGAGCCACCGCGAGCTCCTCCATTTCCCCCAGGCCAACGTGAAACCCATTTTTTCCCCTAATAAAGCCTGTAAGTTTTTTCTATATATTTTTTCCCTTTTCTTTTTAGTTTATTTTATAAATAAAGTAAGGGAATTAGTTGATTAGAAAACTATAGGATTTTCGTTTATTTTTAAATAAAGTTTATATTTTTATAAAGAAAAGAATTTGATTTTTATTTATTTAAAAGGTTCAATTTTTATATAGTATTTATATGGATAAAAGTTTGATTTTTATATGGATAAAACAATAATAAAAATATGGTTTATATATTATAGAAATAATAAAAATATGGTTTTTATATTATAGAAATAATAAAAATATGATTTTTATATTGTAGAAATAATAAAAATGTGATTTTTATATGATAGAGAGTATAAAGATGCGATTTTGACATATGTAGTAGAAAAATAAAAGTACGATCTTTAGATATAAAAATGTGATTTTCATCATATATGTAGCAAAGTAAAAATATGATTTTTATCATTTGAATGACAATGTAAAGACGTGGTTTTTATATATTCATTAGCGATGGAAAAATGTGATTTTTAACTATGTAGCATGATTATAAAAATATGAACTTATTTTTAGAAAGATAAAAATATAATTTTTAGACTATGTATGTTATTTATAGAATAATCATACAAAGAAATAATTACTGATCAGTTAAAAATATTTTTTTTAACGTAGTTATACTACATAGATCGGCAATTAAAGAATGGCAGATTGGAACTCCAAGGTGAGAACTTCTCACTTTAATTCTTGTTTTCTAGTTAAAATATATACTAGGATGCAGACGGTGCTTAGCAGCACCCGACACCCGTTGTCCACAGACCATGGACGACTTGTTTGATTTTGTTGTGTGGTGAAAATTGATTGTGATGTGGAATGAATGAAAATAAATATTCATGTATTGAAATAAAAATTATATAGTTAAAAATATAAATTTAATGTGAAGGTAAATAAATAAATATTCATTTACAAATCACCCGATTTGTTTATGTACACTGATTTGACTGATATTGATTGGAACGATAAATTTTTCACGTTGCCCAACTACACAAATAAAAATCTGTGTTTGATGATTTGAAACCCCGCACGGGTGTTAGGATGATATTTGGCGTACACTAATCCCAATTGTTTAGTGGTATGTCGATCGATTAGTTGACATACTGTGTAAGCGTTAATTATTTTTATTTAATGCATATGCAGTTGTGTAGTGCACTTTGGATGATGGTTGATTATTTATCATTGCTATTATATACATGTATTGTATGGAATCCATATAATTAACATTATATGGTAATTGATTGGGCCTCATTCCAATAAAAAAGATTATAATAAATTATATTCATGTGTTGAATAAACAAAATAGTCATGTGTTGACGATATTCATGTGTTGAAACTATTCATGTATTGAAACTATTCATGTGTTGAATAAAATATTTATACAATAAAATTCACATTTTTATTGTAAGTAAGAATTAATAAATATTCATGTGTTGAATAAAATATATATTCATGTGTTGAAGAAAATGTTCATGTGTTGAATAGAATAACGAAGTTATTGAAATATGTAAAGCCGTGTTGATTAGATATGCGCCATTTTGACCCGAACGATATTTATATCGATTATATTCGTTTTTATAATGAATATAGAAAAGGAAGTGATTTCAAAATATAACGTGTTGATAATATTATCATTTATATATTAATGATATGAAATATTCAATTTGGTTTGAAATTGAATATGGAGTTGAAATTGTTTTGAAAACGAATTTAAAACGATTTATAAAATACGTTTAAAATTGAAATCGATGAAGTATATATAATATATATATATATTATATATATAAAATGGACTGAATAGAACGCGCCGCGCCGTGGCAGTTTGCGAATTTCGACCATTGACTTCGAATTGACGTTGCGGGAGATCCAACCGTCGATTCTTCTGAAACCGGAACCGTTGGGTTCGTATTGAAAAGAGCTTTCCAATGAATATTAGAAATTTAAAATCTAATGGTTGGATTTGGAATTATGTCCAAATCAAATTTGGAAAAGATCGCTGTAAGTGCAGTTCGACGACCGTTATTGGAAATCGACAGAACGGGCCTTGATAAAATTATTAAAAATATTAATAATTTGTGTGAAATCATAGTATATGAATTGGAATGAACTAGGAAAAAATCCCATATTTGAAAAAGATAGAAATATATTTTTATCGAAATGAACTAGTTATGAATTAGAATTATAATCCAATGTATTTGAATAAATAAATTGGGTTTGAAGTGGTTTTAAAAGTAATCAAAATTTCCAATATACGAATTGGAATGGATTTGAATCGAAATTATCTTCGGAATATTTCGATGTTGGATTTCGTGATTATACAGATATGGTTTTGGAAATTTGGAAGATATATTTATATCGTTATTTCCAACACGATATTTGTTGGTTTCAGAATTTGATATTGAATATAAGCCGATATATCTTCTATTCAGAGCCTTGTATTTAATATCAAATGGGATTTTGGGTTCGTCGTGAATGGTGTCTTAAATAACACTGTTCTTGATCCAAGTTTAGAAAAGAATAAATATTTTAATTAAGATTTAGTGAAATTGTCCAGTTAATTAGTGTTTAATTGGAATAGAATTTAAATTGGTTTTTGGGGTTTATCGTGAGCGGTGTTTTGAATAACACCTGTTCTTTAACCTGATTAACAATGGAAAGTGATTTTGGGTTTATTGTGAACCTTGATTTAGATGACATTGGTTCTTTAATCCAGTTAAAGAAAAGATATTGATTTTTGGGAAGATTAAAACTAAGTGGAGTTTTAATGAATCTTTAATTAGATTAAAGTGATTGAGAATGGAGTATCACCAGTTTTGCTCCAAAGCGATAGTTAAATCTTTGATTAGATTTGAAAGTGAAATGGTAATTAATATTTAGCGATAACACCGTGGTGTTAGATATGGAGTATTACTAGTTTTTCTCTATGGGATGAATAGGTTGGGATCGGGAAATAAAATAAATGATTACTTCTGTGTGGTTCGCTAATCCCGACTAGTTTGGAAAACCTTAACATGGTTTGAAATGATATCCAAAGGAAGATTAAAGAATAAATTTAGAAGAATTTATCTTTGATAAAATTAATGGGAACCTTTCCTTAAGAATGTGAATATTTAAATAAAGAATATTCTAAATTGGAATGAGGCATATATTGTGTTTGTGTAACACTTGTTTATTATATACGCGGGTTATTCGGAAAGGCCGGGTGTATGCCCATTCTGAATAACCGATTCGACGATAAGTCGAAGATGAAGACGGTGGTTGAAGACTGGAGGTCTTCACATCGTTTGGATGATTATTGATGATATTGATTGGGCTGTACACCCAAAAGGAGGGAATCAGTTGGTGATCGTCCAGACGTACTTGGAGATCGATGGATATGCGAGGAATAAGGTTCTTCCAGTTTCGTTCAGACCCAGAACGAACTTGTAAATGGACTATGTGTCTGACATTGGATTTTATTCTATGTGATTGATTTCTATTAAATATATATCTGTTTGGCGGTGGAGAATTTATTCTCTTGCTTAACACCTTTCTCTGAGACGTACGAGCTCAAAGGTTATATATTTATGGATCTCAATTGCATGGCATGAATTGCCTGTGTGGCATGCCTAAGTGGCAAATGATCAAGGCTTTTGTTGAAAATAAAAGTCTTGTGGTTGATGATCAAAGCACAGCCTATGTGGCATAGCTTTGTGTATAGCGTTAATTCGCGAGCCTCACACCTCGGTATGAGTCAAAAAGGGATAAGGACCATTGGGAGAACACGACGTTTCTTTCTATCTATGGGTGATGTCGGTGACCTACCAGCCCTGACATTTATATACTTTTTACCTGTGTGGTTGTTGGAATGTGAGGCACCTCAGATATAGGTCTGATAGGACCGGGAAACGTGTGTTCAGGAATTTCCAATCCTCAAAAGTAAGAGAGGACCGGCCCAACCGATTCCAAGGATTGCTGTGTGCGGTTTTTAGACATTTGCTAGAGTGTCTCGAACGGAGAGGAGCTTGCCCCTTACCTCGACTCATGATGGAATCCAATTTCCAATACGTGACATTTCGGTTTTATTTGTAGAGCCTAGTATTGGCGATATAGTAGCATGGGATGCTATGCCGTCTAGGATTGATACATTTATATTTGAAGTTGTTTTGACACTATACACTTATAATAGTATCAAATGATTTGTTTTAAACGTATCAAGCATTATTTGGCTATTATAAGGTAAAACCCTATCCTCCGGCTTGCGTTGCAATATGTGATGGGACCTGGGTCTTATAATAGCTTCATTTTTCCAAAAGGCATTGCGTTGTTTATTCTATGCACTAGTATTCTTGGGAGGAAACCCGTTCCGTGTTATATGGTGTGTAACTTGAATTACTCTCTTTTAAAATGAAGATTAATGACTATTTTAGTTCTCATACCAGTCACATGACCGACCTGAAGTTTATTGTTTTAACCTAAACTCTGGGTGCCCCTATTTCCACACGGGCAACTAGTAGTTTTGGTTTTGCATATTTATATTCACAGGATCCTGGTTTACAGCTGGAATGATATTCGGAAAGCTCTGTATCCGTATATCACCTTCGGTTGTGCTTTGTATTATTTTTCCGCTGCTATGTATTTAAATGTAATTTAAATATCTGATACTTGTGAAATGTGTAATATTTATTTATACTCTGTATATTCGTGTATTCTGATGGAATTATTGTAATAAACAATGAAATGTTCTTCTGTTTGCGTTCCGATGTGTGTTGTTTTCAAAGTAATCCGTTCTTTCCTTCATGAGGAAGTTATGGGTTCTTACAGTTGGTATCAGAGCTTTGGTTTACACAGTTGAGAACAAGACATATTAGAACCAAACGAAAGAATTCATCAGAGATTGGACTAGTAATGTCCAATAAAAATGGCGCGTTAGAGATGGGATCAGTAGTATCCTAAAGCGAGTCGAAAGAGTGTTATTTTTAAAGTAAAATTGAAAACAAATTTTGTTTTGAAAATTAAATTCAAGTATACATATTTGAATATTTTATTTGTATTGAATTTGGACAATCGAGTATATAATTTTTTTGCATATACGCGTCATGAACGTATATTAGAAGTTTTAATATATTTGATAGATATAGAATAATACTCTAGTCATCCGAAGATGGTACTGTTAATTGTCATGACATCATTAGTATTTATGTTCGAGTTTCGAAGGTGTGATATTTATATATTTCCAATTGACTGGTGTGAGAACCAAAACTAGATAGGGTTTATTGTTGTGATTTGGCATCAAAAACATGATTTTCTGTATATGTATCAAAATTATGAATTTGAAATGATAATCAACTAATTGATTGATGGTTGTGTTGTTTGATTATTGGTTTGATAATTTTGAACGATTTAGCCTAATGGAACCAAATTTAGAACTGTATTGAAAAATGATTACAACTGCATGCATATACATGTATATACATTGAACAGGTCATAGCAAGGAGGCTAGAGAAGAGGAATAAAATTGTTTGCCCGACAAATAGGTACATGTTTATTGTATTTCTTGGGAATTTGATGATTTTATGAGGCGATTGGCTAGCCGCTTGGCTTTTTCTTTTTCTTTTGGATTGGTGAGGGCCATGGGAGGCTATTTGAAATATCCTGAAGCTCCCGTTGCAGGGGAGGTTATGGCGAAATTTTTCGAAAATTTAGGGTGTTAGCCAAATTTTTGAAAATTTGAAAAGTTCTTAGAAACTGAAAAGTTGAAGAACTTAAGCCGTAATGAAAATAATGAAAGTTGAGTTGGTTTGTAAAACAAATTTCAGCTTCGTTCCTTTTCGGGGACGAAAAGTTTTAAGTGGGGGAGATTGTAATAACCCGAAATTCTGAGCCAATTTAAAATTTTTATTTTGGCGATTTTAGTGAATTTTGAATATTTAAAATGAATTATTTTAAATAACAACGACGAGAAATTTATTTTGAATAGAATTAGAACGTATATATTTATTTGAATCGTCGTTAGAATAGAAATATTTATTTTTAATTATAAAAGGAATTGAAAATGGCGTGGTAGTTTGAAAATTCGATTTCAAAGTTCAAATGAATGTACAAGATTCAAAATAAACCAGATTTTAGTGAAACCAAAAATATTAGAATCTATTTAAAAATATCTTTCCAACGAATCCGAAAAATTGAAATTTCATAGCGGGAATAAAAAGTTATGCCCAGTTGAAGATTCAGAATAGTCGCTATGGAATTCTAGCCCTTAAAAATGGAAACTTTGCAAACGACCTCGATTTTCGACGAAACCACTTTTGTTGGATCCGGGATGTCAAGTTATTGCTAGATTCCAAAATTCGTAATTTTCTGAGTCAATATGTGAGCGTGGCAAAAGAAAACGCGTTTGACCAGTTTTAGTTGATTTTAATCGACTGAAAAATGGCCATTTTTCAAATGGTCTCAGGATTCGATGAAATTAGTTTTCTTAGGACCGTATCATCAATACGAAGCTAGAAATAATATTCTAGAATTTTTAGAGTTAATATGTGGCCCCAGTAAATTGAAGTGTGCGTTCAAATTCAATATATAGATTTATATTTTGATTTTGACGGAAACTGACCGAAACATCCGAACTGGCTTACGATACATATCCCATTGTGTTCGGAATGGGGGTAATTAGCTATGGACGATAGTTGGTGGGCTTGATTTCGAGGTCGAAATAAAAAGTAACTTTATGAATTATAAAATTAATAAAATAAATATATATTATATAAGTCAACCTTTTTCCTCTCCCTCTTCTCTCTCATATTCAGATCGATTAAATTAAAAAAAGGGGGGAGGAATCGTGCTCCGCCAGGCCGCGCTGGCCATCGCGCCGCCGGAGCAGGCGTAACTCCACCACCCCTTGTCTCGCCTCCCGCTCGCTCCCCTCTATCCTCCCTAAAAAAGACCGCACCCCCTGAGCACCCTCGCGCCACCTTGCCTTCCCTTCTGCTCCGCCCTCCCCTGCCGAAGCCGACGAGCCACCGGGAGCTCCTCCATTTCCCCCCAGGCCAACGTGAAACTCGTTTTTTCCCCCAGTAAAGCTTGTAAGTTTTTTTTATATTTTTTTTCCTTTTCTTTTTAGTTTATTTTATAAATAAAGTAAGGGAATTAGTTGATTAGAAAACTATAGGATTTTTGTTTATTTTTAAATAAAGTTTATATTTTTATAAAGAAAAGAATTTGATTTTTATTTATTTAAAAGGTTCGATTTTTATATAGTATTTACATGGATAAAAGTTTGATTTTTATATGGATAAAAAAATAATAAAAATATGGTTTTTATATTATAGAAATAATAAAAATATGATTTTTATATTATAGAAATAATAAAAATGTGATTTTTATATGATAGAGAGTATAAAGATGCGATTTTGACATATGTAGTAGAAAAATAAAAGTACGATCGTTAGATATAAAAATGTGATTTTCATCATATATGTAGCAAAGTAAAAAATACAAATTTTATCATTTGAATGGCAATGTAAAGACGTGGTTTTTATATATTCATTAGCGATGGAAAAACGTGATTTTTAACTATGTAGCGTGATTATAAAAATATGAAATTATTTTTAGAAAGATAAAAATATAATTTTTAGACTATGTATGTTATTTATAGAATAATCATACAAAGAAATAATTACTAATCGGTTAAAAATATAATTTTTAACGTAGGTATACTACATAGATCGACAATCAAAGAATGGCGGAGTGGAACTCCAAGGTGAGAACTTCTCACTTTAATTCTTGTTTTCTAGTTAAAATTTATTCTAGGATGCAAACGGTGCTTAGCAGCACCCGACACCCGTTGTCCACAGACCATGGATGACTTGTTTGACTTTGTTTTGTGGTGAAAATTGATTGTGATGTGGAATGAATGAAAATAAATATTCATGTGTTGAAATAAAAATTATGTAACACCTCGTATTTTCTATTAACGTTATAGTAACAAATTAATCAATACTTAATTTGAAATGTGAGAATTAAGGGAAACGGGTTACGCCATTGCGTTCGTTTCGGAATTCTGCTTGAGATAGAGTCCGAGTTTGAGTGAATTGGACTTCATATGAAAAGTTATGGCCTTCAGAAGTTTTAGAAATTCAAATAAATTCAAACAGCTCAAAACCAGGTACAAAATTCAAAATAGAAGTCAGAAGCGGGCTGGGCGGGAAAATTCCCGCCCAGGACCCAGGTCGACCAGGGGGTCGACCCTAGTGTCGACCTCCCCCCTATAGGTCGATCTGGGGGTCGACCTGCCCCCTCCCCTCGGCCAGATCCGAATTTCGACGACTGATGACTTGCTGCTGAGTCACTAGGGTTTCTGGATAGTTCTGATCTGGTCTAAATGGTTGTGATTAACTTTAGGTTCATCTGACGGCTCTAATTGAATTAAAATTCTATATAAACAACCCAATGCTCAAACCTAAAAATCACACAAAAATAATCTTGGAACTATCACGTCGTCAATAGAGAACTTGGAGTAGCCGTCACCAATTCAAAGACAAGATAAAAACCTGAATCAAAATCAAATTAAAAGTAATCAAATTCAACAATCTACATCAAAGGCGAGCTTACCAATTTCAGAATTCATATTTCAGAAATCAAGAATTCCTTTTTGTAAGTTGGTTATTACGTAGATTTAAACATTCTTTCCAATGAATCATGACATGTTGTAATTCGAATATAGAATGATGCTTATGTATAAGATAAATAAAGCTTGATTCTCGTTTATCTTAAAGTACCGTTGCGATTGATCATGTCTATATGCTTGTGGTGATGAATATATTGTATGTTATTGGAATCTATTATGATTGGGTAATGGATTTATTATGCCAACTAAATGGTGAAACATGTCATGTTACAATTTTGTGGTTACTTGCAAGTTTATGATCTAAAGCACATGCTTATATGTTAGATCAACACTCATGTATATTTAGATCCATATTAAGTTGAATCTATTTATGTTGTAAAATTGGAATTGTAGTTCTCATATGTTTTAACACGTAAGTATCATGCTAAGTTGTGATTCGATTATGTTTATAATAGCCCTCTTATGTTTAACACACATAAGTTATCATGTTAAGTTGTGATTCGAATATGTTTATAGTAGCTCTCTTATGTTTAAAACACATAAGTCATCATGCTAAGTTGTTATTCGAATATGTTGATAATAGTTCTCTTATGTTTAACACACATAAGTTAATATGATAAGTTGTGAATTAAAAACGATTATAGTAGCTTTCTTATGTTTTGACATACATAAGTTAAAATGTTAAGTTGTGGTTTAAAATTGTGTTTATAGTTAAACCTCCATGCTAGACCTTTATCAAGTTCACATGACAATTAAACCCAACTTAGTCACAAGTTCACCTTTACCCGTTTAATTAAGTTAATAATACTTCTATGATAAGTTACACATGATAAGTTAAATGTATGCTATTTTATGTTTGTTTCATGTCCCTTGTTTATTACCCTTTTTGTTTATGAGTTTGGGCTAATTTTCTAGCCCAACAATTTATGTGATTCATGCGTACGTTCCACGGGGATAACGATGGGAAAATATGAAAATTCATGGCATAGATTTGTTCATAAAATGGTATGTTTGATATACCATTTATTAAGCATAATCAAAGGATAACTATGGCATGATTAAATTAAAACTATTTTACATAAAGAAATTAGACATATATAGAAAAAATGTGGATTTAGAAAAGATGAATATGCCTAACCCGAGGTTAGACTGAGTTGTGGTGTAAATCTTCTCAGAACCGACTGGCATATCCAGTGACCACAACAAGACCTTTCTAATGTGGGTGGTTAGTGCATCAAGCCCAAAAACAACCCGAGCTTAGACTGAGTTGTGGTGTAAATCTGCCCGGAACTGATCGGCATACCCAGTGACCACAACAAGACCTGTCTAATGTGAGTGGTTGGTGCTTTAATGAATAAATTAAAGCTAAGTCAGTATTGGTAGGGTTAAGTCAATTAGGGAAACACTTAACCGATTCAACATGTTAACTAAATGGATGGGTGGGGTTAGGTAAACTTGGACACTTAACCAAATAAACATGTTGATTAGAAAACATAGTAACGGGGACCCATTTCAGCAGTAACCCACATACATGTATCATGGTACCCTGAAACTAGGCAGGGTGGGGCATGATTACTAGGCTGATTATAAGCGGTCAAAACGTCGGCGGTTGGTGGACCAGTGTAGGTTCCGACGGAGTATGGGCATGCACGTACTCCAGAGTGGAAAAAGCAGACACTGGGCATCAGTAGTATACATTGTGCATCTTGAATCGTGTCGGGTTGCCACCAGAGGGACTGATACGCCCCATGGTGGGACCAGCACAGGTATCTACAGTCAAGCGGGGCTGAATGACACAGGATATGAATGCATGCGAGTAGGAGCCGATCATTAAGGGGATCGTTTGTTATGAACACATGGGGTTGGTTGAACCAATGGTTAAGTAGGTGCAGAGACTATAGTTATGGGTGCGATCACATGTTCCTCTTATCTTATATTAGGGTATTGTCCTATGTTCTGTTATTACTGTCATGACCCCTTTCCTTGTTTAAATACTAGTAATCAGTGAACTTACCAGATTTATTATCTGAACCGTTTTCTTTCGTCCTCCTTTCTTCCATTCCCCCCCCAGGTCCACAGAGAGGGAATACTCCAGCTTAGTCAGACTCTTTGCAAGCTTTAAGAAAGTAGATGTATGATTTGGACTCTCTCTCACCTTGGCTATGGCTCTTGGACATTATCCTTGGGGATTTATGTAGTTTTATTTATGGTTTATGCTTCTTTAATAAATAATCAAGACAGAAATTATGGTGTAATGTTTTGGAAGTTATTTCGAGACAATTTGATGTAATTCTTTTGTATTGAACCACGTATGCAATAAATATTTTAATTTCGTTGCTTATATTTATCTATCTTGTAAATTTTTCTGTGTCTTGTACTTATAACCCTCCACCAAAGTTAAGGCATTCCCTTTGTGAGTGACCTTAACGGAGGTGGGGTGTTTCAAATTATATTGTTAAAAATATAAGTTTAACGTGAAGGTGAATAAATAAATATTCGTTTATAAATCAGACGATTTGTTTACGTACACTGATTTGACTGATATTGATTAGGACGATAAATTTTACACGTCGCTCAACTACACAAATAAAAATATGTGTTTGTTGATTTGAAACCCCACACGGGTGTTGGGATGATATTCGGCGTACACTAATCCTAATTGTTTAGTGGTATGTCGATCGATTGGTTGACAGACTGTGTAAGCGTTAATTATTTTTATTTAATGCTTATGCAGTTGTGTAGTGCACTTTGGATGATGGTTGATTATTTATCATTGCCATTATATACATGTGTTGTATGGAATCCATATAATTAACATTATATGGTAATTGATTGGGCCTTATTCCAATAAAAAAAGTTTATAATAAATTATATTCACGTGTTGAATAAACAAAATAATCATGTGTTGACGATATTCATGTGTTGAAAAAATATTTATACAATAAAATTCACATTTTTATTGTAAGTAAGAATTAATAAATATTCATGTGTTGAATAAAATATATATTCATGCATTGAAGAAAATATTCATGTGTTGAATAGAATAATGAAGTTATTGAAATATACAAAGCCGTGTTGATTAGATATGTGCCATTTTGACGCGAACAATATTTATATCGGTTATATTCGTTTTTATAATGAATATAGAAAAGGAAGTGATTTCAAAATATAACGTGTTGATAATATTATCATTTATATATTAATGATATGAAATATTCAATTTTGATTTGAAATTGAATATGGAGTTGAAATTACTTTGAAAACGAATTTAAAACGATTTATAAAATACGTTTAAAATTGAAATCGATGAAGTATATATAATTGAAATCGAAGAAGTTATGGCCTTTAAAAGTTTCAGAAATTCAAATAAATTCAAACAGCTCAAAACCAGGTTCAAAATTTAAAACAGAAGTCAAAAGCGGGTTGGGCGGGAAAATTCCCGCCCAGGACCCAGGTCGACTAGGGGGTCGAGCCTAGTGTCGACCTCCCCCCTACAAGTCGACCTAGGAGTCGACCTAATGGTCGACCTAGGGGTCGACCTACCCCCCTCCCCGGCCAGATCCGAATCTCGATGACTGATGACTTACTGTTGAGTCACTAGGGTTTCTGGATAGTTCTGATCTGGTCTGAATGGTTGTGATTAACTCTAGGTCCATCTGACGGCTCTAATTGAATTGAAATTCTATATAAACAACCCAATGCTCAAACCTAAAAATCACACAAAAATAATCCTGGAACTATCATGTCGTCAATAGAGAACTTGGAGTAGCCGTCACCAATTCAAAGACAAGATAAAAATCTGAATCAAAATCAAATTAAAAGTTATCAAATTCAACGATCTACATCAAAGGCGAGCTTACCAATTTCAGATTTCAGATTTCAGAAATCAAGAATTCCTTTTTGTAAATTGGTTATTACGTAGATTTAAACGTTCTTTCCAATGAATCATGACATGTTGTAATTCGAATATAGAATGATGCTTATGTATAAGATAAATAAAGTTTGATTCCCGTTTATCTTAAGGTACCGTTGCGATTGATCATGTCTATATGCTTGTGGTGATGAACATATTGTATGTTATTGGAATCTATTATGATTGGGTAATGGATTTATTATGCCAACTAAATGGTGAAACAATCATGTTATAATTTGGTGGTTACTTGCAAGTTTATGATCTAAAGCACATGCTTATATGTTAGATCAACACTCATGTATATTTAGATCCATATTAAGTTGAATCTATTTATGTTGTAAAATTGGAATTGTAGTTCTCTTATGTTTTAACACGTAAGTATCATGCTAAGTTGTGATTCAAATATGTTTATAATAGCCCTCTTATGTTTAACACACATAAGTTATCATGTCAAGTTGTGATTCGAATATGTTTATAGTAGCTCTCTTATGTTTAAAACACATAAGTCATCATGCTAAGTTGTGATTCGAATATGTTGATAATAGTTCACTTTTGTTTAACACACATAAGTTAATATGCTAAGTTGTGAATTAAAAATGATTATAGTAGCTTTCTTATGTTTTGACATACATAAGTTAAAATGTTAAGTTGTGGTTTAAAATTGTGTTTATAGTTAAACCTCCATGCTAGACCTTTGTCAAGTTCACATGACAATTAAACCCAACTTAGTCACAAGTTCACCTTTACCTATTTAATTAAGTTAATGATACTTCTATGCCAAGTTACACATGATAAGTTAAATGTCTGCTATTTTATGTTTGTTTCATGTCCCTTGTTTATTACCCTTTTTGTTTATGAGTTTGGGCTAATTTTCTAGCCCAACAATTTATGTGATTCATGCGTACGTTCCACGGGGATAACGATGGGAAAATATGAAAATTCATGGCATAGATTTGTTCATAAAATGGTATGTTTGATATACCATTTATTAAGAATAATCAAAGGATAACTATGGCATGATTAAATTAAAACTATTTTACATAAAGAAATTAGACATATATAGAAAAAATGTGGATTTAGAAAAGATGAATATGCCTAACCCGAGGTTAGATTGAGTTGTGGTGTAAATCTGCTCAGAACCGACCGGCATATCCAGTGACCACAACAAGACCTGTCTAATGTGGGTGGTTAGTGCATCAAGCCCAAAAAGAACCCGAGCTTAGACTGAGTTGTGGTGTAAATCTGCCCGGAACCGATCGACATATCCAATGACCACAACAAGACCTGTCTAATGTGAGTTGTTGGTGCTTTAATGAATAAATTAAAGCTAAGTCAGGATTGGTAGGGTTAAGTCAATTAGGGAAACACTTAACCGATTCAACATGTTAACTAAACGAATGGGTGGCGTTAGGTAAACTTGGATACTTAACCAAATAAACATGTTGATTAGAAAACCTAGCAACGGGGACCCATTTCAGCAGTAAACCGCATAGATGTATCATGGTACCCTAAAACTAGGCAAGGTGGGGCACGATTACTGGGCTGATTATAAGCGGTCAAAACGTCGGTGGTTGGTGGGCCAGTGAAGGTTCCGACGGAGTATGGGCGTGCACGTACTCCGGAGTGGAAAAAGCAAGCACTGGGAATCAGTAGTATACACTGTGCATCTTGAATCGTGTCGGGTTGCCACTAGAGGGACTTATATGCCCCATGGTGGGACCAGCACAGGTATCTACAGTCAAGCGGGGCCGAATGACACAGGATATGAGTGCATGCGACTAGGAGCCGATCATTAAGGGGATCGTTTATTATGAACACATGGGGCTGGTTGAACCAATGGTTAAGTAGGTGCAGAGACTATAGTTATGGGTGCGATCACATGTTCCTCTTATCTTATATTAGGGTATTGTCCTATGTTCTGTTATTACTGTCATGACCCCTTTCCTTGTTTAAATACTAGTAATCACTAAACTTACCAGACTTATTGTCTGACCCATTTTCTTTCGTCCTCTTTTCTTCCGTTTCCCCCTCCAGGTCCACAGGGAGGGAATACTCCAGCTTAGTCAGACTCTTTGCAAGCTTCAAGAAAGTAGATGTATGATTTGGACTCTCTCTCACCTTAGCTGTGGCTCTTGGACATTATCCTTGCGGATTTATGTAGTTTTATTTATGGTTTATGCTTCTTTAATAAATAATCAAGACAGAAATTATGGTGTAATGTTTTGGAAGTTATTTTGAGACAATTTGATGTAATGCTTTTGTATTGAACCACGTATGCAATAAATATTTTAATTTCGCTACTTATATTTATCTGCCTTGTAAATTTTTTTGTGTCTTGTACTTATAACCCTCCACCAAAATTAAGGCATTCCCTTTATGAGTGACCTTAACGGAGGTGGGGTGTTTCACTTGGTATCAGAGCAAAGGTTTACCAGATTAGATAAGCATTTTTGAAAACTATTTTCAAAAGAAATATAAAGAAGCATTTTACAAGAAAAAGTGTTATTTTATTTTAAAGGCATAATCCCCCAAAAGCCATATGCCTTATCTTTCTATCCTTTGTTTTGAATCTTTTCTTTTTCGTTTCAGCATGTCTGGGAATCTTAACCTTCCAGAGGGTGTGCCGATACCTGGCTGGTTCAGGAGGTACTTAGAGGCTAGGGCCAACGATGCGGGCCCAGCAGATATTCCTCCTCCTCCAGCTGCAGCGGTTCCTCCTCCTCGTGCAAATGCTTTCTCAAAGATTTGTAGAGACTTTAGAGCCATGGGTGGATAGGATTTCAAGGGAACTGAATCATTCGTAGAAGCAAGAAACTGGCTCAAAGAAACGGAGGATCTATTCATTATCTTCGAGGTGGACGATAGGCAGAAGATATAGTTGGTTGTATGGTTGCTCAAAGACGAAGCTTCCTACTGGTGGGAAGTCACTAACGCTGAAAGACCAATTGAAACATGGATGGATTTCAGAATAAGGTTTGAGATGAAATTCCTCTCACAAGCTGAACGAAGTTTACAACTGGAAAAGTTCTTATCTCTTAAGCAAGGAAGTATGACGGTCAAGGAGTACGTCAACCAATTCAATCATCTGGCTTGATTTGGACTGGACTTAGTGAATATTCCTCATAAGAAGGCTCTCCGTTTTGTCAAGGGATTGAATGAGCCACTTCACAGCTTGGCTATGACCCATGTACCTATGGGGGCTACTTACGAGAGGTTAGTGGACATGGCACTCTTACATGAGAAAGACAAAGGAAAGAAAGAGGAAAAAACAGAAGTGCCTCAAGATAAGAAGGGGAAGGGGTCACAGAACAAGAAGGCTGATTCAAAGAAAGGCGGGAAGAACAAAAAACCCCATGACAAGAGAAAGTGTAATTTCTATGGTATTCCTGGACATCTGATCAAAGACTGCAAGAAGAAGAAAAGGAAGATGGGTGGTTGTTTCCACTGTGGTGAGACATGACACATGGCTAAGGCATGCCCAAGGAAGCAAGGGCAGGGAGCTGGACCTTCTTCTGGAGGACAAGTTCACGCTCTCACGGCACCTCCGCAAGAACGAGGTAGAAATATTTCTGTCGAAAGTTTAGTCTATCTTTTTGATCATCATGTTCGTACACTGTTTGATTCTGGCGCATCGCACTCTTTTATATCTACTGCTTTAGTGGAATCTCTAAACCTGGACACCAGTATAGTAGAGGATCCCTTGTTTGTTTCAAATCCAATTGGGGGCTTAGCTTATTTGTCAATGGTTTGTTTGGATTTGAAAATATCTATACTAAGCGTTGGGTTTAGATGTAATGCCTTTGTTTTGGGCTTCACGGACTATGGGTTGATTCTAGGCATGGACTAGCTATCCAGTAATGGTGCCGTCCTCGATTGTGAAAAGAGAGTTGTTAGACTCATGACTCGCCTCGGTAACACTCTCGAAATTTCTTATAATCCCATGAACTCCGTTATGCTTAGTTATCTAGAATCTCTTGATGCGTCTATTGAGAACTTGCAGTCTGTAACGATAGTCAGTGAATACTCGGATGTGTTTGAAGAGGTAAAGGGCTTACACCCGAAGCGGGAGATAGACTTCCGCATATGCCTCATTGACAATGCAAAACCCGTTGCTTTACCCGTTAGACACATGGCTCTAAGGGAGAGGAAAGAACTCAGCAAGCAAGTTAAAGAATTGCATGAGAAGGGATTTATAAGGCGGAGTATTTCTGAATGGGGTGCTCCAGTAGTGTTCGTGACTAAAGCGGATGGTTCGCTTCGCCTGTGCATTGATTATAGGGAGTTAAACAAGCTGACCAAGAAGAATAGGCACCCACTCCCGAGAATAGATGATTTGTTTGATTAGCTTGTAGGTGAATCGGTCTTTTCCCAATTAGATTTAGCTACTGGGTTTCATCAGCTAAGAGTGGCTGAAGACAGCATTGACAAGACCGCGTTCAGAACTCCAGGTGGTTTCTTCGAGTAGCTTGTCATGCCTTTCGGCTTGACAAATGCACCCGCTTACTTCGTTGATTTAATGAGCAGGGTGTTCCGAGAGTTCCTCAATAAGTTTGTGGTGGTCTTCATAGACGATATTTTGATCTTCTCAAAGAACGAGGAAGAGCATGCTCAGCATCTAAAGGAAGTCATGGATACTCTCTGTGCACATCAATTGAAAGCTAAATTCTCCAAATGCCATTTCTGGAGAGAAGAAGTTAGGTTCCTTGGACACGTGGTGTCCAAAGAGGGGATAACTGTAGACCCCGCGAAAGTGGTTGCTGTGCAAGATTGGAAGGTTCCTCGAAATGCAACCGAAGTCCGAAGCTTTCTCAGGCTAGCAGCCTTTTATCGAAAGTTCATCAAAGATTTTGCAAAAATCGCAGCTCCGCTTACAAGGTTGACAAAGAAGAACCTAGCTTTCAATTGGGATTTGGATTGCGATATTGCTTTCCAACGTTTGAAAAGGGCTCTAACAACAGCCCCAGTTCTGACATTGCCTGATGGAAGCAAGATGTTTACAGTATACACAGATGCATGCAGAACGGGACTAGGCGCTATTCTGATGCAAGAAGGGAAGGTAGTGGCTTATGGAGGAAGGCAGTTGAAGGTTCATGAGAAGAATTGCCCAACTCATGATTTAGAACTAGCTGCCATCGTTTTCGCCCTTAAGTCTTGGTTCCATTATCTCCTAGGTGAGAAATTTGAACTGTATAATAACCATAAATCGTTGAAATACTTTTTCTCACAGAAAGACCTCAACTTGAGGCAGCAAAGATGGATGGAGTTTTTTGCCTCGTACGATTTTGAAATTTCCCACAATCCTGGCAAGGGCAATGCAGTAGCAGACGCCTTGAGTAGAAAGAAACTGACCTTATGCCCTCTCTTTGTGGAAACGCAAAGCTTGGAGTTCATAGCAAGCTTTAACTTCAGACCCTCCTCTGACTTTGTACCTGGCTTGCTAGAAACGTTAGAAGTGCGGCCAACTCTATTAGACTCAATCGGAGCTGCGCAAAGAGAAGACCCTCTGCTAGCCGATGTGTAACGGCGCGATTTTCGACCCCTCGAAAACCGTGTCATTTTTGAAAGAAATTAGAGGATGAGATAGAAAAGATAGAACTAATAGAATAGAAGAATAAGAAGTTATCAGAAATCTCACAGCAGAATTTAAAAATACAAAATACATTACATCATAGGGTCTGATACATCATAGTACATCATCATATTACATCATCATAGTACATTAACATAATTATACATCATGATATGGGAATACAAATCTAAACTGGATACATAGACTGGTCCTACAACTTGAACTTCGTAAGGTTCCATTTGCCTACCTGAATTACTTGCCTACTCATAATAAATATTATGAGTACCCAAGAGTTTAGGGAAAACACAGAAAATAAACTCCGGGTCAGTCAGGGGACTGGTGTGAGTAAATACAGTTAAAAAGATGTAAACAGGGAAATAAGGAATAAGGTGTTCCGTTATTAATAGATTCAATTACTTTAGAAATCTTAAGCCCAACTCCATAACTAACATATGGAAAATGACCCTTGTATTTTGATATCAAAACGTTTGATATTTACGATAGTATTTATCAAATAAATAATCATCTAGTGAATCGCTTACATCTCACGTTCACGTACATAGAATAAAATCTAAAACCCGATCGCTTATTGGAATTTGGTTTCTAACTGACAGGGTATGGGAGCACCCACCGATCAGTGTACTCTAGAGAGGATACATTGGGGTTCAACAAGAACATCCTGCAACCCGGCCACACATGACCGTCCACTCATTTAGCTTGAGTGTAACGAATATATTACCACCTCCATGGTTGGGAATGACCCACCGATTACCAAAGTTACAGCAGTGAATATAGATTTAAGAAACAAAAGGAAATACTCTAGATAGTGATAATATACCCTGCTTGGGTATGACCCAACTAGCCATGCTGCCTAGCCCAACTATTGTCTTTCCGGGTTGTGAGGTTTGAAGTCACGTTTACCGTTGACGGATTATTCTTCAACGTCTTTGAATATCACACCGTCCTATCTGACAGATCACTCATTTGTTTCCACAAATATATTCTGGGTATACGGCTGAAGAAACGAATCTCTCCGCCACCAACATAATACACTTATGTAAAGTCGATGTGTAAAATCTGATCGATATACGTTGTCAGATATCCGACTGTTCGGATCTGTCCTGGGATTGAACAGACCGTAGATACAAATTTGGAATAGTCTTTGCATTCCTCATCTTTATCGATTTCCGGTATACGTCGTAAAATTCGAGTCGAAGTGGAATGATTATTCCGGACTCTTCGAAACGATGTACGAAATTTCTTTTATAGTCAATAATTGATTTTCAGCTTAACTGTCTTTAATTTATTTTACACATTCTGTATTTAGTTTATATATACAATATATAATCCTCTGGTTCATCTTGGATATGTAAAAATATCTTTTAACATTGATCAGTTGAAGTGTGTGCGTCGTACCCAAGTTGTTGTATAGTTTTTTTTTCCAAATATTTGGTGAAGTATAGAAAAAGCCCATGCTACGCACACAGTGTTTTACCTCGCTTGTCATCGACTGTTAGACGATGTTCTATACTCCGATTTGATTTGTCAAATATTTATTTTCCTTTATTTAAACTTAAATAATTGTTTTATAATTTATTTAAATTAAATTATCTTTTAAAACTCAAGTTCTAACTCGACGAACTTCTTCGAACAACTTCGATTCTGGGACCTCACTGTCGTCTTGGCTGTTCCACTGGTTTACGCCATATTAAATAAAAACTCTATTTTTATTTAAATTAATTAATTACTGATTAATTATATTTATTTAATTAAATTAAATTCGATTTAATAAAATTCTTGCCTTTGAAACTCTATTCTCGCTTGTATTTTCCAAGTCGATATTGGCATCTCAAAATCGTGTGATTACCAAAGGGAAATCGTTGATTTTCTCTTGCCAAACCAATCTGGTTTTCTCGCTTAACCAACCACTTTACTAGCCTCGTTACCAACCTCGAAAATATGGTGAAATCACTCGAGCCAAATCATTTACCAAGCCATCGTACCAACCTCTTGATCACGTCAAAAACATGGTGGATCACTCGTGCCAAACCATCGTTCCAGCCCCTTGCCAACCCTTCGAAATCCAAGTGATCCATCGATGGATCACTAAAAATCCAAGTGCCAACCCCTTACCAGATCTCCTCTTCTCCTTCTCCCTTTCTTCTTCTCGCCTCGCCTGTACAACGTGCACTGGTGTGCACGTGCACACCTCCACTCGACGTCGAACCATCGCCGAACCACCACCCACAAACTCCACTTCATCCACCGTTCACCACTGACCCATCACCACCACCTATCGTCGCCTCCTCCTCGAAATCGCCACTCCACCAAACTTCCAGTAAACATCATCGAAAAGGACTCCCCCTAAACCGACCTCGACCCCACGCCTCAGACCATCGGAGCACCTCGCACCGCCGCCATCAGCTTCGCCAAGACCCAACGCCGTTCCACGTCCATTTCCAGCCAACTCGACCCCCTGTGGGACCCCCACGTCGCCGCCAAAAAGTCGAACCCATTCACCCCCTCAAAACATAAATCGAGCTCGACAGCTCGAAATACTCCATGGAAAAATCGTGTGATATTTTTCTCGTGTTCCCCGATGTGTACACCTCCTCCACGCTCCACGCCCCGACCATCAACATCTCCGATCGCCGGAATTTGGTGAAAGTGCCATTTTCGGCCATCTCCCTCTATCTCTCTCATCTCGATGTTAAAAATCACGAAACTACCTTTAAAAATCATTATTTTGTTCTACGATTTCATTTGAATCTCTATATTTCAATTTCCCAATGTTTGGATTTTTGGATTGAAAGTGTGGATACAGAGAATACTGCTTCTCACTGTTTTCTTGTTTTCAAACATATGTATTTGATGTTTGTTCATGCTATAAAGGTTATATATATTCGTATATAAGTATAACATATATATATATATATATATATGTTTGTATACTTGTGATTTGTGATCAACCAGGTATTTATTCACATAACAGAGGAGTTGTTTTTGACAGTAAGCAAAACAGCAGTGTTTTCTTTGATTAAGCAATGGTGATGAACTCGTTTATATTTCAAACAACACTTGCATATGAAGTTTACAGAGGATCTAAACTTGGTATTTTTAACATCTATAAGGTGATAACAATCATGGTATACTTGCAAATGATGATATAAATATGAAACACACAAAATAGTTTACAGTAACTTGCAAATCATCTTGACTTAAGTGAGTGATTACTCACTTGTTTAAAGCTCCTGAATTCTTGTTTGTAAAAGGATTATAACTTCAGCACTTTCTTGTATTTGAGTAAAGAGAAAATGCATGGAATTGGATGTGTATTTATAGGAAAAGTTCTCTAAAGTTTTCTACAACAAACTCTCTTTTGCTTTCTTACCTACCCCCCTTTCTCTCTCTTCGAATGGCTCACATATGTTACAGCAAACATGTAAGTACCCTTCACAAGAGATGATTCCTACCAACCCTTATTTCCCTCTTCAAAGTACATGAGACTATGTTTGCATTTAATGCAAAGCTTACTTTCATTTAATGCCAAGCTCAACCCTTCAAATCAATATACAAGAGAATGGGTTTCCTCTCTTTGATATTTGTTTTGCATTCTTACAAATGCACAGATATTATGTATGAGGTGATTAGGTGATGTTTAAGTCCAAATCTACTACTAAATGATGGAGTTTGCACTTTCTTTTGTTTTGGTTTAAACTCTCTTGTTTGTTGCTAATTGAAATGGTGTATACATGCATATTTGGCCGTAACATATATATATACACATATACTTTTTCATGTTGTACTCTTATATATATATGTATAAGTGTTAATCTCCTTAAACTTGTTTGCCTTTATTTGCTTTTGATTTAAATCTCTATATTAAAATAGATATCAGAGGCTTGAAAAATCCCGCCATTACACGATGTGATGGACAAGTCAATTAGGGGTGAGACTTCTATTCACCTCAATAGATACTCCATTGATGCCAAGGGTTGGTTGAGAAGAGATGGAATACTATGCGTCCCACAAGCAAGGGATTTGGTAAAGGTGGTTCTAGAAGAGGCACACCATTCCAAGCTGACCATACACCCAAGCGGAGACAAAATGTATAAAGACATCAAAAGATTTTTCTTTTGGAATGGCACAAAGCAAGACATAGCTGAATTTGTTTCTAAGTGTGTAATATGCCAACAAGTCAAGGCAGAGCAGAAGAAGCTTGGTGTTCTGCTCCATCCTCTAGAGATCCCATAGTGGAAATGGGATAACATCTCGATGGACTTTATAGATGGGTTTCCTAGGTCAAGAAGGGGCAATACCAGCATTTGGGTAATAGTGGACAGGCTCACAAAAAGCGCCCACTTTATACCCGTCAAGAATAGAAGGACTGCCTCATCTCTAGCATTCATACATCTTAAGGAGGTAGTTCGACTCCATGGGATACCCTCCAGCATAGTGAGTGATCGAGACCCTATCTTCACGAGCGGGTTTTGGAAGAGTTTACAAGAGGCTGTAGGCACACAGTTATGCTTAAGCATGGCCTATCACCCTCAAACCGATAGCTAAACGGAAAGAGTCAACAGAGTATTAAAAGACTTCTTGAGATTACGCATTATTGACTTCGGATGTACATGGGAGGATCATCTACCTTTGGTGGAATTCGCTTACAACAATAGCTACCAAGCCACCATAGGCATGGCGCCTTTCGAAGCTTTATATGGAAGACCGTGCAGGTCATCGACTTGCTGGTGGGAGTCCACAGACAAGCTCATACTTGGACCAGACATGATTAGGGAAACTTCATAGAAGGTAGACTTGATATGAAGAAGAATGAAGACTGCCCATGATAGACAGAAGTCCTACGCAGACAAAAGAAGAACTGACCTTGAGTTCGAAGTTGGAGACAGGGTGTTACTTAAAGTATCTCCTTTGAGGAACATCGTTCGCTTTGGATCTGCAGGAAAGTTAGCACCAAGATTTGTAGGGCCGTTCCCTATCATCGAGAAGATTGGGAAGATGGCTTATAGGGTACAGCTGCCCGAAAGATTGACCGGGGTTCATAGTGTCTTTCATGTCTCTCACCTTCAGAAGTGCTTACACGAGTCTGCGGAAGTGGTAGAACCAAGCGTGCTAGAGGAAGTAGAAGTTGAACGAGAAGCAACCGTGAGGAGAGTTCCAACCCGTATCTTGGGAACAGAAGTCAAAAGGCTATGCAACCTTGAAGTTAAGCTCATCAAAGTTCAATGGAGCGACGCCGAGGAAGACGCGACTTGGGAAACTGAGGACAGAATACGTGCAGCCTACCCTTTTCTTTTTGAGGGTACATCCTTGATCTCTTTTTCCTTAAGTTTATGCTCGTATCTATCTTTTTAGGTATATCTCCTTGATCCTATCCTTTATCCTTAGGTAGAAACCCATTTGAATGAAAACATGTAATTGAAACATGTTATGGTTGATGGTTGTAAGTGGTTACAAGTGGTTGCTAGCGGTTGCTCGTGGATGCATATACACACACATTAGGTATTAGATCGGCTCAGTCACTTTAATATTGCATATGCATATATGTATTGGTACATGTAATGAAACTTGATGTGTTATCATATGGACGTTGTATTTGTATGAATGATTGTGCACTCATATAGGAAATTTTGAGTAGGAAAAAAATTCTGCATTCATAATGGACTCATGGCACTGACATAATTTGCATTAAGGAGCTCAACTGAATCAGTAGACCGCCTGATTTTGCATTAGATAAGGACATGTACACACACTATGCATATGATCATGAAGCATTAGAAACTTTTAAGGATAATGGACGTCTGTGTTTGATGGTTGAGTAGATGGGTGATTGGATGGTAGGATATAAGTTCTTCTCGAATTGAAGATTTCAGGGACAAAATCTTAAAAAGAGGGGAGAATGTAACACCCCGTATTTTCTATTAACGTTATAGTTACGAATTAATCAATACTTAATTTCAAATGTGAGAATTAAGAGAAACGGGTTACGCCATTGCGTTCGTCTCGGAATTCTGCTTGAGATAGAGTCCGAGTTTGAGTGAATTGGACTTCATATGAAAAGTTATGGCCTTCAGAAGTTTTAGAAATTCAAATAAATTCAAACAGCTCAAAACCAGGTACAAAATTCAAAATGGAAGTCAGAAGCGGGCTGGGCGGGAAAATTCCCGCCCAGGACCCAGGTCGACCAGGGGGTCGACCCTAGTGTCGACCTCCCCCCTACAGGTCGATCTGGGGGTCGACCTGCCCCCTCCCCCCGGCCAGATCCGAATTTCGACGACTGATGACTTACTGCTGAGTCACTAGGGTTTCTGGATAGTTCTGATCTGGTCTAAATGGTTGTGATTAACTCTAGGTTCATCTGACGGCTCTAATTGAATTGAAATTCTATATAAACAACCCAATGCTCAAACCTAAAAATCACACAAAAATAATCTTGGAACTATCACGCCGTCAATAGAGAACTTGGAGTAGCCGTCACCAATTCAAAGACAAGATAAAAACCTGAATCAAAATCAAATTAAAAGTAATCAAATTCAACAATCTACATCAAAGGCGAGCTTACCAATTTCAGAATTCATATTTCAGAAATCAAGAATTCCTTTTTGTAAGTTGGTTATTACGTAGATTTAAACATTCTTTCCAATGAATCATGACATGTTGTAATTCGAATATAGAATGATGCTTATGTATAAGATAAATAAAGCTTGATTCTCGTTTATCTTAAAGTACCGTTGCGATTGATCATGTCTATATGCTTGTGGTGATGAATATATTGTATGTTATTGGAATCTATTATGATTGGGTAATGGATTTATTATGCCAACTAAATGGTGAAACATGTCATGTTACAATTTTGTGGTTACTTGCAAGTTTATGATCTAAAGCACATGCTTATATGTTAGATCAACACTCATGTATATTTAGATCCATATTAAGTTGAATCTATTTATGTTGTAAAATTGGAATTGTAGTTCTCATATGTTTTAACACGTAAGTATCATGCTAAGTTGTGATTCAAATATGTTTATAATAGCCCTCTTATGTTTAACACACATAAGTTATCATGTTAAGTTGTGATTCGAATATGTTTATAGTAGATCTCTTATGTTTAAAACACATAAGTCATCATGCTAAGTTGTTATTCGAATATGTTGATAATAGTTCTCTTATGTTTAACACACATAAGTTAATATGATAAGTTGTGAATTAAAAATGATTATAGTAGCTTTCTTATGTTTTGACATACATAAGTTAAAATGTTAAGTTGTAGTTTAAAATTGTGTTTATAGTTAAACCTCCATGCTAGACCTTTATCAAGTTCACATGACAATTAAACCCAACTTAGTCACAAGTTCACCTTTACCCGTTTAATTAAGTTAATAATACTTCTATGATAAGTTACACATGATAAGTTAAATGTATGCTATTTTACGTTTGTTTCATGTCCCTTGTTTATTACCCTTTTTGTTTATGAGTTTGGGCTAATTTTCTAGCCCAACAATTTACGTGATTCATGCGTACGTTCCACGGGGATAACGATGGGAAAATATGAAAATTCATGGCATAGATTTGTTCATAAAATGGTATGTTTGATATACCATTTATTAAGCATAATCAAAGGATAACTATGGCATGATTAAATTAAAACTATTTTACATAAAGAAATTAGACATATATAGAAAAAATGTGGATTTAGAAAAGATGAATATGCCTAACCCGAGGTTAGACTGAGTTGTGGTGTAAATCTTCTCAGAACTGACTGGCATATCCAGTGACCACAACAAGACCTGTCTAATGTGGGTGGTTAGTGCATCAAGCCCAAAAACAACCCGAGCTTAGACTGAGTTGTGGTGTAAATCTGCCCGGAACCGATCGGCATACCCAGTGACCACAACAAGACCTGTCTAATGTGAGTGGTTGGCGCTTTAATGAATAAATTAAAGCTAAGTCAGTATTGGTAGGGTTAAGTCAATTAGGGAAACACTTAACCGATTCAACATGTTAACTAAATGGATGGGTGGGGTTAGGTAAACTTGGACACTTAACCAAATAAACATGTTGATTAGAAAACATAGTAACGGGGACCCATTTCAGCAGTAACCCACATACATGTATCATGGTACCCTGAAACTAGGCAGGGTGGGGCATGATTACTAGGCTGATTATAAGCGGTCAAAACGTCGGCGGTTGGTGGACCAGTGTAGGTTCCGACGGAGTATTGGCATGCACGTACTCCAGAGTGGAAAAAGCAGACACTGGGCATCAGTAGTATACATTGTGCATCATGAATCGTGTCGGGTTGCCACCAGAGGGACTGATACGCCCCATGGTGGGACCAGCACAAGTATCTATAGTCAAGCGGGGCTGAATGACACAGGATATGAATGCATGCGAGTAGGAGCCGATCATTAAGGGGATCGTTTGTTATGAACACATGGGGTTGGTTGAACCAATGGTTAAGTAGGTGCAGAGACTACAGTTATGGGTGCGATCACATGTTCCTCTTATCTTATATTAGGGTATTGTCCTATGTTCTGTTATTACTGTCATGACCCCTTTCCTTGTTTAAATACTAGTAATCAGTGAACTTACCAGATTTATTATCTGAACCGTTTTCTTTCGTCCTCTTTTCTTCCATTCCCCCCCAGGTCCACAGAGAGGGAATACTCCAGCTTAGTCAGACTCTTTGCAAGCTTTAAGAAAGTAGATGTATGATTTGGACTCTCTCTCACCTTGGCTATGGCTTTTGGACATTATCCGTGGGGATTTATGTAGTTTTATTTATGGTTTATGCTTCTTTAATAAATAATCAAGACAGAAATTATGGTGTAATGTTTTGGAAGTTATTTCGAGACAATTTGATGTAATTCTTTTGTATTGAACCACGTATGCAATAAATATTTTAATTTCGTTGCTTATATTTATCTATCTTGTAAATTTTTCTGTGTCTTGTACTTATAACCCTCCACCAAAGTTAAGGCATTCCCTTTGTGAGTGACCTTAACGGAGGTGGGGTGTTTCAAATTATATTGTTAAAAATATAAGTTTAATGTGAAGGTGAATAAATAAATATTCGTTTATAAATCAGACGATTTGTTTACGTACACTGATTTGACTGATATTGATTAGGACGATAAATTTTACACGTCGCTCAACTACACAAATAAAAATATGTGTTTGTTGATTTGAAACCCCACACGGGTGTTGGGATGATATTCGGCGTACACTAATCCTAATTGTTTAGTGGTATGTCGATCGATTGGTTGACAGACTGTGTAAGCGTTAATTATTTTTATTTAATGCTTATGCAGTTGTGTAGTGCACTTTGGATGATGGTTGATTATTTATCATTGCCATTATATACATGTGTTGTATGGAATCCATATAATTAACATTATATGGTAATTGATTGGGCCTTATTCCAATAAAAAAAGTTTATAATAAATTATATTCACGTGTTGAATAAACAAAATAATCATGTGTTGACGATATTCATGTGTTGAAAAAATATTTATACAATAAAATTCACATTTTTATTGTAAGTAAGAATTAATAAATATTCATGTGTTGAATAAAATATATATTCATGCATTGAAGAAAATATTCATGTGTTGAATAGAATAATGAAGTTATTGAAATATACAAAGCCGTGTTGATTAGATATGTGCCATTTTGACGCGAACAATATTTATATCGGTTATATTCGTTTTTATAATGAATATAGAAAAGGAAGTGATTTCAAAATATAACGTGTTGATAATATTATCATTTATATATTAATGATATGAAATATTCAATTTTGATTTGAAATTGAATATGGAGTTGAAATTACTTTGAAAACGAATTTAAAACGATTTATAAAATACATTTAAAATTGAAATCGATGAAGTATATATAATATATATATTAAATGGCCTGAATAGAACTCGTCGCGCCGCGGTAGTTCGCGAATTTCGACCATTAACTTCGAATTGACATTGCGGGAGATCCGACCGTAGGATTCTCCTGAAACTAGAACCGTTGGGTTCGTATCGAAAAGAGATTTCCAATGAATATCAGAAATTTGAAATCTAACGGTTGGATTTTGGAATTATGTCCAAAACAAATTTGGAAAAGGTCGCTATAAGTGCAGTTCGACGATTTGGAAATCGACTGAACGGGCCTTGATAAAATTATTAAAAATATTAATAATTTGTGTAAAATCATAATATATGAATTGGAAAGTACTGGGGAAAAAATCCTATATTTGAAAAAGATAAAAATCTATTTTTATCGAAATGAACTAGTTATGAAGTAGAATTATAATCCAATGTATTTGAATAAATAAATTGGGTTTGAAGTGGTTTTAAAAATAATCAGAATTTCCAATATACGAATTGGAATGGATTTGAATCGAAATTATCTTCGGAATATTTCGATGTTGGATTTCGTGATTATACAGATATGGTTGCGGAAATTTGAAAGATATATTTATATCGTTATTTCCAATATGATATTTGTTGGTTTTAGAATTTGATATTGAATATAAGCCAATATATTTTCTATTCAGAGCCTTGTATTTAATATCAAATGGGATTTTGGGTTCGTCGTGAATGGTGTCTTAAATAACACTATTCTTGAGCCAAGTTTAGAAAAGAATAAATCTTTAATTTAAGATTTAGTGAAATTGTCCAGTTAATTAGTGTTTAATTGGAATTGAATTTAAATTGATTTTTGGGGTTTATCGTGAGCGGTTTTTTGAATAACACCTGTTCTTTAACCCGATTAACAATGGAAAGTGATTTTGGGTTTATCGTGAACCTTGATTTAGATGACATTGGTTCTTTAACCCAGTTAAAGAAAAAATATTGATTTTTGGGAAGATTAAAACTAAGTGGAGTTTTAATGAATCTTTAATTAGATTAAAGTGATCAAGAATGGAGTATCACCAGTTTTGCTCCAGGGAGATAGTTAAATCTTGGATTAGATTTGAACCTGAAATGGTAATTTATATTTACCGATAACACCGTGGTGTTAGATATGCAGTATTACCAGTTTTGCTCCATGGGATGAATAGGTTGGGATTGAAAATAAAATAAATGATTACTTCAGTGTGGTTCGCTAATCCCGACTAGTTTGGAAAACCTTAACATGGTTTGAAATGATATCCAAAAGAAGATTAAAGAATAAATTTAGAAGAATTTATCTTTGATAAAATTAATGGGAACCTTTCCCTTAGAATGTGAATATCTGAATAAAGAATATTCTAAATTGGAATGAGGCGTATGTTGTGTTTGTGTAACACTTGTTTATTATATACGCGGGTTATTCGAAAAGGTCAGGTTTATACCCATTCTGAATAACTGATTCAACGATAAGTCGAAGATGAAGACGGTGGTTGAAGACCGGAGGTCTTCACATCGTTTGGATGATTATTGATTATCTTGATTGGGCTGTACACCCAAGAGGTGGAAATCAGTTGGTGATCGTCCAGACGTACTTGGAGATCGACGGATATGCGAGGAATAAGGTTCCTCCGGTTTCGTTCAGACCCAGTACGAACTTGTAAATGGACTGTGTGTCTGACATCGGATTTTATTTTGTGTGATTGATTTCTATTAAATATATATCTGTTTAGCGGCAGAGAATTTATTCTCTTGCTTAACGCCCTTCTCCGAGACGTACGAGCTCAGAGGTTATATATTGATGGATATCAATCGTATAACATGAATTGCCTGTGTGGCATGCCTAAGTGGCAAATGATCAAGGCTTTTGTTGAAAAGCAAAGTCTTGTGGTTGATGATCAAAGCACGACCTATGTGGCATAGCTTTGTGTATAGTGTTAATTCGCGAGCCTCGCTCCTCGGTATGAGTCAAAAACGGGATAAGGACCATTGGGAGAACACGGCATTTCTTTCTAGCTATGGGTGATGTTAGTGACCTACCAGCCCTGGCATTTATATACTTTTTACCTATGTGGTTGTTGGAATGCGAGGCGCCTCGGATATAGGTCTGATAGGACCGGGAAACGTGTGTTCAGGAATTGCAAATCCTCAAAAGTAAGAGAGGACCGGCCCAACCAATTCCAAGGATCACTGTGTGTGGTCCTAAGACATTTGCTAGAGTGTCTCGAACGGAGAGGAGCTTGCCCCTTGCCTCGACTCATGATGAAATCCAATTTCCAATATGTGACATTTCGGTTTTATTTGTAAAGCCTAGTATTGGCGACATAGTAGCATGCGATGCTATGCCGTCTAGGATTGATACATTTATATTTGAAGTTGTTTTGACACTATACACTTATAATATTATCAAATGATTTGTTTTAAACGTATCAAGCATTATTTGGCTATTATAAGGGAAAACCCTATCCTCCGGCTTGCGTTGCATTGTGTGATGGGACCTGGGTCTTATAATAGCTTCATTTTTCCAAAAGGCATTGCGTTGTTTATTCTATGCACTAGTATTCTTGGGAGGAAACCCGTTCTATGTTATATGGCGTGGTCCCTTGAATTACTCTGTTTTAAAATGAAGATTAATAACTGTTTTAGTTCTCACACCAGTCACATGACTGACCTGGAGTTTATTGTTTTAACCTAAACTCTGGGTGCCCCTATTTCCATACGGGCAGCTAGTAGTTTTGGTTTTGCAGATATATATTCACAGGATCCTGGTTTACAGCTGGAATGATATTCGGAAAGCTTTGTATCCGTATATCGCCTTCAGTTGTGCTTTGTATTATTTTCCGCTGCTATGTATTTAAATGTAATTTAAATCTATGATATTTGTGAGATGTGTAATATTTATTCATACTCTGTATATTTGTGTATTCTGATGGAATTGTTGTAATAAACAATGAAATGTTCTTCTGTTTGCGTTCCGATGTGTGTTGTTTTCAAAGCAATCCGTTCTTTCCTTCACGGGGAAGTTATAGGTTCTTACAATACTCAAGACATAACATATCCATAATTCATTTTATATGTTTTCATGTTGTAGTGTTCGTCGTCACGATTCCAACGGTCCTGAGTTTGCGAATTCTGACAACATATGAAAAGGTTATTATCGTTTAAAAATTTAATTATTTTACCCTTTGAATGACGTCTGTTGCTTCGGTTCAGACGTCTGACCTAAAGCAAATAATTATTTTCTTCTAGAGACCTTTGACATGCGTCTGTTGCTTCGGTTCAGACATCTGAATTGACGCAAATTCAATATTTTGCCTAGCCAATGATTCGCAATCGGTTCTTAGACGAGCTTGGATCAATGGTGATGGCTTATAATGTTTTCTAAATGAAAATGAAGCCTATGTAGCTCGCCGAAACTTCTCAAGAACACATGCACACATGCACAAACATACGTACATGATATTGCAATGAATTGAACTCATAAACGGACAAACTTTCTAACTAAAGAAATCAAACACGATTCAAGCGAATTGTGAAGTCTTAGAACTTGCCGATGCGATAACGGAGCTTCACAATATCGCTAAATCAACTAGGAGCAAATGAACTAGATTGTGTGGACAATTCTAATCATAATTTTCAATTCAATGAAGCATAAACACATGAAATCGACTAAGTTACACTAGCCTACCCAATTCACTAGCATATGCAAACTCAAATGAACATCAACAACCAATAATCATCTCACAACATAAATAATTAACTAGCAAACAGTTAATTTTAATCTAGCCCTTTTTAGTGAATAGTTTCTCACCTTAGCTTGTTTAGAAATAAGAAATCGATCCAAAGATTAGCTAATCTCCAACCTATACTCATATAAGTTAATTTCCTAAGAATTAGTTCATAGGAAATTTCATAAATTGGAGAGAAAGCTTATAGGAGAAGATAGAGAAGCTTATCCTAGTTTTTATGCTTGATTTCCTCTTGATTTGAGCTCCAAATCGAAAACCCTAGCTTAGGAATTTTAATTTCCCATTCCCTTCCCGCATTTTCTACCTTTTCTAAGTGGAAATGAATGAATGGAAGGAGAGGATTGTTTTGGTTATATGGAGTGGGCTAGGATTAGCCAAACCAAGACCCAACCAAAGTGCTAAAACTCAAAAGCTCAGAATATATCAAAGTTTTTAGTTTTTGAACACGTAAACGACATTTTGAACTCAATGGATGTGGTTTCGAGTCCAAATTCATCCGTATACAAAATGTGACTTTTAGGGATATATGATGATTTAAAAATAGAATTTTTAAATTCTGACGTATTTTCTTATAAAAATAAATTTTAAATTTGTTCCAAAATCTCAGGGATGTTACTGTTCATTAGACAAAGCTGAATTTAGTAAAGTATCAGTTTGTATTTCTGCTTATGAAATATGGAGAACATTGCAAGTAACTCATGAAGGAACCAATAAAGTTAAACAGACAAATATATTAATATTAACTAATCAGTTTGAGTTATTTAAAATGAATAAAAATGAACTTGTCTTCGATATGTACTGCAGGTTTTAGGAAATCGTGCATTTATTAATGGCTTTGGGAAAAAAAATTTGAAGAGGATCAAGTCAGAAAAATTCTTAATCTTTAACACCAGAATGAGATCAGAAACATTAGCGATTGAAGAAGCCAATAATGTTTGTGAAATGAAGATCGAGGAGTTAATAGGGAAGTTGATGTCGTTTGAAGTTCAGTTACAGAAAAGGAAGGAGAATAAGCCAGCAGAAAAGAAATCTATAGCGTTCAAAGCAACAACTGACGGTTATGATTCAAGCAGTGAGGATGATGAAGAAATTGCCTTAATGACAAGGAATTCAGAAACTTTCTGGGATAAAAAGGAGAAATAATTTCTAGAAAAATAATCAAGGTAGTTTGGGAAGAAATGATGATAGATGTTACAATTGCAACAAACCAGGTCATATAAAAAGGATATTTACATATCCTGATAAATCAAAACCAACAAAAAGACAACAATTCGTCAAAGAAGAGGAAAAGGGCATACGCAACAACTTTAGACGATTCAGATTTATCATCAAGTGACGAAAAGATAGAAATCAGAAATTTGAATATGTGCTTCACAACGATTCAGAATTCAGAATAATATTGAAGAATTGGATCTAAAAACAGGTATGCCTTAATTAATTTTTGATTAAATTGGTTGAATGGATGTTTTGTTTGTTTGCCTTGTTTGAAATTTAAATTCTTAAATTCAAACTTGAATTTAAAATTTTAATTCTGAAATTCAAATTAATAATAAAGTAATAAATAATAATAATTTTAAATGTTTTAACATTAATAATCTCTCAGGAAATAATAAAACAAAAAGTGTAAAAAAAAAGTCAAAAAGTAACTCATCCTTTGAAAATACACATATATCTCGACATACCAAAATAGAGATGTTGGCATATAGGCCAGTAGTTGAAATTCCAAATTTGAATTTCAAAAGTTTAAACTTTCAAACTTCCCTCAACCTTTTCACCAACTCCCATAGTCTGAAAAGGTGTCCTGAATTTTAGAAAAGTTGTGTCATTTAATCTCCGTTTATTTATCTATTCAATTTTATTCTCTCTACTTCTCATTCAAAATTCAAACAACTTTCTTCATATCTATACTCTTCAAAACAACTCTTTAATGGCTTCCTCAAGCACACCAAAAACAATGGGATTAATCAAATCTATCAAAGATTATCTCTATAATGATAAAAAAGCAATCAATGCCTATATTGACTACTTAGCAAATGGAAAAGTCAATACAGGAATCTTCGCTATCTTTGAAGACTTTTCTTTTTATGATCTTCATTCTCTTTTCGAGTGAAATGAAGTTTTAAGCTTGGTAGATCTGTGGGATAACGAGGAAGTATGTTATCCAAATCTAGTCAAAATGTTTTATGCGAATTTGAATCGCAGTTTTTATGAAGGCAATGAGAATCAAGTATGGAGTAGTGTAAAAGGAACTCAAATTGTTTCGGATAGTGATATTTTGCGAAAGATTTAAAATTGTAAGAAAATGAGCTCGGAGTTTTTGAAATTTGTAATCGATGAACAAGATTTAGAAACGTTTAATGACATCTTTGAAAGCGATGGACACATGGATTAAAAATCGCTTTTTCCGTCCAAAAGCAAGGATTGTTAACCTCTTCCTTCAACATACTCTCACTCCCCATTCTGAAAATTTCAACAACCTTACCCTCAAAGTCCGAAAATCCCTTTTTGTTATTTCTGGTGTTTATGTTTATGATATTAATTGGGCCGATGTGATTTTGAAAGAATTCAAGCCCAAAGAAATGTCCACCAAAGAAAACAGCCTCTGTCATGGAGTTTATCTCACTCGCATCTTTAAATATTTTGGAGTGGATCTTAAAGGAGAGGAATTTGTGTCAAGAAAGGTCTTTAACTCGGGAAATATATCACTAATGCAAATTCCAGTCATTTTTAAGCCTTATGAAACCTTTGTCGAAAAATAAGCTCGAATGAAACAAGAAGAAAATCCAATGGAAATCAACAAAGAGGAAGAAACCTCCTTGGAAAGTGTAGAATGTCCAACAAATAGTAGAGCCATAACCAAGGAAATACTTGTCCAAAACCAAACCAAATTTGCCAAGAACCAAGAGAAGATTAAGAAGACACTTAATAAAATGTCTTTAAAATGAACAAGTTCTTTCGTAAAATAAGAAGAAAACTTGGATTATCGTCTTCCTTATCTTCATCCGCTAAGATCCAGGTTTATTAGCTTAAGTTATCTTGTTGTATTTGATTGTATTTCCTTTTCGAATCTTGTATTTAGTATCTTGTATCGTTTAAATTTACTCTCTTTCAAGTAATAATAACTAGTCTTGTTTGTTGTCAAAATTAATCTCTAATATATGTAAATAATAATAATAATAATAAGAAACGATTCAAAAATTAAGCAAAAATTCAAATACCCAAAAATTGACATGGGTATGTTGACATGTAGTTTCTGACATGTAACTATCAGGAAATTTAAATTATTTCAAATTTGAATTTTTAAATAACTACCTTATGTCTCTTCATTTTAAATGAATTCCACACTCTAAAAATTCTGAAAAACTCATTTTAAACTCTCACCTTCATCTCTAAACATTCCTTATCTATATAATCAAATAATGGCAAATCCTATTCACAATTTTAGCGAAAATCTTGAAGAAACTCTTAATTCCATCAAGAATATCCTGTCTATAATTCTTCATAATCAGTGCCATCTAGAATTAAGTCAGATTAAGATGATATAGCAACAAGAATTTTTTTTGATGTCATTCGTTGGATGATCTCTTCTCTTTCCAGAGATGAAGATAATAATGTCACTGGAGCACCTCTCACCAAAGAAGATGAAGATTGGGAAGTCGTCAAAAATGATCCAATCTTCGAAGGAGACAGTTAGGTGGAAGTTCCAAGAGTTATTTGAATTTGTTTGAATTGATTGGTATGAATTGTTTGATTGCTTTTTTTGAATTTGTTTGAACTTTTTTTGAAAAGCTGGTTAATATTGCTTGAATTGGTTGGTTTCAAACTTGTATATGATTGGATTGGTTGGTTGAAATACTTATAAATATTGTTTGAAATACCTGAATTGTTTGAAAATAGTGCTTGATTTTTTTATACTCTTACTTATTAGAACTATAATATAGGTATAAATTAATGGGGAGTCATAAATATTTAGATCAGTTTTTTAAGCATAGATACTTATATAGGCCATTAAGGTCATTTATGGTATAAATTAATGAGGAGTATAATTGGAGATACTTTTTTTTGATGTCAAAGGGGGAGAAATTATAAAAATAGGGTATAGTTAGGCTTAGTTTAAGAGAAATTTAGTAGGATTTACGATGAAAGGATAAGTATTCGAAGAATCAGATCAACATGTATTAACAGGTATGAATATTTTACTAATCAAGGTTGTCATCATCGAAAAGGGGAGATTGCTGGAGAATGAAGTTTTGATGAGAACAACTTTGTTTAATTATCATTGATTATAAAATATATACTAACATCTTTATCTAGAATATATATAGTTGAAATTAGGTTAAAGGGCTTCTTTTTGTAGGGTAATAAATTTTAAGGACAACACTTCTGAAAAATTAGTTTTAAGGAAAATTCTACATGAAAAAGATAAAAGCGTTTATCTTTTTAATTTATACAGCAAAAACTTAAAAGCGATTATCTTTTTAAGTTATAACATAAAAAGATAACTGCTTTTATCTTTTTCTTGCAGAATCGTCCTTAAAACTAATTTTTCAGAAGTGTTGTCCTTAAAACTTATTACCCTGAACAAATAAACCCTTTAAGAGAAAATCCCCTATATATATGCAGGATTTATATACAGGAAGTAAATACTGAGGACTGTGTAATTTTAGAGTTCCAAGAGATTCAGGATTCAAAAGAGATGCATAACTCATGAGTATCAAGATATCAAGATTTCAAGAGCTCAGCGATATATAGTACTTGAATCTAGTTTATATGTAAGACTCTAAATAGCACTCCATTTTTAATTTTTGTTTTTCGAATTTCATACTCTTTTTTCAAAATTCAAATTCTTATTTCAAACTATTTTCAAATTATTAAAGGTTTTATGTATGATTTCAAATTATTAAAGGTTTTATGTATGATTTCAAATATATATATATGTTTGTATTTTATAAGTTTTTATAAACTATAATATATATGCTTTATAATTTTATATCATAACTTTAAAAATATGTTTATATAATATATTACTATGTTTCTATATGTTTTTACTCTTTAGAAAATACATTTTAAACACTAAGTTTTGATTCAAGAATTTCCAGTTTATAAAGTTTTACAAACTATAATGTATATGCTTTATAATTTTATATCATAACTTTATAAATATGTTTATATAATATATTACTATGTTTCTATATGTTTTAATTCTTTAGAAAATACATTTTAAACACTAAGTTTTGATTCAAGATTTTCCAGAATATATATATATATATATATATATATATATATATATATTAATTTAAACACTTTAAAAATGTTTTAGAATTCAGAAAACTATATATATGTCGACATACATTATTGGATATTTCGACATATAACCGTCAGTTTTTCAAATTTCAAAGGAAGTGTCTTTTCATTAACTGAAACATTTCAGAAACGTTGCAACCTTTCAAACTCTATAAACAGGGCCTAAATTTGAATTTTTAACCGCTTTTTCTTCTTCATCTTCTCCTTGTCTCTTACCACCATTATTATTCTTTAATTTCTTAATATTTACACTTATACTCTGCCGATTTCAACAAAAATAATATCATTCTCTTTCTCTTCTAAATATATATCAACTACTCTCGGTTTGGAAGTGTTATTGAAGAGTTCTAGGGCTGTTGTAATCATTTGGGAATTGTTGGAGAAAGGGTGTGTTCCATGAAGCTCGTAAATCAAGGAAAGTGAGCGGCGTTAACCTTGTAGTCGAGAAATCAAGGGCGGTGGAATCGGTGTTAACCTTGTAGCCGTGAAATCAAGGAGGTTGCAATTGGATATTGATAATAATAAAACTCTGTGCAATCTAGCTTTCCATGGGACTGGACGTAGGAGTAATCCGAACCAGTAAAAAATCCGGTGTGTTCTTTCCTTTTCTGCATTTTGTACTTACGTATACATGTGTTTGTGATTGTTTCTATGTTTATGATCATTTCTGATGGGATAATCATTATGTGATTCATATAGTAATTCAATATTTTTAAAGATTTCTATAAATTTCTTATAAACACTATTCACCCTCCTCTAGTGTTAGTTTTGCCTTAAGATTCGCATTCCGCTTCTCTAACAATTGGTATTAGAGCATTGGTTTTCAAAATCATCAATTGGTTTTTGAAAATATTAAATGGCAACCAACGTTGGTAATAATAGTTCTTTTGTAGAGGGCCAGTCCACTATTAGACCACCACTATTTAATGGAAGTATTATTCTTATTGGGCATGTAGGATGGAAATATATTTACAGCCAATAGGAGCAATCACTTGGAATATCACACAAACTGATTATGTTGAACCCATTACTAATTTTGCACAATGGACTAATGAACAAAAGGATGCTGTATGTAACGACCCGACGGGTTCGACGCCCAGACTTCGACAATAATACAGCAAACCCGTATTACTTGTCAAAATCTAAGTATCGATAACACCGGATAGTTATTAGAAAGAGATTAGAGGATGAGATAAGAAAGGAAGAAATATTAGAATAGAAGAAGAAGAAGAGCTAACACAACAGAATTAGAATCTCACATCGCAGTGGAACAAAATATAATATAGAAATAATCTTTATTGAGAGCTTGAAAATACTTACAAATATCAGAGTACAGCTTACAGCCAACACATCTGGACAGTTATAATAATCTGTCCTCAATACAACACACAGCGGAATCATACGTCTGAATTCTTCTGGTTCGTCTCTTCACAGCATCCGATAACCTGGACCTGTACAACCCGGTCTAACCCGAGCATTACAAATACCGGGTCAGTCTGGTGAACCAGAGTGAGAACAACTCGCACAGTTTAAGGGGAATCATCCAACTTGATTTTAAAGTTCAAAAATCTTTTCGAAAGAAAATGATAATAGTAAGACCAGCCCACACATAAACACGGACGGTTTTTACGTTACTATAACCCAAACCAGTTTTGAATCCAATATCTTGTCTGATATTATACTAATGTCTAAATACAAGTAAATATCAATCTAGTGGAACGCTTGCATCTCACGCTCCACATATATAGTATACAATCAAAAACCGCGGGCGCTTATTGGAGATTGGATTCCAACTATGACAAGGTATGGGACCACCTGCCGATAGTGTATCTCTAGAGACGAATACACTGGGTTCAACAAGAACGTCTTGCAACCCGGCCCACACATGACCGACCACTCATTTCGCTTGAGTGTATCGAATGTATATCACCAACGGTTGGGATCAGCAACCGTCTCCCGACAAGGGACAGCATCGATAGATTAAAGAAGCAAAAGGAATTTCTCTAGATAGGTGATTATACACCCTAATGGGAGCGACCCACATAGCCATGTTGCTTGCCCGATTTTTTTCATTTCCCGGTTGTGAGGCTTGAGGTCATAACGTATCTTTTGAAACACCTGGCCACCACTCACTTTGAATGCCACATCGTCAGATCCTTCAGAAATCACTAATTGATTTCCACAAAAATAATCGGGTTGATAAGTTAGGAGAAGGTGTCTTCTCCGCCGCCACAGAAATACGTTTGAGGAAATCAACGTACGTAATCCGTTTTGGAAATACTCTGTCAGACATCCGTCCATACAAGTTGTCCTAGGACTGGACAAACCGAAGGCACTCTCCTACCGCATCCAAAGGATCAGTAGCGAGTAGTCCTTGCAAATCCGTAAAATCTCAACCACGACTGAACCACGTCAGAATATCTCTGGTTGTATGGCCAGAGGATATTCGATAGCAATCCTTCCGCTTATGAAGATCCACGGTCTTCAATTGCTCCATCTCGCTCAGCATCTGATATCTTCAACGTTTACGTATTCATTGGTCGGAATGGTTTTTGAATATAAATTCAATTTCGGTCTTTCCATACCAACAATCGTATTGGCCAGATTTGATAGTCGGTTATTTAACTATCAAATAAACAACATTCAAACATGAAAATAAATGAATTCGTTGATTCAGTACTTAGCAACATTTGGCCCTTTTTAATTTAAAACAAATTAAAAACTTATTAACCTTTCAGTATCTTAAAACACAATATTTACTTCTTATTTAATTATAAGAATATTCGCAAAGCCCTCTTTAAACATTTTAACATTAATTCGTATATATATAAATATATACCAAATATTTGAGTTAAGTTGAATTCCATATAAAAACACTGCTACAAAATCACTTTGATTTCCATTGCTGGAAAACAAAACAAACACTTATTCCCTTTAAATATACTCATTCACTCTCATCCCATAATATCGTTATATCCTTACCAAATCTCCTTCTATCTCCTTTACATTAGAAATATCATTTATATTCTTAAACCGCTTTTTCTCTTCTCATTACTTAACCCCTTATCAATTCATATTATTCCATTTCTAATTATTCAGCCATTTTCAATTTAAAAATCTCGTTTCCACTCTATTCATCTCTTTATAAATCTCATTAACGTACGACTTTGCTTTGTAAACTACTTAATAATACTTAAAACTTATAAAATAAATAATAACCTTAATTTCCTTTATTTATTTAAATATATAGATTTAAAAAAAACTATCTTTGATTATAAATTAAGTTTCATAACTTTATTATCGTCGATTCAACCGACAGTAAATCAATATTTTTAACACCATATATTTTTAGGCCAACTGCTGCCAACTACTCAACCAATACTGTTTATTGGTTAAAACAAAACAAACGTTGAATTTAAAATTCAACAATCAGTAATCAAGTCAATCACCCAATCCTATCAGGTAAACAATTCATATAACCGCAATATGAAAATAAACAATAAATGTGAGGAATCATGTTGGATCCCTCCAACCTGTTTTCCCTGCATCCAAATATGTTATCTCAACAATATCATTTCAATGAACAGATATGATATTCAACCATCAAACAATAACAGCCATCCAAGCATCAATCAACCAATTAACGGTCATAGCACACAAATATTTAAACCCAACTTATATGAAATATAAGTGGGATAAAACTGAGTGAGTTGAACTCACCTTGGTTCGTCCGTCGCTGAAACCATTCATTTTAATTAAATTAAACTGTCGTTTAATTTAATTAAAAATCCTTGTCGCTACCAACTCTGTCCAAACCGGCTTCAGATTGTAGATCCCACCAAGTTGATCAGAGCGTCTTTTGTCCCGTTCAATTCTGTCCGCAGAATAAGAGGTTATTTGGTTTATATGTTAACGCGATTTAACTAACCTAATTAATTTAACTTTAAATTTAATTTAGATTAGGCTAACCACTTAAGATTTTAAATGGATCGATATATTAATTATCATAGAAACGTCCGACTCCTTTTTACTTTCATGCACGTTATAATTTGGGATGGTCCACTCGTGAAGTACACAAAATTGCATCTTGGCATTTCTCATACACGACCATATAAGCTACTGGCCATGTGACCGCTATGTATATTGATCCATGAAATATACTAGTTAAAGTAACGGCTTGGATGTACCTTATTAACTGTAATCATATTCTAATGGTTCTATAAAGCCATAATTAATCCCACAGTACCCAGGCCATGTTATTAAAATGATCTGTAATAAGAATATGATTCCAGAAGCCACGTAACTTCAGTTATCCAATATATTAAACCCAGGCGTGTTATAATATAGGTTAGCAAATGTATATATTATTAACTTAAATTTCAACTTACGTTAATATAAGGTGATTAAGGAAGGTGTAGGTTAATTAGGCACAGGCGTGTATTAAATATTATTTATAATTACCAACTAAAACTTGGATTAGGCAAATATAATTACGTTTAGGCATATTCAACTAATATTTAGCATTTCTAAGGTATGTTGTTTACCTTTCCATTTACATGCTCCCACCGTGACCCAAACTAGCAGCAACGCCCAGTTCCGCATGCACCATCCTCCGATCCACGCCTTTGTCCTGACACTCACTTACCGCCCATTCCCCTTCCACATCCACTCCTTTCCACGCGTCAAATTTTCAGAACAACCAACACCAAAACTTCTCCTTTCTTGCTTCAGCAACACCCTCACTGTTTTGCACGTACACACTTCACCCACTCCTTCAGACTCCATTTGAAATCTTCAGGTTCAAAATTTGTCAGCCTTCCAAAACAAGACGTCACCGCATGGTATTAACTATCCCATATACTGACCCCTACTTCGCCATGCACGTAAATCCCCCACCCTCACAAACTTAACACGCATGATATCCTTCTCCAGTTTATTCCAACAGCGTGCTTCTAGGTCCTACCTTTCCATTTCACCGTCTTCATCACCAAGAACCTCCAATGACTTCCCTTCCCATACTTCGCTGCCGTGCCTACTGCGGTGCCATCTGAGCACCACTGCTTCATTTGGGTTTGAACAGATCATACTTCATTTTCCTCTCGCGTGAAGACTGGCAGCTTTAGTTATGATGAGAGAAGTAAAATTTTAAGTTTTCTTTTCTTTAATTCAGTTCGTTTTGGTTGCGGATAATATGAAGGCAGTGGGAGTATTTATAGTGGAAAATGAAACGGATTGAATCAATGTCTTATCTCGCAGTACATGGTAGACTCGTGGTTCTACTGACCTATATGTATGCTTGCCGAAAGGAAAACACATTGGTAGGCTGCTGTATTTGTTTTAGGTAGATCAGCTGTACAACTTGTTAGCTTTGGGGTGAAGGAATATCTAGGCAGCGTGTATTCTTTTCAGCTTGTACAAAAAGATGGGATGTGTGTATATGACAATTCAGTGTATAGGATGGAAGAAACACTAGAGTAGCGGTGTATGTACATTGCAGGGCAGACAAAATGTGTGTAGGCATAACGGTTAGCACCATATAGGCCTAAGCTGTAGGAGACTTTCGATGGGAATATGCATGTGCATGGTGAAGGTAAAAGATGGCTAGGTTGATAGGGGTGCAGGCTTAGGTTGATAAGGGCATGCAATTTGATTGTAAAAGATTTGAATGAGGCAAGCTCTGGTTTAAATAAATTGTAGGTAGGAGCCAGTGATTTTCCCTGATGTGTTTTGCTCGATTTGAACGCATAGGTTTACAGTTAGAAATATATAGTGTAGTAACCCGCATTTTTTTAGTTGTTGAATAATTAATTTATTTAATTATTAAATATCGATTTATCGATATCGAGAACGTGAATTAAATAATATTGAATATTTAATAAATAATTATAATATAATAATATATTATAATGTCGAAATAGTCGGAAATAGTGAATTGACAATATAGTGTGAACTGGGTCGTCCTCAGAATTTAATTCAGCTTAGAGTTGAATTATATTGACGAATATATTCAATCGACGACAGTTTGAACGTATAATTTTATTATAATTAAAATCGAGCTTGAAATGGCGCTGCAGTTCGTAAATTGGCGATTCGAACTTCAACTGAATGTACAGGATTCGTTTTAAGCCGGATTTCTGTGAAACAAGAAACGTGTGGAGCTGGTGGCGTATATCTTTCTAGTGGAAGAGAAAAATCGGGATTTCGTCGTGTAGATTTTGATGTACGTCCAAATCAAATTTCAGAAAAATTCACTGTAGAATTCCTTTATATTTGCAACGCTTTATATACGTTATAAAAGGGTTTTTCAATGTAAATTGAAATATCGATTCAACCAGGACTGGTAATATCGAACATATAATTTTTCTTGAGCTGTATGGTATTCCACTGTGAATATATACGATAATATAAATTTATTTATATCTAATTTAATTTATTTAAATATATTTATATATTTAAATGGATTATTCAAGGGTCTAAAAATAGCCAGTTTTGCAAACGAAGTCGGAATTCGACGAAACCAGTTTTGTTGGATCCGCAATGTCAAATTATTGTTAGATTCCAAGTTTCGTGATTTTTAGAGTCACCGTGTGGCTGTACGGATTTTTAGAGTGAAAAACAGTCAGTATTTTGACGGTTAAAAATACGCTGTGTGAGCAAACGAAGTCGGAATTCGACGAAACCGGTTTCGTTGGGACCGTAAGGTCGAGAGGTAGCTGTATGCCAATTTTCGTGATTTTTGGGTATTGTATGTGGTCACAGGAATTTTCAGAGGACAAATAAAAGCAGCAGTTGATTTTAATTGAATATAATATTCGAATTTAAAATCATTAAAATTATCCTATAAGTAACCGTTCACTCTTCTAACCCTAAACCATTTTTTCCTATACCAGAAACCGGCCTCCGTTTCTTTCTCTTCTTCAACGTGGAAAAATCCTCAAATCAATAATCAAAATAAATCCATAAAAATATATATATATATATTACAAAGAGTATTTATATAGGTTCAGCAACTCAAGGTCTTCATTTCCGTATGGGTTATGATGTGTTCGGTGGAGATTTACGCTGTTCAATTTTTTTTACAGTAAACCTAGGTTTACGGTTTCGGCAAATTTGAGGCTTTGATCTGAAGAATTGAGTTTACATTCGGTTGTGGTATAGGATTCCGAGCTTGAAGGGGGGGATTGAGTAATTTCGGTGCCAAATACCGTCGAGTGATTTACTGGGTATCGCGTCAAATGGCTGTCGACGCAACTGAGATCAAGGAATCGAGTTCGATGCTCGAAGCATATTTGGGTTGAGCAGGAGACGGACACTACGCAATGGAACTGACCGCTAGTCGATTGGAGTCCGTCACAATTTATAGCAAAATAAATTGTCCAGCTGAATAAAGCGATGGTTATCGTCATTGACGATGATCGTCCAAATGTGAGTAAATCTCACCAACTCTGAACAGTTATAATTTCATGTTGTATTGTTAGAACTGTTAAAATTGTCTGTTTGACTATGTGTTGGTTGATTGATTGAACTGCTAGTCAGTTAGTTGAAATATATATATATATAAACTGTTAAATATCTATATGTTGATTATGTTTATCAGAATATTTAACAGTGAAGTGAAATCGATGTTATTCTATGGTCTAACATCTGTGATGCAGGGAAACAGGTTGGAGGAATCCAACTGGATTCCTCAACAGTTATTTTATTGTTTTTCATATATATTGTTATATGATGTGATATAAAATCTGTGGGTGATTATATGTGCTTGGACGATATTGAACATCGTGATTTGATATGATTGAATACCATAACATACCGAAATGTTGATAAGGGGATTTTCAAAGTGATATTTAAAACAGAATATTTGTAAATTGGAATATTTATAAATAAGAGATATTTATAAATTTAAATATTTATAAATAAGGAATATTTATAAATGGGGATATTTATAAATAGGAGGTATTTTAAAAAAGGAAATAAATTCAAAACATTTTCTTTTTGAATGGAAAGGCCTGTGTGGCGAGTTTGGGGATTTTCCCGATGCTCCCGATACAAAGGAGGTTATGACGAATTTTCCCGGAAAGTTAAGGAGTTAGAATATTTCAAGAATAAATTTGAAAAGGAAATATTTGTAAACCATTTACAAATAGAATTGAAAAGGAAACGTTATAAAAGGGAAATCATTTTTAAAGTGTAGAACCGTTATTTAAAAGTAAATCTTTTCAAATGAATAAAACGTTGTTAAAAAGGAAATCTTTATATAGTTAATCGAATATGGTATTCGAAGTTAGTAATCGAATATAGTATTCGAAGTTAGTAATCGAATATGGTATTCGAAGTTAGTAATCGAATATGGTATTCGAAGTTAGTTAATCGAATATGGTATTCGAAGTTAGTTAATCGAATATAGAAATTCGAAAGGATTTAATCGAATATGGTATTCGAAGTTAGTTAATCGAATATGGTATTCGAAGTTAGTTAATCGAATATAGACATTCGAAAGGAGTTAATCGATTATGGTATTCGAAGTTAGTTAATCGAATATGGTATTCGAAGTTAGTTAATCGAATATAGACATTCGAAAGGGGTTAGTCAAGTCTAGTAAGTCAAATATAGTTAATCAGTTAGAGTTAATCAAATAGAGTTAACCAGTTAGAGTTAACCGGTTAGAGTTAATCAATTAGAGTTAACCAAATAGAGTTAACCAGTTAGAGTTAACCAGTTAGAGTTAATCAGTTAGAGTTAACCAGTTAGAGTTAATCAGTTAGAGTTAACCAGTTAGAGTTAATCAAATAGAGTTAACCAGTTGGAGTTAATTAGTTAGAGTTAATCGATTAGAGTTAAAACGAACTAGAGTTAATCAAATATAGTTATTTGAGACAGAGTTAGTCAAGTTAGTCGAGCCTAGTTGATCGAATCGAATTGGTCGAACCAAGTAAGTCGAGTTAGTCGAGTCAAGTTAAGTTAGTCGAGTTAAGTTCGTCGGGTTAAATAATTCGATGTTAGTTTCATCGAAAGGAGTTATCGATGTTAGTTTCATCGAAAGGAGTTATCGATGTTAGTTTCATCGAAAGGAGTTATCGATGTTAGTTTCATCGAAAGGAGTTATCGATGTTAGTTTCATCGGAGGGAGTTATCGATTATAGTTTAATCGAAGTGAGATTTTCAAATATGAGATATTTGAAAAGAAAGAGTTATCGAATATTAGTTATTCGAAGAGAGATTATCGAATATCGTTTATTGGAGAAGAAGTTAGTCGAATATAGGTTATTCGAAGAAGAGTTAATCGAATAGAGATTTCTAGAAGAGAGTTAATCGGCAAATTTGATTATATCGAATTCGGGAAAGTACTTATACTTTCCAGTGTTTAAATAGAAATTTATTTATTTATAAATAAATAAGTGTTAGGTTAATTTTTCACTAATAAGAATAGAAGTTATAATTAAAGTTAGATAATTCGAAAGGAGGGATTATAACGTTATCGTTATAACCAATGTTTTAAATATAGAAGTGGATTAGTAAAATTGAATCCGAGAAAGGCGTAAAGAAGTTGTTAAAGATTAAAAGATAAACTTTGACCATTTTGAAGTTATAACGTTGTTCAGTTAAGGTCTGAGAGGTAATTATACCCCAACTTGAGTGACTTCCTTCTTAACTAAGAAATGGTAAGGTTTGATCGTAAAGGAGTTTTGGAAATGTTTTCCAAACGAGAATCAGAAATGTTTTCTGATAAAAGAAAATAAGAATTTAGAATATAGGGAAACAGGAGATAAGTAAATAAATGAACTAAAGAGATTAATGTTAAATGATGTTTGTTCGATATAATTTCCATCTGGAAATAATATCGGTGTTTGCACACTTGTTTTCTTTGATAGTTAACTCACAGAATATCGAAGTTTTTGACCATTTTTACGTTGTTAATATGGAGAGACCGGTTGGATTTTTATCCAAAGAACCACTCTGTAATGGCATAAGCGTCGCGAATCATATGTGCCAAAGATAATTGAAGACGGAGAAAAATGCAAGGGCTATCCTGTTTACAGAATAGTGCCTTCGGTTTGTCCAGTCCCAGGACAACTTGTATGGACGAAAGTCTAACAGAGTATATCCAATGGATCGCGTAAGTTGATCTGTTCAAACGTATTCACGTTTGGTGGTGGAGGAATTCGTTTCTCTTAGCTGTGTACCCGTGTTATTTTTGGATAAGTCAATTTGTGATTTGGCGGGTATGACGATGTGATATTTTTAAGTAAATGAAGATGGATGTCTGACAGAGTATTTCCAGAAAAGTCACGTACATTGTTTTCTTCAACCGTACCAAGAGTGGAAGCGGAGAAGGAAACTTCTCTTAGCTGACACGTAATGTATTGTTGTAGACGTCAATTAGTGATTTTCAATGGATCTGACAATGTGGCATTCGAAGTGAATCTATTGTGATGATAAAGCATAGCTTCTAGCCTCACATCCGGTAAATGACAGAAATCGGGCAGGCAGCATGGCTAAGTCGGTCGCACCGAAGTAGGGTGTATAATCACCTATCTAGTGAATATTCATTTGTTTCTTAAATCTATCAATGTTGTCCCATATATATATGGGAACGGTTGCTGATCCCAACCGTTGGTGATGTACATTCGATACACTCAAGCGAAATGAGTGGTCGGTCATGTGTGGCTGAGTTACAAGATGTTCTTGTTGAACTCCGGTGTATTGTTCCTAGAGTACACTGATCGGAAGGTGGTTCCATACCTTGTCATAGTTGGAAATCCAATCATCCAATACGTGCTTGCGATTTTGATTGTATACTATATATGTAGTAACGTGAGATGCAAGCGTTTCTGCTAGATTGATATTTATTTGTACTTAGACATTATATTAATATCAGAATGATATTGCTTTGAAAAGTTATTTGGATTCTCATAAGGGAAAAACCCGTTCCGTATTCACGGCGTGGTCTTATGAGATATCATATACCTGTTTAAATGATTTGAGTTTATTCACACCAGTCCCATGACTGACCCGGAGTTTATTTTGTTGTTTTCCCTAAACTCTTGGGTGCCTAAATTTGTACGGGCAGTCAAGTAGTCGGGATTTTACAGATACACTTGGAGAGCTTGGAGCAGGAGGCTTCAGGATTCTATAGCTATTATTATTTCCGCTGTTGTTGTAAGTATTGTACTCTGATAGGTGTTATTGTATACATATACTGATGTTATTTCAAAGATATGTTATGTTATATTTTATTCGTTCCGCTGTGAGATTCGTGTTTACTCTGATGTTGTGTTCTTCTTCTTCTTCTATTCTATAAGTTCTATCTTATCTATTCTCACCTTCTAATTTCTTTCATTAATTACCGGGATTTTTCGAGGGTTTGGTTATCGACGTCGTGCTTACGTCGATAACCAAAGTCGCCAGAAATCCGGGTTACTACAGTTGGTATCAGAGCTTAAGTTAAGAATTACCTTGGCTCTGTGGCGTGACTCGGTAGAGATAGGATTAGTAATATCCTAGACTGAGTTTGAGTGTATATATATGAGTGCGTATATGTTATTCAATATAAAATGGTTTTATACTGTGAAGATTTATTGATTGAGTGGCTTATGAGTTCTGGACGATCAGTTTGATCCACTGTATCGGTAGGAATTTTATAAACACTTGAATACGATGAACCGACATGGTGTGTTTTGAAATTAATATAGTATATTAGTTGTGTTGGTTGATATTTTAATCGAATAAGATTATAAAAAGTGAAATGGTTATAAATAACTACTCAGAATTCATATAAGTAAAGTATATGAAATAAGATGAATTAAATCTGAATTTAATCAGAATTTAATCAGAATTGGAATTAAAATAAGGAAATTTTAAGTTCCTGGGAGATTTTGAAATGTTTTCAAAATGGAAGTATTTGGTAATGATTTTGAAAATGATATAGTATTGAAATCACTTGGGTCGCTGGAAAATAATTCTGATGATGACTGCGCAGTATCATCGGTGTGATTTTCGAGTTCTAAGTGGTGGATTACTACCAGAGATTTTGATTTGAATTGTTTTGAGAAAACAAGTTGTTTAGAAAATTCAAAGGTTTTGAATTGGCAGTATGATTTCAAATTGATTCGAAATAAAACCGGGAATTTAAGTTCTAGAAATTTAAAATTTAACTAATGAAGTTAAATAAAATGTGATGGTAAAAATAAATTGAAATTTAACTTGAACATAGTTAAATAGAATTGAATTGAATTGGATTAGAGAATAATCTGTTATGGAATTGGGTTGATGAGTCAATAATTTGGAATTTGATATTGGGGTTCGAATGAAAATTCGATTTGGATTTGAGGATATGAACTGATTAGAATTTGATTGAGATAACACTGGTATATGCTGAGTTGATAGCATATGGAAGTGATAGAGTTGATATGCCCGACAAAAAGGTACCAGTTTATATTATATATGGATATGAGATTTATGAGCCGAATTGGCAAGCCGCTTGGCTGTTTGATTTTCTTTTGGGATAAAGAAGGCCCAGAGAGGCGAGTTGGAGTTTGAGATATTGACCAGTACAAAGGAGGTGCTGGCAAAAAATTTCGAAAAGTGAAGATGTTAGAAAATTTTCAGAATTTTTGAAAATTTAGTTAGTCGGAATAAATTAATATTTTAGTCGATATTAATTAGTTCAGTTGAAACCGGAGACAAGAGGTAAACAAATAAATTTTTACCCAGAAGATAGGGTCATCCCCTAGCTTAGCAATTTCGAGGACGAAATTTTATTAAGGGGGGAAGATTGTAGTAACCCGCATTTTTTTAGCTGTTAAATAATTAATTTATTTAATTATTAAATATCGATTTATCGATATCGAGAACGTGAATTAAATAATATTGAATATTTAATAAATAATTATAATATAATAATATATTATAATGTCGAAATAGTCGGAAATAATGAATTGACAATATAGTGTGAACTGGGTCGTCCTCAGAATTTAATTCAGCTTAGAGTTGAATTATATTGACGAATATATTCAATCGACGACAGTTTGAACGTATAATTTTATTATAATTAAAATCGAGCTTGAAATGGCTCTGCAGTTCGTAAATTGGCGATTCGAACTTCAACTGAATGTACAGGATTCGTTTTAAGCCGGATTTCTATGAAACAAGAAACGTGTGGAGCTGGTGGCGTATATCTTTCTAGTGGAAGAGAAAAATCGGGATTTCGTCGTGTAGATTTTGATGTACGTCCAAATCAAATTTCAGAAAAAGTCGCTGTAGAATTCCTTTATATTTGCAACGCTTTATATACGTTATAAAAGGGTTTTTCAATGTAAATTGAAATATCGATTCAACCAGGACTGGTAATATCGAACATATAATTTTTCTGGAGCTGTATGGTATTCCACTGTGAATATATACGATAATATAAATTTATTTATATCTAATTTAATTTATTTAAATATATTTATATATTTAAATGGATTATTCAAGGGTCTAAAAATAGCCAGTTTTGCAAACGAAGTCGGAATTCGACGAAACCAGTTTTGTTGGATCCGCAATGTCAAATTATTGTTAGATTCCAAGTTTCGTGATTTTTAGAGTCACCGTGTGGCCGTACGGATTTTTAGAGTGAAAAACAGTCAGTATTTTGATGGTTAAAAATACGCTGTGTGAGCAAACGAAGTCGGAATTCGACGAAACCGGTTTCGTTGGGACCGTAAGGTCGAGAGGTAGCTGTATGCCAATTTTCGTGATTTTTGGGTATTGTATGTCGTCACAGGAATTTTTAGAGGACAAATAAAAGCAGCAGTTGATTTTAATTGAATATAATATTCGAATTTAAAATCATTAAAATTATCCTATAAGTAACCGTTCACCCTTCTAACCCTAAACCATTTTTTTCCTATACCAGAAACCGGCCTCCGTTTCTTTCTCTTCTTCAACGTGGAAAAATCCTCAAATCAATAATCAAAATAAATCCATAAAAATATATATAAATTACAAAGAGTATTTATATAGGTTCAACAACTCAAGGTCTTCATTTCCGTATGGGTTATGATGTGTTCGGTGGAGATTTACGCTGTTCAATTTTTTTTACAGTAAACCTAGGTTTACGGTTTCGGCAAATTTGAGGCTTTGATCTGAAGAATTGAGTTTACATTCGGTTGTGGTATAGGATTCCGAGCTTGAAGGGGGGGATTGAGTAATTTCGGTGTCAAATACCGTCGAGTGATTTACTGGGTATCGCGTCAAATGGCTGTCGACGCAACTGAGATCAAGGAATCGAGTTCGATGCTGGAAGCATATTTGGGTTGAGCAGGAGACGGTGAGTTTATTGGAGGAAGTTTGGGTGAAACCGTAGTGTGAGCAAGGTGATCGAGGTAGAAGAGGAATCGAAAAAGGGGCGGAAATGGTTTTCTGGAGTTCGTTCGTCTCAGGAGGAAGAGGAAGTCACGGCACAATTTAGGGAAGACAAGTGAGGATCGGGTCTGGTGTTTTGTGAAAGGGTATGGGCCTTGGCTTTTAAAGTTAGCCCAATAGGAATTTAATTAATTTTAATTCAAATTTGTACAAATTTATATAATGTATATATTTATCATACGAGGTCAGAATCACGAACCGTTTGTCACGTTGGGATCGTATGGACGGACACTACGCAATGGAACTGACCGCTAGTCGATTGGAGTCCGTCACAATTTATAGCAAAATAAATTGTCCAGCTGAATAAAGCGATGGTTATCGTCATTGACGATGATCGTCCAAATGTGAGCAAATCTCACCAACTCTGAACAGTTATAATTTCATGTTGTATTGTTAGAACTGTTAAAATTGTCTGTTTGACTGTGTGTTGGTTGATTGATTGAACTGCTAGTCAGTCAGTAGAAATATATATATATAAACTGTTAAATATCTATATGTTGATTCTGTTTATCAGAATATTTAACAGTGAAGTGAAATCGATGTTATTCTATGGTCTAACATCCGTGATGCAGGGAAACAGGTTGGAGGAATCCAACTGGATTCCTCAACAGTTATTTTATTGTTTTTCATATATATTGTTATATGATGTGATATAAAATCTGTGGGTGATTATATGTGCTTGGACGATATTGAACATCGTGATTTGATATGATTGAATACCATAACATACCGAAATGTTGATAAGGGGATTTTCAAAGTGATATTTAAAACAGAATATTTGTAAATTGGAATATTTATAAATAAGAGATATTTATAAATTTAAATATTTATAAATAAGGAATATTTATAAATTGGGATATTTATAAATAGGAGGTATTTTAAAAAAGGAAATAAATTCAAAACATTTTCTTTTTGAATGGAAAGGCCTGTGTGGCGAGTTTGGGGATTTTCCCGATGCTCCCGATACAAAGGAGGTTATGGCGAATTTTCCTGGAAAGTTAAGGAGTTAGAATATTTCAAGAATAAATTTGAAAAGGAAATATTTGTAAACCATTTACAAATAGAATTGAAAAGGAAACGTTATAAAAGGGAAATCATTTTTAAAGTGTAGAACCGTTATTTAAAAGTAAATCTTTTCAAATGATTAAAACGTTGTTAAAAAGGAAATCTTTATATAGTTAATCGAATATGGTATTCGAAGTTAGTAATCGAATATGGTATTCGGAGTTAGTAATCGAATATGGTATTCGAAGTTAGTAATCGAATATGGTATTCAAAGTTAGTTAATCGAATATGGTATTCGAAGTTAGTTAATCGAATATAGACATTCGAAAGGAGTTAATCGAATATGGTATTCGAAGTTAGTTAATCGAATATGGTATTCGAAGTTAGTTAATCGAATATAGACATTCGAAAGGAGTTAATCGAATATGGTATTCGAAGTTAGTTAATCGAATATGGTATTCGAAGTTAGTTAATCGAATATAGACATTCGAAAGGGGTTAGTCAAGTCTAGTTAGTCAAATAGAGTTAATCAGTAAGAGTTAATCAAATAGAGTTAACCAGTTAGAGTTAACCAGTTAGAGTTAATCAATTAGAGTTAACCAAATAGAGTTAACCAGTTAGAGTTAATCAGTTAGAGTTAACCAGTTAGAGTTAATCAGTTAGAGTTAACCAGTTAGAGTTAATCAAATAGAGTTAACCAGTTGGAGTTAATTAGTTAGAGTTAATCGATTAGAGTTAAAACGAACTAGAGTTAATCAAATATAGTTATTTGAGACAGAGTTAGTCAAGTTAGTCGAGCCTAGTTGATCGAATCGAATTGGTCGAACCAAGTAAGTCGAGTTAGTCGAGTCAAGTTAAGTTAGTCGAGTTAAGTTCGTCGGGTTAAATAATTCGATGTTAGTTTCATCGAAAGGAGTTATCGATGTTAGTTTCATCGAAAGGAGTTATCGATGTTAGTTTCATCGAAAGGAGTTATCGATGTTAGTTTCATCGGAGGGAGTTATCGATTATAGTTTAATCGAAGTGAGATTTTCAAATATGAGATATTTGAAAAGAAAGAGTTATCGAATATTATTTATTCGAAGAGAGATTATCGAATATCGTTTATTCGAGAAGAAGTTAGTCGAATATAAGTTATTCGAAGAAGAGTTAATCAAATAGAGATTTCTAGAAAAGGTTAATCGGCAAATTCGATTATATCGAATTCGGGAAAGTACTTATACTTTCCAGTGTTTAAATAGAAATTTATTTATTTATAAATAAATAAGTGTTAGGTTAATTTTTCACTAATAAGAATAGAAGTTATAATTAAAGTTAGATAATTCGAAAGGAGGGATTATAACGTTATCGTTATAACCAATGTTTTAAATATAGAAGTGGATTAGTAAAATTGAATCCGAGAAAGGCGTAAAGAAGTTGTTAAAGATTAAAAGATAAACTTTGACCATTTTGAAGTTATAACGTTGTTCAGTTAAGGTCTGAGAGGTAATTATACCCCAACTTGAGTGACTTCCTTCTTAACTAAGAAATGGTAAGGTTTGATCGTAAAGGAGTTTTGGAAATGTTTACCAAACGAGAATCAGAAATGTTTTCTGATAAAAGAAAATAAGAATTTAGAATATAGGGAAACAGGAGATAAGTAAATAAATGAACTAAAGAGATTAATGTTAAATGATGTTTGTTCGATATAATTTCCATCTGGAAATAATATCGGTGTTTGCACACTTGTTTTCTTTGATAGTTAACTCACAGACTATCGAAGTTTTTGACCATTTTTACGTTGTTAATATGGAGAGACCGGTTGGATTTTTATCCAAAGAACCACTCTGTATTGGCATAAGCGTCGCGAATCATATGTGCCAAAGATAATTGAAGACGGAGAAAAATGCAAGGGCTATCCTGTTTACAGAATAGTGCCTTCGGTTTGTCCAGTCCCAGGACAACTTGTATGGACGAAAGTCTGACAGAATATATCCAATGGATCGCGTAAGTTGATCTATTCAAACGTATTCACGTTTGGTGGCGGAGGAATTCGTTTCTCTTAGCTGTGTACCCGTGTTATTTTTGGATAAGTCAATTTGTGATTTGGCGGGTATGACGATGTGACATTTTTAAGTAAATGAAGATGGATGTCTGACAGAGTATTTCCAGAAAAGTCACGTACATTGTTTTCTTCAACCGTACCAAGAGTGGAAGCGGAGAAGGAAACTTCTCTTAGCTGACACGTAATGTATTGTTGTAGACGTCAATTAGTTATTTTCAATGGATCTGACAATGTGGCATTCGAAGTGAATCTATTGTGATGATAAAGCGTAGCTTCTAGCCTCACATCCAGTAAATGACAGAAATCGGGCAGGCAGCATGGCTAAGTCGGTCGCACCGAAGTAGGGTGTATAATCACCTATCTAGTGAATATTCATTTGTTTCTTAAATCTATCAATGTTGTCCCATATATATACGGGAACGGTTGCTGATCCCAACCGTTGGTGATGTACATTCGATACACTCCAGCGAAATGAGTGGTCGGTCATGTGTGGCTGAGTTACAAGATGTTCTTGTTGAACTCCAGTGTATTGTTCCTAGAGTACACTGATCGGAAGGTGGTTCCATACCTTGTCATAGTTGGAAATCCAATCATCCAATACGTGCTTGCGATTTTGATTGTATACTATATATGTAGTAACGTGAGATGCAAGCGTTTCTGCTAGATTGATATTTATTTGTACTTAGACATTATATTAATATCAGAATGATATTGCTTTGAAAAGTTATTTGGATTCTCATAAGGGAAAAACCCGTTCCGTATTCACGGCGTGGTCTTATGAGATATCATATACCTGTTTAAATGATTTGAGTTTATTCACACCAGTCCCATGACTGACCCGGAGTTTATTTTGTTGTTTTCCCTAAACTCTTGGGTGCCTAAATTTGTACGGGCAGTCAAGTAGTCGGGATTTTACAGATACACTTGGAGAGCTTGGAGCAGGAGGCTTCAGGATTCTATAGCTATTATTATTTCCGCTGTTGTTGTAAGTATTGTACTCTTATAAGTGTTATTGTATACATATACTGATGTTATTTCAAAGATATGTTATGTTATATTTTATTCGTTCCGCTGTGAGATTCGTGTTTACTCTGATGTTGTGTTCTTCTTCTTCTTCTATTCTATAAGTTCTATCTTATCTATTCTCACCTTCTAATTTCTTTCATTAATTACCGGGATTTTTCGAGGGTTTGGTTATCGACGTCGTGCTTACGTCGATAACCAAAGTCGCCGGAAATCCGGGTTACTACATATAGCCTTTGTTGAGTTTCCAATTCACAATATATAGGGCGGCGTGAGTTTTCAATTCATTATCTGGGACATGTGAAGAGAGGGAGAATTTGATTTAAAACTATAAAAGAAAAGGCTATAGGTTGGCTGTAGTCTGTACTGCATAAGAGTAGCTTAGCGATGAAGAAATGAGGAATAGATTGATTGTTGTATTTTCTTTTCACAATGTAGGTAGCCGATACTAGGATACCTGTTTACTTTGATTTGAAAATACATATGGTGGTTGTCCTCTTCCCAAGCCGTATGCTTCCAAACATCATGTAGGTCTGCAATACATTAAAAAGCTTGTACTTTGTTTTTCTTAGGGATTAAGTGTCTCTATTAATTTATTTATACGTATTTAATTTCAACTGCTTATCGTTGTTCACCGGTATTCTCCTTAAATTCGTACCGTCACATCCAAACCCTAAATGAAATGAAAATTGATACACCGCTACGTCTTAACGTTCCGGTTCCATTGAAATTGATTTCGTCAAAAATTCTGTGTGCGAAGCACGGGCCTAAGAAATGCATTAATTTGAACGTTCGATTCTGTATGATCATTTAATTTCATTATCAATTGTCATTGAGCGTTTTATATTCGAGTTCCGAATCGTAAATTAAGAAATACTGCAACATTTACGAATTCGAATATAAGGCAAATCTTCGTTATATAAACGAATTATAGGTTATAAATCCATTTATAAATTCCAAATTAATATTTAAAATAATTTAAATATCTAAGTAGCAAAACTACGGGACGTTACACTGTATAAAGTAATTCTAAGGCCATGAATATGTTATTATGTTCATTAGATAGAAATGAATTTAATAATGTGTCAGTTTGTAAGTCTGCTTATGAAATATGGAGAACATTGCAACTTACTCATGAAGGAACCAGTAAAGTTAAATAGACAAAGATATCAATGTTAACTAATCAGTTTGAGTTATTTAAAATGAATCAAAATGAATCTATCTCCGATATATGCTGCAAGTTTTAGGAAATCATTCATTCATTAATGGCTTTGGGAAAAACTTATTCTGAAGAGGATCAAGACAGAAAAATTCTTAATTCTTTAACTCCAAAATGGGATCAGAAAACATTGGCGATTGAAGAAGCCAATAATGTTAGTGAAATGAAGATTGAGGAGTTAATAGGGAATATGATGTCGTTCGAAGTTCAGTTACAGAAAAGAAAGGAGAATAAGCCAAGAGAAAAGAAATCTATAGCGTTTAAAGCAACAACTGACGATTCTGATTCAGGTAATGAGGATGATGAAGAAATTGCCTTATTGACAAGGAATTTCAAAAAATTACTGAGATATAAAAGGAGAAATAATTTCCAGAAGAATAATCAAGGAAGTTTGGAAAGAAATGAGGATAGATGTTACAATTGCAACAAACCAGGTCCTATAAAAAGGATGTGTCTATATCCTGATAAATCAGACCAACAAAAAGACAACAATTTGCCAAAGAAGAGGAAAAGGGCATACGCAACAACTTTAGACGATAAGGATTTATCATCAAGTGATGAAGAGCCAGAAACTGGAAATTTGAATATATATGTAACAACCCGGAAATGCGAGCCAATTTTAAATTTTTATTTGGCAATTTTAGTGAATTTTCAATATTTAAAATGAATTATTTTAAATAATATCGACGAGAAATTTATTTTGAATAGAATTGAACGTATATAGTCATATAGGTCGTCGATAGAATATAAATATTTATTTTAAATTATAAAAGGAATTGAAAATGGCGCGGTAGTTCGATAATTCGATTTCAAACTTCAATTGAACATACCGGGTGCAAAATAAACCAGATTTTAGCGAAATCAAAAATAATAGAATCTAATTGAGAATATCTTTACAACGAATCCGAGAAATCGAAATTTCATAGTGGGGATCAAAAGTTATTTCCAGTTGAAAATTCGGAATAGTCGCTATGGAAATCAGGCCCTTAAAAATAGCCATTTTGCAAACGACCTCGAATTTCGACGAAACCACTTTTGTTGGATCCGTGACATCAAGTTATTGCTAGATTCCAATTTTCATAATTTTTTGAATCAATATGTGAGCGGGGCAAAAGAAAACGCGTTTGACTAGTTTAAGTTGATTTTAATCGATTGGAAAATGAACATTTTTCAAACGATCTCAGAATTCGACGAAACTAGTTTTGTTAGGACCGTATCATCAATACGAAGTTAGAAAATATTTTTCGGGAAATTTTAGTGTTCGTATGTGACCTCAGTAAATTGAAATGCGCGTTCAAATTCAGTATATAGAGTTATATTTTGATTTTGATGAAAAATGATCGAAACAGTCGAATCAGCTTACGATACATATCCCATTGTGTTCGAAATGGGGGTAATTAGCTGGGGACGACAGTCGTTGGGTCCCGATAGGAGTTTGATATAAAAGTCAACTTTTTGGGAGATTAGATTATTAAATAATATAATTAATTTTTATAAAACACTTTTATACTCCCCCCTTCTCATTCACGATTCAGAATAAAAAAAACACTGCGCCTCTCGATCTTGCGCCCCCTTCCTCGTCGTTGACCGCCCGTCGCTCCTTCGAGCACCTCCCCCTCCGTTCAACCCTTCCTCCCCGCCTTCCTCCTCCCTCCACTCGAACACCCGTAGCCACCATACCCCCCTCAAATCGCCAGCGCCGCCGCGCACCCCGACCTCACCCACATCGCGCCGCACCTTCCCCTCCGTCCTCCGATCCTCCCTCCTCTTCTCCATGCCCTCATCTCCAGATGAAACCGCGACCCTTTCCCCCTTCTTTTCTTCCTCGACCAATGCGACATCGGCACCCGCAAGCACCATCGCGCAACCACCACGAGCGCGTCCCGAGATCCAGTTCGACGATGGAGAAAAAGTGAGCTTCTTGCTTTTTATTCTCCTTTAATCTCGATTTTCAGTTTATAAAAAGTATGGTTTTTATGTTATGAAAAATTGATTTTCAATAAAAGAAAGATGAGATTTTTACTATGAAGTTTTGAAATAAGAATGCAATTTTTATTATATAGGAGATAGCGTTTTAAAAATATAATTTTCGTATGATATAAAGGATAAAAATATGATTTTTATATTTTAGAAAGAATAAAAATTCGATTTTTAATTTATAGAAGATATAAAGATATGATTTTTAAATAATGTAAATAGTAAAAATATAATTTTTATAGTGATAGAAAGGTTCGATTTTTCTAAATAAAAAGATTAAGAAATGATTTTTATAAGGAAATAGCGAAAATATTATATCTTTGAAGTAGGAAAGATATGATTTTTATATTATAAAAATAATAAAAATATGATTCTTACCATATGTGAAATACAAAAATATAATTTTTATAAGGTAGAAGTATTAAAAATATGATTTCTATATTATAGGTGTATTAAAAATTCGATCTTTATATTAGAAATAGATATATAAAAATATTTTTTTTTATAGAGAATAGCGTGATAAAAAGATAATCTTTATTATAAGAACACCGTTATAAAAATAGAATTTTTATCTATATAGTAGCGGTGTAAAAATGGAATTTTTATCTATATAGTAGCGGTGTAAAAATAGAATTTTTATCTATATAGTAGCGGTGTAAAAATAGAATTTTTATCCATATGGAGTGATTATAAAAATATGATTTTTATATACATAGCAACAATATAAAAATGTGATTTTAATATATGTAGTGGCTACGCGCAGCGAAAGTGACAAAAGGCGAGAACGACGAAGATTTCTACAAATGAAGAGTCGTGGCGTTTGGTTATATAGTAGCAGTGTAAAAATAGAATTTTTATCCATATGGAGTGATTATAAAAATATGATTTTTATATACATAGCAACAATATAAAAATGTGATTTTTATATATGTAGTGGCTACGGGCAGCGAAAGTGGCAAAAGGCGAGAACGACGAAGATTTCTACAAATGAATAGTCATGGCGTTTGGTTTAGCTTGGGTGAGAACTTCCCACCTTTTAAATTTTGTTTTCTATTTAATAATATACACTAGGATGCAGACGGTGTTTAGTAGCACCCGACACCCGTCGTCCACAGACCATGGACGGCTTGTTTGTTTAGTTAATTGTTGGTGATTGATTTATTTGTTTGGTTGATAAATTTGATTGAATTGATTGTGTGATGGGAAATGAAAAAAAATATTTATATAGTTAAAAATATTTTATCGTTAAAAATATATTTTTTAATGTGAATGTGAATAAATAAATCTTCATTTACAAACTGGACGGTTTGTTTATGTACACCTATTTGAAGGTCATTAATTGGGACGATAAATTTTACACATCGCCCAACTGCACAAATATAATCTGCGTTTGATTGTTTGAAACCCCACATGGGTATTGGGATGATATTTGGCGTACACTAATCCCAATTATTTAGTTGTATGTCGATCGATTGGTCGGCAGACTGTGTGAGCGTTAATTATTTATATTTGATGCTTATGCAGTTGCGTGGTGCACTTTGGATGATGGTTGATTATTTATCGTTGCTATTATATACATGTGTTGTATGGAATTCATATAATTAACATTATATGGTAATTGATTGGGCCTCTTTCCAATTGGAAAAATAAAGAATATTATAAAATAAAGGTTCATGTGTTGACAGTACTCATCCGTTGAGATTAGTCATGTGTTGAACCAAATATTTTAGCAATAAAATTTACATCTTTATCATATATAAAATTAGAAACTAACTGGAAAATAGATAAGATGAGTGGTCTCCTGGATATTGATCTGATGTTGGTTTCGGCCTTCGGGGTTAATATTTAGGGAATCGTTCTCTTACTAATTTACGGTTGGAGTCTGATTTGAAATCAAACGATAGATACCATAATTTTTATAAAATATATTAAATAACAAAAATAGTCGCGTGTTGACAGTACTCATCCGTTGAGATTAGTCATGTATTGAAAGAAATATAGATTTATTTGTTGAATAGAATAATGAAGTTATTGAAAAATATAAAGCCGTGTTGATTAGAGATGCGCTATTTTGACGCGAACGATATTTATATCGATTATATTCGTTTTTATGCTGAATATTGAAAAGAGATAAAAATCGAATATTTATAAAAGGAAATCGAATTGAATTGAATAAAGAGCGAATTCGAATTGAATTGAATAGAAAACGAATTCGAATTGAATTGAATTGAATATAGAACGAAAACAAATTGAAATAGAATTGAAATCGATTTGAATTGAAGATAAAACGAATTTATAAGGGAAAATTCAATTTTGATTTGAATTTGAAATGGAAGTTGAAATTGTTTTGAAACCAATTTAAAATGAATTATAAAATTCGTTTTAAATTGAAATCGACGAAATATATATTATATATATTATATATATATATAATATAATGGCCTGAATAGAACGTGCCGCGCTACGGCAGTTCGTGAATTTCGACCATTGACTTTGAACGGACATTACGTAAGATCCGACTGTCGGATTCTCCTAAAGCTGGAACCGTTGGGTTCGTATCGAAAAGAGCTTTCCAATGAATAAAAGAAATCAAAAATCTAACGGTTGGATATGGAGATATGTCCAAATCAATTTCAGAAAAGGTCGATGTAAGTGCAGTTCGATGGCCGTAGATGGAAATCGACTGTACGGGCCTTGATAAAATTATTAAAAATATCTATAATTTGTGTAAAATTATAATATATGAATTGTAAAGAACCAGGATGAAAAATTTCCTATTTGAGAAGGTAAAAGTGTATTTTTATCAAAACGAACTAGTTTTTAACTAGAAGTATAAATTCAATATTTTTAAAATAAATAAACTGGATTTGGAATGGTTTTAAAAATAACCAGAAATTTCCAATATATGAATTGGAAGGGATTTGAATCGAAATTATCTTCGGAATATTTCGATGATTGGATTCGGGATCATACAAATATTGTTATGGAAATTTGGAAGATATATTTATATCGTTATTTCCAATACGATATTTGTTGATTTCAGAATTTGATACTGAATATATACCGATTTTTTTTTATTCAGAGCCTTGTATTGAATATCAAATGAGATTTGGGTTTGTCGTGAATGGTGTCTTCATCAACACTGTTCTTAAACCCAGTTGAGAAAAGATTAAATCTTTTTATTTAGATTTATAGAAATATACCAACTAATTAATATATTTAATTGGAATTGAATTAGAATTTATTTATGGGTTTATCGTGAACTGTGTTTTAAATGACATTATTTCTTTAACCCAGTATAAGGAGTTTTAATGAATCTTTGATTAGATTGAAATGTGAATTGATAATATAAATTATCAAATCTAGAAAAGGATTGAGAATGGAGTATCGCCAGTTTTGCTCCGAGCAATAGTTAAATCTTTAATTAGATTTGAACGTGAAATGGTAATTAAATTTACCGATAACACCATGGTGTTAGTTATGGGGAAATAACAGTTTTGCTCCATGGGATGAATAGGTTGGGATTGGGAAATAAAATAAATAATTACTTCGGTGTGGTTCGCTGATCTCGACTAGTTTGGAAAACCATAATTTGGTTTGATATGACATCCAATGGAAGATTAAAGAATAAATTTTAAAGAATTTATCTTTGATAAAATTAATGGGAACCTTTCCCTAAGAGTGTGAAATTTAGAAACTAGCTGTAGGTTAGTTAAGAAGAATGGTTTCCTAGGTATTGATCTGATGTTGGTTTCGGCCTTCGGGGTTAATATTTGGGGAATTGCTCTCTTACTGATTTACAGTTAGTGACTAATGAATTGGAATGAGGCGTATGTTGTATTTGTGTAACACTTGTTTATAATATACGCGGGTTGTTCGGAAAGGCCGGGTTTATACCGATTCTGAATAATCGATTCGACGATAAGTCGAAGATGATGACGGTGGTCGAAGACCGGAAGTCTTCACATCGTTTGGATAATTACTGATGATCCTGATTGGGCGGTACGCCCAAGAGGAGGGAAATAGTTGGTAGTCGTCCAGACGTACTTGGAGATCGATGGATATGCGAGGAAAGTGCCTCCGATTTCGTTCAGACCCAGACGACTTTATAAATGGATTGTGTGTCTGACATTGGATTTTATTCTGTGTTGATTGATTTCTGTTAAATATATATCTGTTTGGCGGCAGAGAATTTATTCTCTTGCTTAACGCCCTTCTTTGAGACGTACGAGCTCAGAGGTTATATATCGATAGATATCAGTCGCATAGGATGAATTGCCTGTGTGACACGCTGAGATGCAATGATCAAGGCTTTTATTGAAAAGCATAGTCTTGTGGTTGATGATCAAAGCACGGCCTACGTGGCGTAGCTTTGTGTATAACGTGAATTCGCGAGCCTCAAACCTCGGTATGAGTCTAAAACGGGATAGTGACTATAGGGAGAGCACGACGTTTCTTTCTAGCTATGGTGGTGTCAGTGACTTACCAGCCCTGACATTTATATTATTTTCACCTATGTGGTTGTTGGATGCGAGGCGCCTCGATTATAGGTCTGTAAGGACCGGGAAACGTGTGTTCAGGAATTGCCAATCCTCAAACGTAAGAGAGGACTGGCACTGAAGATCCAAGGGTTGCCCAGATTGTGTAGTCCTGAGGCATTTGCTAGAGTGTCTCGAAGCGGAGAGGAGCTTGCCCCTTGCCTCGACTCATGACGAAAATCCAATTTCCAATACGAGATATTTCGGTTTTATTTGTAGAGCCTAGTATGGCGACATGATATATGGTACCCATGCCGTCTATGATTGATATTTATGATTGAAATTGTTTTGAAACTATACACCTGTAATAGTATCAAATGATTTGTTTTAGACGTACCAAGCATGTTTGGCTATTATAAGGGAAAACTCTATCCTCCGGCTTGCGTTGCATTGTGTGATGGGACATGGGTCTTATAATAGCTTCATTTTTCGAAAAAGCATTGCGTTGTTTATTTTAAGCACTGGTATTCTTGGGAGGAAACCTGTTCCGTGCTATACGGCGTGGTCCCTTGAATTACTCTCTTTTAAAGTAAAGTTTTAAATAACTGTTTTAGTTCTCACACCAGTCACATGACTGACCTGGAGTTTATTGTTTTAACCTAAACTCTGGGTGCCCTTATTTTTGACACGGGCAGCTAGTTGTTTTGGTTTTGCAGATTTATATTCACAGGATCCTGATTTACAACTGGAACGATGCTCGGAAAGCTCTGTATCCGTGTATTATTTTCAGTTGTGTTTGTATTATTTTCCGCTGCTATGTAATTTATTGTAATCTCTGATTGTTATCGAATGTATTATATTCATTCATACTCTGTATATTCTTGTATTCTGATTTTTTTGTAATATACAATGAAATGTTCTTCTGTTTGCGTTCCAATTTGTCCTGTTCTCAAAACGATCAGGGGTTTCGAACGGTCTTGGTCGGTTTAATGATCGATTTGGATCGAGTGAAATTCCTTATCGTCGCATTTGGTATCAGAGCTTTGGTTTACAGAGCTCGAGAGTAAGACACATTAGAACCGAACGAAAGAATTCATCAGAAATTGGATTAGTAATATCCAATGAGAATAACTCGTTAGAGATAGGATCAGTAGTATCCTAGAACGAGTGTTAAGAGTATATTTTTCAAATGAAAACAATATTGTTTTGAAAATTCTAACCATTTTATACGTATTTGAATATTTATTTATTTTGAATTTGGACAATCGAGTATATAAAGATTTCGCGTATACGCGTCATGAACGTATATTCGAAGTTTTAATATACTGGATAGATATAGGATCACACTCTAGTCGCTCGGAGATGATTTTGATGATGGAGCTCCATCACCATTACTTATGTTCGTGTTTCGAAGGTGTGATATCTATATATTTCCATTAGACTGGTGTGAGAACCGAAACTATATAGATTTATTGTTGTGGTTTGGCATCAAAAACATGATTTTCTGTATATGTAGTAAAGTTATGAATTTGAAACGATAATCCACTAATTGATTGATGGTTGTGTTGTTTGTCTATTTGTTTGAAATTTTGAACCATTTAGCCTAATTGAACTGAATATTGAATTATATTGAAAATTGGTTGCATTTGCTTGCATATACATGTACTTACATTGAACAGGTCATAGCAAGGAGGCTAGAGCAGAGAAATAAAATTGTATGCCCGACAAATAGGTACATGTTTACCATAATTTACTGTTTTGTTTGGGTGATGATGATTTTATGAGCCGATTGGCTAGCCGCTTGGATTTTTCTTTTTCTTTTTGAGATCAGAGGGCCTGTATGGCAATTTCGGGATTTTCCCGGTGCTCCCGGTGCAGGGGAGGTTATGGTGAAATTTTTCAAAAATTTAGGGTGTTAGCCAAATTTTTGAAAAATTTGAAAAGTTCTTAGAAACTGAAAAGTTGAAGAACTTAAGCCGTAATGAAAATAATGAAAGTTGAGTTGATTAATTAAACAACTTTTGGCTTCGTTCCTTTTCGGGGATGAAAAGTTTTAAGTGGGGGAGATTGTAACAACCCGGAAATGCGAGCCAATTTAAAAAATTTGTTTTGGCAATTTTAGTGAATTTTCAATATTTAAAATGAATTATTTTAAATAATATCGACGAGAAATTTATTTTGAATAGAATTGAATGTATATAGTTATATAGATCGTCGATAGAATATAAATATTTATTTTAAATTATAAAAGGAATTGAAAATGGCGCGGTAGTTCGATAATTCGATTTCAAACTTCAATTGAACATACCGGGTGCAAAATAAACCGGATTTTAGCGAAACCAAAAATAATAGAATCTAATTGAGAATATCTTTCCAACGAATCCGAGAAATCGAAATTTCATAGCGGGAATCAAAAGTTATGTCCAGTTGAAAATTCGTAATAGTCGCTATGGAATTCAGGCCCTTAAAAATAGCCATTTTGCAAACGGCCTCGGATTTCGACGAAACCACTTTTGTTGGATCTGTAACATCAAGTTATTGCTAGATTCCAATTTTCATAATTTTTCAAATCAATATGTGATCATGGCAAAAGAAAACGCGTTTGACAAGTTCTAGTTGATTTTAATCGACTGTAAAATGACCATTTTTCAAACGATCTCAGAATTCGACGAAACTAGTTTTATTAGGACCGTATCATCAATACGAAGTTAGAAAATATTTTTTGGGAAATTTTAGTGTTCGTATGTGACCCCAATAAATTGAAATGCGCGTTCAAATTCAGTATATAGAGTTATATTTTGATTTTGACGAAAAATGATCGAAACAGTCGAATCAGCTTACGATACATATCCCATTGTGTTCGAAATGGGCGAAATGGGGGTAATTAGCTGGGGACGACAGTCGTTGGGTCCCGATTGGATTTTATATAAAAGTCAACTTTTTGGGAGATTAAATTATTAAATAATATAATTAATTTTTATAAAACCCTTTTATACTCCCCCTTCTCATTCACGATTCAGAATAAATAAAAAACACTGCGCCTCTTGATCTTGCGCCCCCCTTCCTCGTCGTTGACCGCCCGTCGCTCCTCCGAGCACCTCCCCCTCCGTTCAACCCTTCCTCCCCGCTTTCCTCCTCCCTCCACTCGGACACCCATAGCCACCATACCCCCTCAAATCGCCAGCGCCGCCGTGCACCCCGACCTCACCCACATCGCGCCGCACCTTCCCCTCCGTCCTCCGATCCTCTCTCCTCTTCTCCCTGCCCTCATCTCCAGATGAAACCGCGACCCTTTTCCCCCTTCTTTTCTTCCTCATCCAATGCGACATCGGCACCCGCAAGCTCCATCGCGCAGCCACCACGAGCGCGTCCCGAGATCCAGTTCGACGATGGAGAAAAAGTGAGCTTCTTGCTTTTTATTCTCCTTTAATCTCAGTTTTCAGTTTATAAAAAGTATGGTTTTTATGTTATGAAAATTTGATTTTCAATAAAAGAAAGATGAGATTTTTACTATGAAGTTTTGAAATAAAATTGCAATTTTTATTATATAGGAGACAACGTTTTAAAAATATAATTTTCATATGATATAAAGGATAAAAATATGATTTTTATATTTTAGAAAGAATAAAAATTCGATTTTTAATTTATAGAGGATATAAAGATATGATTTTTATATAATGTAAATAATAAAAATATAATTTTTATAGTGATAGAAAGGTTCGATTTTCATAAATAAAAAGATTAAGAAATGATTTTTATAAGGAAACAGCGAAAAGATTATATCTTTGAAGTAGGTAAGATATGATTTTTATATTATAAAAATAACAAAAATATGATTTTTATCATATGTGAAATACAAAAATATAATTTTTATAAGGTAGAAGTATTAAAAATATAATTTCTATATTATAGGTGTATTAAAAATTCGAACTTTATATTAGAAATAGATATATAAAAATATAATTTTTTTATAGAGAATAGCGTGACAAAAAGATAATCTTTATTATAAGAACACCATTATAAAAATAGAATTTTTATCTATATAGCAGCGATGTAAAAATGGAATTTTTATCTATATAGTAGCGGTGTAAAAATAGAATTTTTATCTATATAGTAGCGGTGTAAAAATAGAATTTTTATCCATATGGAGTGATTATAAAAATATGATTTTTATATACATAGCAACAATATAAAAATGTGATTTTTATTTATGTAGTGGCTACGGGCAGCGAAAGTGACAAAAGGCGAGAACGACGAAGATTTCTACAAATGAAGAGTCGTGGCGTTTGGTTTAGCTTGGGTGAGAACTTCTCACCTTTTAAATTTTGTTTTCTAGTTAATAATATATACTAGGATGCAGACGGTGTTTAGTAGCACCCGACACCCGTTGTCCACAGACCGTGGACGGCTTGTTTGTTTAGTTAATTGTTGGTGATTGATTTGTTTGGTTGATAAATTTGATTGAATTGATTATGTGATGGGAAATGAAATAAAATATTTATATAGGTAAAAATATTTTATCGTTAAAAATATAATTTTTAACGTGAATGTGAATAAATAAATCTTCATTTACAAACCGGACGGTTTGTTCACATGCACCTATTTGAAGGACATTGATTGGGACGAAAAATTTTACACATCGCCAACTGCACAAATAAAATCTGTGTTCGATTGTTTGAAACCGCACACGGGTATTGGGATGATATTTGGCGTACACTAATCCCAATTATTTAGTTGTATGTCGATCGATTGGTCGACAGACTGTGTGAGCGTTAATTATTTATATTTGATGCTTATGCAGTTGCGTGGTGTACTTTGGATGATGGTTGATTATTTATCGTTGCTATTATATACATGTGTTGTATGGAATCCATATAATTAACATTATATGGTAATTGATTGGGCCTCTTTCCAATTGGAAAAATAAAGAATATTATAAAATAAAGGTTCATGTGTTGACAGTACTCATCCGTTGAGATTAGTCATGTGTTGAACGAAATATTTTAACAATAAAATTTACATCTTTATCATATATAAAATTAGAAACTAACTGGAAAATAGTTAAGATGAGTGGTCTCCTGGATATTGATCTGATGTTGGTTTCGGCCTTCGGGGTTAATATTTAGGGAATCGTTCTCTTACTAATTTACGGTTGGAGTCTAATTTGAAATCAAACGATGGATACCATAATTTTTATAAAATATATTAAATAACAAAAATAGTCGCGTGTTGACAGTACTCATCCGTTGAGATTAGTCATGTATTGAAAGAAATATAGATTCATTTGTTGAATAGAATAACGAAGTTATTGAAAAATATAAAGCCGTGTTGATTAGAGATGCGCTATTTCGATGCGAACGATATTTATATCGATTATATTCGTTTTTATACTGAATATTGAAAAGAGATAAAAATCGAATATTTATAACAGGAAATCGAATTGAATTGAATAGAAAACGAATTCAAATTGAATTGAATAGAAAACGAATCCGAATTGAATAGAAAATGAATTCGAATTGAATTGAATTGAATATAGAACGAAAACGAATTGAAATTGATTTGAATTGAAATCGATTTGAATTGAAGGTAAAACGAATTTATAAGGGAAAATTCAATTTTGATTTGAATTTGAAATGGAAGTTGAAATTGTTTTGAAACCAATTTAAAACGAATTATAAAATTCGTTTTAAATTGAAAACGACGAAATATATATTATATATATAATATAATGGCCTGAACAGAACGCGCCACGCTGCGGCAGTTCGTGAATTTCGACCATTGACTTCGAACGGACATTACGGAAGATCCGACCGTCGGATTCTCCTAAAACTGGAACCGTTGGGTTCGTATCGAAAAGAGCTTTCCAATGAATATTAGAAATAAAAAATCAAACGTTTGGATTCAGAGATATGTCCAAATCTATTTCAGAAAAGGTCGTTGTAAGTGCAGTTCGATGGCCGTAGATGGAAATCGACTGTACGGGCCTTGATAAAATTATTAAAAATATCTATAACTTGTGTAAAATTATAATATATGAATTGAAAAGAACCGAGAGGAAAAATTCCCTATTTGAGAAGGCAAAAGTGTATTTTTATCAAAACGAACTAGTTTTTAACTAGAAGTATAAATTCAATATTTTTAAAATAAATAAACTGGATTTGGAATGGTTTTAAAAATAACCAGAAATTTCCAATATATGAATTGGAAGGGATTTGAATCGAAATTATCTTCGAAATATTTCGATGATTGGATTCGGGATCATACAGATATTGTTATGGAAATTTGGAAGATATATTTATATCGTTATTTCCAATACGATATTTGTTGATTTCAGAATTTAATTCTGAATATAAGCCGATATATTTTTTATTCAGAGCCTTGTATTTAATATCAAATGGGATTTGGGTTTGTCGTGAATGGTGTCTTCACCAACACTGTTCTTAAACCCAGTTGAGAAAACATTAAATCTTTTTATTTAGATTTAATGAAATATACCAATTAATTAATATATTTAATTGGAATTGAATTAGAATTGATTTGTGGGTTTATCGTGTACTGTGTTTTAAACGACATTATTTCTTTAACCCAGTAAAAGGAGTTTTAATGAATCTTTGATTAGATTGAAATGTGAATTGATAATATAAATTATCAAATCTAGAAAAGGATCGAGAATTGAGTATCGCCAGTTTTTCTCCAAGCGATAGTTAAATCTTTAATTAGATTTAAACGTGAAATGGTAATTAAATTTACTGATAACACCGTGGTGTTAGTTATGGGGTAATAACAGTTTTGCTCCATGGGATGAATAGGTTGGGATTGGGAAATAAAATAAATAATTACTTCGGTGTTGTTCGCTGATCTCGACTAGTTTGGAAAACCATAATTTGGTTTGATATGACATCCAATGGAAGATTAAAGAATAAATTTTAAAGAATTTTTCTTTGATAAAATTAATGGGAACCTTTCCCTAAGAATGTGAAATTTAGAAACTAGCTGTAGGTTAGTTAAGAAGAATGGTTTCCTAGGTATTGATCTGATGTTGGTTTCGGCCTTCGGGGTTAATATTTGGGGAATTGCTCTCTTACTGATTTACGGTTAGTGACTAATGAATTGGAATGAGGCGTATGTTTTGTTTGTGTAACATTTGTTTATAATATACGCGGGTTGTTCGGAAAGGCCGGGTTTATACCCATTCTGAATAACCGATTCGACGATAAGTCGAAGATGATGACAGTGGTCGAAGACCGGAAGTCTTCACATCGTTTGGATAATTACTGATGATCCTGATTGGGATGTACACCTAAGAGGAAGGAAATAGTTGGTGGTCGTCCAGACGTACTTGGAGATCGATGGATATGCGAGGAAAGTGCCTCCGGTTTCGTTCAGACCCAGAACGACTTTATAAATGGATTGTACATTGGATTTTATTCTATGTTGATTGATTTCTATTAAATATATATCTATTTGGCGGCGGAGAATTTATTCTCTTGCTTAACGCCCTTCTTTGATACGTACGAGCTTAGAGGTTATATATCGATAGATATCAGTCGCATATCATGAATTGCCTGTGTGGCACGCTGAGATGCAATGATCAAGGCTTTTGTTGAAAATCAGAGTCTTGTGGTTGATGATCAAAGCACGGCCTATGTGGTGTAGCTTTGTGTATAACGTGAATTCGCGAACCTCACACCTCGCTATGAGTCAAAAACGGGTTAGTGACTGCAGGGAGAGCACGACGTTTCTTTCTAGCTATGGTGGTGTCAGTGACTTACCAGCCCTGACATTTATATTATTTTCACCTATGTGGTTGTTGGATGCGAGGCGCCTCGATTATAGGTCTGTAAGGACCGGGAAACGTGTGTTCAAGAATTGCCAATCCTCAAACGTAAGAGAGGACCGGCCCTGAAGATCCAAGGGTTGCCCAAAGTGTGTAGTCCTGAGGCATTTGCTAGAGTGTCTCGAAGCGGAGAGGAGCTTGCCCCTTGCCTCGACTCATGACGGAAATCCAATTTCCAATACGAGATATTTCGGTTTTATTTATAGAGCCTAGTATGGAGACATGATATATGGTACCCATGCCGTCTATGATTGATATTTATGATTGTTTTGAAACTATACACATGTAATAGTATCAAATGATTTGTTTTAAACGTACCAAGCATGTTTGGCTATTATAAGGGAAAACCCTATCCTTTGGCTTGCGTTGCATTGTGTGATGGGACCTGGGTCTTATAATAGCTTCATTTTTCGAAAAAGCATTGCGTTGTTTATTCTAAGCACTAGTTTTCTTCGGAGGAAACCCGTTCCGTGCTATACGGCGTGGTCCCTTGAATTACTCTCTTTTAAAGTAAAGTTTTAAATAACTGTTTTAGTTCTCACACCAGTCACATGACTGACTTGGAGTTTATTGTTTTAACCTAAACTCTGGGTGCCCTTATTTTTGACACGGGCAGCTAGTAGTTTTGGTTTTGTAGATTTATATTCACGGGATCCTGATTTACAGCTGGAATGATGCTCGGAAAGCTCTGTATCCATGTATTATTTTCAGTTGTGTTTGTATTATTTTCCACTGCTATGTAATTTATTGTAATCTCTGATAGTTATCGAATGTGTTATATTCATTCATACTCTGTATATTCTTGTATTCTGATGGAATTGTTGTAATATACAATGAAATGTTCTTCTGTTTGCGTTCCAATTTATCCTGTTCTCAAAACGATCAGGGGTTTCGAACGGTCTTGGTCGGTTTAACGATCGATTCGGATCGAGCGAAATTCCTTGTCGTCACTATGTACTTCACAGCGAATCAGAATTCAGAAAATATTGAAGAATTGGAAATAAAAACCAGGTACGCCTTAATTAATTTTTGACTGAATTGGTTGAATGGATGTTTTGTTTGTTTGCCTTGTTTGAATGTTTGAAATTTAAATTCTTAGATTCAAAATTAAATTTAAAATTTGAATTTTAATTTTGAAATTCAAATTAATAATAAAATTTTAAATAATAACATAATAATAATTTTAAATGTTTTAACATTAATAATATCTTTGGAAATAATAAAATAGAAAATATAAATGATAAAATAATAAAATGATGTCAAAAAGTAACTTGTCTTTTGAAAATACATATATATGTTGACATACCAAAATAGACATGTTGACATATAGGCTAGGAGTTAAAATTCAAAATTTGAATTTCAAAAGTTTAAACTTTCAAACTTCCCTTCACCTTTTCAACAACTCCCAAGGGCTTAAAAGGTGTCCTTGATTTCGGAAAAGCTGTGCCCATTCAGCCTCTATTTATTTATCGATTCAGTTTTATTCTCTTTACCTCTCATTCAAAATTCAAACAACTTTCTTCATATCTATACACTTCAAAACATCTCTTTAATGGCTTCCTCAATCACACCAAAACCAATGAGATCAACCAAAGCTATCAAAGATTATCTCTATAATGATAAAGAAGCAATCAATGCCTATATTGACTTCTTAGAATATGGAAAAGTCAATACAGGAATCTTCGATATCTTTGAAGACTTTCCCTCTTATGATCTTCGTTCTCTTTTTGAGCGAAATGAAGTTTTAAGCTTGGTAGATTTTCCGGATAACGATGAAGTATGTTATCTGAATCTAGTCAAAATGTTTTATGTGAATTTGAATCGCGGTTATTACGAAGGAAATGAGAATCAAGTATGGAGTAGTGTAAAATGAACTCAAATCGTTTTGGATATTGATATTTTGTGAAAGATTTTAGTTTATAAGAAAATAGGCTCAGATTTTTTGAAATTTGAAATCGATGAACAAGATTTAGAAACGTTTCATGACATCTTTGAAAGCGATGGACACATGGATTTTAAAAATCGCTTTTTCCATCCAAAAGCAAGGATTGTTAACCTCTTCCTTCAACATACTCTTACTCTCCGTTCCGAAAATTTCTACAACCCTTCCCTCAAAGTCCAAAAAGCCCTTTTTGCTATTTTTGGTGTTTATGATATTAATTTGGCCGAAGTGATTTTGAAAGAATGCAAGCCCAAAGAAATGTCCACCATAGAAAATACCCTCTATCATGGAGTTTATCTCATTTGCATTTTTAAATATTTTGGAGTGGATCTTAAAGGAGAGGAATTTGTGTCAAGAAAGGTCTTTAGCTCATTAAATATATAACTTATGCAAATTCCAATCATTTTTAAGCCTTATGAAACCTTTGTCGAAAAACAAGCTCAAATGGAACAAGAAGAAAATCCAATGGAAATCGACGAAGAGGAAGAAACCTCCTTGGAAAGTGTAGAATGTCGAACAAATAGTAGAGCTATAACCAAAGAAATACTTGTCCAAAACCAAAACAAGTTTGCCAAGAACCTAAAGAAGATTAAGAAGACACTTAATGAAATTTCTTCTAAAATGAACAAGTTCTTTGGCAAAATAGAAAGAAAACTTGGATTATCATCTTACTTAACTTCATCCAATGAGATCTAGGTTTATTAGTTTAAGTTATCCTGTTGTATTTGATTGTATTTCCTTTTGATTCTTATATTTAGTATCTTGTATCGTTCAAATGTACTCACTTTTAAGTAATAATAATTAATCTTGTTTGTTGTCAAAATTAATCTATAATATCTATAAATAATAATAAGAAGAAATGATTCAAAAATTAAGCAAAAATTCAATACCCAAAAATTGACATGGGTATGTCGACATGTAGTTTCTGACATGTCGACATATAACTGTCAGGAAATTCAAATTATTTCAAATTTTGATTTTTAAATAATTACCTTATGTCTCTTCATTTTCAATGATTCCAGACTCTATAAATTCAGAAAACTCATTTTAAACTCTCTCCTTCATCTCTAAACATTCCTTATCTATATATTCAAATTATTTCAAATCCTATTCGCAATTTAAGCGAAAATATTGAAGAAACTCTTAATTCCTTCAAGAATTTCCTATCTATAATTCTTTTTAATTAGCGCCATCTAGAATTAAGTCATATTAAGATGATAGATGTAACACCCCGCCTCCGCTAGGGTCACTCGCAAAGGAATACACTAGCTTTAGAGGGGCATTATTGGTAAACATGCACAGAAATATCACAAGACAGAACATATAAAATAACGGAAGTAAAATCGAACTTTCATAAACATTAATAATTAAGGTCTAAAGCCTTTTACATCAGAGTACATCAAAACCTGTCTTGCAATAGTAAAGAAGCATAAAGACTTTTTCATAAATTATTCCCCAAGTAAAAACAGTAGAGTAGCCATAGCCAAGAAAAGTCCAAACCATCCATGATGACCTTCAAGCAGAAGAAGTACGAACTAAACAACAGTATTTCCTCCCTGTAACCTGGGGGGGGGGGGGAAACGGAAGAAAAGAGGCGAAACAAAACGGGTCAGTCAAAAAGACTGAGTAAGCCCTATCTACTATCAGCATAAAAACTAGTAAAGTTAACTGACATGAGAAACTGAGATGAACATAAGCATGATGACAAGATAGATAAGCTAAATCAAAATAACAGGATGAACTACTGAACTCAGATAAACTAAGGTGTCATGATAAATTACGATGTCAAGATAAAACAAGGTATCCCATCGTCAGGTTCCTATCAAGTATAATATCCCCAAGATATCTATCACATATAACATCCCATGGTATCTATCCTGTCTTTTAGCTCTGCACCTACCGTACTAGTATCCCCACCGCATCGTGTGTTAACCATGAATGACCCTTACTCAAAAGTCGTGTAATGGTCCATGTCAACCTAGTATATCGCATATATAGGTTACTCAACTCGTATGTTTTATTCCATATAAATGTCCAGTCCCTTGCCGTAGACCATACGGGCTTTCCCATGAGATTCTATACTACTTTAACATAGTTCCATGATCCTTAAGATCGTTTTGGACTGCCACCCTATATCTAACTAGGGTCTTTCAAAATGAATCATCGTTTGTATAACTAGGACTTTTGCTACCTAGGACTACTAGGGATTATGCTTACCTATTGCCCGTTTTCGTATCTCGGTTTTGGTTCAACCACCCAGGGCCACTAGGAATTACGCTAACCGTCAACCGCGCCCTTTCTCCCACGCATTCATCGTGAATCGTTTTTCCATGACTGTATGCACATGTATCACATCGTGCCATCCGAGTCCTGTCACAGGGCAGATCAGGAAATACAGGACTCGGTCGGGAGCTTTCGATTTATCTGCCGATGCAGATGCTAAGGTCTGTTTTTTTTCTATACGTGGCTATGGTCCCACGAGACCACTCCCTCAACTAGTGAAAGACAAGACAGGATAAATCCAGTATGAGAACACACTACTGGCCAACCCACAATCCTAGCCTTACCGCCACCATAATTAGATAGCAATTATGGTCTTTTGGGTGTTCTCTGCCTTTCCGTACGTACACGCTTGACCAAAGATGGTAGGTAGCCTGACGAAATGCTATCTAGGGTACGACCGTGTATCGTCGACTATCCCCTATCCATCCCCGTCTTTAGGTCGCTCGTATAGCAACCAAGGCATACTCTTGGTTCTTCTAACGCAGACCTTAACCTCTCATGAGCCTAGTATGATCACCTGGCAGCTCATAGAGGGATACCAAGAATATCCTCACGTTCCCCGAAGCCGCTGCTTCGTTACCCAGTTCGCTGGAGCCTTTATCTAAATCAGATACTTGCTCCTACTCGTATACTTAAACGATGACCTACCGTATCAGGTTACTCATCTATCTATGAACTGGTCTAAATTTCCTTGGCTAAGAATCATTACTTAGTTATTCTTCAACTAAGGTTTACCACTTAGCCTTATTCCCGTTATCCTTGTTAACTACGGTTATCCACCTAATCCTCAGAACTAGGGTTTACATAATGGATTAAGTGTCACTTAAGTTCATGACTTAACCCGTCTACAATTCATGTCAAAATTGGCTAAGTATCCAAGTTCAAGACTTAACCCTAAAAACCATGCTCAAGTTGGTTAAGTATATATTAACTTGATCTATCAAATTACTGAGTCAAATCGTTCAAGCGTATTTAAGCGATTCGTGACTTAGCCTTATCATGTTTTCACGTTAGATTGGTTAAGTATAGGTTAACTTAACCTCAATAAATTAACGAGTTAGATTGGTTAAGTATAGGTCACTTAACCACATCAATTCATCATGTTAGATTAGTTAAGTGTTTAACTTAACCCCATTAAACTGCCAAGTGGGATTAATTAAGTCTAGGCTGACTTAACCCCATCCGATTTCCATGTTTAGACTAGTTGAGTCTAATCTTAACCCCATCCATTAACTGTATTTTTTTGGTTAAGTGTCATTAAGAAAACTTACTTAACCTTACCAAATTATCGTGTTGGATTGATTAAGTGTTGGTTAACTTAACCCCGTCCACTAGTCGTATAAAAATGGTTAAGTGTCATTAGGCAAATCAAGTTACTTAACCTACCCAACCTTGTCATGTTTTGTTAAGTATCATTAGCCTAATCAAATTACTTAACCCATTTGTCCATGTCATATTTGGTTAAGAGTCATTAATCAAATTAACTTAACCTTATCATGTAGCATTAATTACTTAATGCACCTCAACCTCTCACATTAGACTTTGTTGTGGTTACTAGTTAAGCCGGTCGGTTCCGGGTAGCTTTACACCACAGCTTGGTCAAACCTCGGGTTCAAGCACAACATGACCAACTTCTCACATTGGGTCCTATTGTTTGCAACTACTAGTTAGGCCGGTCGGTTCCGGGTAGTTTTACGTTGCAAACTCAACCCAACCTCGAGTTGGTCACTTTCATGTTTAGTCTAGTGTCATGTTCATATTCAAGTTTTTAAGAATATGGGTAGACCTAACTTAATAGGTAAATTCCCAATTTCATAGTATGGGTAGACCTAACTTAATAGGTAAATTCCCAATTTTATATTTTCAAACATACTCACATGTCAACTTCCATGTTATATTTCAAGTCATGTTTTCAAGTTGTATTTCATGTCATTACAAATTACCCATAACATAACCCAACGCTTTTAAACTCGCATATACGTTCGCAACAACGTAATGGATTAAAAGAAGAGACTTGGCAAAGGCATGACAAAAATGGATATTAAGCCACAAGTTAATCATGGTGGCAAATGAGGCACAAATGTGTTCATTAACTTGCATGTTACATTCTTAAGCCTCAAAAACATGCATAAACCCAAACTTGGCACATAAGCGATTCATGGTGACAAAAGACATGGAATGATGACTAGCAACTCGCATATATCATCATATAAGGGTTATGACTTCATATGCAAGTTGACATAAAGGTTATGAGGGTTCTCATGTTGCATAATGCAACATTTCAACATAAAGGTTGTAGCATTTAGCCCACAAGATCAAGATAATGACTTCATAAACTTGCATGACATGATAGCATGTATCATACTCAATGATCAAACCCAAACTTGCAACATGAACATTTAACTTCATAGTTAATATCTAGAGTAGGGAAAGGGCTTACATTGTTATGAAGGCGCAAATCGAAATGCAAAGCAAAGATTGAGACGAAGCTCTTATGCAATCAAATAAACCTAATATGAAAGCTCCAAATCAATAAAAACCCCATCTTGATGAACAAAGATCAAAGCTTTAGCCTTGAAATCAACTTGAGAAGCTCTCATATTAACATAGAGACTCTCTAACACTCACATGATCATGAAACCTCTCATAGAAATGAAGATAGAGACTTTGGGCAAGAGGATGGAGGCTAGGGTTTTGAGTGGAGGCCATGAGAGGAGCAATTTTGCCATAGTTTAGTTGCATGAATGAATAATGAGGATTTAGGAGAGGGTTAGGGGCTTATTTATAGAGATTAGGATTAGTTAGGACCCTTAGATTAACCCTAGGACCAACCTGAACCATCAGATTAAGAACCAGGCCCAAAAACCTAGCCAAGACAGAAAATATGTGCACCAGGCAAAACTGCCCGGCCACCATAAGTCGACCCCCAAGTCGACAGGGTTGTCGACTTGGGTCAAGCAATGTCGACTCCCAAGTCGACAGGGCTGTCGACTTGGGGTACCTGGCGGGAATTTTTCCCGCCTAGCTTTCCAGCCCTAATTTTCGAAATTACAACTCGCTTTTGAACTTGAATTTTCTGAAAACTTCGTCGGACCATAACTTGGTCATACGGACTCCGATTCTCGAAAACTCAGACTCTATTTCGCGTATTTTTCCGAGACGAACGCAATGGCATAGCCCATTTTACTTGATTCAGAATTTAAAATTAAATTCTGCCTTGATTCTCGTCTTAACATGTTATCGAAATACGGGTTGTTACATTCTCCCCACCTTTTAGGATTTCGTCCCCGAAATCTCCAAGTTAGGAAGAACATATCCTACCATCCATCATTCATCTACTCAAAACATCATCCACAAGCAACCATTGTCCTTAGATGATTTCTAATGCTGTATGAATATATGCAAAACGTGTGTGTACATGTTCCTTAGCTAATGCTAATGCTAATGATCAGGCCTGGATAATCTTTCTAATGCAAAATATGTATAGTTCCATGAATCCAACATGTATGCAAATAATCCTAGTCATATAGATATTATATGCGTGCACAATCATTCATTCATATGCAACAACCGCATGATAATACATTCGATTTCATCCATAAACAAGTATAAATACTCGTGCATATGCAATATGAAATATGACCGAGTCGAGCTAGTATCTAATGTGTATTCGCGCATCCACGAGCAACCACTTGCAACCATATCAATCATAACATGTTTCAAATACATGTTTACATCCATAGGGTTCTACCTAGGATTCCCTGAAACAGGGTCGAGAAGATAAACAAGACAAACTCCTTACGGGGTTTGTAACAGAAAATAGGACCAAGAAGATGTCCACAAAAGATAGCCTACAAGTAAGCTCTACAGAAAACAGGGATCAAGGATATACTCCCAAAAAGAGGTATCATGCGCGTATCTAGTCTTTGACCATCAGAGTCGTATTTCCTTGAGCTTAATTCTATCGTGCCTTGACCGTCTTTTAACTTCGCGATTTCGTAGCTTCTTATTTCCTGTTTCCATAACATGAGCTAGAACTCATTTCTTCGTCGCCTCTCGTTCCACTTGCACTTATCCTTTTCCTAGAGTACTTGGCGCAAACATGACTGCGTACTCATGATCTCATGCAAGCTTTCCAAAATTCACTAGTAAATCTTGGATCTCGTTTATATACTATAAGGTATTCCATGTAGAAGAACTTTCTCTTGAAAGTAAACAGATGTCAACCAAGTTATCAAGCGCACTTACTAGGGTGATCTCTATAACCCATGCATAAATGAAGTAAACCATCCGTCTTATCGGCAAACACCACTCGATCGGGCTTCAAATTTCCAATAAAGGCATCAAGGGATTCTAAGTAACTAATCATGACAGAACCTCAAAAAGGTTACACGATACTTCGAGGGTATTACCAAGGCTAGTCAAAAGGTCTAACTACCCTCCTATCAAAACCGAGAGTGGCACCCCCTACTGGATAACCACTTCATCCCTAGAATCCATCCATAGCTTATAAACATAAGCATTATTTCCAAACTTAACACTTGGCATAGACATTCTCAAATCCAAACAGGTCATGTATAAATGGACTGATTCTCCAATAGGACTTTGAGACAAAAATGGGATTCTCTATTACGCTAGTACTTAAGGTGCAGAGACTCAACTATCGAAGCAGACTTAAATGATACGAAAAACGAAGTCCTAACGGGATGATAGAGAAGAAAAGCTAAACCTTTAACAAGATCGTTACCCTCCTTCCGAGGTACCCTAGAAATGAGAGCATACTATTGCCCTCCCGATGATCTTGTCCTTGTCCCACAATACTTAACTATCCGCCCCGTTTTACCATGCCAAAGGTACTCTCTCGTCATGGGTTTCATTATTCATCTTTCTCCCTCCTTTGAGGACTACGCCATACCAACAAGTTGCTCATCCTTAAGCTCGTATCCTTTATCCTCTTTCTCACTATCCTTTCTTATAACGCGGCCACTGGTCTCTCGAGAACCACCTCCATCGTATGGAAAGCACTTTCGTAGATAGAAAAGACTAGTCGCAGTTAAAACCACTGTGACTACAGATGGAGGAAAGAAAGGAAAAGAGATTCAATTAAGGAAACAAGGATAGTGCTAATGGCCTTTGGGGAATAGCCTTTTTCTTTTAAAAGAAAATTTTCTTGAAAAATGCTTCTTTGTAAACGATTTTCAAATAGTTTTCAGAAGGTCTTTAAAAACTTTTGCCCAGTCTGGTAACCTTCTGCTCTGATACTACGTGTAACACCCCGCCTCCGCTAGGGTCACTCGCAAAGGAATGCACTAGCTTTAGAGGGGCATTATTGGTAAACATGCACAGAAATATCACAAGACAGAACATATAAAATAGCGGAAGTAAAATCGAACTTTCATAAACATTAATAATTAAGGTCTAAAGCCTTTTACATCAGAGTACATCAAAACCTGTCTTGCAATAGTAAAGAAGCATAAAGACTTTTTCATAAATTATTCCCCAAGTAAAAACAGTAGAGTAGCCATAGCCAAGAAAAGTCCAAGCCATCCATGATGACCTTCAAGCAGAAGAAGTCCGAACTAAACAACAGTATTTCCTCCCTGTAACCTGGGGGGGAAACGGAAGAAAAGAGGCGAAACAAAACGGGTCAGTCAAAAAGACTGAGTAAGCCCTATCTACTATCAGCATAAAAACTAGTAAAGTTAACTGACATGAGAAACTGAGATGAACATAAGCATGATGACAAGATAGATAAGCTAAATCAAAATAACAGGATGAACTACTGAACTCAGATAAACTAAGGTGTCATGATAAATTACGATGTCAAGATAAAACAAGGTATCCCATCGTCAGGTTCCTATCAAGTATAATATCCCCAAGATATCTATCATGTATAACATCCCATGGTATCTATCCTGTCTTTTCGCTCTGCACCTACCGTACTAGTATCCCCACCGCATCGTGTGTTAACCATGAATGACCCTTACTCAAAAGTCGTGTAATGGTCCATGTCAACCTAGTATATCGCATATATAGGTTACTCAACTCGTATGTTTTATTCCATATAAATGTTCAGTCCCTTGCCGTAGACCATACGGGCTTTCCCATGAGATTCTATACTACTTTAACATAGTTCCATGATCCTTAAGATCGTTTTGGACTGTCACCCTATATCTAACTAGGGTCTTTCAACATGAATCATCGTTTGTACAACTAGGACTTTTGCTACCTAGGACTACTAGGGATTATGCTTACCTATTGCCCGTTTTCGTATCTCGGTTTTGGTTCAACCACCCAGGGCCACTAGGAATTACGCTAACCGTCAACCGCGCCCTTTCTCCCACGCATTCATCGTGAATCGTTTTTCCATGACTGTATGCACATGTATCACATCGTGCCATCCGAGTCCTGTCACAGGGCAGATCAGGAAATACAGGACTCGGTCGGGAGCTTTCGATTTATCTGCCGATGCAGATGCTAAGGTCTGTTTTTTTTCTATACGTGGCTACGGTCCCACGAGACCACTCCCTCAACTAGTGAAAGACAAGACAGGATAAATCCTGTATGAGAACACACTACTGGCCAACCCACAATCCTAGCCTTACCGCAACCATAATTAGATAGCAATTATGGTCTTTTGGGTGTTCTCTGCCTTTCCGTGCGTCCACGCTTGACCAAAGATGGTAGGTAGCCTGACGAAATGCTATCTAGGGTACGACCGTGTATCGTCGACTATCCCCTATCCATCCCCGTCTTTAGGTCGCTCGTATAGCAACCAAGGCATAATCTTGGTTCTTCTAACGCAGACCTTAACCTCTCATGAGCCTAGTATGATCACCTGGCAGCTCATAGAGGGATACCAAGAATATCCTCACGTTCCCTGAAGCTGCTGCTTCGTTACCCAGTTCGCTGGAGCCTTTATCTAAATCAGATACTTGCTCCTACTCGTATACTTAAACGATGACCTACCGTATCAGGTTACTCATCTATCTATGAACTGGTCTAAATTTCCTTGGCTAAGAATCATTACTTAGTTATTCTTCAACTAAGGTTTACCACTTAGCCTTATTCCCGTTATCCTTGTTAACTACGGTTATCCACCTAATCCTCAGAACTAGGGTTTACATAATGGATTAAGTGTCACTTAAGTTCATGACTTAACCCGTCTACAAATCATGTCAAAATTGGCTAAGTATCCAAGTTCAAGACTTAACCCTACAAACCATGCTCAAGTTGGTTAAGTATATATTAACTTGACCCTATCAAATTACTGAGTCAAATCGGTCAAGCGTATTTAAGCGATTCGTGACTTAGCCTTATCATGTTTTCACGTTAGATTGGTTAAGTATAGGTTAACTTAACCTCAATAAATTAATGAGTTAGATTGGTTAAGTATAGGTCACTTAACCACATCAATTCATCATGTTAGATTAGTTAAGTGTTTAACTTAACCCCATTAAACTGCCAAGTGGGATTAATTAAGTCTAGGCTAACTTAACCCCATCCGATTTCCATGTTTAGACTAGTTGAGTCTAATCTTAACCCCATCCATTAACTGTATTTTTTTGGTTAAGTGTCATTAAGAAAACTTACTTAACCTTACCAAATTATCGTGTTGGATTGATTAAGTGTTGGTTAACTTAACCCCGTCCACTAGTCGTATAAAAATGGTTAAGTGTCATTAGGCAAATCAAGTTACTTAACCTACCCAACCTTGTCATGTTTTGTTAAGTATCATTAGCCTAATCAAATTACTTAACCCATTTGTCCATGTCATATTTGGTTAAGAGTCATTAATCAAATTAACTTAACCTTATCATGTAGCATTAATTACTTAATGCACCTCAACCTCTCACATTAGACTTTGTTGTGGTTACTAGTTAAGCCGGTCGGTTCCGGGTAGCTTTACACCACAACTTGGTCTAACCTCGGGTTCAAGCACAACATGACCAACTTCTCACATTGGGTCCTATTGTTTGCAACTACTAGTTAGGCCGGTCGGTTCCGGGTAGTTTTACGTTGCAAACTCAACCCAACCTCGAGTTGGTCACTTTCATGTTTAGTCTAGTGTCATGTTCATATTCAAGTTTTTAAGAATATGGGTAGACCTAACTTAATAGGTAAATTCCCAATTTCATAGTATGGGTAGACCTAACATAATAGGTAAATTCCCAATTTCATATTTTCAAACATACTCACATGTCAACTTCCATGTTATATTTCAAGTCATGTTTTCAAGTTGTATTTCATGTCATTAGAAATTACCCATAACATAACCCAACGCTTTTAAACTCGCATATACGTTCGCAACAACGTAATGGATTAAAAGAAGAGACTTGGCAAAGGCATGACAAAAATGGATATTAAGCCACAAGTTAATCATGGTGGCAAATGAGGCACAAATGTGTTCATTAACTTGCATGTTACATTCTTAAGCCTCAAAAACATGCATAAACCCAAACTTGGCACATAAGCGAATCATGGTGACAAAAGACATGGAATGATGACTAGCAACTCGCATATATCATCATATAAGGGTTATGACTTCATATGCAAGTTGACATAAAGGTTATGAGGGTTCTCATGTTGCATAATGCAACATTTCAACATAAAGGTTGTAGCTTTTAGCCCACAAGATCAAGATAATGACTTCATAAACTTGCATGACATGATAGCATGTATCATACTCAATGATCAAACCCAAACTTGCAACATGAACATTTAACTTCATAGTTAATATCTAAGAGTAGGGAAAGGGCTTACATTGCTATGAAGGCGCAAATCGAAATGCAAAGCAAAGATTGAGACGAAGCTCTTATGCAATCAAATAAACCCAATATGAAAGCTCCAAATCAATAAAAACCCCATCTTGATGAACAAAGATCAAAGCTTTAGCCTTGAAATCAACTTGAGAAGCTCTCATATTAACATAGAGACTCTCTAACACTCACGTGATCATGAAACCTCTCATAGAAATGAAGATAGAGACTTTGGGCAAGAGGATGGAGGCTAGGGTTTTGAGTGGAGGCCATGAGAGGAGCAATTTTGCCATAGTTTAGTTGCATGAATGAATAATGAGGATTTAGGAGAGGGTTAGGGGCTTATTTATAGAGATTAGGATTAGTTAGGACCCTTAGATTAACCCTAGGACCAACCTGAACCATCAGATTAAGAACCAGGCCCAAAAACCTAGCCAAGACAGAAAATAGGTGCACCAGGCAAAACTGCCCGGCCACCATAAGTCGACCCCCAAGTCGACAGGGCTGTCGACTTGGGTCAAGCAATGTCGACTCCCAAGTCGACAGGGCTGTCGACTTGGGGTACCTGGCGGGAATTTTTCCCGCCTAGCTTTCCAGCCCTAATTTTCGAAATTAGAACTCGCTTTTGAACTTGAATTTTCTGAAAACTTCGTCGGACCATAACTTGGTCATACGGACTCCGATTCTCGAAAACTCAGACTCTATTTCGCGTATTTTTCCGAGACGAACGCAATGGCATAGCCCGTTTTACTTGATTCAGAATTTAAAATTAAATTCTGCCTTGATTCTCGTCTTAACATGTTATCGAAATACGGGTTGTTACAATAGAGCAATAAGAAAAATATTTTGATGCCATTCGTTGGATGATCTCTTCTCTTTTTAGAGATGAAGATAATAACGTCACTAGAGCACCTCTCACCAAAGAAGATGAAGACTGGTAAGTCATCAAAAAGGATCCAATCTTAGGAGGAGATGGATGGGTGGAAGTTCCAAGCAATATTTGAATTTTTCTGAATTGAATGGTATGATTTGTTTGATTGCTTTGTTTGAATTTGTTTTGAAAAACTTGTAAATATTGCTTGAATTGATTGGTTTCAAACTTGTATATAATTGGATTGGTTGGTTAAAGTACTTGTAAATATTATTTGAAATACCTGAGTTGTTTGAAAATACTGCTTGATTTATTTATACTCTTACTTATCAGAATTATAATATAGGTATAAATTTAAGGGAGTTATAAATATTTAGATTAGTTTTTATTTTTAAGTATAGATACTTATATAGGCCATTAGGGTCATTTATGGTATAAATTAAGGGGAGGGGGTATAATCGGAGATACTTTTAGTTGATGACAAAGGGGGAGAAACTATAAAATAGGGTATAGTTAGGCTTAGTTTAAGAGAAAGTAGGATTTATGGTGAAGGGATAAGTATTCTAAGAATCAGATCAACAAGTATTTAGTGGTATAAATATTTTATAAATCAAGGTTGTCATCATCAATAAGGGGGAGATTGTTGAGAATAAAGTTTTGATGACAACAACCTTGTTTAATTATCATTGATTATAAAAATATACTAACATCTTTATCTATAATACATATATGCTGGATTTATATACAGGAAGTAAATACTGAAGGCTGTACAGTTTTAGAGTTCCAAGAGATTCTGGATCCAAAGAGATGCAAGACTCAAGGGTATCAAGATTTCAAGAGCCCAAGAAGTATATATTAATTGAGTCTAGTTTACATGTAAGACTTTCAATAGTACTCCATTTTCAAATTCTATTTTTTAGATTTCAAACTCTCAAAATTCAAATTTTGATGTCAAACTATTTCAAAATATTTTCAAATTGATTTAAAATTAATTCAAGCTCCTTTTTTAAATGATTTCAAATTATCAAAGGTTTTACTTATGATTTCAAATATAAATATATATACGTGTTTATGTTTTATAAAGTTTTCTAAATTATAATATATATGCTTTTTAATTTTATATCATAACTTTATAAATATGTTTATATAATATATTACTATCTTTCTATATGTTTTTAATCTTTAGAATATACATTTTAAACACTAAGTTTTGATTCGAGAATTTCCAGAATATATATATGTGTATATGTATATGTATATGTATATAAATTTAAACACTTTAAAAATGTTTTCAAATTCAGAAAACTCTATATATGTCGACATACATTATTGGATATGTCGACATATAATCGTCACTTTTCAAATTTCAAAGGAAGTGTCTTTTCATTAATTGAAACGTTTCAAAATCGTTGCAACCTATCAAACTCTATAAATAGGGCCTAAAATCGAATTTTTAATCATTTTTTCTTCTTCATCTTCATCCTATCTCTTACCACCATTATTGTTCTTTAATTTCTTGATCTATACACTTATACTTTGCTGATTTCAACAAAAAATATATCATTCTCTTTCTCTTATCAATATCTATCAACAACTCTCCGTTTAGAAGTGGTGTTGAAGAGTTCTAGAGCTGTTGTAATCATTTAAGAATTGTTTGGGCAAGGGTGTGTGTTCCTTGTAGCCCGTAAATCAAGGAAAGTGAGCGGTGTTAACCTTGTAGCCATGAAATCAAGGGTGATGGAATCAGTGTTAATCTTGCAGCCATGAAATCATGGGGGTTGTAATTGGATATGTATAATAATAAAACTCTGTGCAATCCAGCGTTGCATGGGACTGGACATAGGAGTAGTCCAAACCAATATAAAATCTGATGTGTTCTTTAATTTTCTGCATTTTATATTTACTTACACTTGTATCTGTAATTGTTTCTGTGTTTGTGATCGTTTCTGATGTGATAATCATTGTGCGATTCATATAGTAGTTCATTATTTTTATGGATTTCTATAAATTTCTTATAAACACTGTTCATCCCCCTCTAATGTTAATTTTTCCTTAAGATCCGTATTCCGCTTCTCTAACACTCTGCTTGTGGCAACTTGCAACCAGCCCACGTCTTCTGCTCCCTCCACGAAAATCGATCGACTCTTCTTTTGTAAATGAAAGGAGAGAGTTTCGTCTCATCTCTCAAATGCCAACCTACTCAGCCCTAAAGTCATCAAGCTAGGGTTGTCAATGGATACCCGAAAAACTCGAAATTTGTCTGCATCTGCATCCGAAAAGCGGATGAATATCCGATATCCAAAAAAGGATGCGGATGCGGATATAGGCACATCTGTATCCGAAAATTATCCATCTGCTTTTTCATGATTATCGCTTAAATTATGTGTGTTGTAACATAATTAAATACACAAATTTATTATTTTGTGAAGTTGAAAGTCTACTAAACCAAGCTAATTGCTCAAAATTATATACTGTCATCGTATTAGTAATTAATTGGGTTGAATAAGCTTAATATTAAGCTAAAAAAATTCATTTATGTTCAATTATTTTTCAAGCGTTGGTGGAGTGGATAACTATCTGATATCCATCTGCATCCGTGGACGCGGATATCTGATATCCGTCTGTATCCATGGATGTGGATATCCGAAAACAATTTCCGACGCAGATGCAGATATGACACTATTCGTATCTGCGAGTATCCATTGACAACCCTACATAAAGCAGTAGTGAGAAAATTACTTTTAATAGGAGAAATTTCCTCCATTGATAGTTGCAAATAAGCCAGATACGGCAAAGACAATGAGGAGATATTCACAATCAGCTGGTACATCTCATAACCCACATCTCTTTCTTCCCAAACCCTATGTTTCAGATCTAGGGCCTTCTAATTCGACTGCTAACACTACTCAGGAAGCTGGCTGACCTTGGAAGGATGTCATTTCAGGAAATCAACTACCCGTGTATATTCCACTTAAATTTTATCCGCCTAAGGAGTATAATAATTTGAATTGTGCCAAAATGTCTAATGATGTGGTTCGTAAGGCTAGACAACAATGGGAAAATGCAAATTTATGTTGTTGGTTCTAAACTTCATTACCCATTTTTCAAAGCATACATTCATATGGTATGGAGACCAGTTGGAGATTTTACTATTTATTCTAAAGAAGATGGTTTTTAAATCATTAAATTTGAGATAAAGGATGGCTACGAAAAAATTCTAAAGGATGGACATTATTTTTATAATAGGAAATTAATGATGATGAAACATTGGTCAATGGGAATGAAGCTTAATGAAGAAATATTGCATACTATTCCCATATGGGTTTGGGTACCGAGTTTCCCCCTCGAATATTGGACAGAAAAGAGGATTAGTAGAATTGCAACTATTATTAGCAACCCATTAAAAATTGATAAATTTACAGAAGGAATTAGGAAAATCACCTTTGCACGTGTCAAATCTGCAGGGATATCATTTACAGGGTTTTCTATTCCAAGCACCACGTAGCATCAAGCACCAACAACCAAGCATGATATTCCTTCTTCAAGAAAAAGATTCACTACTTACGTTCTAGCAAGCATATTACCCTTCATGCCTTTCCAAACAAACCCAGGCCAGGTTATATTCCAAATGGTACTGCAGGGATGTCTCACTACGTACCTCTACTAGCATCGGTAATCTTCTAGCTCTATCCTAATCACATTTGGAGCACATTATGTCCGGTCATTCTGATCTAGCTCTATTACTTTTCCCTACTACCATTGGGCAAAGACCCTCAAAATCCCAATCATTTGTTTTAACTTTATTATACCCTGTCAGAAGCCTATAAATTTATTCAATTGTTTGTTATTTTATGTCGCATCTTATCGATCATCAAAGGGATGATCCTTCATTTCTTTTTGGGGTTATTCCCATTAAATTTTATACAGATTTCGATGTGGTAATTAATAAAATTACATTGTTCTTCTCATAAGAGAGTTACTCTTCCATGAAACACAAATTGGAAAACTCAGTTTTTGTATCTTTTATTCTAAATGTTTTACATTTACAACATTTATTATTAGATATACGTTCCTTAGAGAGTCCCCAAGATTTGACATGAAATGGTGTATGACAGATGCAATTTGGCATGTCCCACAACCAAAGTCTAGATAGTGAAAGATCAATGGTATCTTGGTTTAGCTCTATATCATTCCGCATCCCACTGGATGTCGATGACAAGTATCCGATGATTACTATCCTATATCGGTCCTGACCTAGCCTGTAACACCCCATATCCATTAAGGTCACTCACAAAGGGAATGCCTTAACTTCAATGGAGCATTATGGGTACTGGAACAGAAATATTACAAGACAGACATATATAAAACAGCGGAAAGTAAAGTGGAAGTACTTAAAATCATTTATTAAATATGATTGTTTACAATAAAAGCCCATCAACTTCCAATACCCAATTACATAGTTAAAATATATGTCTTGCTCAAAAACAAAGAAGCACAAAAACAAACTGTAGTATTCTCCAATAAAGCAAAGCAAGCCATAGCCAAGAGAAATCCAAGCCATATATGAAAGAGCCTTGGAGCTTGGTAAGATCCGAACTAAGCTGTATTCCCACCCTGCGAACCTGGGGGGGGGGGGGACGGAAGAAAAAGAGGCGAAACAAAACGGGTCAGTCATAAAGACTGAGTAAGTCCTAGTGACTTTCAGCATAAAAAAATAGTTAAGGATAATATGGCATGAATAAACTGAAAGTAAACATAAGCATGATGACAAGATAAGCAACAGGCAAGATAACTAAGGTTAACATGATGTGATTTCTGTCAAGTAACATCGCAAGGTTCCCATTAAGATAAACTAAGTATAATTTCGTAAGATTCCTATCAAACATAACAAGATTCCTCTGCTTCGCCATTAAAATATTTCTGTGATATCTATTTGCTCTGCACCACCTAACTAGCATCCTCACAAGTGTCTTACAAGGAATGATCCGTATTCTTACTAGTACTCCAACTAGTGTCCTATGTAACAAGGATCCTTACCCCCTACTAGTGTCTCAACTAGTAGCCCGTATTATATAATAAGGTGATCCTGCCTACTGAACATAAGTGATAATAATAATGGTAGTTTCGTGTACCCCTAGCTGCTGTCATAGGTGCCGCCTGCTCCTATCTCCACTAGTGGTACCCACTACCCTCCCCATTCTAATTACAATATTCATAATATGGTAGCTGTACTCCTAGCTGTTGTCATAAGTGCCGCCTGCTCCTATCTCCAATAGTCGTACCCACTACCTTCCCCATTCGATCGGCTCCCTAACTCGTAGATACCCGTGCTGGCCCCACAGTGGGGTGTATCACTCCACCAAAGTGGCAACCCGATACAACTTGAGGATGCACGGCTTATACCTACACGATGCAACAACGTCTTACCTACCAGCCTGGGTCCACACACGCATATGAAACCCGTTGGACTTGCGTTGCCACCGCTAACCCGTTTTGACCTCTTACAATCAAACCCAGTATGCGTGTCCCGTCTTCGACATGGGTCGAGCTCACAAAGATACGTAATGGGCTACTGGTCTGAAAAGGGTTCCCTTTCCTCGACACAAGCTTCCCACCTATGCTTGGTCCCCTCTAGTAATTCTTACTTAACCCCTTCTTATTCATGTCCACCTACATGCTTAAATTTTGGTTAAGTATACACCAGTTATGTCTTACATGTAACCCATGTCCTCCACTTATCCCCTACATCATCCTCATGTCTTAATACATGCTTTATCTTGGTTAAGTGCTTATAGGGTATATTTTACATGTCATTCATATTATCCCCAACGTCTGGGTTTAACCAAGCGCCTTGGCTTTATCTGCCATTAGACCCTATGTCTATCCATTAATTATGCGCTTGTGCTACCTCTTCAGTCTTATCATTTAACTTGGTTATTTCCATTCATACCAACCTTCAACTTTGCTTATTAATTCAATTCTTAACTTGCACTATATTAAGTCCATTAATAAGCCCACAACATGTTATTCCTATGATTCATACATTAACCCCCGTTATGGTACAATAACATGTTCTTATTCAATCTTTACAACCAAGTACCCCTTAACTTACAAACACACTGGAGAGAGAGAATAATTCCCTAAATACCAACCCCGAAGACCGGAATCAACAACAGATTGATACTCAGAGGATTATCCAACCTAACCAATGTTTTGTTCCTTTTTATAATATAACTTATGTCGCCTTCAATTGTAAATTCATTCTTGTCTTTACATATTGCTTAATCTACAATGAAGCACATCTTTCCTTATTACATAAGTTATCTCATCTTATCTATTGTTCCGCCTAACTTACTTTATTCCATAAGTTATCATTCCCACTTAGGCATTAATTAAGATTTACTTAACTCAACCATTCATGTCATAACAGTTAAGTGTCATTAGCCTGGTCATCTTACTTAACCCACCCATTCATACCATATTGGTTAAGTGTCATTAGCCTAATCATATTACTTAACCCACCCACTCATACCATATTGGTTAAGTGTTGTTAGTTTACTTGACCCTATCCACTGGTCTAATTACCATGTTATCTTGGTTGAGTATTACTATTCGTATTTCCATATGTCACCCACAAGTCACCCACATGTCACCCATTTAACCCCCATGTCCCACCACATGTTTATCTGGTTAAGTATTTCTTAATTCATTAAGGCCATAACCCTATAAAGACCTCTCACATTAGACTGACATTTATGTCAGCTGGATTTGTCGGGCGGGTCCGGGCAGTCTTACACCATAAAAGAGTCTAACCTCATGTCTTTACAACTGTTACACTTTTAATTTGGGCCTAGGACCTGTCATATTGGGCTACCATTTGTGACTAATGGATTTGCTGGGCGGGTCCGGGCAGTTTTACGTCACAAATGAGTCCAACCTCGTGTCCTAAGCATTGATTATCACTTATAATCATTTACCCCAGTCTTAATAATTTCCCTATTCAAATTATTAATTAATTCCTAATTTAACGATGTCCATAATTGACTCAATTATGTTCATCAATTAATGGTATGCAAAATCATACCAACTTTATCACAATTTATCTTATGCCATTAAAGGCAACTTACCTCAATTTATATTCATCCCTCCTTTAAGGCTATTACATTCCAACTACCCAAAACCCACTTAGGCATGTTCATATTAGCCCCTTTTCAAGACATAAATTATCATATGTGTTTCAACTACAAATCTCACCTAATTAACATATGCCCAAGTTCTAGATTACATGTCCGTTTTGCATATGCCTAATTCATACCAAATTTACATATGTTCAGTTCATGCCATTTTATATGTATGCCAAATTTACGCCAATTTACACATATCAAGTTCGAGCCAAAAATTACATATGCCAATCCCAATTCTTACAATTACCATTTTAATGGCAATACCCAATTATCCAATTCTATATTATGCCTTCGACTCTACCAAACACACATATATCTAACTAGGCAATATCTCGGTATTTCCCCCATATCCAATCGCACATAAATCGCAGTTTAGGCCTAGGTCCGAAATTGACCTAGGTTCATCAAAGGAAAAATAAATAGGGGGAGGTAGAAGTTGCAATGAAACAAGATCAGGGAGCATACAGCATAGATCGTCATGATAGGCATAAAGATTAGATCTTGATAATAATATCAACATGAATCCAAGAAACTGATTGACAACGACTGAATAGAGCATGAACTAGACATAAGAATGGAGATGAACAGGTCTCAAAACTCAAGGTTCAAAGGTAAACAAGAATAGATCTGAATTGGTAAACATGCTTATATCCAATTACACTTTATTCCATAGCCATATTAAAATTAAGTATTTTAATCTAAAAAGTAACTAGAACTTACTTAGCATGGCTAGCGAATTTAAGAACTGAAATCGATGTAGAAACGTTGTAGAGTTGTTGATTCATCTCCTTGAATTGTTGTAGAAGTCTTCATCTTTGCATTGGATTGCGTATGAAAGCTTAAGAAGAAGATTAGAGACGGCGACCATGACCAAGAGGGATTTTAGCAGTATAATGGTGGCTAGACATGTTGTAGTGAATTAGGGTTTAGGTATCAGGGGGTTTATATAGGATTCAGGACTAGTCTAGGCCCTTAGATTAACCCTAGTTTAGATCTGAACCATCCAATCTCGTCACATGCCAACATAACATACCCAAAGGAGCAAGCAGGTGCACCAGGCCAACCTGGCCCGACCAAGGAGGTCGACCCCCAGGTCGACACCCAGTCGACCTGGTCCTGGGGGGTCGACTCCCCAGTCGACCTGGGGCTGGGCGGGAAATTTCCCGCCCAGTCTGTTTGGGGCTAAATTCGAAATTTGAAAATCTGTTTTCGTTTTCTGATTTTTCGTGAAACTTCTAGAGGCCATATCTTGGTCATACGGACTCCGATTTATGAAATTTCGGACTCGTTTCCAACCAGAATTCCGAGACGAACGCAACGGCGCAACCCGTTTCTCTTGATTTTTATTTTAAAATTTAATTCTGTCTTGATTCTTGTATTAACATGTTATAAAAATTCGGGTTGTTACATTCTCCCCTCCTTAAAGGATTTCGTCCCCGAAATCTTCAAGTTAAGAAGAATGTGTCCTACCATCCAATCATCCATCTACTCAATCATCAATCACAGGCATTCATTGTCCTTAAGAAATTTCTAATGTTGTATGAACATATGCAAGAAGTGTGTGTATATGTTCCTTGTCTAATGCAAATGATCAGGCCTGATAGATCCTCTTAATGCAAAAATATGTTTAGTGTCATGAGTCCAACATGTATGCAAATAGTCCTAGTCACATAAACATTATATGTGTGCACAAACATCCATCCATATGCTACATCTGTATGATAACACATTCAATTTCATCCACAAACAAGGGTAAACACTCATGCATATGCAATATGAAAGGTGACTGAGCCGATCTAGTGCCTAATGTGCGTGTATATGCATCCACGAGCAACCACTAGCAACCACTTGCAACCACTTGCAACCATCAATCATAACATGTCTCAAACACATGTTTACACCCAACTGTTCCTACCTAAAGATATAGTCGAATGATAGAAGAAAGTAAAAACTCTGCGCCCATCAAAGCTGGAAATCTACGTCACATATATACTGATTTGGAGAAGAATTCCCTAAGCACCAGCCCTGAAGACCGAAATCAACATCAGACTGACACCCAAAGAAATTCTCAACCCAACCAATATATATGTGATTCTAGGAAACTAAGCATGATGGACTTCTTTTAGGTCACAAGAAATCCCTTCCTAAAACCAACCCATATCCTATAAAACCCAAAAGGTTTAATCAACCCAACGGACACCCTCAAGCCCCAACATGTAAAACTAACAGATGAGTCATACTCCCTATGGGGTTTGCAACAGAAATTGGATTGAGAATAGGACCGAGAGGATATACACAAAAGATAGCATGCAAGTAAGCTCTACAGGAAAAAGGAATCAAGAATATACTCTTAAAAAGAGATGTGATGCTCGAATCTAGTCTTCAATCTTCTAAGTCGCATTTCCTTGAGCTTAACTCCATTGTGCTTTGACCGTCTTTAACTTCACAATTTCATGGCTCCTTGAATCTTATTTCCAAAATACGAGTTGGAACTCATTTCACTGTTGTCTCTCGTTCCACTTTCACTTATCCTCCTCCTAGTATACTCGGCTTAAACATAACTGCGTACTCATGGTTTCACACAAGCTCTCCAAAATTCACTAGTGAATCTTGGATCTCGTTCACTTACTAGAAGGTATTCCACATAGATGAATTATCTCTTGAAAATAAACAAATGTCAACCATGTTGCTAAATGTACTTACTAAGGCGATTTTCTACATCATATGCATAAGTGAAATGAACCATCCGCCTTAGTAGCGAATACTACTCGAGCGGATCAATAAATGTATCTAGAGATTCTAGGTAACTAAGCATGGCAAAAACCCTAAGGGTTACACTAGACTTCGAGGGCATTACCGAGGCAAGTCAAGAGTCTAACTACCCTCCTTTCAAAACCGAGAATGACACCCTTATTGGATAACCACTCCATCCCTAGAATCCACTCCTAGCCCAAAAATCATAAGCATTCCTTCTAAGCTCAATACCTAGTATAGACATTCTCAAATCCAAACAAATCACGAATAAATGAGCCAATTCCCCAATAGGATTTGAGACAAAAATTGGGATCCTCCAATATGCTAGTACTAAGGTGCGGAGACTCAACTATCGAAGCATAATTAAAAGGATGCGATGTACAAGAACAAAGTTCTAACGGGATGATAGAAAAGAAAAGCTAAACCTTTAACGGTAATGTTACCACCTCCCTTAGGTACGCTAGTAGTGAGAGCATACAATTGCCCTCTCGACGATCCTGTACTTTGCCCTTGTCCTTGTCCTATAATACTTAACTACACTCCCTCTTTACATACTAAAGATACTCTCTCTTGTCATGGATTTCACTATTCTTTCACTTTGGCCTCTTCCTTTCACCTTTTTCCTCCTTCGTGGATTAAGCTATAACAACTAGTCTCTTGTTCTTACTGTCCTTGTATAGTTTGTTGACAAGTCCTTCGAAGCTACCTCCAACGCACGGCAACTCTGCACAACTTGAAATAAGATTAGACGCAGATGGAACTACTGCGGCTACAGATGGAGGTTGGGCACTTCTTTGCCCTCCAACATATGTTGAATGCCTACGAAACTATGGTGAAAAGAGAGAGAGAGGAGAGATTTCAAGAGGGAATCAAAAGATAGTGCATATGGCTTTGGGGAATATGCCTTTTAATCAAAAAAAAATATTCTTGAAAATTTGCTTCTTTGTAAATGTTTGGAAAACTAGTTCAGAAGGTTTTTGAAAACTTTTGCCCAGTCTGGTAACCTTCTGCTCTGATACCAAATGTAACACCCCACATCCATTAAGGTCACTCACAAAGGGAATGCCTTAACTTCAATGGAGCATTATGGGTACTGGAACAGAAATATTACAAGATAGACATATATAAAATAGCGGAAAGTAAAGTGGAAGTACTTAAAATCATTTATTAAATATGATTGTTTACAATAAAAGCCCATCAACTTCCAATACCCAATTACATAGTTAAAATATCTGTCTTGCTCAAAAACAAAGAAGCAAAAAAACAAACTGTAGTATTCCCCAATAAGCAAAGCAAGCCATAGCCAAGAGAAATCCAAGCCATATATGAAAGAGCCTTGGAGCTTGGTAAGATCCGAACTAAGCTGTATTCCTATCAAACATAACAAGATTCCTTTAACGGTAAAGCCACCCTGCGATCCTGGGGGGGGGGGGGGGAAACGGAAGAAAAAAAGGCAAAACAAAACGGGTCAGTCATAAAGACTGAGTAAGTCCTAGTGACTTTCAGCATAAGAAAATAGTTAAGGATAATATGGCATGAGTAAACTGAAAGTAAACATAAGCATGATGACAAGATAAGCAACAGGCAGAACAACTAAGGTTAACATGATGTGATTTTTGTCAAGTAACATCGCAAGGTTCCCATTAAGATAAAATAAGTATAATTTCGTAAGATTCCTATCAAACATAACAAGATTCCTCTGCTTCGCCATTAAAATATTTCTGTGATATCTATTTGCTCTGGACCACCTAACTAGCATCCTCACAAGTGTCTTACAAGGAATGATCCGTATTCTTACTAGTACTCCAACTAGTGTCCTATGTAACAAGTATCCTTACCCCTTACTAGTGTCCCAACTAGTAGCCCGTATTATATAATAAGATGATCCTGCCTACTGAACATAAGTGATAATAATAATGGTAGTTTCGTGTACCCCTAGCTGCTGTCATAGGTGCCGCCTGCTCCTATCTCCACTAGTGGTACCCACTACCCTCCCCATTCTAATTACAATATTCATAATATGGTAGCTGTACTCCTAGCTGCTGTCATAGGTGCCGCCTGCTCCTATCTCCAATAGTCGTACCCACTACCTTCCCCATTCGATCGGCTCCCTAACTCGTAGATACCCGTGCTAGCCCCACAATAGGGTGTACCACTCCCCCAAAGTGGCAACCCGATTCAACTTGAGGATGCACAGCTTATACCTACATGATGCAACAACGTCTTACCTACCAGCCCGGGTCCACACACGCATATGAAACCCGTTGGACTTGCGTTGCCACCACTAACCCGTTTTGACCTCTTACAATCAAACCCAGTATGCGTGTCCCGTCTTTGACATGGGTCGAGCTCACAAAGATACGTAATGTGCTACTGGTCTGAAAAGGGTCCCCTTTCCTCGACACAAGCTTCCCACCTATGCTTGGTCCCCTCTAGTAATTCTTACTTAACCCCTTCTTATTCATGTCCACCTACATGCTTAAATTTTGGTTAAGTATACACTAGTTATGTCTTACATGTTACCCATGTCCTCCACTTATCCCCTACATCATCCTCATGTCTTAATACATGCTTTATCTTGGTTAAGTGCTTATAGGGTATATTTTACATTTCATTCATATTATCCCTAATGTATGGGTTTAACCAAGCGCCTTGGCTTTATCTGCCATTAGATCCTACGTCTATCCATTAATTATGCGCTTGTGCTACCTCTTCGGTCTTATCATTTAACTTGGTTATTTCCATTCATACCAACCTTCAACTTTGCTTATTAATTCAATTCTTAACTTGCACTATATTAAGTCCATTAATAAGCCCACAACATGTTATTCCTATGATTCATACATTAACCCCCGTTATGGTGCAATCTTTACAACAAGTTCTTATTCAATCTTTACAACCAAGTACCCCTTAACTTACAAACACACTGGAGAGAGAGAATAATTCCCTAAATACCAACCCCGAAGACCGGAATCAACATCAGATTGATACTCAGAGGATTATCCAACCTAACCAATGTTTTGTTCCTTTTTATAATATAATTTATGTCACCTTCAATTGTAAATTCATTCTTGTCTTTACATATTGCTTAATCTACAATGAAGCACATCTTTCCTTATTACATAAGTTATCTCATCTTATCTATTGTTCCGCCTAACTTACTTTATTCCATAAGTTATCATTCCCACTTAGGCATTAATTAAGATTTACTTAACTCAACCATTCATGTCATAACAGTTAAGTGTCATTAGCCTGGCCATCTTACTTAACCCACCCATTCATACCATATTGGTTAAGTGTCATTAGCCTAATCATATTACTTAACCCACCCACTCATACCATATTGATTAAGTGTTCTAAGTTTGCTTAACCCTATCCACAGGTCTAATTACCATGTTATGTTGGTTAAGTATTACTATTCGTATTTCCATATGTCACCCACATGTCACCCACTTAACCCCCATGTCCCACCACATGTTTATCTGGTTAAGTATTTCTTAATTCATTAAGGCCATAACCCTATAAAGACCTCTCACATTAGACTGACATTTATGTCAGCTGGATTTGTCGGGCGGGTCCGGGCAGTCTTACACCATAAAAGAGTCTAACCTCATGTCTTTACAACTGTTACACTTTTAATTTGGGCCTAGGACCTCTCATATTGGGCTACCATTTGTGACTACTGGATTTGCCGGGCGGGTCCGGGCAGTTTTACGTCACAAATGAGTCCAACCTCGTGTCCTAAGCATTGATTATCACTTATAATCATTTACCCCAGTCTTAATAATTTCCCTATTCAAATTATTAATTAATTCCTAATTTAACGATGTCCATAATTGACTCAATTATGTTCATCAATTAATGGTATGCAAAATCATACCAACTTTATCACAATTTATCTTATGCCATTAAAGGCAACTTACCTCAATTTATATTCATCCCTCCTTTAAGGCTATTACATTCCAACTACCCAAAACCCACTTAGGCGTGTTCATATTAGCCCTTTTTCAAGACATAAATTATCATATGTGTTTCAACTACAAATCTCACCTAATTAACATATGCCCAAGTTCTAGATTACATGTCCGTTTTGCATATGCCTAATTCATACCAAATTTACATATGTTCAGTTCATGCCATTTTATATGTATGCCAAATTTACGCCAATTTACACATATCAAGTTCTAGCCAAAAATTACATATGCCAATCCCAATTCTTACAATTACCATTTTAATGGAAATACCCAATAATCCAATTCTATATTATGCCTTCAATTCTACCAAACACACATATATCTAACTAGGCAATATCTCGATATTTCCCCCGTATCCAATCGCACATAAATCGCAGTTTAGGCCTAGGTCCGAAATTGACCTAGGTTCATCAAAGGAAAAATAAATAGGGGGAGGTAGAAGTTGCAATGAAACAAGATCAGGGAGCAAACAGCATAGATCGTCATGATAGGCATAAAGATTAGATCTTGGTAATAATATCAACACGAATCCAAGAAACTGATTTACAACAACTGAATAGAGCATGAACTAGACATAAGAATGGAGATGAACAAGTCTCAAAACTCAAGGTTCAAAGGTAAACAGGAATAGATCTGAGTTGATAAACATGCTTATATCCAATTACACTTTATTCCATAGCCATATTAAAATTAAGTATTTTAATCTAAAAAGTAACTAGAACTTACTTAGCATGGCTAGCGAATTTAAGAACTGAAATCGATGTAGAAACGTTGTAGAGTTGTTAATTCATCTCCTTGAATTGTTGTAGAAGTCTTCATCTTTGCATTGGATTGCGTATGAAAGCTTAAGAAGAAGATTAGAGACGGCGGCCATGACCAAGAGGGATTTTAGCAGTATAATGGTGGCTAGACATGTTGTAGTGAATTAGTGTTTAGGTATCAGGGGGTTTATATAGGATTTAGGACTAGTATAGGCCCTTAGATTAACCCTAGTTTAGATCTGAACCATCCAATCTCGTCACAGGCCAACAGAACAGACCCAAAGGAGCAAGCTGGTGCACCAGGCCAACCTGGCCCGACCAAGGAGGTCGACCCCCAGGTCGACACCCAGGTCGACTGCCCAGTCGACCTGGTCCTGGGGGGTCGACTCCCCAGTCGACCTGGGGCTGGGCGGGAAATTTTCCCGCCCAGTCTGTTTGGGGCTAAATTCGAAATTTGAAAATCTGTTTTCGTTTTCTGATTTTTCGTGAAACTTCTAGAGGCCATATCTTGGTCAAACAGACTCCGATTTACGAAATTTCAGACTCTTTCCAACCAGAATTCCGAGACGAACGCAACGGCGCAACCTGTTTCTCTTGATTCTTATTTTAAAATTTAATTCTGCCTTGATTCTTGTATTAACATGTTATAAAAATTCGGGTTGATACATAGCCTATCTGTAGGAAAAATCATCGAATCACCCAACGTCATCTGCTACAGCCTTTAGACTGCGAACTACGGATACACCGTAACAGAGGACCACCATGGAGTACCCTACCACGTCCCTCCGAAGCCGGGTGCTTCCCTTTAGTCCCAGAGAGCAATTAGGTAGAACAATCAGATGGACGTGCTCGTCTCGTGCCTCCAGATACCCCGATGATCTACCCTATTGGGTTCTTCACCTTCAGACGTGCGATCCAGTCCAAGCACATCATGCTAAGATGTTATTAGACCCTATGGCTAATTGCTTAATAATGTGCTTGCTTTATCATATCAACTTACAACTAGATTAACCACATATTAACTTTCTATTCAAGTTACTAGGTTTTCTCCGAGCCCCTTATATCTCGAAGGAACGGACCTCTCTTGCTTATTAATTCAGTGATATAACTTAACTCATTAAGTTCATTAATAAGCTCACATCATGTTATTCCTTAGATTGTAATTAATGAAGGTAACCTACAATATTTTTACATTATTATATGTCATTCATTGTCCAATTTCATGTTTACATGTTATCATAACATGTTCTAATTAATGTATAATTAAGTATATCTTATCTCAATCCATATGTTTTCTATTAACATGTTACTTAATATATATATATAATTAAGTACAACTTATTTAATTCCATTAGTCTTTTCACTTTACTCCTTATTCCATTATAACTGCCACAAATTGTTGTTGTTGTTTACCTATTAACTTAGTTCTCTTAACTAAGGTTTATTAATAAATTTCCTTTTTATTTATTAAAACCCACGTTATAATTACACTTGTCCCTAGGACAAGCCTACCTATTACATTACATGCTCATTCATTTAAAAAGTTGTAATATGTTATGTAATAACCCGAAAAACCGAGCCAATTTAAAAATGTTATTTTGGCAATTTTGATGAATTTCGAATATTTAAAATGAATTATTTTAAATAATAACGACGAGAAATTTATTTCGAATTGAATTCGAACGTATATATTTATATAGATCGTCGTTAGAATATAAATAATTATTTATAATTATAAAATGAATTGAAAATGGCGCGGTAGTTTGAAAATTCGATTTCAAAGTTCAAATGAATGTGTAGGATTCAAAATAAACCGGATTTTAGCGAAACCAAAAATATATATTCATGTGCTGAAATAAAATATATATTCATGTGTTGAAATAAAATATATATTCATGTGTTGAAATAAAATATATATTCATGTGTTGAAATAAAATATATATTCATGTGTTGAAATAAAAGTATATATTCATGTGTTGAAATCAAATATATATTCATTTACAAATCGGACGATTTGTTTATGTACACTGATTTGACTGATATTGATTGGGACGATAAATTTTACACATCGCCCAACTGCACAAATAAAATATGTGTTTGATTGTTTGAAACCCCATACGGGTGTTGGGATGAAATTGGACATACACTAATCCCAATAATTAGCTGTATGTCGATCGATTGATTGACAGGCTGTGATAAGCATTAGATATTTATATTTGATGCTTATACAGTATAGAATGCACTTTGGATGATGGTTGATTATTTATCGTTGCTATTATATACATGTGTTGTATGGAATCCATATAAATAATATTATATGGTAATTGAGTGGGTCTCATTCCAATTTAGAAAATAAATTATATTCATGTGTTGAATGAACAAAATAGTCATATGTTGACAATGCTCATGTGTTGAGAATATTCATGTGTTTAAACAATTCATGTGTTGAATAGAAAGAAAATTCATGTGTTGAATAGAAAGAAAATTCATGTATTGAATAAAAATATAAAGCCGTGTTGATTAGATATGCGCCATTTTGACGCGAACGATATTTATATCTATTATATTCGTTTTTATAATGATTATAGAAAAAGAAGCGATTTTAAAATATAACGTTTTGGAAATATTATCATTTATATATCGATGATATGGAATATTCAATTTTAATTAGAAATTGAATATGAAGTTGAAATCGTTTTGAAACGAATTTAAAACGATTTATAAAATACGTTTTAAAAGGAAATCGACGAAGTATATATTATATATATTGTATATATAATATACGGCAGTTCGCAAATTTCGACCATTGACTTCAAATGGATATTACGGGACATCCGACCATCGGATTCTCCTAAAACCAAAACCGTTGGGTTCGTATCGAAAAGAGCTTTCACTGAATATAAGATATTTGAAATCTAACGGTTGGATTTGGAATTATGCCCAAATCAAATTTGGAAAAGGTCGTTGTAAGTGCAGTTCGATGGCCGTTGATGGAAATCGACTGTACGGGCCTTGATAAAATTATTAAAAATAGTAATAATTTGTGTAAAATAATAAGAAATGATTTGGAAAGAATTGGGATGAAAAATTCCATATTTGGAAAGATAAAAATAGATTTTTATCGAAATGAACTAGTTTTGAACTAGAATTATAATCCATTTATTTTTGAAATAAATAAATTGGATTTGAAAGGGTTTTAAAAGTAACCAAAAATTCCAATAATTGAATTGGAATGGATTTGAATCGAAATTGTCTTTGGAATATTTCGATGTTGGATTTCGTGATTATACAGATATTGTTATGGAAATTTGAAAGATATATTTATATCGTTATTTCCAATACGATATTTGTTGGTCATAGAATTTGATATTGAATATAAGCCGATATATTTTCTATTCAGAGCCTTGTATTTAATATCAAATGTGATTTTGGGTTGTCGTGAACGGTATCTTTAATAATACTGTTCTTAAACCCAATAGGGTTAAGAAAATCAGAAACTAACTGAAGATTAGTTAAGTTGAATGTTTTCTTGGGTATTGATCTGATGTTGGTTTCGGCCTTCGGGGTTATTACTTAGGGAATTGTTCACTTTCTAATTTATGTTTAAAGGCTGATGGAATAAAATGTGATTTTGGGGTTTCTCGTGAACCGTGTTTTAAAAGATATTGGTTCTTTAACCCAATTAAAGACAGGATATGATTTCCTAAGTTAAATAATCATTGATAGTGATTATTGGGAAGATTAAAACCAAGTAGAGTTTAAATGAATCTTTAATTAGATTGAAATAATCGAGAATGGAGTATCACCAGTTTTGCTCCAGCGATAGTTAAATCTTTAATTAGATTTGAACGTGAAATGGTAATTGAATTTACCGATAACACCGTGGTGTTAGATATGAAGTATTACCAGTTTTACTTCATGGGATGAATAGGTTGGGATTGGGAAATAAAATAAATGATTACTTCGGCGTGGTTCGCTTATCCCGACTAATTTGAATTGATATTCAAAAGGAGATTAAAGAATAAATTTAAAGAATTTATTTTTGATAAAATTAATGGGAACCTTTCCTAAAGTATAAGAATATTTGAATAAAAGAATATTCTGAATTGGAATGAGGTGTATGTTGTGTTTGTGTAACACTTTTTTATTATATACGCGAGTTATTCAGAAAGACCGGGTTTATCCCATTTTGAATAACTGATTCGACGATGTGTCGAGGATGAAGACGGTGGTCGAAGACCGGAGGTCTTCACATCGTTTGGATGATTACAGATGATCTCGATTGGGTTGTACACCCAAGAGGAGGGAATCAGTTGGTGATCGTCCAGACGTACTCGGAGATCAATGGATATGCGGGGTACAAGGTGCCTCCGGTTTCGTTCAGACCCAGAACGGACTTGTAAATGGACTGTGTGTCTGACATTGGATTTTATTCTGTGTGATTGGTTTTTATTAAATATATATCTGTTTGGCGGCGGAGAATTCATTCTCTTGCTTAACGCCCTTCTCTGAGACATACGAGCTCAGGGGTTGTATAATGATGGATATCAATCGCATGGAGTGCATTGCCTGTGTGGCATGCCTAAGTGGCAAATGATCAAGGATTCTGTTGAAAAGAAAAGTCTTGCGGTTGATGACCAAAGCACGGCCTGTGTGACATAGCTTTGTGTAGCGTTGATTCGTGAGCCTCACAACCCGGTTGTGAACCAAAAACGGGAGAGGACCTCAGGGAGGGCATGCGTTTCCTTCTAGCTAGGGTGGTGTCAGTGACCTACTAGCCCTGACATTTATATTATTTTCACCTGTGTGGTTGTTGCTGTTGCGAGGCGCCTCGGATATATCGGTGACTGTGTGGAGCCGATGGAGTCATTTGGCTCATTTACGCCCCAAAGGTTGGGGAAACGCAGTGTTCAGGCATTTTAATCCACATCGGTGGACCGGCCCTGACGATCCAAGGGCTCACCTGTGTCTGGGTCCTGGGGCTCGGGCTAGAGAGTCTCAAATCGGTGAGGACTATCTTTTGCCTCGGTTCACGGATGGAAATCCAACTTCCAATACGTGACTTTGCGGTTTTGATTGTATAACCTATATATGGCGACATAGTGGTATGGGGCACTTATGCCGTCTATGATTGATACTTATGATTTGAAGTTTTTTTACACACTATACACTTATAGCAATAATAAAACATGAAATTTCACGTACTAAGCATTCTTGGCTATTATAAGGTAAAAACCCTATCCTCCGGTTTGCGTTGCAATGTGTGATGGGACCTAGGTCTTACAATAGCTTCATTGTTCTTTATTTAGCATTGCGTTGTTGTTTTATGCACTGGTGTTCTTGGGAGGAAACCTGTTCCGTGTTATACGGCGTGGTCCCTTGATTTACCTAACTTTAAAATAAAGATTAATAACTGTTTTAGTTCTCACACCAGTCACATGACTGACCTGGAGTTTATTGTTTTAACCTAAACTCTGGGTGTCCCTATTTTGACACAGGCAGCTAGTAGTTTTGGTTTTGCAGATTTATATTCACAGGATCCTGATTTACAGCTGGAATGATATCCGGAAAGCTCTGTATCCGTATATCTCCTTCAGTTGTGCTTTGTATTATTTTTCGCTACTATGTAATTTATTGTAATCTCTGATATTTGTCGAATGTATTTTATTTGTTTATACTCTGTATATTCTTGTATTCTGACGGAATTGTTGTAATAAGAAATGAAATGTTCTTCTGTTCGCGTTCCGATTCGTCTTGTCCTCAAAGCAATCCGCTCTTTCCTTACCAGGGAAGTTACCAGAGCTCGGAGAATAAGACACGTTAGAACCAAACGAAAGAATTTATCAGAAATTGGATTAGTAATATCCAATGAGAATGACTCGTTAGAGATGGGATCAGTATTATCCTAGAACGAGTGTGAAGAGTGATGTTTTTGACAATAAAAGTGAAAACAAGTTTTGTTTTGAAAATTTAATTCAATTATTCATATTTGAATATTTGTATTGATTTGGACAATCCAATATATAAAGACTTTGCATATACGTCTGATCCACATGTATTTGAAGTTTTAATATACTGATAGATAAAGAATCACACTCTAGTCGCCCGAAGATGATTCTGATGATGAGGCCTCATCATCAGTGTTCGAGTTTCGAAGGTGGGATATCTATGTGATTCCAATTGACTGGTGTGAGAACCAAAGCTAGATAGGGCTTATTGTTGTAATTTGGCATCAAAAATGTGATTTTTGACTATATATCAAAATTATGAATTTGAAACGTTAATCAACTAATTGATTGCTGATTGTGCTGTTTGATTATTGTTGTGATTAATTAGAATTTGAACCATTTAGCCAAATTATATCAAATGTTGGACTGAACTGAAAATTGTTTGAAATTGCATGCATATACATGTACTTACATTGAACAAGTCATAGCAAGAGGCTAGAGCAGAAGAATAAAATTGTTTGCCCGACAAATAGGTACATGTTTACAAATTTATTGGGTTTTTGATGATTTTATGAGCCGATTGGCTAGCCGCTTGGCTGTTTCTTTTCTTTTTGGATTGGTGAGGGCCATGGGAGGCTATTTGAAATATCCCGAAGCTCCCGGTGCAAGGGAGGTTATGGCAAAAGTTTTCGAAAATTTAGGGTGTTAGCCAAATTTTTGAAAATTTGAAAAATTCTTAGAAACTGAAAAGTTGAAGAACTTAAGCCGTAATGAAAATAAAGAAAGTTGAGTTGATTAATTAAACAACTTTCGGCTTCGTTCCTTTTCGGGGACGAAAAGTTTTAAGTGGGGGAGATTGTAATAACCCGGAAATCCGAGCCAATTAAAATTTTTATTTTGGTAATTTTGATGAATTTCGAATATTTAAAATGAATTATTTTAAATAATAACAACGAGAAATTTATTTCGAATCGAATTCCAACGTATATATTTATATAGATCGTCGTTAGAATATAAATAATTATTTGCAATTATAAAAGGAATTGAAAATGGCACGGTAGTTTAAAAATTCGATTTCAAAGTTCAAATGAATGTGCAGGATTCAAAATAAACCGGATTTTAGCGAAACCAAAAATATATATTCATGTGTTGAAATAAAATATATATTCATGTGTTGAAATAAAATATATATTCATGTGTTGAAATCAAATATATATTCATTTACAAATTGAACGATTTGTTTATGTACAACGATTTGACTGATATTGATTGGGACGATAAATTTTACACATCGCCCAACTACACAAATAAAATCTGTGTTTGAAACCCCACACGGGTGTTGGGATGAAATTGGACATACACTAATCCCAATAATTAGCTGTATATCGATCGATTGATTGACAGGCTGTGGTAAGCATTAAATATTTATATTTGATGCTTATACAATGTAGAATGCACTCTGGAGGATGGTTAATTATTTATCGTTGCTATTATATACATGTGTTGTATAGAATCCATATAAATAATATTATATGGTAATTGAGTGGGTCTCATTCCAATTTAGAAAATAAATTATATTCATGTTTATAGTCATATATTCACAATACTCATGTGTTGAGAATATTCATGTGTTGAAACAATTCATGTGTTGAATAGAAAGAAAATTCATGTGTTGAATAAAAATATAAAGCCGTGTTGATTAGATATGCGCCATTTTGACGCGAACGATATTTATATCGATTATATTCGTTTTTATAATGATTACAGAAAAAGAAGTGATTTCAAAATATAACGTTTTGAAACTATTATCATTTATATATCGATGATATGAAATATTCAATTTTAATTAGAAATTGAATATTAAGTTGAAATCATTTTGAAACGAATTTAAAATGATTTATAAAATATGTTTTAAAAGGAAATCGATGGAGTATATATTATATATATTATATAATGGCCTAAATAGAACGCACTACGCCGCGGCAGTTCGCGAATTTCGACCATTGACTTCGAATGGATATTACGGGAGATCCGACCGTCGGATTCTCCTAAAACCGGAACCGTTGGGTTCGTATCGAAAAGAGCTTTCCAATGAATATAAGAGATATGAAATCTAACGGTTGGATTTGGAATTATGTCCAAATCAAATTTGGAAAAGGTCGCTGTAAGTGCAGTTTGATGGCCGTTGATGGAAATCGACTGTACGGGCCTTGATAAAATTATTAAAAATAGTAATAATTAGTGTAAAATCATAAGAAATGATTTGGAAAGAATTGAGATGAAAAATTCCATATTTGAAAAGATAAAAATAGATTTTTATCGAAATGAACTAGTTTTGAACTAGAATTATAATCCATTTATTTTTGAAATAAATAAATTGGATTTGAAAGGGTTTTAAAAGTAACCAAAATTTCCAATAATTGAATTGGAATGGATTTGAATCGAAATTGTCTTTGGAATATTTCGATGTTGGATTTCGTGATTATACAGATATTGTTATGGAAATTTGAAAGATATATTTATATCGTTATTTCCAATACGATATTTGTTGGTCGTAGAATTTGATATTGAATATAAGCCGATATATTTTCTATTCGGAGCCTTGTATTTAATATCAAATGTGATTTTAGGTTGTCGTGAACGGTATCTTTAATAATACTGTTCTTAGACCCAATAGGGTTAAGAAAATCAGAAACTAACTGAAGATTAGTTAAGTTGAATGGTTTCTTGGGTATTGATCTGATGTTGGTTTCGGCCTTCGGGGTTATTACTTAGGGAATTGTTCACTTTCTAATTTACGGTTAAAGGCTGATGGAATAGAATGTGATTTTGGGGTTTCTCATGAACCGTGTTTTAAAAGATATTGGTTCTTTAACCCAGTTAAAGACAGGATATGATTTCCTAAGTTAAATAATCATTGATAGTGATTATTGGGAAGATTAAAACCATGTGGAGTTTTAATGAATCTTTAATTAGATTGAAATAATTGAGAATGGAGTATCACCAGTTTTGCTCCAGGCGATAGTTAAATCTTTAATTAGATTTGAACGTGAAATGGTAATTGAATTTACCGATAACACCATGGTGTTAGATATGAAGTATTACCAGTTTTACTTCATGGGATGAATAGGTTGGGATTGGGAAATAAAATAAATGATTACTTCAGTGTGGTTCGCTAATCCCGACTAATTTGAATTGATATTCACAAGGAGATTAAAGAATAAATTTAAAGAATTTATCTTTGATAAAATTAATGGGAACCTTTCCCGAAGTGTAAGAATATTTGAATAAAAGAATATTCTGAATTGGAATGAGGCGTATGTTGTGTTTGTGTAACACTTGTTTATTATATACGCGAGTTATTCAGAAAGGCCGGGTTTATCCCGTTCTGAATAACTGATTCGACGATGTGTCGAGGATGAAGATGGTGGTCGAAGACCGGAGGTCTTCACATCGTCTGGGTGATTGCTGATGATCTTGATTGGGCTGTACACCCAAGAGGAGGGAACCAGTTGGTGATCGTCCAGACGTACTTGGAGATCAATGGATATGCGAGGTACAAGGTGCCTCCGGTTTCGTTCAGACCCAGAACGGACTTGTAAATGGACTGTGTGTCTGACATTGGATTTTATTCTGTGTGATTGGTTTTTATTAAATATATATCTGTTTGGCGGCGGAGAATTTATTCTCTTGCTTAACGCCCTTCTCTGAGACGTACGAGCTCAGGGGTTGTATAATGATGGATATCAATCGCATTGAGTGCATTGCCTGTGTGGCATGCCTAAGTGGCAAATGATCAAGGCTTCTGTTGAAAAGAAAAGTCTTGTGGTTGATGATCAAAGCACGACCTGTGTGACATAGCTTTGTGTAGCGTTGATTCGTGAGCCTCACAACCTGGTTGTGAACCAAAAACGGGAGAGGACCTCAGGGAGGGCATGTGTTTCCTTCTAGCTAGGGTGGTGTCAGTGGCCTACTAGCCCTGACATTTATATTATTTTCACCTGTGTGGTTGTTGCTGTTGCGAGGCGCCTCGGATATATCGGTGACTGTGTGGAGCCGATGGAGTCATTTGGCTCATTTACGCCCCAAAGGGTGGGGAAACGCAGTGTTCAGGCATTTTAATCCACATCGGTGGACCGGCCCTGACGATCCAAGGGCTCACCTGTGTCTGGGTCATGAGGCTCGGGCTAGAGAGTCTCGAATCGGTGAGGACTATCTTTTGCCTCGGTTCGCAGATGGAAATCCAACTTCCAATACGTGACTTTGCGGTTTTGATTGTATAACCTACATGTGGCGACATAGTGGTATGGGGCACTTATGCCGTCTATGATTGATACTTATGATTTGAAATTGTTTTATACACTATACACTTATAGTAATAATAAAACATGAAATTTCACGCACCAAGCATTCTTGGCTATTATAAGGTAAAAACTCTATCCTCCGGTTTGCGTTGCATTGTGTGATGGGACCTGGGTCTTGTAATAGCTTCATTGTTCTTTATTTAGCATTGCGCTGTTGTTTTATGCACTGGTGTTCTTGGGAGGAAACCCGTTCCGTGTTATACGGCGTGGTCCCTTGATTTACCTAACTTTAAAATAAAGATTAATAATTGTTTTAGTTCTCACACCAGTCACATGACTGACCTATAGTTTATTGTTTTAACCTAAACTCTGGGTGTCCCTATTTTGACACGGGCAGCTAGTAGTTTTGGTTTTGCAGATTTATATTCATAGGATCTTGATTTACAGCTGGAATGATATCCGAAAAGCTCTATATCCGTATATCTCCTTCAATTGTGCTTTGTATTATTTTCCGCTGCTATGTAATTTATTGTAGTCTCTGATATTTGTCGAATGTATTTTATTTGTTTATACTCTGTATATTCTTGTATTCTGATGGAATTGTTGTAATAAGCAGTGAAATGTTCTTCTGTTCGCGTTCCGATTCGTCTTCTCCTCAAAGCAATCCGCTATTTCCTTACCAAGGAAGTTACGGGTATCTTACATGTTATATTCCCCATTCATCACATTTTTCCCTTTTTAATTCTTTATCATTAACTGAATTTTTTACTATTGTAACACCCATTTATTACTGTCTTGTATGCTTTCATTATTTTAGGAAAACATTTTACACACCTCAATAGATTGATTTGTGGAAAAATATGAAGATCCAATTTCATAACGCACTTAAATCAAGATCCGTAGTTGCAAGCTATTTCCTTTTCTTTTGTTGTGGACATACATGTATCCGTTTATTTGATTAGTGTGCAATACGATAAAAGAATCCCTATTTCACACTAATCATCTTTTTTTTTCTTACAGCTACGTTCTTAGTAATTTTCATCGTTATGGAAATACCTCAAATTTTCCCAAATCCATCTAACTCAATCCATTACAAATCTTCCCCCTTTTATATTATGAGTTAGATGTTATTTATAATTTTCAATTCACTATAAATTTTCCATACAAATTAGTCACATCTATTCGTTTCCCATTATTCTCAACTCCACTATAATTTGATTTACAATATATCCAATTTGTCATTAAACATCATTTTCAATAACAAATCCACTTCCATTGTAAATCTCACAAATTCAGTCTTACAGTAATTTTTAATCTAAGCAAAAGATTAACAGAATAGATTTATTACAACAGTGTATTCTTAACATTGTAGTTAATAAATTATATTGCAATTACCACAATTTACAATCATTTAACATGTTAAGATTAATGGGGAATGCAAACGGTAAATATACTGTTATCCAAAAGGTATAAGTCTAAATCCACTCACCTGACAGCTTTCTTAATTTTGAATCTGATTCAGATTTGTTATTCTGTGGCCTTCCTAACTGGATCTATTATTAAAATAACCACAGATTCACAAATGTGATACTAAAAGAAGAGGGAAATAAAGAGAGAAAACTAAATAGATCAGATTCAACAACTTACCTCACTTGATCAGAAATCTGAACGCCTATTTGTAGATTTATATATTATCTTCAAACATTGAATCAGATCCCTGAGAACTAACATTTTAATTTCTGAAAATGTTTGGAGAGAAAAGAGAATGGTAGGGCCTAGGCAGCTTCTCAGAAAATATGAGTTTAAATCTTGGCCCTGCTAGTCTATTTATAGGTGTATAAGAAAGTATAGTCCATCGGATTTAATCAAAAAAAATATGAACCGTTTATATCAGAAAACCACGTCATATATAAAAACAAATCTAAATGATCGGGTTGACCCCTGTGTCGACCCACCTTAGAGGTGGGTCGACCCCTTGGTCGACGCAAAGGTCGACCCATGTAAGAACTGGGTCGACCCATGTAAGAACTGGGTCGACCCATGTAAGAACTGGGTCGACCCACTATGGGTCCAGACGTGTTTTCTTTTGCGCTGTGATTTCTGATTTTAAGGCTAATAAATAACATTAATTTTCTTCCTAATATAACTTGGCTTATTTATAATCTTTCTGTTTTAACTTGTCTTTATGTTTGAATTTCGAATTTGCACGCATGTGTGTATATATATATACATACACACGCACACACACATATACAACCTTTCAAGTTCTTGTATGTTAAAGGCTGCTTAATTGATGTTATTTAAAACACTATTAATTTGGTGTTTTATTCCTTTTAATGCATTCTAGTTTTATATGCAACCAAATTCTTGTCTACTATTCATTTATCAGGCATTTATTTCTCCCTGCTCTTAACTTACACTTTTTATTTCAACATTAGAATCTATGCGTATATGTAACACCCCGCATTTTGTAACAATTTAATAATTAAATAATGCATATGTATATATGTATGCTTAAAAATAAATATCTACATGAAGAAAAATATAATAATGGTAATATATGGTCGCATGTAATAAATACGTGCACCGAAAAAGAAGAAAATGATTAATGTAAATAAAAAATGTAATGCATGCATTAAAAGGAAGAAATGATTGGTTGCATGAGGTGTAAATATGTTGTATGCACTGATTTACAATTATTATGCATTAACAATAAAAGAAAAATAAAAGAAAAAGATTCATGCAATGGGTCGAACGAAATATTGTTACAAACATGAAAAAGAGAAGTAAGAAGAGAACAATGATCACCAATGTTCTAAGCCTTGGTAACAATAGTCTTAGTAGTCCAGTTGGTTAGAGCATGTAGCTTGTATACAAGAGGTACAGAGTTCGATCCCCACCGGCGCCATATTTTTGTTTTAAGGGAACGACTAAATTAAGACATGTTCTAAAGAGAAAATATGTATAAACGCACATATAAGGAAAAATATACATATAAGGAAGTAAAGAAAATATATGTATATATATGAGATTATATATCTACATATGTACAAATATATATATGTATATATATATATATATATATATATATTCAAGAGATAAAGTTCAAGATAAGGCTGCAATCAAAGAAATATGGTAAGAATCAAATAACGGTACAACATCATTTGAATTTTGAAATTGAAATAAAAGTTGTGCTTATATATACGCATAAAATGGTCTTTAGAAGATTTGTATACATATAAGAAGATTACATGTGAATATAATAGTTAAATAAATTCTAGAAATTTTAACATTCGAAAATCAAACTTCTGCGCCAAAACAGCTCGTGGAACTCATAGGGTGGCCGACACTGGGATCGACACCCCTGTAGCGGGGTCGACACCCCCTAGATCCAGCTAGATTCATCTGCGAATCTGGACTATTTTCTTAACTGGGTTCAATGATGATTAAGCGCTGCGTGTACGATAAGATCCTGAACACTTATAAATAGGCTAGTAGAGCCTAGCATATATCTCATATTTCTGAGACAACGTCTTTACTCTGTCGTTCTTCTTCCTCCTCAAATGTCTTTAGAAAAATAAGATAATTAGTTTAGGAAAATTCTGAATCAAGATTTGGAGGAAAAGAACGAATATTAATAAGAAGGTGTCCAGAATCATATCCGAAGTAAGGTAATTTCTTAGATCTGCTCTATTCCATTTTTCTCCTCTTTCTTCCCTTTTTCTTTTAGTAAGAATTATGGATCCATGGTTGCTAGATTCAAAATTCAATTAGGAGGACTATGAATACTAGGTATGGACCAGATTCAGGATTTGGAAAGCAAATTAGGTGAGTGGATTTAAGTTATATCATTTTTGATAGTGGTATATCATCGTTTAAATTCCCCGTTAATATGCATTGTAAATCTGTTAGAATGATTAGAAGTGTTGAAATGCTAATATGACATGTTGAGATATTAATATGTTGGAAAATTTGTTTATTGAAATGTTTAATGTGCTGAAATGTTCATATGTTGAAATGTAAACTTGTTAAAATATGTGAAGCAATTACTGTTGTTCTAATTACATGTTAACTTGTGACATTTATGTACTTGAACCCTTAAACGTAGAAACTGGGATAGTTACTTGTTATTAAATTTAGATTGAAGTTAGATACATGTTAGGAAGAACATGCGACATGAAAATAAGATAATGGACTTAATATAGTGTTAACTATGACATGTAAAATATATATTATAGTAAAAATTTGAAAGAATGGACACGCCTAAATTATATAGATATTTACAGTAAATATAAAATGTAACTGCACTACGACACGAGGTTAAACTCAACTTGGGGTAGAATTCTTCTTGGAACCGCCCGGCAAATCCAGCATCCATAAGTTGTTAATTTAATGTGAGGGGTCTAGTGTGTAAATAAAACATGTAACAGTGCTAAGACAAGCGGTTAAGTCAACTTGTGGAAGAAGTCTGCCCGGAACCGCTTGGCAAATCCAACATCCATAAGTGGTAGGCTTAATGTGGGAGGTCTAGTACATAAGTATATATATAAATATATGTATATAAATGGATAGAGATAAATGACACTAATTGTGATTAATGGAAATGAATAAGGAAATGAGTGAAAGATTATTACAACAGTAAAAGAAGTGGAATGAGCGGGGAATGATAATAACCTATTATAAATAAATTACATTAATGAGAATGTTATATAATAGGCAGGCTTATCCTAGGGACAAGTGGAAATTATAACTTAGGTTATAATAAATAATCAAGGAAATTGGAATAACTTGTGTAATGAGATAAGTTGTACTTAATTGTAAATTAAGTTATTTGTAAGAATGAGAATCTGAAATCTACGGATGAGGACAACATAAGTTATATTTATGGGAAGAGAAACTTATTAGTAAACCTTAGTTAAGAGAACTAAGTTAATAAGTAAACAATGATAAGTGGTAGTGACAATATAAGATGGAATTATGATTAAATAAGAAAGATGAGGCAAACTCATTTAATGAAATAAGTTACATTTAATCATAAGTAACGGTTGACATGTTAAGCAGAAAACATGTGGATTGAGATATACTTAATTACAAATTAAGTAGAATATGTTATTGTGACTATGAAGTCAGACAATAATATAAAGAGACTGTGGATTACAGACCTTGGATCACAATCTAGAGAATAACATATTATGGGCTTATTAATATACTTAAATGGTAAAGTTATATGACTGAAATAAGAAAGAGGAACTTGGTAACTTGAATAAGAAGTCAATGTGAATGGGAATAACCAAGTTAAATGGAAACCCGATGAGGTAGAGCAAACGCATAATTGAATGTTTAGGCATATGGACTAATAACACATTACACTTAGGCACTTGGACCAGTCCGTATGTTTGAGGGTGAATAACCCAACGAGGTAGATCATCTCAGTGTCATAAGGCATGAAGGGAGTGCACGTTCATCTGGTTATCCTGTCGGCTCCGAAGGACTGGAAGGGGAAGCACACGACTTTCTAGGATGTGGAAGGTACCCCTAGCAGTCCTTTGTAGTGGCACAGTGTTCGGGCTATTCTCACAAAGGTTGGGTCTGTGCGTAACTACCTGGTGAGTAGCCTTGAGTGCAAAAGTAGCTTTGCAGTCAGAAAGCTGTTACGAGGTGACACTAGAGTGATTCGGTGGTCTCCTCAACAGGAAGGTAGGGGTCACGACCAACCAGAATAGTAGATTGTTGGGTACCCGTCATCTGCCGCCAGTGGGATGCGAAAAGACTAGAGCTAAACCCAAGACGCCATCTACCTTTCACTATAGAGGCATGGTGGTTGAAGGGAGACGCCAACTGGATGTTTAGACTGTTTGTTAGGGGCAAGTTACTTAGCTCTTGTAGTCTTTACTTGTTGAGGGAGGGGTCGAGGTGGGGCCATATCCACTATGAAAAATAGACCTGAAGGATATGTGTATTTTGAGGCTCTTAAAGGCAGGTTTGTACAGATATGGAAAAGCTCCCGACCGAGTTCCATGTTTCTTGTACAGCCCTGCCACATAACTCAGTGCACATTAGAGGTTATGTGCGGTTAAGGCATCGAGTACGATTGATGATACCTACGTGGGAAAGTCTAGATACATGCATATCTGCTCTGGGTGGACTATCGTAGGCTCTAGGGCATTACTTTGCGATCTGATTTCATCAAAGGTGGCAGTCCATATGCTTACGTAGCATGGCGATGGAGGTTCTATGCGGAATGTAGCGTTGTTATATAGAGGTCCGTACGTCACTCCCGCGTAGGATGAGTGAGACGACCCAAACTTCCCCTTACGGGAAAGCCCAGATTGAATTGAGAACATGACGCATCAGAATACAAATAATAGAACATTTCATTGCTATTACAACAATTTATATCAGAGTACAAGAATATTTCAAAGTTCCAATAAATAGTATATAGTGGAAAATATCAAAGATTTAATAAATTACAATGCAGTGGAAAAATAATACATAAGAATAACGTATAGCGGAAATCATCTACAACCACAACTAAAAGAGACATACGGATACAAAGCTTTCTGAATATAGCTCCAGCTGTAATCCAGGATCCTGTGAAAAGAAGTATCTGCGAAAACAAAAACTACTAGTTGCTCATGTGGAAATATGGGCACCCAGAGTTTAGGTAGAAACAATAAACTCCGAGTCAGTCATGGGACTGGTGTGAGAACTAAAGCAGTTATTAAATCTTTACTTTAAAAGTTGGGAAATCATGGGATCACGCCGTATAACACGGAACGAGTTTACTCCACATGAATCTTAGTTTAAAATAAAACAACGCAATGCTTTTTGGAAAAATGAAGCTATTATAAGACTCAGGTTCTATCACACAATGCACCGCAAGGCGGAGGATAGAGTTTTTCCTTATAATAGCCACATATGCTTGGTACGTTTAATCAAATCATTTTGATATTACTATAAGTGTATAGTGTTAAAATCTACTTCAAATATAAATGTATCAATCCTAAACGGCATAGGTACCGTATATTATGTCTCCATACTAGTTTTACAATTAAACCGCACAATGTCGTATTGGAAATTGGATCTCCATCATGAACCAAGGCAAGGGATCTTCCTTCTGATTCGAGACACTCTAGCACGTGCCTCAGGATTCAGCTACACCTAGGAGAATGTAGGGCCCGTCCACACTTACTTTAGTGGATTAGTTATTCCTGAACAATACGTTTCCCTGCCCTATGGGACATAAAATCTAGTCAGTATGTCGACCATCAAGAGCCACTAGGGACTCAAATCTGAGGTACCTCGCTTTCCAACAACCACATAAGTAAAAATATCTGGGCTCCGTACCATGACACCACTTCTAGCTAGAAAGAAACGCATGCACTCCCTGCCGTCCTTCATCCCGTTTCTGGTTCATACTGGGCTGTAAAGCTCACGAATTAACGCTACACAAAGTTGTGCTATCTAAACCCGTGCTTTGATCATCATCCACAAGACTTTGCTTTCAACAAAAGCCTTGATCATTGCATCTTCACATGCCACATTGACAATTCACGCCATGCAACTGATGTCTATCAATATATAACCTCTAAGCTTGTACGTCTCAGAGAAGGGTGTTAAGCAAGAGAATAAATTCTCTGCCACCAAACAGATATATATTTAATAGAAATCAATAAACCCAGAATGATATCCAATGTTAGACACACATCCATTTACAAGTCCGTTCTAGGTCTGAACGAAACCGGAGGCACCTTATTCCTCGTCCCATATGTCCAATATAGGAGAGAGGTCCTCGCATATCCGATCAATCTCCAAGTGCGTCTTGATGATCATCACTTATTACCTTGTCTTGGGTGTACAGCCCAATCAAGATATCAGTAATCATCCAAACGATGTGAAGATCTTCGATCTTTGACCACCATCTTTATCATTGACTTTCAATCGTCGTATCAATTATTCAGAATGGGTTAAACCCGATCTTTCCGAATAATTCGCGTATCTTATAATCAAGTGCTATAAAAACACATTTTTAGGGCAAGGTTCCCATTAATTTTATCAAAGATTAATTCTTTTAAATTTATTCTTTAATCTTCCTTTGTATATCATTTTTAAAAGATTTCATTAAACAGTCGGGATTATCGAGCCTTACTGAAGTAACCATTTATTTTATTTTCCAATTCCTACCTATTTATCCCATGGAGCAAAACTAGTAGTACTCCATATCTAACACCCACTGTGTTATCGATAAAATTAATTACCATTTCCCGTTCAAATCTAATTGAAGATTTAACTATCGTCTGGAGTAAAACTGGTGGTACTCCGTCCTCGATCACCTCATGAATTCGATAAATTTAATCATCTCATTATCATTCCAATCTAATTAAAGATTCGTTAAAACTTCAGTTCAGTTTTAATATTAAAAATCATTACTTAATGATTATTCACTTTTTAGGAGAATTAATCATGTCATTTACCGGGTTAAAGAACCAATATCATTTAAAACACAGTTCACAATAAACCACAAAATCATACTCCATTAATTATGGAATCTTCACGGAAAATAGATTAATATATATATATATATATATATAGGAAATATCTAAAACGACACAAAATGTTGACACAAAATTAAACACACAAAATATGAGCCATTAGATCTCCCCCTGAATTCCACCTTCACATAAAGACAAACAAATCTTGTGGTCTAGATTTTGTGTACATAACTTTGTTTCCAATTTTGTGACCCTATAGTCGCTCCCATATATATATATATATATTTGATATAAATTTTCGTATCAAACTAATAATATAAATGGAATAACGGTCAAGCCTTTTAAATTCCATATATAGTACCGGTCTTCCTTTACAGAAGCTCATCTCGATTATTACCAAATCGAATTCCCTTCAATTCCAATTTAATATTAAATTGGAAAATTTTACTTTGGAAAATTTCCATTAAAAAAAATATTTATAAATTCCAAATCATCTCTTCACTGTTAATTGGGTTAAAGAACAAATGTTATTTAAAACATCGTTCACGATAAACCCAAAAATCCAATTTTAATTCAATTCCAATTAAATATTAATTAATTGGTAAACTTCTATAAATCTTTTTTAAAAGATTTATTCTTTTCTCATCGGGGTTTAAGAACAGTGTTATTAAGATGCCATTTACGACAAACCCAAAATTCAATTTGATATTAAATACAAGGCTCTGAATAGAAATTATATCGGCTTATATTCAATATCGGATTCTGAAACCAATGGATATCGTATGGGGAATAACGATATTTGTATCTTCCAAATTCCTCCACAATATCCATATAATAACAGAATCCAATATCGAAATATCCGAAAATAATTCCCATTCAAATCCATTCCAATATATTCATTAGAGAAATTATGGTTATTTTAAAACCCTTTTTCAAATCCAATTTATTTATTTAAAAATCATTTGGATTTTTATTCTAGTAATAACTAGTTCATTTCGATAAAAATAAAATTTATCTTTTCAAAACTGGAATTTTTCATCAAAATCTTTCCAAATCATTTATTATGATTTTACACCATTTTTCCATATTTTTAATAATTTTATTAAGGCCATTACTCTCGGTTTCCAATAACGGCCATCGAACTGCATCCATAGTGACCTTTTCTGAAATTGATTTCGACATATCTTAAAATCCAACCGTTTAAATTTAAATCTCTCATATTCATTGGAAAGCTCTTTTCGATACGAACCCAACGGTTCCGGTTTTAGAAGAATCCGACGGTTGGATCTCCCGTTACATCAATTTGAAGTTAATGGTTGAAATTCGTGAACGGTCGCTGTGCGTTCTATTCAGGTCATTAAATATATATAATATATGTAATATATATATTTCGTCGATTTCCATTCAAAAAGTATTTTATAAATCGTCTATAAATTCATTTTAAAATGATTTCAACTTCATTTTCAGTTTTAAATCAAAGTTGAATATTCCATATCATTATAACATTAAAATGATAATATTTTCAGAATATCATATTTAAAAATCAATTCTTTTCGATATTATTTTAAAATGAATAAAATCGATCGATAAACCCGTTCGGGTTAAAAATAGTGTTTCTATACTTAACCCGGCTTCATATATTTTTATATATTCGTGTCCATCCAAAATCGGACATCAAAATCATATTTTGAATATTCACTTAATATTATTTTAAAATATTCATTATTTTAAAATATTCGTTATTGTAAAATATTCTTTATTTCTGAATTGGAATGCGACTCAATCAATTACCATATAATTTCAGTTATATGGATTTCATACATTGCATGTATTCAACAATAATGATAAATAATCATCAAACAATCAGTTCACATCAAGAGTGCAATCTACAACTGTATAAGCATTAAATAATTAAATAACGCACATCACAGTTTGTCGATCAATCGATTGACATATAATTAAATTCAGGGGAGATGTGAATAAATTATCATCCCCAGACCCGTGTGGGGTTTCCAAACAACAACAGTCGATTCAAAATAACCACTAGTTAATAAATTTAACCAATTCTAATTCGATTTGAGTTATTTTTCAAATTATCCAATTTTCACCGTTTACATTAAAAATAGATATTTATAATTTAATTTCAACTACCATAAAATAATATTAAATTATTTTTAACATTTCAAACATTTCAACATCACAATCAACACACAATACAATCAATTAAATCGTCCATGGTCTGTGGACGAGGGAGGTGAGCTAACATGCACCGTATACAATTTATAATGATTAAAACTGATAAAAACCTAAACAAGCAATTCTGTATATTTTTATACATAAATAAAATAACATGATAATATATAATTTTGTGAGAAGGAGTTCGCACATTGATTTCCACTTCGTTATTCTTTATTTATGAATTTCAGTTTTGATTTGATTTAAAATCGCCTAAAATTCTAATCTACTCCAAATCACTTCTAATTAGTTCTGAAATGTAGAGCTCGCTTCCACGATCGCAATGCAAATTGTTTCGTCGAATTCTATGTCGGTTTGGACAAGATATGTCCATCTATGCATTTAATTGCATTAACGATTAATTAAATATTGAATTAATTATTGATTATAATCAAAATTCCTTCATTACCCTTAATTAAAAAGGGCCACGTCTTCTTCCTCTTTCTGTAATATACGAACCCCGTCGCCACCCAAAATCATTGTAGTCTCACCCACGAACTTCGACCGGAGGTCGATCCACGACCATGACGAGAAGCGCCGCCACCTAAGCTCCCCATACCCTCCATTCTGGCCAACTCGCAGCTCCTCTAGACATCGAAAACTTTGCTCGAACACAGCCTGTTTACGATCGAAATTCTCCCAATCCAAGATACTAAACACGATCTCATCCGTTGACATGCTAGATCCCATCACGCTGAAGATAATTGCAGTTATAATTTTTGGAAATTATTGATTGAATTTCAAGAATTTGAGGATTGAATTTCAAGAATTTGAGGACTCAAATTTCGAATGGTTTCTACCATTCATTGATATTGGAGGCGCGGTCTTTCTTCTGGGTTGACTACGTAGAAGAATAATAAGGGTTTTAACCCGGTCAATATATATATGGTGTATATTTTATTATTAAATTCCAAAAATAACTTGTTTATTATCAAGAACTCCAAATCGAACCCAACGACTATTGTTCCTAGCTAATTACCCCCATTCCAGACACAATGAGATATGTTTCGTAAGCCAATTCGATTGTTTTGGTCAGTTTTCATCAAAATCAAAATATAAATCAATATATATTGAATTTAAATGTATATTTTAATTTACCTGGGCCACATTCTGACTCTAAAAATTACAGAAAATTTATATTTAGCTTTGTTTTGACGATACGGTCCTAACAGAACTAATTTCGTCGAATTTGGAGGCCGTTTGAAAAATGGCCCTTTTCCAATCGATTAAATTCAAACTAAAATTACCAAACACATTTAAATTTGCCATGCTCACATATTAATTCCAAAAATTATGAAATTTGATACCTAGCAATAATTTGACATTCCAGATCCAACAAAAGTGATTTTATCGAAAACGGAGATCGTTTGCAAAATGGCTACTTTTTAAGGGTTATTTATTATATTAAAACATATATAAATTCCATGGCGATTATTTCAAATTGAACTTTCAATTTATGTTATGAAATCTGAATTTTTCACATCCGTTAGAAAGATATAATTAAACAAATTCAAATATTTCTGGTTTTACTGAAAATCGATTTATTTTGAATTATATATATTCATTTGAAATTTAAAATTGGATTTTCAAACTACCGCGCCATTACAAACTCCTTTTATAAATAAATTAAATTCTTATGTTCTAATTTCGATTTAAATAAATTTTCTAGTCGTTATTATTTAAAATAAATCATTTCAAATATTCAAAATCTATTAAAATTGCTGAAATAAATTTTTTAAATTGGTTTAGAAATTCCGGGTTGTTACAATGAGGGACTACGTATATTTATGTGGCGTAGCGGCGGAGACCGTGCGAGTTAGGTACCATGGGTGTACCTTAATTTGGGGTAGCTACATATATAGTTTATTAGGCTAATACACTAGGGAATATATGGGTATGACATGTGTGTAAGCCTTGAGTGATGTTAAACCAAGTAACCTAATAAATAAGAAAATGTGATTGAACGGTATATGTAGGGTTATCCTAAATGTATAGTTTAAATCCAGTCAGCAGAACCTGTGTTCTGACCCCCTCCTCATCACATACTGGCAGGTTAGACTTGTGGTAGAGATATGATAGCTTTGGATACTGGTAAGGAAGTATTATAATTTAGGTAAGGCTATATTTTGATTATATTATTTTTTATCCATTCCGCTGTAAGATATTTTCTGAGCTCTGATATATTTTATATCTTTATCTTTTTTGCAGGATACCAGAGAAACCAACACGAGTTTCGATGGATTAGAATTTTGAAAAAAAATAGTCTGTGGGAATTCGGGTTGTTAAACCTGGTATCAGGGCTTAGTTTTAGGATTCCTGCATAAATAGTGAGTGAATGTATTTGTATTTTTTTTAAATATAAATATATTATATACATACCTAGATCCATAAAGTTACCCACTAAATAGAAAGAGTATAATATGGTAAGAATTGGGAAGACTTTTTTGTACACTGAAGGAATAAATATGGAAATTTGAGACCCTTAGAAAATTTGGGTGGGAAGTGTACAATATAATTTGAAATAGAGAAAATAGGATCCCATATCTTAATATTTCATATTAGTGGGTTTGGAAGTAAAACATTATAAATTGGAAAAGGTTAAAAAGAGAAAAATGGATTAGGAATATATATATATAGTTGAGAGAATTGACTTTGTGGGAGTGTCTAGGAAAGCCTAGAAAAATTGGAAACCCGCTTTGAGTCTAACCCCATTGTTAACTTTTAAGAACTTGAAATTATAAAAGTTTTGGGAAAATGATTTATGGTGTTTTCAAGTTTTAATCTTAAAAGTTATAGTTTTAAAATATGTAAAGAAGTACATATTGGGTATTGAAGTAGAATGGAGTATATTTTGTAAATAGTGATTTCTTGTAAAAAAATTGTCTAAAATAAAATTCTCTCAGTAAAAGGTGCATATTATAGAGCATGTATAACTCGCTAGATTTCTTGTTATATTGCATAAAAGAATTTTTAATAAAGAAAGTTTTGAAGTCTCTATTCTTTTGAAAATCACTTTTGATAAATTGTTTTAACAAGAGAATTTTGTTGGGTGGGCAAAATAAATGTATAAATTAAGAATAGAGTAGATGTTTGCATCTCGTAGTAAGTAACTGAACCGACCTTACAGGTAAGAACAAGTTATAAACCCAATTGAGAAATAGTTGTCCTTATCTACTCGCGTTTTTATGATTTGAAAAAAAATTATTTACATTTTTTTTTCTAAAATGACATGTTTTATAGTTTGGCAAAAGTAAGTTTTGATGAGAAAAAAATAAAATTTTGATATTTTTGGCTTTTGGAAGAAAAGTGAAATGAAAAGGCCAAACCGCGTTTTAAAAAGTATGGAGTAGGTAAGGATTAGTGCCTAGGAATGACGGGAAAAGTTTTGAGGTTATGAAGTAAATAGTGAAAATTATCTTGGAATAATGGTATGTTCCCTTAGATTGTGTAAGCATTGAAAAGCCTAGGGTGTTACTTGAAATAATTATTGATACACAGCTAGGACTAGTGGTGACTACTAGATAGTAAAGGGCAAGTAAGTATTTAGATCCTATTGCTAATTTTCATGGTAGGGGTACAACCTGTTATTGTATTTCTGTTGAGATAGTTATGTTATTTTATTCCTATTGGGTAGTTAGGGTAACACGTAAACTTGTCATTGATCCCGTGGTTCAAGCTTGTTATCTGAGGGGGACATAGTCCCTTGATTCTTGGCCCTTAGTAGTAGCTGTGTAGAGTGTTTGTTTTCCTGTTTTAGTTAAAGGCTTGTTTGAAATTAAACTTAGATCAAATAACTAAATAAGCTAAGAAAGAGAAATGGTACAACTAAAAAGGAAACAGCAAATTCAGTAAAGCAACAAACATGACAGTAAAAGAAAAATGGAAATTATGAAAAAAGATGGATAAAAATAAAAATTTCCAAGATAAGACGAAAAAGAAAATCAGTAACAAAGAATAATTTCTTATATGGGCAGTGCTTGGGCAGGAAAATAGGGAATCTTTATAAATAGTTACATAAAATTCAAGTACGGTTGGAAAAATGTATACAAAAGAAAATTGGAAGATGTGAAATTTTCCGTTTTCCACCTTTTTGTAACATAAGAAATCGAATTTAGAAAATTAGATTTTTCTGAAATTCGAAAAAATAAAGTTGGTTGGTAGGATTTTGGATGCAACAATTTAATGAACTGTTCTCTTGCTGTGCAAGAATACGGGAAATTTTGGATGAAAATGTATTTTGATTTTTTTTCAAAATATTGCATTCATGTAGAGCTTCCATTATATTTAGGATATGAGCATCATGTTTTTAAAGAATTTTTGAAAAATTTGCATACACATAGGAGGTATCGCTTTGGCGTACATATATTATTATATTGTATTTCACTTTGCACAAGTGCACAATGTTTGCAAAAACTGGATGCACACATGATGGACGTATATTATGCATGGGGTTAATTGATTTTTACCCTTATCAAATTTCGGGAATGAAATTTCCTAAAGATGGAAGAATGTAACACCCTGCATTTTGTAACAATTTAATAATTAAGTAATGCATATGTATATATATGCGTAGACAAAAATATATATATGAAGAAAAATATAATAAAGATAATATATGGTCGCATGTAAAAAATACATGCACTGAAAAAGAAGAAAAAGATTAATATAAATAAAAATGTAATGCATGCATCAAAAAAAGGAAAGGATTAGTTGCATGCAGTGTAAATATGTTGCATGCACTGATTTACAAATATTATGCATTAATAATAAAAGAGAAATAAAAGAAAAAGATTTTTGCAATGGGTTGAATGAAATATTGTAACAAACATGAAAAAGAGAAGTAAGAAGAGAACAGTGATCACCACTGTTCTAAGCTTTGTTAATAATAGCCTTAGTACTCCAGTTGGTTAGAGCATGTGGCTTGCATACGAGAGGTACAAAGTTCGATCCCCACAGGTGTCATATTTTTGTTTTAAGGGAATGACTAAATTAACACATATTGTAAAGAGAAAATATGTATAAACGCACATATAAGGAAGTAAAGAAATATATGTGTATATATATATATATATGAGTATATATATGTGTGTGTGTGTATAAGAGATAAAGTTCAAGATAAGGCTGCAATCAAAGAAATATGGTAAGAATCAAATAACGGTACAACACCATTTGAATTTTGAAATTGAAATAAAAGTTGTGCATATATATATACACGTAAAATGGTCGTTAGAAGATTTGTATACGTATAAGAAGATTGCATGTGAATATAACTATTAAATAATTTCCAGAAATTCAAACATTCGAAAATCAAACTTCTGCTCCAAAACAGCTCGAGGGACCCATAGGGGAATTGACACCCCTGTAGGGGGTCGACACTGGGGTTGACACCCCTATAGGGGGTCGACACCCCCTAGATCTGACTAGATTCATCTGCGAACCTAGACTATTTTCATAACTGGGTTCAATGCTGACTAAGCGCTGTATGTACGATAAGATCCTGAACACCTATAAATAGACTATGAGAGCCTAGCCTAAATCTCATATTTTTGAGACAACGTCCATACTCTACCATTCTTCTTCCTCCTCAAACCTCTTTAGAGAAATAAGATGATTACTTTCAGAAAATTCTGAATCAAGATCTGGAGGAAAAGAATGAAAATTAATAAGAAGGTGTTCAGAATCATATCCGAAGTAAGGTAATTTCTTAGATCTGCTCTATTTCATTTTTCTCCTCTTTCTTCCCTTTTTCTTTTAGTAAGAATTATGGATCCTGACACGACCCAAACTTCCCCGTAAAGGAAAGCCCGGATTGAGTTGAGAACACGACAAATCAGAACACAAACAGAAGAACATTTCATTGCTTATTAAAACAATTTCATCAGAATACAAAATATACAGAGTATGAACAAATATTAAACATTTGATAAACACCAGAGATTAAATAATTTACAATGCAGCGGAAAATAATACAAAACACAACTGAAAAGAATATATGGATACAGAGCTTTCCGAATATCATTCCAGCTGTAAACCAGGATCCTGTGAATATAAATCTGCAAAGCCAAAACTACTAGCTGCCCATGTAAATAAGGGGGGCACCCAGAGTTTAGGTTAAAACAATAAACTCCAGGTCAGTCATGTGACTGGTGTGAGAACTTGTAACGACCCGGATTTTTGGTCGAATTATTTTAAATACTTAGTATGGTTTTAAATATTGAATTTATAATATAAACGGTATTTTATTTGGTTATCTATTAAATAATTGAAATACGATTTATTTTGATAATTATCGAAATACGAGAACTAGATAATTTAATTCAAAAGTAAAATTGAATCGAAACGGTTCAGATGATCAATATATATATATGATGTAAATATGAATGATGATAATAGAAATTTATTGTTGCAGAATTTATTTATTTTGAATTTAAATTGATTTAATATGGCTATTTTAAATATACGTTCAAATTAAATTGTATAATCTGTTTCGTTGAATTCAAAATAGCGTTATAACATTATAACGACGGTCGGTACGCTAAAATAGCGGTTCACGATTTTTAATTATGAACCCCGATTTATTTGATCAGTGGATAGGATCAAAATCAAATCGATATCCGTCTAAAAAAAATAAAAATATCTTTGTTTCAAATCAAATTAAATTAAACTATATTTAAAATCAAAATCCTTTCAACCCTTTTACAGCCGACCTAAGCAATGAAATCACATACCTATTCCTTTCTTGAGTCACCTTCTCCTTTCAAAATCATGTACAAATTGTCTCCCGTTTTCGAAATAGGGTTTTCGGACTTCAAGGGTTCGCGTTAGCTTTTCCTGGAGACCCGATACCATGGTCTTCGCGAACTAGGGCAGATGAGGGGCTCGCCATTAGGGATTGAGCGAGCGTCGATTACAGTGACGAAGTGACGACCTTTGCTGGGTGTTCGAACGCAGTTAGGGCAGTGAAGTCGTGGTATTTGGGAGGTTAGTCCTGGGGCAGTAAAACTTGAGAAGGACGCATACCATTACGGGTTTCAAGTAAGGGGAAGGAGCAGTTCAGGAAGGATCGCTGATGTTGGAAGAGGCCAACGTGATTTTGGGATTAAACAGGAGCAATGCAAACATGATGATGGGTGGTACGGCAGTGTTGAGGTTATTGTAGTGGTGTGGCAGCAATGGTAGAAGTTGACTGTGTGGTGTTCGATGAAATGTCGAGAAAGAATAGAACGTTATTTCGGGGTTGATTTGCAGCATAGATGGAAATGTGAAGTGAAGAAGGGGATTATGAGGAGAAGGATGCAGTGTATTGTTCAAGGAGGAGTCGCAATTAACAGAGATAGTTAAAGCATGGTTAAGGTACGAAATAAATGCATTCGAGATTCATTTGAGTAGATTGGAAGCAAGACGATAGAGGATTTTAATTAGATATTCAGAAAATAAAATCCAAGGTGAGTAAATCTCACTCACAGTTTATATTCAAATTTATTTTTATCGTAAAAATAAATTTGTTGGTTGTTTGGGTGCATGAATGAATTGTTGAATGTTTGTGGTTATTGGATTTTTCCCGCAATACTATTAGCGGATGCCCGCAGTATCATTAGTGGATGACCCTAAGCCCACGTTTATAAGTGGATCCCCTTTTATATCGCGATATCCTGCCACGAAGCAGGATGGGTATTATCTATGTTGACTAACGTCTGTGGATGCAGGAAAATAGGTTAGAGGAATCCAACTGGATTCCTCAAAAATATATTATCTGTTTGTTTGTTTGCTTGATTTCATATATTCATATATGGCGTGTTAAAAATAAAATGATTGAAAATTAGGTGATTTGATTGTTTTAAATATCACTGGGCTAAGTGTTAATTTATTTAAAATATCATGGTAAGGATATTTGAGATTAAAAGGGAAAATTCTATTTTTAAATAGAATTTGAAATTTGAATGAAATAAAAATATAAACTTGTTTTGAAAAATAAACAAGTAGTTCCTTTATAAACGAAGTTTATAAATAGTTCTTTATAACGAAGTTATAAATGAAGTGAAAAGAATTATTATTTGATAATTCAAAAATAAAAATACAAGTTTGAAAATGAAAAGGGAAATCTATTTTCAAAAAAAAAATTAGAAATATCGATTTCAAAAGGGATTGAAATCGAGACTTGTTTAAAGAAATTGAATATAAGAATTCAAATAGAAACAGACTTTGAGTATAGAATTTAATAGAGTTAAAATGGAATTTGAAAATGAAATTCAAATAGAATTTATACATAAAAAATTTAAATAGAATTTGAATATATTGAATTTGAATAGAATTTGAATATACAGGAATATGAATTCAAAAGAATTCAAATAGAATTTGAATTCAAAGGAATTCAAACGGATTTGAATAAATAGAATTCAAATGGAGTTGACTATAGAGATTTGAAAATAAAATTCAAATGGGGTTTAATTATAGAATTTGAAATTAGAAGTGAAATGGAATTTAAACTATGGAATTTGAATATAGGATTCAAATAGAAAATTTAAAGGGAATTCGAATATAGAAATTCAAATGGAGTTTGAATAAATGAAATTCAAAGGAAATTCAAATATAGAATTTGAACGAAGAAATTCAAATGGGATTTGAAGAAAGGAAATTCGAATATAGAAATTCAAATAGAATTTGAAAAAAATAGAAGTGAATTGAAATTTGAATATAGAAGTGAAATAGATTGGAAATATTATGTTGAATTGGAAAATGGATTTGATATATAGTAAAATATATCATAATAGAGTTGAATTTATATAAACGAAGTTTTAAAACGTTTATATATATATAAATATAATTAAAACGAACTCGCCGCAGCGCTGCAGTTCGTAAATTGGCGATTCGAACTTCAGTTGAGTAAATAGAACTCAATTGAAGTCGGAATTCTTTGAAACAAGAAACGTCAGGACCGATTTGATAATAGTTTTCTAATGGAGGATAAAGATCTGGATTTCGTCGAATAGAATTTGAGTTATATCAAAATCAAATTTTCAGAAAAACAGCGCCATAACCATTTAAAAATCATTACAGTTTATTTAATTTTATAAAAGGATTTTAAGCGAATAAAAATCCGAAATTCTATTTAGAAAATCCCAGATTTGAATTGTAAATTATACGTGAACTCAGGTGGAATAATGAATTGATTTTTAAAATAGAAATCAGATTTTTGATTTTTGAATAGAATTAACTGATTCGAATAGAAATTAGTTAATGAGGTTTTGAATTAAAATTGGGTTTTGGTTAGTGGATTCGATTTGGAAATTTATATTCGAAATCGAAAACTAGAATTGAAATTGAAAATTCAATTTAGTTATGAGTAAGTTAAATATTGAATTCAAACAAAGGATTGAAATAAGCAAAATAGCTAATTAAAGAATAAATGAGCGAAACTGAATTCAAATGATTGGATAGTGTTGAACTGAATTGGAAACAGGTAGGCATGTGTTAGCCAGGTATGGGATGGAATATATGAAGATTTTAATTTATGTGCCCAACAGAAAGGTACATGTTTAAATTCATATATGAGATTTTATGCGCCGTATCGGCAAGTCGCTTGGCTTTTTCTTTTGGATTTGTAAGGGCCATGGGAGGCTATTTGAAATATCCCGATGCTCCCGGTACAATGGAGGTTATGGCGAATTTTTCCGGGAATTTAAGGAGTTAGTATATTTTTAAGATAATTTGATAGTTAGAAATCAATGTATCGATGTATATAGAATTTGATAAGGAAAACGAAATAAAAAAATAGAATATTGTAAACAAAAAGGGAAATCTATAAATTTGAAATAGAAAGCGAACCATATGCATGTTTTTAAAAATGAATAATTGGGTTGTATAGTGTGTTTATTCGAGGTTAGTGGTTTTGCCGTTTTGAAGTTGAGGATGTTTTCAGTCAAGGTCTGAGAGGTAATTTTACCCCAACTTGATTGATTTCATTTTTAATTGATAAATAGCAAGATCCAATCTCAAAAGAGAAGTGTTTGAAAAAGAGTTAGTTGAATAAAATATTTTGGGTTGTTGTAACGATGTTTTACACAGCATTCGTTTTAACCCAAGTGATGGAATTTTTGAAATATAAAAGTAAATATTTCCTGAGTATAATTAAAATAGTCAGGAAAGAGATAAGTGATTGAGATTGTTTTCAATTTCAAAAAGAATATATATTCTAAATATAGAAAATAAAAGAAGGTGATATAAGGAAATGTTTTTCCCAACTAGCGTAAGAGATCAATAAGATTTCTGAAAATATTTGGTTAACAAATATTTGATAGAGAAATAAAGAAGTGGATTTATTAATGAAATATTAATTAAAGGCCCAGTGATTTGGTTGATGTTATGGATGAATGGATGGTTGTTTATTTTTCTTCGATAGTTAAAGAACTGACTATCGAAGTGTTTGCCAATATCGTTGTCAATATGGAGAGACCGGTTGGATTATTATCCGTGAACCACTCTGTATTGGCAGTAGCATTGTGAATCATATTTTATGAAGATAATCGAAGATGGTGGAAAGTGTAAGGGCTTTTTCTATTAATAGAAATTGTGCCTTCGATTTCGTTCAGTCCCAGAACGAACATAAATGGACAAATGTCTGACAGAGTATTTCCAATGATCGAGTATGATTGGTCTGTATAAATATATATGGTTGCAACGGATTTATTCCCTTAGCATAATATCCAGAATATTTGTGCAAATCAACTAGTGATTAACGGATCTGACAATGTGACATTCAAAGTGATTGTGCTATCAATGGATAGAACATAATCGATGCCTTAGGCCTCAACAACCGGGAAATGACAAAAATCGGGCAGGCAGCATGGCTATGTGGGTCGCTCTCATTAGGATGTATAATCACCTATCTAGAGATTCATTTAATTTTTTATTCTATTCGATGTTGTCCCAGCCGGGAAACGGTTGCTGATCCCAACCGTTGGTGATATACATTCGATACACTCAAGCGAAATGAGTGGTCGGTCATGTGTGGGCCGGGTTGCAAGACGTTCTTGTTGAACCCAGTGTATTCGCCTCTAGAGATATACTATCGGCAGGTGGTTCCATACCTTGTCATGTTGGAAATCCAATCTCCAATAAGCGTCATGCGGTTTTTGATTTTATACTATGTATGTGGAGCGTGAGATGCAAGCGTTCCGCTAGATACTATTTATTTGATTTAGACACTATTATAATATCACTGGATTTTTGTATCTAAGTATTTTGGGTTATAGTAAGGTAAAAACCGTCCATGTTTATGTGTGGGCTGGTCTTACTATTATCTTTCCTTTCGAAAAGATTTTGAAAGTTAAACAAATGGTTGGAGTTTACTCACACCAGTCCCATGACTGACCCAGAGTTTATTTTGTTTTGTTTTTCCTAAACTCTTGGGTGCCCAAATTTGTACGGGCAGTCAAGTGTTTCAGGCTTTTACAAATACACTTAGAGGAGCTGGAAGCAAGAGGCTTCAACAGTTAGCTATAGACTACCATATATTTTACTGTGTACTATGTTGTATCTGGAAACAGGTGTTTATAACTGTTCCAGGAATAACTGTTGTGCACTGATGATGGTATGTATATAAAGTTACTGATGTGTATTTCAAAAGTTATGTTATATAATATATTTTATTCGTTCCGCTTTGAGATTTGTCTTCTTTGTTTTCTTCTATTCTAATATTTCTTTCTTTCTATTTCTCATCCTCTAACTTCTTTCTAATAATGATTCGTATTTCTGTGCAATTTGGGTTGGACGTGTTGTGTTATTAGTCAACTCAGATAGTACAGATTTGCGGGTCGTTACAGAACTAAAATAGTTATTTAAAACTTTACTCTAAATTATATATATCAAGGGACCACGCCGTATAACATGGAACGGGTTTCCTCCCAAGAATACCAGTGCATATAACAAAACATTGCAATGCTTTTTTGGAAAAATGAAGCTATTATAAGACCTAGGTCCTATCACACAATGCAACGCAAGCCGGGGGATAGGGTTTTCCCTTATAATAGCCAAACATGCTTGGTATGTTAAAACAAATCATTTGATACTATTATACGTGCAAAGTGTATAAAACAACTTCAAATATAAATGTATCAATCCTAGATGGCATGGGTACCATATATCATGTCGCCACTACTTGGTTCTACAATCAAAACCGCAATTGTCACGTATTGGAAGTTGGATTTCCATCTGTGAACCAAGGCAAGGGATCGTCCTTACCACTTCGAGACTGCCTAGCCCGAGCCTCAGGAACAGGCGCAACTGCGCCTTGGATCGTTAGGGTCGGTCCACTCGATGTGGATTATAATGCCTGAACACTGCGTTTCGCTGCCCTATGGGGTCGTAAATGAGCCAAATGACTCCATCGGCCCCGGATCGACCGATATAACTGAGGCGCCTCCTATCCATCATCCACATAAGTAAAATGCCAGGGCATGCAAAACGCTGACACCACTCCTAGCTAGAAGGAAACGCATGCCCTCCCTGAAGCCCTCTCCCGTTTCTGTTTCACACCGGGGTGTGAGGCTCGCGAATTAACGCTACATAAAGCTATGCCACAAAGGTCGTGCTTTGATCATCAACCACAAGATCCTGCTTTTCAACAGAAGCCTTGATCATTTGCATCTCAGCATGCCACACAGGCAATCCACGCTATGCAACCAATGTCTATCAATCACACAGAACAAAATCCGATGTCAGACACACATCCATTTACAAGTTTATTCTGGGTCTGAATGAAACCGGAGGCACCTTATTCCTCCCCCATATGTCCAATATAGGGGAGAGACCCTCGCATATCCGTCGATCTCCAAGTACATTTGGACGATCACCACTTATTACCTTGTCTTGGGTGTACAGCCCAAATCAAGACATCAGTAATCATCCAAACGATGTGAAGACCTCCGTTCTTCGACCACCGTCTTCATCCTCGACACATCGTCGAATCACTTATTCAGAATGGGATAAACCCGGTCTTTCCGAATAACTCGCGTATATAATAAACAAGTGTTACAAAAAACAACATACGCCTTATTCCAATCCAGAATATTTCTTTATTCAAATATTCTTATACTTTGGGAAAGGTTCCCATTAATTTTATCAAAGATAAATTCTTTAAATTTATTATTTAATCTTCCGTTGGATATCATTTCAATCTAATTAAAGTTGCATTAAAACTCCACTTGGTTTTAATCTTCCCAAAAATCAATATTAACGATTGTTTAACTTGGGAAACCATATCCTGTCTTTAACCGTGTTAAAGAACCAATGTCATTTAAAACACGGTTCACGATAAACCCAAAATGGCATTCCATTCTATTAGCTTTTAACCGTAAATTAGCAAGTGAACAATTCCCTAAGTATTAACCCCGAAGGCCAAAACCAACAGCAGATCAATACCCAGAAAACCATTCAACTTAACTAATCTCCAGTTAGTTTCTGATTTTCTTAACTCCGTTGGGCCTAAGAACAGTACTATTAAAGATACCATTCACGACAACCAAAAATCACATTCCATTAACAATGGAATCTTCATGGAAAACAAATCGATATATATAATCGATATAAACTTCCATATCAAACTGATAATATAAATGGAATAACGACACGGCCTTTAAAATTCCATATATATTAACTGTCTTCCTCTATAGAAGCTTACTTCGATTATTACCAAATCGAATTCCATTCAATCCTAATTTAATATATTAAATTGGAAAACTTTACTTTGGAAAATCTCCTTTAAATCTTAACAAAAGACTTATAATTTCCACATCCCATTTCACTGTAAATCGGGTTAAAGAACGAATGTCGCTAAAACACAGTTCACAACAAACCCAATCCACATCCCTTCAGTCTCTAACCGTAAATTAGTAAGAGAACAATTCCCTAAGTATTAACCCCGAAGGCCGAAACCAACATCAGATCAATATCCAGGAAACCATTCAACCTAGCTAATCTCCAGTCAGTTTCTAATTTTCTTAACTCCATTGGGTTCAAGAATGATATTATTAAAGATACCATTCACGATAAACCCAAAATCCAATTTGATATTAAATACAAGGCTTTGAATAGAAAATATATCGGATTATATTCAATATCAAATTCTGAAATCAAAAAATATCGTATTGGAAATAACAATATAAATATATATCTTTCAAATTTCCATAACAATATCTGTACAATCACGAAATTCAACATTGAACTATTCCGAAGACAATTTCAATTCAAATCCATTTCCAATTTATATATTGGAAATTCAGGTTATTTTTAAAACCATTTCAAAACCAGTTTATTTATTTTAAAAATAATTGAATTATAATTCTAGTTTAAAACTAGTTCATTTCGATAAAAATCTATTTTTATCTCTTCAAATATGGAATTTTTCATCCCAATTCTTTACAAATCACTTCTTATGATTTTACACTAATTATTGATATTTTTAATAATTTTATCAAGGCCCGTACAGTCGATTTCCATCAATGGCTCTCGAACTGCACTTACAGCGACGTTTTCCAAATTTGATTTGGACATAGTTCCAAATCCAACCGTTAGATTTCAAATCTCTAATGTTCTTTAGAAATCTCTTTTCGATACGAACCCAACGGTTCTGGTTTTAGAAGAATCCGATGGTCGGATCTCAATTAATGTCCATTCGAAGTCAATGGTCGAAATCCGCGAAATGTCGCGGCGCGGCGCGTTCTATTCAGGCCATTATATATAATATATATATATATTATATATTTCATCGATTTACTTTTAAAACGTATTTTATAAATCGTTTTAAATTCGTTTTCAAAACGATTTCAACTTCATAATCAATTTCTAATCAAAATTTAATATTCCATATCATCGATATATAAATCATAGTATTTTTCAAAACATTAGATTTTAAAATCATTTCCTTTTCAATATTCATTATAAAAATGAATAAAATTGATATAAATATCATTCACGTCCAAATGGCATCAATCTAATCAACATGGCTTTATATATTTAAATATATTCGTGTCCATCCCAAATCGGACATCAAAATCATATTTTGATTCTGTTACTGAATATTATTTGAAAATATTCTTTATTTTAAGATATTCGTTATTTTAAAATATTCATTCTTTCTGAACTGGAATCAGACACAGTCAATTACCATATAATGTGATTATATGGATTTCATACAACATGTATACAACAACAATCAAACACAGTCAACCATCATCCAAAGTGCATTTTACACTGCATAAGCATCAAATATAAATATTTAACACTTACACAGCTTGTCAACCAATCGATTGACATACAACTAATTATTAGGATTAGTGTATGTCCAATATCATCCCAATACCCATGTGGGGTTTCAAACAATCAAACACAGGTTTTATTTGTGCAGTTGGGCGATATGTAAAATTTATCGTCCCAATCAATATCAGTCAAATGTGTGTACATAAACAAATCATCCGATTTGTATATAAATATTTATTTTATATACACGTTAAAAATTATATTTTAACTATAAAATATTTTATTCCACTCCACATCACACAATCAATTTTCACAACACATCAATCAAACAAACAAGTCGTCCATGGTCTATGGACGACGGGTGTCGGGTGCTGTTAAGTACCGTCTACATCCTAGTATATATTTCAAACTAGAAAATAAAATAAAAGTGAGAAGTTCTCAACTTTGGGTTCCACTCCGCCGTGCTTTGATTGTCAATCTATGTAGTATACCTACGTTAAAAATTATATTTTTAACCAATCAATAATTATTTATTTGAATGATTATTCTATAAATGACATACACAGGCTAAAAATTATATTTGTATCTTTCTAAAAATGATTTCATATTTTTGTAACAATGCTACATAGATAAAAATCACATTTTTATATTTTCACTTCATATATAAAAATCGTATATTCCTACAATGCTTCTTTCTATATAAAAATTTCATTCCTCTGCTCTAGCCTCTTTGCAATGACCTATTCAATATATATGCATGTACATGTATGCAAATGCGATAAATTTTCAATGCAGTTCAAGATTTGATACAGTTTGGCTTAATGGTTCCAAATTCTAATTAATCAAAACAATAATCGAACAACACAATCAGCCATCTATTAGTGGATTAACGTTTCAAATTCATAATTTTGATACATATACAGAAAATCATGTTTTTGATGCCAAGTCACAACGATATATTCTAACTATATTTTGGTTCTCACACTTGTCAATTGGAAATATATAGATATCCCACTTTCGGCACTCGAATATAAACACCGACGATGGCACGTCATCATCAGAATCCGACCCGGGCGACTAGAGTGTGATTCTATATCTTTCCAGTATATTAAAACTTCAAATACACGTGGATCAGACGTATATGCAAAGTCTTTATATACTTGATTGTCCAAATCAATTTAAAATAAATATTCAAATACGTATAATACGATTTAAATTTCAAAACAAAATTTGTTTTCATTTAAAAATTATACTCTTTCGACTCATTCTAGGATACTACTGATCCTATCTCTAACGAGTCATTCCCATTGGATATTACTAATCCAATCTCTGATGAATTCTTTCGTTTGGTTGTAACGTGTCTTGTTCTCCGAGCTTTGTAAACCAAAGCTTTGATACCAAACTGACACGACCCAAACTTCCCTATAAAGGAAAGCCCGGATTGACTTGAGAACACGACAAATCAGAACACAAACAGAAGAATATTTCATGTCTTATTACAACAATTTCATTAGAATACAACAATATACAGAGTATGAACAAATATTAAACATTTGATAAACATTAGAGACTAAATAATTTACAATGCAGCGGAAAATAATACAAAACACAACTGAAAAGAATATACGGATACAGAGCTTTCTGAATAACATTCTAGCTGTTAACCAGGATCCTGTGAATATAAATCTGCAAAACCAAAACTAATAGCTGCCCGTGGAAATGTGAGGCACCCAAAGTTTAGGTTAAAACATTAAACTCCAGGTCAGTCATGTGACTGGTGTGAGAACTAAAACAGCTATTTAAAACTTTACTATAAATCAGATATATCAAGGGACCACGCCGTATAACACGGAACGGGTTTCCTCCCAAGAATACCATTGCATATAACAAAACATCGCAATGCTTTTTTGGAAAAATGAAGCTATTGTAAGACCCAGGTCCTATAACACAATGCAAGACAAGCCGGGAGATAGGGTTTTCCCTTATAATACCCAAACATGCTTTATACGTTAAAACAAATCACTTGATACTATTATAAGTGCATAGTGTATAAAACAACTTCAAATATAAATGTATCAATCCTAGACGGCATGGGTACCATATATCATGTCGCCAATACTAGGTTCTACAATCAAAACCGCAATTGTCACGTATTGGAAGTTGGATTTCCATCTGTGAACCAAGGCAAGGGATCATCCTTACCGCTTCGAGACTGTCTAGCCCGAGCCTTAGGAACAGGAGCAACTACACCTTGGATCGTCAGGGCCGGTCCACTCGACATGGATTATAATGCCTGAACACTGCGTTTCCCTGCCCTATGGGGCGTAAATGAGCCAAATGACTCCATCGGCCCCGGATCGGCTGATATATCTGAGGCGCCTCCTATCTATCATCCACATAAGTAAAATGCCAGGCGTGCAAAACGCTGACACCACTCCTAGCTAGAAGGAAACACATACCCTGCCTGAAGTCCTCTCCTGTTTCTGGTTCACACCGGGGTGTGAGGCTCGCGAATTAATGCTACACAAAGTTATGCCACAAAGGCCGTGCTTTGATCATCAACAACAAGACGCTGCTTTTCAACAGAAGCCTTGTTCATTTGCATCTCAGCATGCCACACAGGCAATCCACGGTATGAAACCGATGTCTATCAATCACACAGAATGAAATCCAATGTCAAACACACATCCATTTACAAGTTCGTTCTGGGTCTGAACGAAACCGGAGGCACCTTATTCCTCCCTCATACGTCAAATACAGGGGAGAGGCCCTCGCATATCCGTCGATTTCCAAGTACGTTTGGACGATCACCACTTATTACCTTGTCTCGGGTGTACAGCCCAAATCATGACATCAGTAATCATCCAAACGATGTGAAGACCTCCGGTCTTCGACCACCGTCTTCATCCTCGATACATCGTCGAATCAGTTATTCAAAATGGGATAAACCCGGTCTTTCCGAATAACCCGCGTATATAATAAACAATCATTACAAAAACACAACGTACGCCTTATTCCAATCTAGAATATTCCTTTATTCAAATATTCTTATACTTTGGGAAAGATTCCCATTAATTTTATCAAATATAAATTCTATAAATTTATTCTTTAATCTTCCTTTGGATATCATTTCAATCTAATTAAATATGCATTAAAATTCCACTTGGTTTTAATCTCCCCAAAAATCAATATTAATGATTGTTTAACTTAGGAAACCATATCCTGTCTTTAACCGGGTTAAAGAACCAATGTCATTTAAAACACGGTTCACGATAAAACCAAAATCACATTCCATTCTATCAGTTTTTAACCGTAAATTAGCAAGTGAACAATTCCCTAAGTATTAACCCCGAAGGCCGAAACCAACATCGGATCAATACCCAGAAAACCATTCAACTTAACTAATCTCCAGTTAGTTTCTGATTTTCTTAACTCAGTTGGGCCTAAGAACAGTATCATTAAAGATACCATTCACGACAACCCAAAATCACATTCCATTAACAATGGAATCTTCATGGAAAACAAATGATATATATAATCGATATAAACTTCCATATCCAACCGATAATATAAATAGAATAATGACAAGGCCTTTTAAATTCCATGTATTAACCGTCTTCCTCTACAGAAGCTTACTTCGATTATTACCAAATCGAATTCCATTCAATCCCAATTTAATATATTAAATTGGAAAACTTTACTTTGGAAAATCTCCTTTAAATCTTTACAAAAAGACTTATAATTTCCAAATCCCATTTCACTGTAAATTGGGTTAAAGAACGAATGTCGCTAAAACATGGTTCACAACAAACCCAATCCACATCCCTTCAGTCTGTAACCGTAAATTAGTAAGAGAACAATTCCCTAAGTATTAACCCCGTAGGCCGAAACCAACATCAGATCAATACCTAGGAAACCATTCAACTTAGCTAATCTCCAGTTAGTTTCTAATTTTCTTAACTCCATTGGGTTCAAGAACGGTATTATTAAAGATACCATTCACGATAAACCCAAAATCCAATTTGATATTAAATATAAGGCTTTGAATAGAAAATATATCAGCTTATATTCAATATCAAATTCTGAAATCAACAAATATCGTATTGGAAATAACGATATATATATATGTATATATATATATCTTTCAAATTTCCATAACAATATCTGTATAATCACGAAATTCAATATCAAACTTTTCTAAAGACAATTTCGATTCAAACCCATTTCCAACTTATATATTGGAAATTCAGGTTATTTTTAAAACCATTTCAAAACCAATTTATTTATTTTAAAAATAATTGAATTATAATTCTAGTTCAAAACTAGTTCATTTCGATAAAAATCTATTTTTATCTTTTCAAATATGGAATTTTTCATCCCAATTCTTTCCAAATCACTTCTTATGATTTTACACTAATTATTAATATTTTTAATAATTTTATCAAGGCCCGTACAGTCGATTTCCATAAACGGCCATCGAACTGCACTTACAGCGACCTTTTCCAAATTTTATTTGGACATAATTCCAAGTCCAACCGTTAGATTTCAAATCTCTAATATTCTTTAGAAAGCTCTTTTCGACACGAACCCAACGGTTCCGGTTTTAGGAGATTCCGACGGTCGAATCTCCAGTAATGTCCATTCGAAGTCAATGGTCGAAATTCGCGAACTACCGCGGCGCAGCGCGTTCTATTCGGGACATTATATATATATAATATTATATATATATATATATTTCGTCGATTTCCTTTTAAAACGTATTTTATAAATCATTTTAAATTCGTTTTCAAAAAGATTTCAACTTCATAATCAATTTCTAATCAAAATTTAATATTCCATATCATCGATATATAAATGATAGTATTTTTCAAAACATTAGATTTTGAAATCATTTCCTTTTCAATATTCATTTTAAAAATGAATAAAATCGATATAAATATCGTTCACGTCCAAATGGCGTCAATCTAATCAACACGGCTTTATATATTTAAATATATTCGTGTTCATCCCAAATCGGACATTAATATCATATTTTGATTCTGTTACTGAATATTATTTGAAAATATTCGTTATTTTAAGATATTCGTTATTTTAAAATATTCATTCTTTCTGAACTGGAATCAGACATAGTCAATTACCATATAATGTGATTATACGGATTTCATACAACATGTATACAACAACAATCAAACATAGTCAACCATCATCCAAAGTGCATTCTACACTGCATAAGCATCAAATACAAATATTTAACGCTTACACAGCTTGTCAACCAATCGATTGACTTAAAACTAATTATTGGGATTAGTGTATGTCCAATATCATCCCAACACCCGTGTGGGGTTTCAAACAATCAAACACAGGTTTTATTTGTGCAGTTGGGCGATGTGGAAAATTTATCGTCCCAATCAATATCAGTCAAATGTGTGTACATAAACAAATCGTCCGATTTGTTTATAAATATTTATTTTATATACACGTTAAAAATTATATTTTAACTATAAAATATTTTATTCCATTCCACATCACACAATCAATTTTCACAACACATCAATCAAACAAATAAGTCGTCCATAGTCGGTGGACGACGGGTGTCGGGTGCTGCTAAGCACCGTCTACATCCTAATATATATTTCAAACTAGAAAATAAAAATGAGAAGTTCTCACCTTTGGGTTCCACTCCTCCGTGCTTTGATTGTCAATCTATGTAGTATACCTACATTAAAAATTATATTTTTAACCAATCAATAATTATTTATTTGAATGATTATTTTATAAATGACATACATAGGCTAAAAATTATATTTTTATCTTTCTAAAAATGATTTCATATTTTTATAACAACGCTACATAGATAAAAATCAAATTTTTATATCTTCACTTCATATATAAAAATCGTATATTCCTACAATGATTTTTTCTATATAAAAATTATATTTTTATATCTCTATTTCTTATATAAAGATTGAATTTTTATCTTCACTACTTTCTTATAAAAATCATATTTTTACAACGCTCTTCATGTTATAAAAATCAAATTTTTACAATGCTTTTCAAAATCAAATCTTTATTTTGCTGAAGTATAAAAATTATATTTTTTCTTGTTAAAGATCGTATTTTTATTTCTATTCTATTTACATAAGAGTCACATTTTTATTCGCTACCTACATAAATAAAAATCATAACTTTTTATCGCTATCTATATATGAAAAATCATAACTTTTTATGGATAAAAACCATATCTCTACTAGGATAAAAATCAAATTCTTACAAGGATAAAGATCAAATCATTTTTTATATAAAAATATAATCTTTCTATTTATATTATATATAAAAAAACTGAATTTAGAAAATAAAAACTGATTTCAAATTTATGCTAAAACTAATTTTTATTTATATTTACTTATATTAAAACAAACAAAGAAAACAAAAATCAATAAACTAAAAACTTACAGCGTTCAGAGGAGGAGGAGAAACTTCCCATCGGAGGCTGGAGGAGAGAGAGTAGCTGAAGAAGGGGGGTCTTCTCGAGCGGCTTTGGGCTTAGGGTTAGGGCATGGGGAGTGTTTGGGGTTCGCGTCGTACAGTCTGGGGAGGGAGTGGGACGGAGAAGAGGAGGAGGGGAGATCGAAAGGGGGGTTCACCTGAGAGGCGGCGCCGGAAGTGCGGCGCCCTCCCTGGGGATCGCGGCGGTGGCGATAACCCCGCGTTCTTCCCCCTTTTTTTCTTTTATTTGGGATATAACTGAAGAAGGAAAAGAAAAGAGGGGGGTTTATGTTAAAATATTTATATATAATATTTTATTTTATTTTATTCTCTATAAAGTTAGCTTTCTGTTCGATCTCCAAACGAGACCCACCGCCTATCGTCTCTAGTTAATTACCCCCGTTCCGAACACAATGGGATATGTACCGCACGCTGATTCGACTATTTCGATCAGTTTCCGTTTAAATCAAAATATAAATCTATATATTGAATTTGAACGCACATTTTAATCTACCGGGGTCACATACTGATCCTAAAAATTCCAAAAAAATCATTTCTAGCTTCGTATTGACGATATGGTTCTAAAAAACTAATTTCGTCAAATTTGGAGACCGTTTGAAAAATGGTCATTTTCTGGTCGATCCAAATTGACTGAAACTGTCAAAACATATTTTACTTCGCCATGCTCACATATTGATTCAGAAAATTACGAATTTTGGAATCTAGCAATAACTTGACATCCCGGATCCAACAAAAGTGGTTTCATCAAAAACGGAGGTCGTTTGCAAAATTTCCATTTTTAAGGGCCAAAAATTCCATAGCGACTATTCTGAATTTTCAACTGGGAATAACTTTTTATTCCCGCTATGAAATTTCAATTTTTCGGATTCGTTGGAAAGATACTCTCAATTAGATTCTAATATTTTTGGTTTCCCCAAAATCCGGTTTATTTCAAATCCTGTACATTCATTTGAAATTTGAAATTGAATTTTCAAACTACCGCGCCATTTTCAATTCCTTTTATAATTAAAAATAAATAGTTATATTCTAATCATCGATTCAAATAAATATATACGTTCTAATTCTACTCAAAACAAATTTCTCATTGTTATTATTTAAAATAATTCATTTTAAATATTCAAAATTCATTAAAATTGCCAAAATAAATTTTTTAAATTGGTTCAGATTTTCCGGGTTATTACAGATCAATGGTTGCTAGGTTCTAAATTCAGTTAGGAGTAGCATGGAATACTAGGTCTGGACCAGATTCAGGATTTGGAAAGCAAATTAGGTGAGTGGATTTAAGTTATATCATTTTTGAAAATGGTATATTATCGTTTAACATTCCCCGTTAATACGCACTGTAAATCTGCTAGAATGATTAAAAGTGTTGAAATGCTAATATGCATGTTGAGATATTAATGTGTTAAAATATTAATCTGTTGGAAAATTCATATATTGAAACGTTTAATGTGCTGAATGTTCATATGTTGAAATGCAAACTTGTTAAAATATGTGCAGCGATTATTGTTGTTCTAATTACATGTTAACCTGTGATATTTATGTACTTGAACCCTTAACTATAGAAACTGGGATAGTTACATGTTATTATATTTAGATTGAGGTTAATTACATGTTAGGAAGAACATGCGACATGAAAATAAAATAATGGACTTAATATAGTGTTTAACTATGACATGTAAAATATAGATTATAGTAAAAATTTGAAAGAATGGACATGCCTAAATTACATAGAAAATTTACAGTAAATACAAAACTGTAACTGTACTTAGACATAGGGTTAAATTCAACTTGTGGTAGAAGTCTGCTCGGAACTGCCCGACAAATCCAGCATCCACAAGTTGTTAATTTAGTGTGAGGGGTCTAGTGCATAAATAAAACATGTATCAGTGCTAAGACATGAGGTTAAGTCAACTTGTGGAAGAAGTCTGCCTGGAACTGCCCGACAAATCTAGCATGCGCAAGTGGTAGGCTTAATGTGAGAGGTCTAGTACATAAGTATATATATGTATGTATATAAATGGATAGAGATAAATGGCAGTAATTGTGATTAATGGAAATGAATAAGAAAATGAATGAAAGATAATTACAACAAGTGGAATGAACGGGGAATGATAATAACCTATGATAAATAAAGTACATTAATGAGAATGTTATAAAATAGGTAGGCTTGTCCTAGGGACAAGTGGAAATTATAACTTAGGTTATAATAAACAATATGGAAATTGGAATAACTTGTGTAATGAGATAAGTTGTACTTAATTGTAAATTAAGTTTTTTGTAAGAAGGGGAATCTAAAATTTGCGGATGAGGACAACATAAGTTATAATTATGGGAAGAGAAACTTATTAGTAAACCTTAGTTAAGAGAACTAAGTTAATAAGTAAACATCGATACGTGGTAGTGACAGTATAAGACGGAATTATGCTTAAATAACAAAGAACGAGGCAAACTCATGAAATTAAATAAGTTATATTTAATCATAAGTAAAGAGTGACATGTTAAGCAAAAAACATGTGGATTGAGATATACTTAATTACATATTAAGTAGAACATGTTATTGTAACTATGGAGTCAGACAATAATATAAAGAGATTGTGGATTACAGACCTTGGATCACAATCTAGAGAATAACATGTTGTGGGCTTATTAATAAACTTAAATGGGTTAAGTTATATGAATGAAATTAATAAGCAAGAGGAACTTGGTAACTTGAATAAGAAGTCAATGTGAATGGGAATAACCAAATTAAATGGAAACCCGACGAGGTAGAGTAAGCGCATAATTGAGTGTTTAGGCATAAGGACTTATAACACATTAAACTGAGGCGCTTGGACCAGTCCGTATGTTTGAGGGTGAATGACCTAACGGGGTAGATCATCGTGGTGTCATGAGGCACGAGGGGAGCGCACACTCATATGACTATTCTATCGGCTCCGAAGGACTGGAAGGGAAAGCACGCGGCTTCCTAGGATGTGGAAGGTGCCCTTGGTAGTCCTCTGTGGGGGTTCAGTGTTCGGGTTGTGCTCACAGAGGTTGGCTCTGTGCGTAACTACTCGGTGAGTAGCCTTGACTGCAAAAGTAGCTTTGCAGTCAGAAAGTTGTAACAAGGTGACACTAGGGTGATTCGGCGATCGCCTCAACAGGGAGGTAGGGGTCACGACCAACAATGACAGTAGATCGTCGGGTACCCATCATCAGCAGCCAGTAGGATGCGAAAAGACTAGAGCTAAACCTAAGACATCATCCACCTTTTACTATCGAGGCACGGTGGTTGAGGGGAGATGCCAACTGGATGTTTCAATTGTTTGTTAGGGGCAAGTTTCTTAGCTCTTGTAGTCATTAGTAGTTGAGGGAGAGGCCGAGGTGGAGCCATAGCCACTATGAAAAACATACCTGAAGGATATCTGTATTTTGAGGCTCTTAAAGGCGGGCCTGTACAGATATGGAAAAGCTTCCGACAGAGTTCCGTGTTTCTTGTACAACCCTGCTACGGAACTCGGTGCACATTAGAGGTTATGTGCGGTTAAGGCATCAAGTACGATTGACGACACGTACGTGGGAAAGTCTAGATACATGCATGTCTACTCTTGGTGGTGTATCATAGGCTCTAGGGCATTACTCTACGATCTGATTTGATCAATGGTGGCAGTCCATAAGCTTACACAGCATGACGATAACGGTTCTATGCGGAACGTAGCGTTGTTATATAGAGGTCCATATGTCACTCCGGCGTAGGGTGAGGGACTGCGTATACTTTTGGGGCATTATGACGGAGACCGTGCGAGTGGGGTACCATGGGGTGTACCTTAATTTGGGGTTGCTACATACATACTTTATTAGGCTAATCCACTGGGGAGTATATGGGTATGACGTGTGTATAAGCCTTGAGTGTTGTTAACCCAAGTAACCTAATAAATAAGAACATACGATTGAACGGTATATGTAGGGTTATCCAAAATGTATAGTTTAAATCCAGTCATCAGAACCTGTGTTCTGACCCCCTTCTCATCACATACTCGTAGGTTAGACTTGTAGCAGAGATATGATAGCTTTGGATACTGGTTAGGCAGTATTATAATTTGGGTAAGGCTATATTTTGATTATATTTTATTTTATCCATTACGATGTGAGATATTTTCTGAGCTCTGATATATTTTATATCTCTGTCTTTTCTGCAGGATACCAAAGTAACCAACATGAGTTTCGATGGATTAGAATTTTGATAAAAATTTCGGTCTGTCAGAATTCGGCTTATTACCGTATATATATATATATATGTGTGTGTGTGTGTGTGTGTACGCAATCTTTAATTATTACCCATTTTATTATTTAATTAAATGCGGGGTGTTACAACTTCAATGATGCATGATGTATTGAATGATATTTACGACTATTCAACTGACCAACATTATTCTAAGTCGATTGTTGTTAGTGAATGTAGTTGTGCATGACAAATTTAAGATACTATATCAAACACAATAAACACTATACTATTTCAAAGTTCTGCAAACATGTCTTACTTTGACTTATTCTTACAAAACTATCTTGTGTTGGAAACTGATAACCACACATGACATTTTGGTGATAATTCATGAACAAATAATCAAAGAACATTTGGTGTTGTACGTAATGTGGTACATTCATAGGTAAATTACTACAACTAAGTGATAAAAATTCTTGTTAGGTATAGTTAGTTATATGTGCTTCCATAGGTGTCGCTGCCTTCTTTATGTAATCAACGTTCCTATTTTTTATAACGAACGACTCTATTGATTTAAAGACTGCAGAAAACATTATTTCAACGTTGTTATCGTCGATAAGTTTAATATATTTGATCTAATATCAGTTGACCAAATGCAGACTAAATGGATATCGTACTCATCCGGTCTTATCCTGGTTGCTTTGTAAATCGAAGATTTTAATCCTTGCAAGTTCGATCTATTACAAAACTTTGCTAGCTTATACGAATCAAGAATATATTTTCCACCTAAGTTTTCATCGATTATCAGTTCAACAATATAATAGCATGAAGTTGATATAAAATTAAAAGCAATTCAATGAGAAAAACAAATTAAATGTATATCAATATTAATTTGCAAAATTTGCCTAAATCTAGTGCTACAAATTTCTTACATTAACTGATCTAAAGTAAGGAAATATTGTCCTTCTTGAAGTAGATATACCACTTCACTAATTCGATTTAGCAAATAAATCAACGATAATGGAGAATGGTGTTAGATTTGAGGAGACATTTGTTTTTTAGGCTTGGAGATATAGAAATGCAAAAAAGAAGAGGAAGAACGACATTATTTTAAGCCAGTAAAAGCACTAAGACAACATTTTAGGTGTCGTTGGTTGAGCGGCATTTGAAATGTCACTTTATGGTTTTTTTTATAAATAAAATCGTCTTGACACAAGCGTCATTTCAAATGACACTTGCATAATTAAAAATGACACCACTGTGTTCTGACTAACTCAGTGTTGAATTCACCGAAGGAAAGATATGAATGTAACAAGTTTTCAAATATGGCTATTTACGTAATAAGTTTTCAAAATCGGTCCAAAGTGAAAAAAAGCTTAAATTGTAGTTCAATATTAGTCTTTGCTTCTAACTGACCACTTCATTGAGATGGTCGACAAATGCTTTTCTGCGCTAGCCTCTGTTAGGGATTTTTAGAGATGTAAGCTTATTTAAGATATTTCACACCGATCCTGTGATTTTGAATGTGGTGTAGATGACTGTTCACCTTGATCTTATCAGTTATCTTGATTATCATATGAGGAGGTTCTGCTATAGTCAGTAGTAGTATATTTGGGATTTATATTGATTTGTTGTTGTTTGTTTTGTATTCAACTTTGTTTAATTTGTTGTTTTTTGTACTGTTTATTATGTACTCGACTTCGTTTCGCTATTAGTAATACAAAATTATTTTTTTGAAAGTATGTGTTTATTTTCAGTTATTATATGTATACAACAATGGTAAGCATATATTCAATATATTATAAAACTAATTTTAAGATTAAATTAGAACATCTCATTTAAATTCCTTTTGAAACCGTAAATATATTTCCTTTTTACCACTTTATCCAGTTTAAATAATATCCGATTTAAACTTAATGCAAATGCACCTGACCTGAATCTCTCTTTAACCATTGTATGGCGCCATTGGTCATGTTTTTTTCCTGCACCATTCCTATTGGCCAAAGCACTTCTTCTCAAATACAAAGAAATTAAAATCGCACATAACCTGTCTGATAAAATTTCTTAATCACAAAACCATTATAATGATTTGAAGTCCTCTAAATCTTTTCAAGAATTTCACAATAGCTGATTACTTAGTTTTATCATCATCAGAACCATCGATGTCTCTAGTTTCCCATTTCCTCAAAAATTCATGTGCCCTTTCCCAAGAAACAACACTTACCGTTTCCAAATAGATAAATTCCAAAACAAGAAAAACACCTCATGAAGTCCTTTCCCTTCTCAAGTCATACCATATCTACGAGCTCGATATAACGAAAGTAGTGACCTGTCATCCAAAATTACTTTTAAGCAGTGCTAACAACATTGTAAAACCCAAGTTTGAGTTTTTAGAATGCATTGGCTTTTCGGGTGCTGCATTGATCCATCTCATTAGCTCTGAACCAAAATTTCTTCGATTCAGCTTACAGAAGAGGCTCCACCCAAACTACCAAATTTTGAAAGGCATTTTATCTACAGATGTAAGTGTGCGGTCTATGGTTACAAGATTTCCTTTATTACTTATGATTGACCTTGATAAGGCACTGAAGCCGAAGATTAAGTTTTTCAAAGAGAATGGAGTTTCCGCTAAGGTTATGATTAAATTGTTGACCAAATACAACAAGTATTTGATGGTGGGTGATAAGAGGATTGATGAGACATTTGATATTGTTAAAAGGACAGGGATTAGCCCTAAAAATGCTATGTATGCGTATGATTTTAGTGTGCTTGCTGGAATGAAAGGCAGCATTTGGAAAGAAAAATTGAAAATTTCAGGAAATTAGGATGGACGGAGGAAGAAGTTATGGCTGCATTCAGAAAGCATCCTCATTGTATATCCTTTTCGACTGATAAGATCATGAAGAATTTTGAGTTTTACGAAGTGAAGTTTGGTTGGGATTCAGACTACGTACCCGGAATTCGATTATCCTTTCATTTAATTTCGAGAAAAGAACCCTACCACAATATAGAATTATAAGCATGTTGGAGAGTGAAGGGCTTTATAGAGCAAATGTCGTAGCAGGGCAATTCATGTTGGGAGAGAAGGAATTTTTATTGAAATATGTGATGACAAATTATAAACAAGTTCCAAATCTGATCGATGATAATATCAGAAGCAGAATGGAAGATTTAAGGGTGCTTGATTGATGAAAAGTTACTGATTAGCTTTTATTGTGAGCTCCATTTTGTTCTTATTCCCTTTGCAAGTCAGATGGGTTTCTGGTCAGACCAACACAAGGATCATTCAGACCTTTTCTCCATAAGTATAAGTCATGTTAGAAGTTATTAAATTGTCCACAATGAATAAGGTACATCTAGTAATTTGTTGTTTGTAACATAATCTATTTCAAATTGAACTGAATGTTATGGTCTTTTCTGCAGTAAAATTGATTATGTATTTGTAACAAAATCTGCAAAATTGCCTGAAACTTGATAATTTGCGGCAGCATTATCATGCAAGTAAATTAAATATTTTTTATCAAAAATATTATGCTTTTTAGTACTTAGCATAAACATGTATAATGTATAATAGTCCAGATATGTTTAGCTATATAAATAGCTGAACTTTCAAAGGTTTGTTCCCTAGCCTTCCAAACAACCACAAAGTGAGCTTTTAACAATAACTAACAAGCTATTTTTCTTTTATTTTTTCCCACAAGTAGAAAGCTGAGCTTGTAAGGGTAGATAATGGAAAATGTATTGTGCCAGAGCTTGCAAATATAAGCTTTTAATTATTTATTTTGATGGTTTATGTAACGGCCCAAGGATTTTCAGCCCTGAAAATTGACATAAATATCCTTACCGTAATTCATGTCGATCTTCCAAACACCGAAAACACTGGAACGTCTACAGAAAGAAGTTAGAGGGTGAGATAAGAAAGAAAAAAATATTAGAATAGAAGAAAGAAGAAGAACATCAGAAGCTCACAGTGGAACGAACAAAATATATAATATAACAACATATCTTTATACAAATGAAAATCTTGTATACATACCAATTATCAGAGTACAACATGAATCAGATACAGCGGAATAACTTTAATAACTAATGGTGAAGCCTCCTGCTTCCATCTTCTGAAACTCCAAGCGAAAACTATCCTGTCAAATATGTTCGGTCTGACCCGAGCACATTTTGAAGCAAAGCAAAAATGCACGGGTCAGTCTGGAATATTTTCAGTGCTAAATTCACATCAACAATCAGTTTAACTTTGGAAATCCTTTTTGGGATAATAGTAAGACCAGTCCACACATAAACACGGATGGTTTTTACCTTACTATAACCCAAAACACTTTTGAAATCATGTATTTTCTGATATTATAATAGTGTCTATCAACCACAAATAAATAGTAATCTAGTGGAACGCTTGCATCTCATGTTCCACATATGTATTTTACAATCAAAACCGCAGGCGCTTATTGGAATTTGGATTCCTACTATGACAAGGTATGGGACCACCTGCCGATAGTGTATCTCTAGAGGCGAATACACTGGGTTCAACAAGAACGTCTTGCAACCTGGCCCACACATGACCGACCACTCATTTTGCTTGAGTGTATCGAATGTATATCACCGACGGTTGGGATCAGCAACTGCCTCCCGAAAAGGGACAGCATCGAAATAGATAAGGAATGAAATGAAATCTCTAGATAGGTGACTATACATCCTAATGGGAGCGACCCACATAGCCATGCTGCCTGCTCGATTTTTGTCATTCCCCGGGTTGATGAGGCTTCAGGCTAGAATTTAACTTTTAAATATCTGGTCATCATTTACTTTGAATGCCACATCGTCAGATCCGCCAGATATCACTAATTGACGTCCACAAAAATACTCTAGTAGTTAAGCTAAGAGAAGCGCCCCTCTCCGCCACCAACTATAGTACGTTTGAAGAAATCAACGTACGTGATCCCTTTGGAAATACTCTGTCAGACACTAGTCCATACAAGTCATCCAGGAACAGGATGAACCGAAGGCACTCTCCTACCGCATCTAAGGAATCACCCTATAGATGAGTAGCGAGTAGTCCTTGCAAATCCGTAGATATCAACCACGACCGAACCACAGTATATCCTTGGCTGCAGACCAAAGATTATAAGTAGTCCTTCCGTTATGAATATCGACGGTCTTCAATTTGCTCCATCTTTATCCCTTGCAACTTATCTTCCTACGTAACATTGGTTTGAAGTGGTTTTGGGTCTAGTTCCCATCCCGGTCTCTTCAAAACAACACGTCAAAAAGGTCCAATAAAATATTTTGTTGATAGTTGATGTTTTAACTATCAACGTCAAACCAGTATAGTCAAGTATATTGGCAGCTCAGGTTCTTATTATTAAAAACCGTTTTGTTAAAACTCTTTATCATATCATTTAAAATCCTTTACTCGACTTAAAGTCGATTACATTTAAATCACTTACCAACTTATCTTTTGTTTCGCCATTTGGAAAATAATATATGTCGTTTATTCTCACTTCGCTTTATTCTCCTTAAATTCTGAAAATATCGCTTTATTCATATTATTACTATTTCTAAAACCTAGTGTTATATAAATAGTCTATAGGTATAATTAAAACTACATGTCTCGATTTAGATTAAACAACGTTAATGTACATTATTTAATTTAAACTCTTTTGTATTTCATTTCAAACCTTGAATTGAAAATGTTTGACGAGAATAACATCTCCTTTCCAAACTTCTTTACCGTTACGAACCAATACCATTCCTCGATAATAGTGAAGTCGGTCAAGTTAGGGTATTTTATTTACCTCTCAGACCTTAGTCGACAACGTTCTTATCTCAGAGTAGATAAAAGTTCGCAACTGAAAACACACGTTATCAATCAAACCTTTTTCCCCATTATTATTTAAACCATGGTTTATGAACCATGTCCTTCCTTTTGACCATTTTACTTAATATATAATTACGTAAATCATTTACCCAAATATTATTTGCTTCAAAACTCCTGCATAATATTTGATTCATAACCTGGATTATATTACACTAATCCATTCACTCATCTCTTCCCAAAAAAAGCTTTTTATTTTATAATCAAACTTTGGATTTAAAACAATAAATCCCTTTTTCCCATTCCTTTTATTCAAAGACATTAACTACTCTTTTACCTTTCAAATTTCATTTCGATTACACCATTCACTTAATTTGGTTTCTTGAGTAACAGGTTTATTTAAAGCCTACCTTAGTTTATAACTTCAAATCCATTTTTCTTATAACTTGGATTTGTTTACTACTACTTTACCCAAACCTCCTTTTGACCTCATTAGAAACAAATGATTGGATTTTATAACCAAAATCCGTACTAACTTCTTTACTCTAATCGCTAAGTACTGGCTTTTACATGTTCTTCCATTATTTTCTTTTATTTCCAATTCGAATCGAATCTTTATTTTTAACCCAAACTCCTTTGTATAACTAGTTTACGAAATTCGAATTTATAAAATCCCTTTCCATATGCTCCTTTCGTTTTACCTTAATCTTAAATGAATTCTATTTAAGAAGTAATAACTAAAGTTATTAAAACAATAATTAACTTAATCGTTAACTTAAATCATTTATTGAAGTAAAAGTTTATTACTTCATTATTAACTAAAATGGTTTAGTTAATCTCCTTAATAAGTCCTTAAGAAGAAGAATTAATTTATAAATAACAATTATTCAATAATCTGTTTAATATAGTCAAACTAAGAGTTTATTTAGCTTTTCAGAAAATCGTTAAGCTAAAATAATAGCTATCACTTAATTGTTTCCCTTGGAAATAATTTATACAGATTATAAATTTCCTGTTAATATCTCACTTTCTTATGTACGTAAAACATACGGTCCTACTATAAAAATCATTTTAAACATTTCCCTATAACCAAAGTTATAAATGTCACTTTATTTAAAACTTTATTTTTAAATAACTAAAATAAATTTAAAACTTCGATTTAGTTTAAAATAATAATTTAACATTTAAAATACGTTAATCGCCTAACGGCGAATTCACATATCAAACGATGATTTCATACCATCCACTGTCAAATCCTTAATCAGCACTGATTATTGATTAAACACAACCATTAAGTCCAATAATCAGCTCCCAATCAACCATCAATAACTAAAAAAATATAATATCCTTACATAACAATTCATATTTAACAGTATTTATCAATAAATAATATATGATTAATTTCAGGAATCCTTTTGGATTCCTCCAACCTGTTCTTCCCTGCACAACAGTTTATAGTATCGTCTAACACTAATATAAGAAATGTCATGTATTTGAATAGTCAGATTATAACACAAACAAACAATCAACCAATAGTTAAATAAAAATCAACCATAGCAACCATAGCGTCCATTCAGCCAATTTATACTTGTTAATAATAAATAACATGGATTTAACACATCACGGTATTTCAGAAGTGCGAGAATTAACTCACCTTTGTTCCCGGTTGACGGTTCAGGACGTTTATCTGTTTTTAAACTGCCATTTAAAATAGATAGAATTCCGGTTATCTTCAAATTCTTCTGAAGCAGCTGAGTAGCATAGCATTCGTTGTCATGATCCTAACGGATCTGGTTTTGCCCAATTCTGATCAATAGATCAAAAGTTATTATTGTTTTAGTGATTTGATTTTAATTAAAATAATTATTCTTAAATTATGAATCATTACTAACTAATTACTTAGGAATAAACAAGGTCAATTCTTCTTCGTCTCGCCGAATCGTCCGTGATGTTGCTAATCAAGGATCCTTGCCCCACATTTGTGCAATCCTAATGATTTAAATATGATAGGATCAGTTTTAATTTAACGGATTATAATATGACCTAAGATAACTAATTCTGTTTGAAATTAAATATTAAACCATAAAAATTCGCCACGTCATTATTACCTTAATCCATCGTTCTAGTGTTTTCTTCTGAGACCCGATGCCCATTCCTTTTTCCTAGCCAAATTCCTGAGACCCGATACTTCCTTCGATGTTCATCTTCTTCAACAAACACGAGACAAACTTCCTCCCATCGTCGCCAATCCCAGTCGCCGGAGCACCACTGGCCTGCACTGCTGACATCGCGCCAGCATCGTCCCTACTTACCAGAAGCGCCAGACCCCGACACCCCTTGCAGCGCCTGTAAACCGACCCCGAACTGCAGTAGAACGGAACCCAAAATCTATCGTCTCCGGCTACTGTGGATTCCGCCACCACCGGCGTTGGACCCGTCGGCCTCCCCTCAAAACTTCCCTTCAGGAACCCCTGACCAACTCCACTTTAACGCCCTCAAATCGATCGATTTCCAGTCGTCGCTTCTGAAAATAGTACTCAAAGTTCACCCACGTTCATCACAACCGCCGCCACTGACAACCGAATCACCCCTAACCACCACCAAAATGACCACTGGGCCTCCCTCTACCTACGTCTGAGACCACTCCTCCTTATTCGACCGGAGTTCGCCGGAATTTGGGTATAAACGGCTACTGGTTTTAGCACCATTGTTGAAAAGAAAAGACCCTCAAACAATGATCGCACCTTACAAACTATACCCCAAATTGAAGCTTAAACTATCAGCAATCCAAATATATTTTCCTATGAATTTATAGAATTTTGGTGGGATTGTTTGTGAATTTAAAAAAGAGGAGTATTTACTGGAAGGAATTGTTAGAAGAAAGAAATCAGAACGGGGAAAGTGATTTGGGATTTAGGTTTCATGGTGGGTTATTTTATAGAAGAAAAATATAATAATATTTTTTTTATTCTCTGATTTGACTGACGATTTTTATCTGACGCGACTGACGATTTTTATTCGTACCTATCGCAATTTCAAACTCTGTTTACTGATTACTGTGATCACACACGAACTCCAAACATCACGCGAATGAACTGCATCGTATAATTCGACGTTACAGTCCCAATGACTCTTGTTTTGTCGAATTCCGAGTTTGTTTGCTCGAATGGTCCTCGTTCACGTTCAAACGGTCGGTTTTTATCTGTATTTTATTTTTCCACGCTCACAAATTAACCCTGATTGACGCGCCACTTGAAATCTAGCAATAATTTACTGTTGCGGTCCCAATAAAATTTGTTTAGTTGAAAACTGAGGTCGTTTGAATAAAGGTCCTTTTATAACTGCCAATTTGAATTAAAATAAATAAATTTTAAAATACTTCAATATAATAATATTAAAATATTGCCATTGGCCATACACGACCAGAATTTGATACACTACCAAGGAAAAATACCCTGGGTTGAATTCCAAGCCAAATCGATATTTAAAATATTTAAAAATCCTCATTCTATATAAACACAGCGCTATATATATAAAGGAAATTCCATAGCGTTTTTTTTCAAAATTTGATTTGGACATAAAATAAAATCTACACGATGAAAACTGGATTTTTCTCTGCCATTGGAAAGATATCATCAAACCGGTCCCGGCGTTTCTTATTTCGAGGAAATCCGACTTATTTTGAACCCCGTACGACTAATTGAAGTTCAAAACGCCAAATCGCGAACTGCCGCGCTGCTGCAGTTCGTTATTTAATTAAATTATAAACCATATCGCTCGACCGTCGGTTTCGAATCGAAATCATCACTATATTTTCAATATAACCAATATTTGACCACTTTAAACTGCCCGGTCACAATATATTTCAAATTCAACATTTTCCCAAATATTATTGAAATTAAAATATTATTTAATTATTTAATTAATATATTCCAAATAAAATCGTTAAATTCGATTATTTGAATTCAAACCAATATTTTAAATATTTTAAATAATTAAAATATTCCAAATAAATAGGCAGAAAATACGGGTCATTACATTCCTTCCCCCTTAAAATAATTTCGTCCTCGAAATTGCTAAGGCAGAAAGAACGTTAAATCCCTTTATCTTTACAAAAATATTTAATTTAAAACTCGATTTTATTTCTCAAAACAAATCTAATTGGTCGTAAAACCAAGTTAATTCAAATAACGAAATTTTCCAAAAATCTTCAAAAAAATTCTAAGACCATAAATTTTGCAAAAATTTCGGCAGAGTCTCCCCTGCACAGAGGGCCATCTGCAATATTGCAGGATCAAGAAATATGTATACATCGACTCTCATGGTCGGAAAATCCAAAATCAAATCCCAAAATCCAAACAAAACCAAAATTTCATATTTGCGCAGGCGTACCTTTTGGCAAGCGTTATTATGCGATAAGCGATATATTTTATATTCGAGCTTGCTTAGTTATAATGCAGCTCTATTCTCAATCTGGATTCAATTAACTCAAGATTTTCTCTTAGATGGATTTTAAAGCTAAATTGGCACTTCTACACCTGTTCTCAACTCAAACCAATTCATTAGTCCTCAAACAATAGCAGTAAGGTTCAAACATCCATATCCTACATATCATCCATACCACACACAATTTAATCCACACGGGATTTATAACCAAGTTATAACAATCCATTTATCTTTATAATTATCCATTCGGATTTTATTTATCCAACTTATTCAAGTTATTTATTTCATGTTGGGTTTCAATCAAATCGATTCATGTTCAAGTTCATCCATCGAGCACATCATCCTAACATACCGCACAATCAACATCAACAAATCCAAATAATTTTCCCATACTATAATGATCATCACTTTTATCTTATTATCAAATAAATTGGGCAAAAATAATTTTAATATCAAATTACAAATACGCGCTCTCATATATATAATCAAACTCAATCTAGGGTATTGCTAATCCCATCTCTATTGAGTCATACCACAGAGCCAAGGTTATCTCTAAACCAATAGCTCTCATACCACTGTAACGGCCCAAGGATTTTCGGTCCTGAAAATCGACACAAATACCATTACCGTAATTCATGTCGATCTTCCAAACACCGAAAACACTGGAACGTCTATAGAAAGAAGTTAGAGGGTGAGATAAGAAAGAAAGAAATATTAGAATAGAAGAAAGAAGAAGAACATCAGAAGCTCACAGCGGAACGAACAAAATAAATAATATAACAACATATCTTTATACAAATGAAAATCTTGTATACATACCAATTATCAGAGTACAACATGAATCAGATACAGCGGAATAACTTTAATAACTAACGGTGAAGCCTCCTGCTTCCAACCTCTGAAACTCTAAGCGAAAACTATCCTATCAAATATGTTCGGTCTAACCCGAGCACATTTTGAAGCAAAGCAAAAATACACGGGTCAGTCTGGAATACTTTCAGTGCTAAATTCACATCAACAATCAGTTTAACTTTGGAAATCCTTTTTGGGATAATAGTAAGACCAGTCCACACATAAACACGAACGGTTTTTACCTTACTATAACCCAAAACACTTTTGAAATCATGTATTTTTCTGATATTATAATAGTGTCTATCAACCACAAATAAATAGTAATCTAGTGGAACGCTTGCATCTCACGTTCCACATATGTATTTTACAATCAAAACCGCAGGCGCTTATTGGAATTTGGATTCCTACTATGACAAGGTATGGGACCACCTGCCGATAGTGTATTTCTAGAGGCGAATACACTGGGTTCAACAAGAACGTCTTGCAACCCGGTCCACACATGACCGACCACTCATTCCGCTTGAGTGTATCGAATGTATATCACCGACGGTTGGGATCAGCAACCGCCTCCCGAAAAGGGACAGCATCGAAATAGATATGGAATGAAATGAAATCTCTAGATAGGTGACTATACACCCTAATGGGAGCGACCCACATAGCCATGCTGCCTGCCCGATTTTTTCCATTCCCCGGGTTGATGAGGCTTGAGGCTAGAGTTTAACTTTTAAATATCTGGTCATCATTTACTTTGAATGCCACATCATCAATTCCGCCAGATATCGCTAATTGACGTCCACAAAAATACTCTAGTAGTTAATCTAAGAGAAGTGCCCATCTCCGCCACCAACTATAGTTCATTTGAAGAAATCAACGTACGTGATCCCTTTGGAAATACTCTGTCAGACAATCGTCCATACAAGTCATCCAGGAACAGGATGAACTGAAGGCACTCTCCTACTGCATCTAAGGAATCACCCTATAGATCAGTACCGAGTAGTCCTTCCAAATCCATAGATATCAACCACGATTCCTTGGCTGTAGACCAAAGATTATAAGTAGTCCTTCCGTTATGAATATCGACGGTCTTCAATTTGCTCCATCTTTATCCCTTACAACTTAACTTCGTACGTAACGTTGGTTCGAAGTGGTTTTGGGTCTAGTTCCCATCCCGATCTCTTTGAAACAACACGTCAAAAAGGTCCAATAAAATATTTTGTTGATAGTTGATGTTTTAATTATCAACGTCAAACCAGTATAGTCAAGTATATTGGCAGCTCAGATTCTTATTATTAAAAACCGTTTGTTAAAACTCTTTTTCAAATCATTTAGAATCCTTTACTTGACTTAAAGTCGATTACATTTAAATCGCTTACCAACTTATCTTTTGTTTTGCCATTTGGAAAATAATATATCTCGTTTATTCTCACTTCGCTTTATTCTCCTTAAATTCTAAAAATATCGCTTTATTCATATTATTACTATTTCTAAAACCCAGTTTTATATAAATAGTCCATAGGTATAATTAAAACTACATGTCTCGATTTAGATTAAACAACGTTAATGTACATTGTTTAATTTAAACTCTTTTGTATTTCATTTGAAACCTTGAATTGAAAATGTTTGACGAGAATAACATCTCCTTTCCATACTCCTTTACCGTTACGAACCAATACCATTCCTCGATAATAGTGAAGTCGGTCAAGTTGGGGAATTTTATTTACCTCTCAGACCTTAATCGACAACATTCTTATCTCAGAGTTGATAAAAGTTCGCAACTGAAAACACACGTTATCAATCAAACCTTATTCCCCATTTTTATTTAAACCATGGTTTATGAACCATATCCTTCCTTTTGACCATTTTACTTCATATATAATTAAGTAAATCATTTACCCAAATATTATTTGCTTCAAAACTCCTGCATAGTATTCGATTCATAACCCAGATTATATTACACTAATCCATTCGCTCATCTCTTCCAAAAAAAAAACCTTTTTATTTTAAAATCAAACTTTGGATTTAAAACCATAAATCCCTTTTTCCCATTCCTTATATTCAAAGACATCAACTACTCTTTTACCTTTCAAATTTCATTTCGATTACGCCATTCACTTAATTTCGTTTCTTGAGTAACAGGTTTATTTAAAGCCTGCCTTAGTTTATAACTTCAAATCCACTTTTCTTATAACTTGGATTTGTTTACTACTACTTTACCCAAATCTCCTTTTAACCTCATTACAAACAAATGATTGGATTTTATAACCAAAATCCGTACTAACTTCTTTACTCTAATCGCTAAGTACTGGCTTTTACATGTTCTTCCATTATTCTCTTTTATTTCCAATTCGAATCGAATCTATATTTTTAACCCAAACTCCTTTATATAACTCGTTTACGAAATTCGAATTTATAAAATCCCTTTCCATATGCTCCTTTCGTTTTACCTTAATCTTAAATGAATTCTATTTAAGAAGTAATAACTTAAGTTATTAAAACAATAATTAACTTAATCGTTAACTTAAATCATTTATTGAAGTAAAAGTTTATTACTTCATTATTAACTAAAATGGTTTAGTTAATCTCCTTAATAAGTCCTTAAGAAGAAGAATTACTTTTATAAATAACAATTATTCAATAATCTCTTTAATATAGTCAAACTAAGAGTTTATTTAGCTTTTCAGAAAATCGTTAAGCTAAAATAATAGCTATCACTTAATTGTTTCCCTTGGAAATAATTGATACAGATTATAAATTTCTTTTTAATATCTCACTTTCTTATGTATGTAAAACATACGTTCCTACTATAAAAATCATTTTAAACATTTCCCTATAACCAAAGTTATAAATGTCACTTTATTTAAAACTTTATTTTTAAATAACTAAAATAAATTTAAAACTTCGATTTAGTTTAAAATAATAATTTAACATTTAAAATACGTTAATCGCCTAACGACGAATTCAAATATCAAACTATGATTTCATACCATCCACTGTCAAATCCTTAATCAACAATGATTATTGATTAAACACGACCATTAAATCCAATAATCAATGCCCAATCAACCATCGATAACTAAACAAGATATAATATCCTTACATAACAATTCATATTTAACAATATGAATCAATAAACAATATATGATTAATTTGACAAATCCTGTTGGATTCCTCTAACCTGTTCTTCCCTGCACAATAGTTTATAGTATCCTCTAACCATGTATTTGAATAGTCAGTTTATAACACAAACAAACAATCAACCAATAGTTAAATAAAAATCAACCATAGCAACCATAGCGTCCATTCAGCCAATTTATACTTGTTAATAATAAATAATATGGATTTAACACATCATGGTATTTCAGAAGTGTGAGAATTAGCTCACCTTTGTTCTCAGTTGACGGTTCAGGATGTTTATCTGTTTTTAAACTGCCATTTAAAATAGATAGAATTCTGGTTATCTTCAAATTCTTCTGAAGCAGCTCAGTAGCATAGCATTCGTTGTCACAATCCTAACGGATCTGGTTTTGCCCAATTCTGATCAATAGATCAAAAGTTATTATTGTTTTAGTGATTTGATTTTAATTAAAATAATTATTCTTAAATTATGAATCATTACTAACTAATTACTTAGGATTAAACACGGTCAATTCTTCTTCGACTCGCCAAATCGTCCGTGATGTTGCTAATCAAGGATCCTTGACCCACATTTGTGCAATCCTAATGATTTAAATATAATAGGATCAGTTTTAATTTAACGGATTATTATATGACCTAAGATAACTAATTCTGTTTGAAATTAATTCTTAAACCATAAAAATTCGCCACGTCATTATTACCTTAATCCATTGTTCTAGTGTTTTCTTCTGAGACCCGATGCCCGTTGCTTTTTCCTAGCCAAATTCCTAAGACCCAATACTTCCTTCGATGTTCATCTTCTTCAACAAACACGAGACAAACTTCCTCCCATCGCCGCCTATCCCGTCGCCGGAGTACCACCGGCCTGCACTGCTGACATCGCGCCAGCGTCGTCCCTACTCACCAGAAGCGCCAGACCCCGATACCCCTTGCAGCGCCTATAAACCGACCCCAAACTGCAGTAGAATGGAACCCAAAATCTATCGTCTCCGGCCACTGTGGACTCCGCCACCCCCGGCGTTGGACCCGACAACCTCCCCTCAACACTTCCCTTCAGGAACCCCTAACCAACTCCGCCTTTAACTCCCTCAAATCGATCGATTTCCAGTCATCGCTTCTGAAAATAGTACTCAAAGTTCACCTACATTCATCACACCACAACCGCCGCCACTGACAACCGAATCACCCCTGACAACCACCAAAATGACCACTGGGCCTCCCTCTATCTACGTCTGAGACCACTCCTCCTTATTCGACTGGAGTTTGCCAGAATTTGGGTATAAACGGCTATTGGTTTTAGCACCATAGTTGAAAAGTATAGACCCTCAAACAATGATTGCACCTTACAAACTATACCCCAAATTGAAGTTAAACTATCTGTAATCCAAATATATTTTCCAATGAATTTATAGAATTTTGGTGGGATTGTTTGTGAATTTAAAAAAGAGGAGTATTTACTGGAAGGAATTGTTAGAAGAAAGAAATCAGAACGGGGAAAGTGATTTGGTATTTAGGTTTCACGGTGGGTTATTTTATAGAAAAAAAATATAATAATATTTTTTTCTCTTTTTTTATTCTCTGATTTGACTGACGATTTTTATGTGATGCGACTGACAATTTTTATTCGTACCTAACGCAATTTCAAACTCTGTTTATTGATTACTGTGATCACACACGAACTCCAAACGTCACGTGAACGGACTACATCATATAATTCGACGTTACGGTCCCAATGACTCTTGTTTCGTCGAATTCCGAGTTCGTTTGCTCGAATGGCCCTCGTTCACGTTCAAATGGTCAATTTTTATTTGTATTTTATTTTGCCATGCTCACAAATTAATCCCGATTGACGCGCCACTTGAAATCTAGCAATAATATACTGTTGCGGTCCCAATAAAATTTGTTTCGTTGAAAACTGAGGTCGTTTGAATAAAGGTCCTTTTATAACTGCCAATTTGAATTAAAATAAATAAATTTTAAAATACTTCAATATAATAATATTAAAATATTGCCATTGGCCATACACGACCAGAATTTGATACACTACCAAGGAAAAATACCCTGGGTTGAATTCCAAGCCAAATCGATATTTAAAATATTTAAAAATCCGCATTCTATATAAACACAACGCTATATATGTAAAGAAAATTCCATAGGGTTTTTTTTCAAAATTTGATTTGGACATAAAATAAAATCTACATGATGAAAACTGGATTTTTCTATACCATTGGAAAGATATCGTCAAATCGGTCCCGACGTTTCTTGTTTCGAGGAAATCCGACTTATTTTGAACCCGGTACGACCAATTGAAGTTCAAAATGCCAAATCGCGAACTACCGCGCCGCTGCAGTTCGTTATTTAATTAAATTATAAACCATATCGCTCGACCGTCGGTTTCGAATCGAAATCGTCACTATATTTTCAATATAACCAATATTTGACCACTTTAAACTGCCCGGTCACAATATATTTCAAATTCTATATTTCCCAAATATTATTGAAATTAAAACATTATTTAATTATTTAATTAATATATTCCAAATAAAATCATTAAATTCGATTATTTAAATTCAAACCAATATTTTAAATAATTAAAATATTCCAAATAAATAGGCAGAAAATACGGGTCGTTGCAGTTTACAAAGTTTCTTCTGCAAATGTTTGCTTTCTTATGTGTATGCATGTGCATATTTGATTTGCATATCACATTTCTTCAATTTCTTTTTACTATGCTTTACCTAAGCTCAATGACGATTCCAATATATGACCTTCAATTATGTAAATCAACGTGCTAATCCTACATTGATAATCGAGCCTATATCCGTGTTCTACGTTTGCTTTAAAAAAAAATACGGTCGAAGACACATTTTCACATGTGATCAGATAAGTTAAGATGGGATTGAATCTTGCGATGTAAGGATTAATAAAATGACACTATATTGAAAACTAAGTGAATTTATTAGTAGTATTCTAACTCTCCATATATCTTACTTAACAAGTATGAAAATATAAACTTTTGTTTGGGGATGTCGTTGTTGTCTTGGTTTTAATCATGATTAACTTTGAGAATTTTTTGTTTTAACACACACTTTATGTAAGGAAAATCATTTGATGAAGTTTAGGTAAACTATTATTTTTGGCCAATTTGAATTTGTTAATTAATTTGCAGATTTCTAAAATCTAAGTTTTTTGGCCATTGTGATGATTTTGATTCTACTTATATCTTATTCATATTGTTGCAATACTCTGCTCTAAAGTTCCTATTGAATTTTGTGATGATTGACTATGATCTTATATTTTCATATAGTATAAAGGGTTATTATTGTAGTGATTACCAACAAGGTTTTAAATCTCGGATATCGGTTGCTTTTCGTCTTAGGGATTTTATAGACTCGGTCTAGTATCAGGGGAGATCTCAGACAAGATGAGTCAAACTCGGGAGTTCATCTCGGATTTTCATCTCGGGTCTGAAAGTTCATATCGAAATAATCTTGAAACACCCCACCTCTGTTAAGGTCACTCACAAAGGGAATGCCTTGACTTCGGTGGAGCATTTTAGGTAAAAGATGCAGATAAATTACAATATAAACAAATAAAGCAGCGGAAAATATAGTCATTTTATAAACAATGTGGTTCAGTCAAGCTTTTACAGTAGTTGTCTCAATCATATTTAAAAGTAATACATAGAACTTCTGTCTTGATTTAAAAACTTCCAAATATAAAAGAAGCATAAAAATAACAATGATATTTCCCAATGAAGCGTGAACCAGCCATAACAGTGGAAGAGAGAGTCCAAAACAATACATCGACTATCTTCGAGCTTGGAAGGAAAACTGAGCTAAGTGGTAACATTTCCTCCCTGTGAAACGAGGGGGGACGGAAGAAAAGAGGCGAAACAAAACTAGGTCAGATATAAGTCTTGTAAGTCCATGACTTTCAACATATAAACAGACAAAAGCATCATGACATGAATAAACTGAATATAAGACAATACCATGATAACAGGGATAACATGATAACATAGGATAAGCATAAGGTATGATAAGGCAAGATAAAGTGAATGCGCTTCTACTCTTTCTCTGCTTCGCTACTACCCCGTTATTCTGATTTCTATATCTCTACACCACCTAACTAGCGTTCCAACTAGTAATCTGTATAAAATGATAATATGATAACGTGATCTCAATCCCCGTAATTGTGGTAGCCTTCAGGTGTATGTTTATTATGAGGATTCCACCTCAATCTGCCTAATTTCCATAAATGTGTTAGATGTACCCTTACTACCCCATCGATCAGCTCCTTACTTGCATTAATGTTCCATGTGTCTGTGTCAATCGACCCTCCCTTGCATGTAGATACCCTGTGCTGGTCCCACCATAAGGTGTATCAATCCTTATGATAGCGACCCGACACAATTCAAGATGCACAGTGTATAACTACTAGTACCCAGTGCCTGCTTTTTCCCACTCCAGAGTACGTTCACGCCCGTAAACCGTCGGAACCTACACTGACGTACCCCCTGCTGCTGTTTTGACTGCTTATAATCAGCCCAGTAATCGTGCCCCACCCTGCCTGGTTTCAGGGTACCATGATACATCTATGTGGGTTACTGCTGAAATGGGTCCCCGTTACTAGGGTTTCCTATTGGTTAAGTTTGTGGGCCTATATATACAAATATTACCCATCTACACAAGATGTACTTAACCCTCCCACCGATTCAAGCATGTTTACTTAACGGTTAAGTTTGTGGGCCTATATTTACTAATATTACCCACCCAACTCGATATGTACTTAACCCTCCAGCACATTATGCCATATTGGTTAAGTGTTGTCCATTCATGTTAACTTAACCCACCCATTCATCATGTCATGTTGGTTAAGTGTTCCTATTAATTTAACCCTCCTCGCTTATCATGTTGGATTGGTTAAGTGTTTCCTATTAACTTAACCCCATTTGTTCATCAAGTTATATTGGTCAAGTGTTTCTTGTTAACTTAACCCCACGTGTTCATCATGTTGTATTAGTTAAGTGTCATCAATCAATTCAAGTTAACTTAACCCACCAACTTGTCATGTTACTTTGGTTAAGTGTTGCCTTCTTGTATTAACTTGACCCTACCACAAATCAAGTTATATTGGTTAAGTGTTTCCCTCTTATTTTAACTTAACCTTACCACAATCAAGTTATATTGGTTAAGTGTTTCTTATTACTTAACCCTACCCATTCATCATGTTATACTGGTTAAGTGTTTCTTATTACTTAACCCTACCCACTCATCATGCTATACTGGTTAAGTGTTTCTTAGTACTTAACCCTACCCATTCATCATGCTATATCAGTTAAGTGTTCCGATGAACTTAACCCTAGTCATTCATGTTATATTGGTTAAGTGCTTCTCATTAACTTAAACCTAGTCATTTCTTAGCATGTCTTGTTCATTAGCATTAATTTATTTACTAATGCACCAACCTCTCACATTAGATATGTGTTGTTGCGGTTACAAGATGTGCCGGGCAGTTTTACACCACAACTCAATCTAACCTCAGGTTTTTCTTGGGCATGATGCACTAACCTCTCACATTAGATAGGTGTTGTTGTGGTTACTGGATGTGTCGGGCGGTTCCGGGCAGTTTTACACCACAACTCAATCTAACCTCGGTTAGGCACATTTTTCTTTTTCACTAATTTACATATTTACAGTTTATATGTAAATTATTCACAATTGTTGTCAATCTCAGATTATGCCACATTTTCCATAAATGTCCAAGTCTAGATTTATATGCTAATTATCCCAACCAGTCATATTCCAGTTCTCAAGTTATGCCCAACAAAGCTAATTGCAAGTTATGGCCCCTAAATTCAACTTCAAGTTATTACTCAAAAATAGGCAACGCCTAATCTTTCCAAGTTTGTTATAATAGTCATGCCCCAAAATTACAATATTTATTATACTTGGCATCCCAAATCAATAGTTAGAGCAAATCTAGATTTAATGTTCCAATTTTTCATTTCACGCCCAACCTAGATTTAACGCTCAAGTTACCCCAAATTTGCTACAATAACAATTATGCCCAAAACTTGATTTATGTTCCAATTTCATACTTTGTCTTTCATACCAATTCTAGGTTCAATATGTCAAATTACATATTCCATAATTCATGTCAAATTTCCCCAAATTGCATCTTAACAGTCGTGCCATACTACATGATCCAAATTATGCCAAATAATGTCAATTTCATGTTACACCCAATTACCCCCGCATTCATAACGTACGTATTTCAAGATTCAATGCAAGATTCATGAAATAAGCGGAGAAACAATATGGAACATACTAGGCATATGACGATAAGAACTATTGGTCCAATAGATTTGATATACTAAATTGACAAGTTTTGCATAGAATATATCGCAGGCATATAAATATGATATGAATATCATCATGAACCATCACAAATGTATAAGTTTGACAAGAGTTATATCATGAACTCAAACAGGATTCCAATTCCAATATACAACAAGGATATATATGATTGAACCAATTCCATAGTCAATAATGATTCCCAAAGGCATATATAAGCACAGACTCAAATGAAAGGATTGCTTACAACAGGTATATCCTCATATTCCTTTTATTACATGTCACAATTAGATTTAGGGGTTCAAATCATGTATTATGCCTAATTTTAGCGCTGGCCATGTTCAAATATTGTGCCCAATTTTATTTCCAACGTACGTTCATCTCTTATGAGATTTGGCTAAGGCTCGCAGTAGCCTGGCTATAAAACAAAAAGGGAAGAAGGAAAGAAGAGAAAAAGAATGGACATAATATCATCAATGAGATAGATCCAATGGATATAGAAAGACAGATAGAAATAGGCATAATCTCAGATTCAGATTTATTACAATGTCAAAATCACAATTAACTTTTATTTCTAAAAGTAACGTGAACTTAAAAATTACAGAACGTTCTTGAATTTTGGGATCTAATTTCTGAAACTGAATAGCTCTCCTTTGATGTAGACTAATTATTCTTCTAATTTATATTTGATTTGATTTGATTCGTAGCTTAGTCTTGCTTTCTAGTTGAAGGAGAATGGCGGCTACTCTAGCATGATGGCTCTTGGTATGAATTTGTGTGGTTTAGGGTTTAGATTTAGGTTGCTTATATAGAAGTTTGATTTAATAAGAGCCGTTAGATCAACATAGGACCAATCAAATCCATTCAAACCTAAGAGAACCAACCAGAACTTGCCACACAAGCCCTAATAACTCAGAAAATCATTACACAAAGAAACACGTCAGGTTTCAAATCTGGCCCTATAACACCCCACCTCCATTAAGGTCACTCGCAAAGGGAATGCCTTAACTTCAGTGGAGCGTTTTAAGTAAGTATAGAACAAAAAATCACAACAAGACAGATATAAAGCAGTACTTGAAAATTTAAAACTTTATTTCATTGCAGCGGATAAACCCATATATTTGATTACATCATCAAAATCATAAAATCAAAGTCAAGTACATCATATCCATCTTAATAAAACAAAGTACATAAACTGAAAGACATAATCCCCAACATTAAAATAGCCACAAATAAAGAGAAGCTGAACTTTACTTCAGCGGTCCAAGAAATCTTCTAAAAGCAGTCCAAGATCAAGCTCCACTGGTGCTAGTTCCAACCTGAGCACCTGGAGGGGGGGAAAAGGAAAGAGATAGAAAAGGGGGGTCAGACATAAAGTCTGGCGAGTGCGATAATTCTAACAATATAATTAACAAAGTAACTAGGCTAAGGCATAAGTTGGAAAATAGGGAAATGACCATGAACCATTGAGTATGACAGAGTAAACAAGGAAACAAGATGAATTACGATATCGTTAAAGCGCACCTAAACTACTATAGGATAATTACTGAACTACACCAACACTATGGGATAACTCCTAAACTGCAAAGCCACTAGTATACTGCACCACTACTAGTCACCCTAAGGTTGATCCCGCCTACAGACTTAATAATGATATTGGTAGTTTCGTGCACCCCTAGCTGCCTTCATAGGTGCCGTCTTCCCCTATCTCCACTAGGTGTACCCACTACCCCCAAGCGATCGGCTCCCTAACTCGTAGATACCCATGCTGGCCCCACAGTGGGGTGTATCACTCCCTAAAGTGGCAACCCGATACAACAAAGAATGCACGGCTTATACCTACACGATGCAACAACGTCTTACCTACCAGCCCGGGTCCACACACGCATATGAACCCCTTGGACTTGCATTGCCACCGCTAACCCGGTTTGGCCTCTTACAGTCAAGCCCAGTATGCGTGTCCCGTCCTCGACTTGGGTCGAGCCCACAAAGATACGTATGGGTTACTGGTTGAAACGGACCCCCATTACTTGACACAAGCTATCCACCTAAGCTTGGTCCCCTCTAGTACATCCCACTTAACCCACTTCTTGTTCATGTTTCAATTACATGTTCCATATTTTGGTTAAGTGTTTCTAATCGTATTTCCAAATGCCACCCAAGGCACCCACTAGATTCCACATGCCACCCAAGGCACCCACTTAACCCCCTCCTATCCCACTACATGCTTATCTGGTTAAGTGTTTCTTAATTCATTAAGACCATAACCTCATAAAGACCTCTCACATTAGACTGGCATTTGTGGCAGCTGGATTTGCCGGGCGGGTCCGGGCAGTCTTACACCACAAAAGAGCCTAACCTCGTGGCTTTACAATTGTTACGTATTTAGTTTATTCCTAAGACCTCTCACATTAGTCTGACATTTGTGGCAGCTGGATTTGCCGGGCGGGTCCGGGCAGTCTTACACCACAAAAAGTCTAACCTCGTGTCTTAGACGATTAATTACTCCTAATTAATCACCCCCAATTTGAATTACTTTCCCTATTCAAATTATCAATCAATTCCAAATTTAGCGATGTCCATAATTGACTCAATTATGTCCATCCATTTATGGTATGTAAAATCATACCAATTTCACCACAATTTTATTTTATGCCTTTTAAGGCATTTATGCCAATTAAATATTTTTAATATTATTCCCTTTTTCCCCACGTGGTACGTTTGTTCGTTTAACGTAAAAATATACGTTAGAATCGAATAGTCTAACTCATGAAATAAAAGAAAGCATCACATATATACATAATTAAAGCATAGATCTAACATAGGGGTGAACTTGCATATGTGAATGATGTTCTACATCTAAAACTTGCATAGGCCAAGATTACAACTTGCATAACAACATATGTCATGGTTCCAAATTTAAAGGTGTGAACTTGATGAGAAATTGGCCACAAACTTGCATAAACATCATGTATAACATAGATCCAAATCTAAAGGTGTGAACTTGATGAAATAATGGCCACAAATTTGCATAGACATCATATGTCATGAACCTATATCTAAAGGGATTAAACTTGCATAGGTAATAACATAACATGATTCATGTCCAACTCATAAATTCACATATGTGATTTATACATCGCAACAATGGTGTGAACTAACATGTAAAGTATCATGACATAGCCTAATCTTTCAATTTAATTCTCACATAAACTAGGTGCCATAATTATGTAAGGTCACATGTAATTCTACCCAACATGTATATGATTCATGTTTGAACCCAAAATCTAAACTTGCCTAATAATGATTTAGCATATGAATCAATATCGCAAACTAGCATAAGAAACATGACGATTTGATTGTATATAAAATTACAACATGGATGATAGCAACATAACTTTGCATGATAGCATCACATCATAACATCATAGATATTCAATCATAATCCTACAACATGCAATCAATACTTCATATCACATCCATACAATCCGCGTTATAACTTAATCTAATTAAATTACTAATTATTTTGTTAAAACTATCGAACTCACAACTCAAAAGCAGTCTTGAGTTCTGAATTCTGATTTCTGGAGTTGAATTAGCGCTCCTTTGATGAAGAATCGTTGTTAGGGTTGAGTAGTTCTGATTTGGTTGCTGTTCTTCCTCTTAATTTTGGTGGCGGCTGCTCTAGGGCTCAAGACAACAGCATGACGGCCATAGTTCTAGTTTTGATTCTGATTTAGGGTTTGTGTCTATGGGTCTTTTTATAGAGTTATGAATTAATTTAAGCCGTCGGATGTTCTTAGGGTTAATCAAAACCATTCAATTATGATAGGGTGATGAGTCAGCCCTAATGACTCAGCAAGGAGTCAGAATGGACTCAACAACATGGGTCAGCCTGAACCAGAAAGCTGTGCAGGCTCCAGCCTCGGCCTGGGCGCACTTTGTAGGTGCGCCAGTGTTAATATGTACCGGCGCACTTCCCAAGTGCGCCAGTGCATTTTTTTCTTTACTTTACCACCAAACTTCGTTCGTCCATAACTCTTTCATCCGGTACTCGTTTCCCGCAAACTCGGACTCTATCTCCACTAGAATTCCGAGACGAACACAATGGAGCAACCCAATCCCCATAATTCTCACGTCTGAGATTTATTATTCTTTATTTTAGTTAATTTGATTATTCAAAAATCCGGGGTGTTACAGGCCCGAGGGGGAGGTCGACCCCCAAGTCGACCCCCAGGTCGATTCTATGTACCCAGGTCAACCCCCTGGTCGACCTGGTCTCTGGGCGGAAAATTTCCCACCCAGCCTGCTTCGGGGTTTTTGAATTTTGAAACTTAAATTTTAATTTCGGGCTGGTTTTATTATTTAAATTCTTGAATCTTCTGAAGATCATAACTCCTTCATACGGAGTCCGATTTACGTAAACTCAGACTCTGTCTCAAGAAAAATTCTGAGACGAACGCAATGGCGTAACCCGTTTTCCTTAATTCTTCTTCTAAAAATTAAGTGTTTTTAAATTCTTTAATTTAAATATTTACCAAAAATACGGGGTGTTAGAAATCTCGGGGTAAATGATATGTTAAAAATGATATTTTAACAAAATGATTTTGTATGAATGCTATTAAAAACATAGTAACTTAAACTTAAAATGCAAAATAACTTTATTATTCTTTATTCTGCGAAAGATCATTTATACTCTAAATCGAAATATGCTTAAAACAGGAATATAGTTAGATAGAAAACATTAAAAGGATACAAAACATTATATTTTTTAGCATAAATAGACCATAAAATACATAATTTCATTAGTAACATGTATGTAAAAAGACGAATATGAAAATCATAAGCATTGTAAAACATATACGAACATACAATATAGTCATTTAACATGCAAAATGTAAAATAACAAAAGATTGATATGACTAGATTTGAGTTTTTTAATTATAGTTCTAGTTCAGGCACAAATTTAAATTTTAACCAAAAAAACTAAGATCTCGGACGATATTCCAGTATTTCACCTCGGTCGATATATCGTTCGATATTGCAATATCTTGGGCGATATATTCAAAAGGAGATTTAGAGTGATATTTGCTGTTTAGTTTCGGAAGGAGCCCAAAATGAGATCTCGGAGGAGATCTCAGGCGATATTTATGAGATTGAAACAGTGATTACCGATAACATTTAGCAAATATCATTATCATATTTTTTTTACGAGTAAGTTAAAAAAAATTACTTTTATACCGATTGACTGGTATAACAAAAACTAGTATACAGTTAAACTGGAAACCATTACACTAGTAATGGTAAATTACCATTTTTTAGAAAATGAATAATTTGACATGTATTCACACTGTAACTGTTGACGTCAAAAGTTGGTCTACTGACATTCAACCCCTAACGTGTAGATCACACACGAGAAACAAAACACAGAGTGCTATAAAGTAAATGAAATAGGGAACACGCGAGAGTTTTTATAGTGGTTCGGCAAAGTCAATGCCTACGTCCACTCTATATATATTGCTTTCGGTGTCAATTACAAATTCAATGGGTTTTTTTATGGAAGAAAGTAGAGATTACACAAAATCCTTGTGTTATTTGTGATGCAAGGGTGGATATTTCCAGTATACCGAGCATGAGTTTATGGTAAAGAATTGAACATGCTTTTCCATTTTTAGCAATGATGTATTTATAGGTGAAGGAGACGGGTTAAGCTGTGTGCCACGCGGCTTCCCTTTATTTCGGAGTCGGACATGTGTAGCTTGATCCAGTAAAGTAGTTGCGGCTGAGGGACCCGATCTACTGCTAATGAATAGTTCTCCTCGGAAATTGTTGTTGATTTGGCACTTGATATTTGGCATATGAAAAGGAGAGTTGGTCAAAGTTATCTGATTCAGCAACCTTGGGACTCAGACTTCGTCGGATAGCGCATAGTTCACCATACATTTTGAGTGAGATCCGAGACTTTAGGCTTGAGATGGTATGGGTGAATTGGCTCAATTGGTTGTAAAAGCTCCAGTCAGTTGATCTATTTTCCGTCCGTAGGAAAGATCGGGACGGGTATAACTAGTCGGTCTATGTGCTTTGTATCTTTGGGAGTTTGGCCTGGAATGAGTGCGGCATGTTGACCTGAGTTAAGGGTCAGTTCGATAAATGGAGAACTGTTCTGCATGTTTTAAAGTCGAGTCCTGATCTTAGGTTGTGACAGCTTTTGCCAAAAAGTTAGTAAACACTTTAACCCCCAAAATACATCTTTCTCGGTAGAGGAGGATGTGTTCTGGATTTGTCTAGAAAGTATTGAGCTAGAGTCCTTTGTACAAAGCCATGATGATAAGAGGGGCCGGAAAACCAACGATCTCTGATGATTATAATAAGGCCAGAAAATTGACAACCGTTGGGGGTCGTATTATGGCTGGGAAACCGACAATCACCATCAATCGTATTTAGACCGAGTCTCTGTGAGTGCCACGTTGATTTCATAGGGATGCAATAGAACCGAGACCTATAAATCATAAGACATGAACCATGCCATTACTTGAGATCGAGCATTAGCCATGCTCCGGGTGTGATTCCGATAGGTTTGAGTATGATTCATACTCTGATTGAGGAACCAAGCTTGTCATATCCTGATAAGTAATCTTTTTTGAGAGTTATCAGCCATATCGATAGAACGAGCATAAACTATGTTTGGATTCAAGGTGGGGAAGAGCATTGACTGTTCTCGATCTAGAATGGTGGCGAGCTCGGCTTTAAAAGGTGGCGAGTGTGAACCACACTCAGCTTAAGGGTTGGTTATACCTGAGTTGGCGAGCATAAACCATGATCGGCTTAATGTAGTGAGAAAAAGGAGTGGTGGCTTGGCTTAAAAGAGTTGGCGAGTATAAAACTTACTTGACTTTAGCGAATATGAACCATACTCGTCTTATAAAGGCATTGTTAGGTCCTGACAAGATGCCTGAATTAATCAAACATAATCCATGCCTGAGAAGTAAAAATCTGTTGTCGTTAAGAAGCTAGTACAAAAATCAAAACAAGTTTAAGTAGGTCGACAGTTGAATCCAGAGCACGCCTAGGGATTACATCCTAACCCGGTATGTGTGTACTTCAACATAACCACAATATTGAAAATAAAGAAAAAATCTTAATTCTTATATCCTAAGAAATGAAGTGCATCTGCAACGATCTGAGCCAGATCAGTTAATGATAAAGCCACGATGGCTAGGCTCGGGGTCTTTCCCGTTTCATGAGGCTCGGTGACCGATTTGAGGAGCTTGAGGCAGTTGCTGTGGAGATGCGGCTGGTACAGATTGTTTGACATACTCGGGAAGCTCCCCACGCCTAACCCGTTCCTTAATAAGGTCGCGCAAATGCCTGCATTTATTGGTGTTGTGCCCTGCTGTGTTATGGTACATGCAGTGCTTTTGTAACACCCCATAATTTTGACAACACTAAAAATGATAAATTAAAGAATAATTAATTTAATGTTCAGATTAAGTGAAATGGATTGCGCCATTGCGTTCATCTTGGAATTTTAGTCAAAATAGACACCTCGTTTGCGTAAAATGGACATCGTATGAAGAAGTTATTAAGCCTAGAAGTTTGTATACATGCAAAAAGAATATATATATATATATACATAAATTAGGTCCAGAAATTCAAAATCGCGCAGAATTGGGGAAGCGGGAAATTTCCCGCTCAGGGCTGTTGACCCCTGGGTCGACCCCTCAAGGGGGTGTCGACCCCCCAGGGCAGATCTGGATAGATTTTTCTGGAGGCTGGCGTCTGTATATATGGCCTCATTTCTCTTGTTTCTCCACACCAAAAATAATGGAGAACTAGATGCTGCCTCTGCCCAGATTAATTCAAGTCTTTTCTTCTTCAACAATCAACTAAAGTCATTCAAGTTTAGAGATCTGTGATTCAACATCTCCAACTATTCTTCTGTCTCTTAGATTTATTTTGTGTGAGTCTACGTTATTTTTAGATAAAAATAATTAAAATACAATTATGACATGCCTATGAATAAGATCTAAGCCTGTGACTATTGGAATCATATCAGATCTGCTATATTTGTATATCTAATTCACTGATTAGATCTCATCATGCCTGTTTATGATCACGACAATATGCATAATCTGTCCTGTTATTACATGTTCATCATATCTGTTCTTGTATGCCTATTTATGTTCATCGGATATGTTCTTATATACCTATTTCTACTATCATATGCCCTTTTCTGTTACTGTTGGTTTTATGCCTATTCTACTTCTCTCTCTCATTCCCTTTTTATTTTTATATCCAGACTACTTTCGAGCCTAGGCCGATATCGCTGAAATACGCGTAAGAACGAAATTGGGTTAAATTGGGAATGATTGGAAATGGTGATTTGGGGACATAACTTGTACTTTGAATCACAACTGGGATCTAGAGGCATAAACTATATTGTGAAATTGGACTAAAAATTAGGGCATGATTTATATGGTAAATTGTGACTTGTGGTTTGGTACATAAAAATCTGTAGGCTTAATTTAAGATTAAGCAAAACATGTTATTGGAACTGTAAAGAATCTGTGAAGCTTGTTTAATCCATTAAATTTGGGGCATAACTTGTATTGGGAAATTTGGGGCAGAACTTGAATTGAAAGCATGAATATGGATTTGGGGCATAAGCCAAACTGTGACTAAAGATCTTAATTTGGGTATATAACACATGATGAATATGACTTGGAAAAGGGGCATGAAAACCTATAATGAAATAGGAATACTTGTTATTGAATGAAGATGCCTAGAATTACAGTAATTAAGAAACTGTAACCGCGCTTAGACACGAGGTTAGATTACACTTGTGGTGGAAGTCTGCCCGGACCCGACCGGCATATCCAGCGACCAAAGTGGTAAATTTAATGTAAGAGGTCTAAGTGCATAAACATGAGACGTGTTAAGACACGAGGTTAAGTCCTACTTGTGGAAGAAGTCTACCCGGAACTGAGTGGCATATCCAGCTTCCACAAGTGGTAGGCTTAATGTGGGAGGTCTAGCACACTATAACCATAAATGAATATGGCAATAAAGTTGAATACTTAACCTAGTTGAATCCATAGGGATCGTATGAACATGTTAAACTAAATAGGGGTTAAGTAAACCTATTAAGCATGTGGGGTTAAGTAAGCCTGTTAAATATGTGGGATTAAGTAAACCTGTTAAATCCATGGGGTTAAGTAAGCATGTTAAATCCGTCAAGGCTATACGTACCTGTTAATTTAGAAAACTTAACCTGTTAAATCTGTTGGGGTTATATGAACCTGTTAACTTGTAAAGTTTAACTCATAAATCTGTTGGGGGTTATGTGAATCTGTTAAATCTGTTAGGCATAACCTATCAAAATCCTAGTTAGTTGGGGACACAAGATCTATAAGGGTTGGCTTGTGTCTTCTGTTGTGTAGGACCCGTAATAGTCAGTAACCCATTCTGGTATTAAAGGGGAACCCCGCACTAAGTGAGGGTCAGGGACGCTTAATGAACTGATTATAAGAGGTTCATCTGAGAGGAGGTGTGTACTGGCGCATTCCAATGGACTCATGTGCATGAGTAATCTAGGAAAATAAGCCGCTGTAGCACCAAAAAATAGGCATGTGTCCTTCTATAGATTGCCACTTTAGGATGTAATGCACCCTACTGTGGGGCCGGCACAGGGTATTTACGGGATAGGGAGCCAATCGATTGGGGGGTAGTAAATAGGGTACATCTAGTCATGTCTGTTTCTGTGGGGTACTTGTGTTTCTGTCTGGGCTAACACCTATTATTTCTGTTTAGGTTTCGGCTAATTCTATTTGGGTTAAAACCTGTTACTAGAGTACACCTAAAACTACCATTATATTTCTGTTGGGATCATCCTGTTTCTGTTAAGTAATTAGGGAGTATGTAATCCTGTTACATATCTGTTGTACTAGTATTGGTGCTGAGAAAGTAAAGTGTTAGGGAAGCGCTATTTATTTTATCATGTTTATCCTGTTTACCTTGTCATACCTGCCTTATATATTGTTATCTCTCTTATCCAGTTTATATGCCTGTCATAATGCAGTTACTTATTTATACGCTAAAAGTAACTGGACTGGCCAGACTTTTTGTCTAACCCATTTTGTTTCCTCTTCTTTCTCTTTCGTTTCCCCCCAGGTTCGCAGGGTGGAATACTCAAGCTTGATCAGGATTCTGCTTAGTTTTGCTTGGAGCCACATAGATGTACTGCTAGATTCGTACCTTCTCTACTATGCAATGTTTTTGGGGATTATGCTTCTTTTATTTTTGTACTTCGATGATTTTAGTACAAGACAGAATTTTAAATTGATGTACTAGGACTCATGCATTTCTGGCTTATGATGTAACTATGCTTTGAACCACGATGATTTATGTCTTAATAAAATTTTAAATTCCGCTGTTATTCTATATCTTTCGTGTAATATTTTTGTCTCCGTTTACCTATAACGCTTCACGAAACTTAATGCATTCTCTTAATGAGTGACATTAATGGACGTGGGGTGTCGCACTTAGTATCAGAGCTGAAGGTTACCAGATTAGATAAAAGTTTTTGAAAATTATTTACAAAAAGGTTTTAAAAGAAAGCATTTTCAAAAGAAAAGTTTGTTTTGAAAAACATATTCCCCAAAGCCATTTGTAATATCTTTCGATCCTTTGTCTGAATCTCTTTCCTTTTCTTTTCAACATGTCTGGGGACCTAATATTCCAGAGGGCGTTACGGTAGCAGGCTGGTTCTGTAGGTATCTAAAGGCCATGACGCATGCCGATGGTCAAGCTGACGTTCCTCCCCCAGCTGCACCTGTCGTTCCTCCTCTTCTGCGTGCAGATAACTTCTCTAAGATCTCCAAAGTTTTCTATGTTTTGGGAGGAAAGCCATTCCATGGAACTGAGACGTACGTAGAGGCGAGGAATTGGCTCAAGGAAATGAAGGATTTGTTTGGAATTTTTGAAGTGGACGATCGTAGGAAGATTCAGTTAGCCGCTTGGATGTTGAAAAATGAGGCTACATTTTGGTGGGAGGTGACGTAAGCAGGGTGTCCAGTGGAGACTTGGGATGATTTTCGGCAAAGGTTTGAAAAGAAGTTTCTTTCTCAAGCGGAGAAAAGCATGCAAATGGAAAGGTTTTCGGCACTCAAGTATGGAGGCATGACTATCAAAGAGTATGTTGACAAATATAACCGACTGGAAAGGTTTGGGTTGGAGCTAGTAGATACCCCGCATAAGAAAACTTTTCAATTTGTTAAAGGACTAAATGAACACCTCCACGGGTTAGCTATGTCCCATATCCCGATGAGATCAACTTTTGAAAGGCTCGCTGATATGGCATTAATGCATGAGGAAGATAAAGCTGAAAAGAAGGAAGTTAAGGTTGAGGAAACACAAAACAAGAAAGTTTGGCCCAAGAAAGAACAACAAAAAGAGGGCAGAAAGCATGACAAAGCTCAAGGAAAAAAGATATGTCATGGTTGCGGGAAAGTGGGTAATTTGGTCAAAGACTGCAGAAAAAGGAAGAATGCTTGCTTCAACTGTGGCGAAATCGGACACTATACTAGGGAGTGCCGGAAGAAGTAAGGACATGGCCAAAGGGGAGGAACATCTGGAGGTCAAATGCATGCTCTGGAGGCTAGTGTACTGGACAGAGGTATGAAAGTTTCTATTGAAGGATTGATTTCTTTTTCCATTCATCCAATTAGGACTCTTTTTGATTCTGGCGCTTCTCATTCTTTTTATATCTGATTCTGTAGTTGAGTCTCTGCACCTTAGTACTAGTATGGTTTTGTATCTCGTTGTTGTCTCAAACCCCATTGGTGGTACGACTCGTCTGTCTAAGACTTGTCTGGGTTTGAGAATATCTGTGTTAGGCGTCAAGTTTGAGTGCGACACATATGTGCTTGGTTTTATGGGATACTGTTTGATTCTAGGGATGGATTGGCTAGCCATATATGGTGTCATTCTAGATTGTTAGAGGAGGGTCATTAAATTTCAGAATTGTCATGGGAGGACTCTCGATATTTCTAGTCCCAAGAGGGTCTAGCATGCTTAGTTTCCCAGAATCACTTGATTCTTCTATCGATGATTTGCGGTATGTACCTGTAGTTTGTGAGTATCCAAATGTTTTTAAGGAGGTGAGGGACTTACCTCCGAGGCACGAGAATGATTTCTGTATATACTTGGTAGATAATGTGAAGCCAGTCGCATTACCTGTGCGCCATAGGACTCCTAAGGAAAGGAGGGAGCTCAGCTAACAAGTAGGGGAGCTACTTGAAAAGGTGTTGGTTAGGCGAAGCGTATCAGAATGGCATGCTTCGGTTGTCTTTGCAATTAAGGCGCGCAACTCGCTTTGCTCATGTGTGGATATTCATGATGTTTTTCCATATTTCTTATTTATGGAAGTGTTTGCATGATATAACAGAGATAGTCGAGCCGAACATGCTTGAGGAAGTAGAGGTAGAACGGGAGGCGATAATTAGATGAGTTCCTACCCGTATACTTGTATCGGAAGTTAAGAAAATGCACAACAGAGAGGTTAATTTAATGAAAGTGCAATGGGGAGAAGATAGCGAGGATGTGACTTGGGAGACTGAAGACAAGGATTGTGCTTCATACCCTTTCCTTTTTGGGATTATGTTCTTAACTTCTTTTCCAAGCTTTTATTCGTACTTGCTTGTATCATTTAGGTATATCCTATCGATCGAATATTCGACCTTTAGGCAGGAATCCCATGGATGTAAACATGTGTTTTGAGATATGTTATGTTTGATGGATGCAAATGTTTTCTAGTGGTTGCTCGTGGATGCATATACACACACATTAGGCACTGGATCGGCTCAATCACTCTCATACTGCATATGGATATGTATGCATTTTTCTTTCTTTTAATCCATGAAAGTGAGTGTATCATCATATGGATGTTGCATTTGGACGGATGATTGTGCACACATATAAAACTTACATGTCATAATAGAATTATTTGCATACATGTTGGATTCATGACACTAACATACATTGCATTAAGGAGGTCAAATGGACCAGTAGGTCGCCTGATCTTCGCATTAGAATTAGGACATATACACACACCTTTGCACATGTTCATATAAGCATTAGAAGTCTTTAAGGACAATGCATGTCTGCGATTGGTGGAAGAGTAGATGGGTGATGGATTGTAGGATATACATTCTTCTTAATTAGGAGATTTCGAGGACGAAATCCTTTGAGTTGGGGAGAATGTAACACCTCATAATTTTAACAACACTAAAGATGATAAATTAAAGAATTATTAATTTAATATTCAGAATTAAGTGAAATGGACTGCATCATTGCGTTCGTCTCGGAATTCTAGTTAAAATAGACACTTGGTTTGCGTAAAATAGACATCGTATGAAGAAGTTATTAAGCCTAGAAGCTTGTATACATGCAAGAAGAATATATATACATAATTAGGTCCAGAAATTCAAAATCGCGCAGAATTGTGGAAGAGGGAAATTTCCCACTCAGGGGTGTCAACCCCATAAGATGGGTGTCGACCCCTGGGTCGACCCCTCAATGGGAGGTGGGTCGACCCCCCTAGGGCAAATATGGACTGATTTTTCTGGAGGCTGGCGGCTATATATATGGCCTCATTTCTCTTGTTTCTCCACACCAAAAAAATGGAGAACTAGATGCTACCTCTACCCAGATTAAATCAAGTCTTTTCTTCTTCAACAACCAACTAGAGTCATTCAAGTTTAGAGATCTGTGATTCAACATCTGGAACTATTCTTCTATCTCTTAGATCTATTCTCTGTGAGTCTACGTTAGTTTTAGGTAAAAATAATTAAAATGCAATTATGACATGCCTATGAATTAGATCTAATCCTGTGACTATTGGAATCATATCAGATCTTCTATATTTGTACATCTAATTCACTGATTAGATCTCATCATGCCTGTTTATGATCATGACACTATGCATAATCAGTCATGTTATTGCATGTTCATCACATATGTTCTTATATGTCTATTTATGTTCATCAAATCTGTTCTTATATGCCTATTTCTTCTGTCGTATTCCCATTTCAGTTACTGTTGGTTTTATGCCTATTCTGTCCTTCTCTCTCTCGTTCCCTTTTTAATTTTATAGCCAGGCTACTTTCGAGCCTAGGCCGATATCGCTGAAATATGTGTACGAACAAAATTGGGTTAAATGGGGATGATTGGAAACGGTAATTTGGGGACATAACTTGTACTTTGAATCATGATTGGGATCTGGGGGCATAAACTATATTGTGAAATTGGGCTAAAAATTGGGGCATGATTTATATGGTAAATTATGACTTGTGGTTTGGTACATAAAAATTTGTAGGCTTAATTTAAGATTAAGCGAAACATGTTATTGGAACTGTAAAGAATCCGTGAAGCTTGTTTAATCCATTAAATTTGGGGCATAACTTGTATTGGGAAATTTGGGGCAGAACTTGAACTGAAATCATGAATATGGATTTAGGGCATAAGCCAAACTGTAATTAAAGATCTTAATTTGGGCATATAACACATGATGAATATGACTTGGAAAAGGGGCATGAAAACCTATAATGAAATAGGAATACTTGTTAATTAATGAAGATGCCTAGACTTACAGTAACTAGAAAATGGTAACCATGCTTAGACACGAGATTAGATTACACTTGTGGTGGAAGTCTGCCCGGACCCGACCGACATATCCAGCGACCAAAGTGGTGAATCTAATGTGAGGGGTCTAAGTGCATAAATATGAGACGTGTTAAGACATGAGGTTAAGTACGACTTGTGGAAGAAGTCTACCCGGAACGGACCGACATATCCTGCGTCCACAAGTGGTAGGCTTAATGTAGGAGGTATAGCACATTATAACCGTAAATGAATATTGCAATAAAGTTGAATACTTAACCTAGTTGAATCCATAGGGATTGTATGAACATGTTAAACTAAGTTGGGGTTAAGTAAACCTAATAAATATGTGGGGTTAAGTAAGCTTGTTAAATCGGAGCGGTTAAGTAAGCCTGTTAAATCAGTGGTGTGACGGCCCGCCCCGCATTAACCGACATTTCCCCCGAAAATGCATTATACACATGTCTGCTAGCACGGGACGGTCGTCAAAGAAAGGAAATAAGATGAAAGAACTAACAAAGAAACCTATAGAATGTCTCATAGCGCATGGAATAAAATATAATAGTAATATACTTGACATAAAACAGACGAGACAGTGCATAAGCTGAAAACTAAAACCATCATCATCATAGCAGTGGAAATCCAAAATACAGCTTATGATCCAACATCATTATTACAACTTTAAAATTGTCTCTAAAGCAAAAGAAAATAAAAGAAGGAGGTACACTACTAATGCCCAAGCAGTGACCTTCAACAACACAGAGAGAATATCTATATATCATACGTGGGAGCCTCCTGCTCGTCTCCGGTACAGCTAATCATGCATACTACCTACCATGTCTCTAGTCTGCTCGTTTATGAGCACCCAGAGTAACAAGAAGAGACATAAAACCCTAGGTCAGACAAAATTCTGGTATAAGCGCAAGTAACAAAACAGAAAAATAACAGGTATAATCCAATCATACCTGAACCTGGACCTGCAACCAAAGAGTTAGCACAACATACCGCTCAATACTCTAAGGTGCCACTAACATATGGTGTAAATAATACGGGGGTGGGGGTGTGCATGTCATAGTGATGGCAAACGATCAAGCATAGCAACCATCCTCACATCTCTCACTCAGTGCGTAAAGCATACGATATCCACTATTTGGTCACCTAATCCTTTGGGCCCTGACGGAGTCCAACACCGTACAACTATCACTACAAGCCCACTATTCGTTTCTCAGTGGTGAACCAAAGTTATGAATACCGACAACCCCTTTGCACACGTCCCGTAGCAAAGTCCAATCATGAAGTTAACTCGTTGGTTCCCAACTGGATCCTGAATACAAACTTCCCATTTGGACTACCTTTGCATCTCGGGTTTTGGTCTTCTCCGGATCGGTTCGGTTCCTGTTCTTCACTCCAACTCATACTTCAAGTTCAGATCATAGTTCACGCCTCAAACCCAAGCATCTCGGTTCGGATTGTGGCCTTCATCACCCCGGATCGGGTCGAGTTCCTCAAGATCCTCCATGGTGCATCGGTTCGGATCGGGTATCATGGTTCGGATCGGCCATGGTCATCAACAGCCTCCTCTACTAGTTCGGTTCGGAGGTGACTATACGGGTCGGATCGGATTTCTTCACTCGTGGCGTGCTTTCCCCAGGCGGTTCGTGGATGGGTAGAGCAGCTCGTGAGTGACATCGGTTTGGATCGGAGCTCCTTCTCAAAAGCGGGTTGGATCGTGGAGCTTCAAGTGCGAGCGGTTCGGATCGTGCTTTCCTCCTCTGATCTGATCCGGTTCGGGCAATTTCCTGCACTTCTTTCCAGCGAATGCTTTACGCCATACGACGGCGTTTTCGACCAATCTAACTATTCTAATCAATCACAAAGCATACCATACAGTCATAGCAACTTGTAGAAACAACAATAAACACCCAAACAACAATTTGATAAGTTAAAACGGATCAAACATAGCCAAAACCCCATATTTTCCTTTAAGCATGTTTAAGCAAAACTAATGACATGATTAGTAAAACTTAACCATAAACTCTACTGTTATGACACGGATCCCAATGTATTCCAGCAGCCCTATCTCTGATTTGACGCTAATCCGCCTTGATTTGGTGTTAATTTGCTTAATTAGTGATTAGGAATGGTAAAAATGGTGTTTTGGGAGCGATTTAGAATATGGAGACCATTGCTCGAGCTCAAGGGAGGTTTGTGGCGGCTGGAAAAATGAATAGGAACTATTCTCTAACTCATTTCAGTCCTCCCATAACCCTAATCCCGAAATGGGTTATAGGCTTAACTGTTAATCACTCTAATTAGGCTCGGTTAAGCTGTTTTTCACCTTCTAAACCTTGTTTCAGCCATATCTCCCAAACGGTGAGTCCGTTTGGCTAATGTGACCACTCTACGGAAAGGTAAACCATCATCCGAATATAATGGAAGTGGTTTCAGGTCAAAACTCCTTACCAATCAAAAGTTATGGTAAAACAAGATCAGCTAGGGGCAAAATGGTCATTTAAAAATCGGCAAAAATCATGAACATGGGAAATGACCCCAATAGTCGTCTCCCAAAGTTACATGACCTTACGACTTCGTATGTGAGAGAAATAAATATTCTACGATTCTTCGATGCGTAGAATGCGAGTCGTTACATTCTCCTCCTCTTAAGAAATTTCGCCCCCGAAATTCCTTAACTAAGAAACAAGCAAAGGATTCTGCATGCCTACCAACCATTCACAACAATCAAACATACAAAACAACAAACAAGTCTATCCTAGCATGCGGAAAACTAAGTCGCAAATAAAATCTTACTAGGCAAAGAGTTCTGGATACTTCTTCCTTATGCTCTTCTCTGTCTCCCAAGTACAGTCATTCTCATCCTCGCCCCACTGAACCTTGACTAGATTCACTGCTTCCTTCAAAGTTTCTTCGTATCGTGCTCGACAGTACGAATCGGCTTGCGGTTCCCAACCGCCTCAGGTTCTACTTTGATATCAACCAACTGATCAGGTGAAATAGTCGTATCAGAGTTGTGCACGAATTTCATTAACTGGGAAACATGAAATACGTTATGAACTCCTGCCATCTTCTCTGGTAATTCAACTTTATATGCCAAATTCCCATCTTGTTTTAGAACTGAAAATGGACCAACAAACCTTGGTGCTAACTTACCTTTCCCACCAAAACGAATCACATTCATCAACGGAGAGACCTTGACGAACACCAAGTCGTTAACGAAGAATTTCAAATCTCTTCGTCTCTTATCGACATAAGTCTTCTGCCTATCTTAGGTAGTCTTCATTCTCTATTGGATAACCTTGATCTTGCCTGGAGTCCCTCTTATTATTTCTGGTCTAAGCTCAAATTTCTCACCATTCTCCAATCAACATGATTGTGCCTTGCACGGTCTTCCGTACAAAGTTTCAATTGGAACCATACCAATACTGGGCTAATAACTATAACTCAACCAGATACAAATGGCCATCCCATGACCCTCCAAAATCCAATATATAAGTTCTCAAAAGATCCTTTAGTATACGATTCACTCAAATACCATCATGACCTGACCTAGTCCTTTGTAAACCATCAATATAATCCATTGGGACTTGTTCCCATTTCCATTTAGGAATTTCTAATGGTTGTAAAAACCCACTAGGCTTCTTTTACTCAACTTTAACTAACTGGCAATTCATGCATTTAGACATAAACTTCCCAATGTCCTTATTTATCCTTTCCCAGAGGTAGGTCTGATCCATGTCTCAATACATTTTGTTACCACCGGGATGTATAGTCAGTTTCGAGTGATGATATGCTCTAAGCACTTCATCTCTCAGTCCGTCTACATTGGGTACAACTAGTCCCCCATTCTTTTGAAGCCATCCTTCTCGATCAAATCCTTGCTTGATCATTCTCTTTCCATCGATACCTATCTCTACCCTAGAGATGATTTCCAATAGGTTAGGATCGTCCTTCTAACTGGAACCAATCCACTCAATCAAAATTGATCTGATCGTCAAGCTTACTAGCGTTTCTGAATCCAATTCACTCTTGGGTCTGAAATCATATCCTGTGATATACTCTAGTTGCTTCCAACCTAGAAACATAACCTCTAGACTAGCATGCCTCCTACTCAGTGCAACTGTTACCGCACCTAAATCCTTTGCTATGTCCACTCTGCCCCATGAAGTCATGACAATTTCACTGTACTGGCTCATAGCCTTGCTACGATCACTCTGCCCCATGGAGTAATGACTACCCCACTGCACTGATACGTAGCCTAATGTTCGTCTATACTACCATCTCTTTGTTCCCCATCGCTAGAACCCTACAGGTGATAGTCTACTCAAGAGAAGAAAGATAGGGACAAACATAGCAACCATAACATCCATCAAACAAGTCCTACCTATCACCTGCTAAAGCCATAAGCACGTCGACACCTACATGACTGGTCTAACCAATCCCAATATGTCGATTCTTGTATGTCTGGTCCAACCAACATCAAGAACTAATGGAAGCCCAGCCTCCAAACGGACTACCGTACGTCCAACGTACGTTTTATCCTCCAAGGATAACTAGATCACGTCCAACGGATCCAAGGTAACGAGCGTCCCCAGATACCCCTGCTTTAAGTCCTCCTAAAATACTTGAGTCCAACCCAAGTCTATCCATTATCTTGCTGCCCTCTCGAGTCCAACTCGAGCCAAATCCAATTCCTTGCAGCCTTATCGAGTCCAACTCGAGTCAATCTATAACTTAGACCCAGTCTTGAGTATCCATTACCGACAAACTCTAGTCCAACGTGAGTCGTCTCCCTATTCGTTGCACCTCCAAGATCAACGAACACCCATTTTCTTTTATGAGTTCAAGTCCAACTTGAATTGTCCTAATCTTTGTTGCATCTTCCATGATCAACGAACACATCCTATTTCTTCAAAGTTCTACTATCCAAAGAGAACATCAGCATAGGGTCCTAAACAATCCATTACTTTGCATCTTTCTCGAGTCTCGGTCAAGCCATCTCATAACCCTATCGAGTCTAACTTGGGGCAGTCTATACCATTGAACAGTCTTATCATGTCACGACTTCCCATCACTCCTCGAGTAAACCAAGATATCATCCAATGAAGAATCGCAACAACTATTCATCTCTCACACAAACCATCCTAGTCGAACTCGACATTCCTTTAGCACAAGCCCCAAAGGCCTAAACCAATATCAGACAAGCACCCAAGGAACATCTCCTCCGAATTCAGACAATCCACATGAGGTGATACTAGTAAAACAACTAAGCATTGGAGCACTCATTTGCCTCCCAGAGGCAACTAGAACTTATTACAACGATAACCTCTCAGCTTCCTTAACTCCAGTTACTATCGCCATCACTAGGTAGGTACCTAATACCACCCTATTCCTTTAGAGTAGATCGACTCCCCAAAATAATGCTAAACCCAGTAAAGCCCAAAACAAAGCAATCACAAACAAACATACGTCCATGACCCGATAATACCACGTTACGGCAAATCATACTAAGGCTAGTCGAACCACCAACCGGGATCGTCACTACTAAAGGTCTATCGACTATCTCGGGTTTGTCAAACAATACTCGAATAGAAACATCTTAAATAGAAAGCATACCTTTGATAACGACGCCTTTTCCATTCTGCGCCGTAGTTGGAGCATTCGACGAAGAAGGAACAGCATTGATAGCATACGCTTTCACAATCTGCTTCTCCCTAGGAGGTTGTGGACAATCATCCTTGTGGTGTCCCGCCTGGCCGCAGTTAAAGCACTTCCTTTCCCCAGGCTTTTCTCGACAATCTCTGGCATAGTGGCCCTTCTTGCCACAACTAAAGCACTCGCCACCATTCTTATTCTTCTTTTTCAGACCATCCTTGGTCGGGTTCTTCTTCCTCTTGTTCTGAGAATTCTTCTTGCCTTCACGGCCTGCTTGCGGCTTTGGTCCCTCTGTAGATGCAATAGCAACTTCAGTCTTTGACTTAGGAAAAAGGCTCTCTGACCTTAATGCCTTTTCTACAATAGACTCGAACGTCTCATCGATATGGTTTATAAGTCTTTCCCCTAAGTACCCATCTAAACCAGTCTTTTCATTCTTCTTTTCGACTGTATCGATAAGGGACAATCCATATTTCGATAAGGTGTCGAATTCAGCAATATACTCCGAGGTTGCTCTACCATTCTGCTTAAGCTCCAAGAACTTCCTGAACAATTCTGATTTATGAGCAACTGGAATAAACTTATCACAAAAGTGAGTCTTAAACTGATTCCAAGTAACTTGATCCTCAGGAGTAGCTGCCTTAATATCATTCCACCAATTTATAGCTCGTCCTTGTAATTGACGCGATGCTAGATTCCTCTTTATTGTGTCTTCGATTCCCAAATCTTCGACGATGCGCTCACAACTATCTAGCCAATCTTGAACTTCTGTAGCCGACTCCATTCCGTGGAACGTCTTCCCACCAAGACTAGTGTAATCCTTGCACAGCTTGGCGAAATCGGCCTTAGGCGCCTGCACTACTGCACCACCACCATTAGCAGCATTAGGAACTGCTCCCCGAGCATCCTTAAGCGTCTCTCTCATGAAGTCAGTGAACATAGCCCTCGTATCAGGAGCATTCCCATTATTGGCTCCTCTACCAATACCCCTCGTATATCGGCTCATCGTTCAATCTGTACACAGAAAACGATTAACCATCTTCTTTGTGGTGTCAGTGCAGTGCAACCTCATCCCTAGATATACTAATAGTATATATATAGCTAGCTTTTGAAAACCAAAATGTAACAAATACGCGCTCTCATATACGTATACTGTCTCTCCCTGATGACTTCCCTAGGTTAACTGCGCAACCTAGAGTTCTGATACCAAGTGTGACGGCCCAACCCGCATTAACCGACATTTCCCCCGAAAGTGCACTGTATACATGTCCGCTAGCACGGGACGGTCGACAAAGAAAGGAAAGAAGATGAAAGAACTAACAAAGAAACCTGTAGAATGTCTCACAGCGCATGGAATAAAATATAATAGTAACATACTTGACATAAAACAGGTGAGACAGTGCATAAGCTGAAAACTAAAACCATCATCATCATAGCAGCGAAAATCCAAAAAACAGCTTATGATCCAACATCATTATTACAACTTTAAAACTTTCTCTAAAGCAAAAGAAAATAAAAGTAGGAGGTACATTACTAATGCCCAAGCAGTGACCTTCAACAGCACAAGGAGAATATCTATATATCATACGTAGGAACCTCCTACTCGTCTCCGGTACAGCTGCTCGTGCATACCACCTACCTTATCTCTAGTCCGCTCATTTAGGAGCACCCAGAGTAATAAGAAGAGACATAAAACTCTGGGTCAGACAAAAGTCTGGTATGAGCGATAAGCAACAAAACAGAACAATAACAGGTATAATCCAATCATACCTGAACCTGGACCTGCAACCAAAGAGTTAGCACAACATACCGCTCAATACTCTAAGGTGCCACTAACATATGGTGTAAAGAATACGGGGGTGGGGGTGTGCATGTCATAGTGATGGCAAACGATCAAGCATAGCAACCATCCTCACATCTCTCACTCAGTGCGTAAAGCATATGATATCCACTATTTGGTCACCTGATCCTTTGGGCCCTGACAGAGTCCAACCCTGTACAACTATCACTACAAGCTCACTATCTGTCTCTCAGTGGTGAACCAAAGTTATGAATACCGACAACCCCTTTGAACACGTCCCACAGCAAAGTCTAATTGTGAAGTTAACTCGTTGGTTCCCTAATGGATCCTGAGTACAAACTTCCCATTTGGACTACCTTTGCATCTCGGGTTTTGGTCTTCTCCGGATTGGTTTGGTTCCTGTTCTTCACTTCAACTCATACTTCTAGTTCGGATCGTGGTTCACGCCTCAAACCCAAGCATCTCGGTTCGGATCCTGGCCTTCATCACCTCAGATCGCATCGAGTTCCTCAAGCTCCTCCATGGTGCATCGGTTCGGGTCAGGTATCATGGTTCGGATCGGCCATGGTCATCAACAGCCTCCTCTACTGGTTCGATTCGGAGGTGACTATACGGGTCGGATCGGATTTCCTCACTCGTGGCGTGCTTTCCCTAGGCGGTTCGTGGATGGGTGGAGCAACTCGTGAGTGGCATCGGTTCGGATCAGAGCTACTTCTCACAAGCGGGTCGGATCGTGGAGCTTCAAGTGCGAGCTGTACGGATCATGCTTTCCTCCTCCGAACCGATCTAGTTCGGGCAATTTCCTGCACTTCTTTCCAGCGACTGTTTTACGCCATACGACGGCGTTTTCGACCAATCAAACTATTCTAATAAATCACAAAGCATACCATACAGTCATAGCAACATGCAGAAACGACCGTAAACACCAAAACATCAATTTGATAAGTTAAAATGGATCAAACATAGCCAAAACCCCATATTTTCCCTTAAGCATGTTTAAGCAAAACTAATGACATGATTAGTAAAACTTAACCAAATCAAACCAAATTTCTAACAAAGGTCTAAAACATTATTCCGAAATTTATCAATATTTTTCCAGATTTTTAACATGTATAATTTCACTAATTATCACTAATTACCCTTAATTAACCATAATTAGTGAGGAACTATGCAAATCACTCACCTTAGCCACAATTAAATTTTTAGATCTGAAACTCTACTGTTATGACATGGATCCCAATGTATTCCAGAAGCCCTGTCTCTGATTTGACGCCAATCCGTCTTGATTTGGTGTTGATTTGCTTAATTAGTGATTAAGAATGATAAAAATGGTGTTTTGGGAGCGATTTAGAAGATGGAGGCCATTGCTAGAGCTCAAGGGAGGTTTGTGGCGGCTGGAAAAATGAATAAAACTATTCTCTAACTCATTTCAGTCCTCCCATAACCCTAATCCCGAAATGGGTTATGGGCTTAACTGTTAATCACTCTAATTAGGCCCGGTTAAGCTGTTTTTCGCCTTCTAAACCTTGTTTCAGCCATATCTCCCAAACGATGAGTCCGTTTGGCTAATGTGACCACTCTATGGAAAGATAAACCATCATCCGGATCTAATGGAAGTGGTTTCAAGTCAAAACTCCTTACCAATCAAAAGTTATGGCCAAAACAAGATCAGCTAGGGGCAAAATGGTCATTTAAAAATCGGCAAAAATCATAAACATGGGAAACGACCTCAATAGTCGTCTCCCAAAGTTACATGACCATACAACTTCGTATGTGAGAGAAATATTTTTCTACGATCCTTCGATGCGTAGAATGCGGGTCGTTACAAGTGGGGTTAAGTAAATCTGTTAAATCTGTGGGGTTAAGTAAAGCTGTTAAATCTGTAGGGGTTATACGATCTTTGTAACACCCCGTATTTTTCTATGAATATTAAAAATAACGAATTAAAGAATACTTAATTTTTAGAAGAGGAATTAAGGTAAACAGGTTACGCCATTGCGTTTGTCTCAGAATACTGCTTGAGACAGAGTCCGAGTTTGCGTGAATCGGACTCCGTATGAAGAAGTTATGGAGGTTAGAAGTTTCAAGTTTAAATCAAAATAATAATTAAAAATCAGAAAAACAGGTTGAAATTCGAAATTCATTCAGAAAAGCTGAGCGGGAAATTTCCCGCTTAGGGGTGTCGACCCCAACCCCCCATGGGGAGTCGACCCCTTTGAGATCTAATTCCTGTGACGAATTTTACCGCCCTGAGCTGATGTGGCCTTCTCTAATTGGCCCGATGATGAATTCTAAGGTATTAGGGCTTATATGTCATGTTGTGGATGGTTGGATGACGCATCTCTTTGGTTTGGATGGCTCTAATTTCTCCTAGAGTAATCTAAAGGCTAGAATTAATCCTAGACATCTATATATACGTAGCTAAACCTAAACCCTAACCTTATAGCCCTAAAACTGTGGTACCGTCATACTGTTCATCTACAAACTAGCCTAGCCTCCTTCATCTTCTCCAAACTAGAAAATCAAATCCAAACTAGAAATCAATTAGAAGAACTTCAAATCAAAAGTCTGCATCAAAGGATTAGCTTAACAAATTCGGAAATCAGATCCCAGAATACAAGATCCGTCTTTTTTCTGTAAGTTCAGTTATTATTCCGATTTAAACACCTAATAGAAATCATGACTGTAATAATCGGATTTAGAACTATGCCTAATTCTAATTCATGCTTATCCTTTTGTCAAATCTGAATTGCCTATGCCTATGAGACTATTGTGATTGATGTAATAACACCTATCATGCCTATGGGACTGTTGTGACTGACATAATGGAACCTATCATGCCTATGAGACTGTTGCGATTGACATAATGGAACCTGTCATGCCTATGAGACTGTTGTGATTGATATGATGGAACTTATCATGTTGTACATCCTATGCCTATGAGACTATTGTGATTGATATAATGGGACTTATCATGTTGTACATCAAAATTAGTGATTCTCTTAAGTCCAATCCTATCTAATCTTTATAACTATGGTGTAAATTGCTTAACTTGCCCACACTTATTATTAATGTACAACATGCCTGTTGAAACACGATTCTTGAATTAGGTATACCTTTACATGCCTATTTTTCCTTATGTCAATTCTTATACTCCTTCTCTACTTTTTTCCTTTTCTTTTGTGAATACTAAGTTCATTCGGAACTTAGATTGAATTTCGTCGTACGTGTGATTATAACACAGGAAAATTGGGCGTAATTTAATTGAGTAAATTTTAGCATAGCATGTGAATGTGGCATAAAAACTTGTATTGACTACACTTGGGAAATATTGACATAAAACTTGGACACATATGACAAATATGTAAAATGGCTAAAGATGAACATGCCTAACTCGAGGTTAGATTGATTTACGGTGTAAGACTGCCTGGAACCGCGCGACACATCCAGCGACTGCAACAATATAGATCTAATGTGAGAGGTTAGCGCATTAAGCCCAAAAAACCATATATTAGATTGAGTTGCGGTATAAGACTGCCCGGAACAGCCCAGCACATCCAGCGGCCACAAAAATATAGATCCAATGTGAGAGGTTGGTGCTTTAATGAATTAATTAAAGCTAAGGAACATGCAGGCTAAGAATGGTAGGGTTAAGTTAATTAAGGCAACACTTAACCAATATAACATGTTAAATAGATGGGTGGGGTTAGGTAAATTTGAGAACACTTAACCGTTATAACATGTTGATTAGGAAACCCAAGTAACGGGGACCCATTTCAGCAGTAACCCACATAAATGTATCACGGTACCCTGAACTACGCATGATAGGGCACGATTACTGGGCTGATTATAAGCGGTCAAAATAGCGGCGGTTGGTGCAGCAGTGTAGGCTCTGGTGGAGTATGGGCGTGCACGTATTTCGGAGTGGATAAAGCAAGCACTGGGCATCAGTGGTATGCACTGTACATCTAGAATTTGTATCGGGTTGCCACCATAGGAATTGATACACCCTTTGGCGGGACTAGCACAGGTTTCTACCATCAAGCGGGGCCAAATGACACAAATAATAAATGCATGCGAGTAGAAGCCGATCGGAAAAAGGGATCACTTTGTTATGAACACATGATGGTAGTTGAAACATTCGTTAGTAGATGCAGAGAAATGGAAATGAGTGCGATAGTATATTCAGTTTATCTTGCCTTATCTTATGTTATCTTATTGCTATGGTATTGTCCTATATTTAGTTTATTCATGTCAAGATCCTTTTTCTTGTTTACATGCTGAATAATCACTGGACTTACCAGGCTTATGTCTGACCCGTTTTCTTTCGCCTTCTTTTCTTCTGTTCCCCTCCCCTCCTAGGTCTGCAGGGAGGGAATACTTCAACTTAGTGCATACCTTTTCCAGCTTGAAGAGAGTAGATGTATTTCTTGGATTCTCTTTTCTTGGGCTATGGTTGTGGTTACACTTTTATTAGGGATTTATACTGCTTTACTACTATTTTATGCTTCTTTATGTACTTGGAGTTTTAATTCAAGATAGATGTTTTATTGTAATAATTTAGAAGTTGGGTTTTGAGATAATACTTGTAATGTTTTGACTGAACCACATTATTTATGAAATGATTTCAGTTTTCTGCTGTTTATATGTCTGTCTTGTAAATTATCTATGCCTTTTACCCAAAATGATTCACCAAAGTTGATGTGTTCCATTAGTGAGTGACCTTAATGGAGATGGGGTGTTTCACTTGGTATCAGAGCGATGGTTTACCAGATCAGATAAAAAATTTTGAAAACTATTTTTTTTCAAAAAGAAATTTAAAGAAGCATTTCCCAGAAAAAGTGTTGTTTTATTTTAAACGCATAATTCCCAAAGCCATATGCACTATCTTTCTGTCCTTTGTTTTGAACCTTTTCTTTTCGTTTCAGCATGTCTGGGGATCTTAATCTTCCCGAGGGCGTACTGATATCTGGCTGGTTCAGAAGGTATCTATAGGCTAGGGCTAATGACGCAGTCCCAGCAGACGTTCCTCCCCCAGTTGTAGCCGTTCCTCCTCCTCCTCCGCGTGTGAATGCTTTCTCGAAGATATGTAGAGACTTTCGAGCTATGGGTGGAAAGAATTTTAATGGGACAGAGTCATTTGTGGAAGCAAGAAACTAGCTCAAGGAAACAAAAGATTTGTTTGTTATCTTCGAAGTGGATGATACAATTGGCTGTATGGTTGCGTAAGGACAAAGCCTCTTACTGGTGGGTAGTTACTAATGCTAAGAGACCAGTTGAAACTTGGGAGGATTTCAGAATGAGATTTGAAATGAAGTTCCTCTCGCAAGCTGAACGAAGCCTACAGATGGAGAAGTTCTTAGCACTCAAACAGGGAAGCCTATCGGTCAAGGAATACGTTAACCAGTTCAACCAGCTGGCTAGATTCGGACTGGAGTTAGTAAACACTCCATAAAAAGGCTCTTCGATTCGTTAAAGGGTTAAATGACCCACTACACAGCCTAGCTATATCCCATATACCTATGGGTGCGACTTTTGAGAGACTGGTGGACATGGCACTGTTACAGGAGGAAGACAAGGATGGGAAGAAAGAGGCAAAGGTGGAAGAACCTCTAGACAAGAAAGTGGAGGGATCGCAGAATAAGAAGACGGATTCCAAGAAAGGCAGGAAGAATAACAAACCCCATGACAAGAGGAAGTGTAAATTTTGTGGCATACCTGGACATCTAATTAAAGACTGCAGGAAGAAGTAGAGGAAGATGGGTGGTTGCTTTCAATGCGGCGAGACAGGACATATGGCTAAGGATTGCCCAAAAAGGAAAGGGCAAGGGCAGAGGACTGGATCTGCTTCTGGAAAGCAGATTCACGCTCTCATTTCACCTCCGCAAGAAAGAGGTAGAAATATTTATGTTGAGAGTTTAGTTTATCTTTCTGATCATCCAGTTCGTACTCTTTTTGATTCTGGCGCATCGCACTCTTTTATATCTACTGCTTTAGTTGAATCCCAGCACCTAGATACCAGTACAGTAGAGGATCCCATGGTTGTTTCAAATCCAATTGGGGGTTCGGCCTATTTATCAATGATTTCTTTGGATTTGGAAATTTCTATACTAAGCGTTGGGTTTAGATGTAATGCTTATGTTTTGGTTTTCACGGGCTATGGGTTGATTCTAGGCATGGATTGGTTATCCAGTAATAGTGCCATCCTCGATTGTGAAAAGAGAGTGGTTAGACTTATGACTCGCCTCGGTACTCTCAAAATCTCTTGTAATCCCATGAATTCTGTTATGCTTAGCTATCTAGAATCTCTTGATGCGTCTGTTGAAAACTTGCAAACTGTTAGAGTAGTCTGTGAATACTTGGATGTCTTTGAAGAGGTGAAGGGTTTGCCTCCAAAGTGAGAGATAGACTTCCGCGTATACCTTGTTGATAATGCAAAACCTGTTGCTTTACCCGTTAGACACATAGCTCCAAGGGAAAGGAAAGAGCTCAGCAAGTAAGTTAAAGAGTTGCTTGAAAAGGGGTTCATAAGGCAAAGTATTTCTGAATGGGGTGCTCCAGTGGTGTTTGCAACCAAAGCGGATGGTTCACTTCGCCTGTGCATGGACTATATGGAGCTAAACAAGTTGACCAAGAAGAATAGGCACCCACTTCCTAGAATAGACGACTTGTTCGACCAGCTCGTAGGTGCCTCGGTTTTCTCCCAACAAGGTCTGGCCACCGGATTTTATCAGCTAAGAGTGGTTGAAGATAGCATAGATAAGACCATGTTCAGGACCCCGGATGGTTTCTTCAAATGGCTTGTCATGCCTTTTGGCTTGAAAAACGCACCCGCCTACTTTGTAGACTTGATGAGTAGGGTGTTCAAAGAATTCCTTAATAAATTTGTATGGTCTTCGAGGACGACATTTTAATTTTCTCAAAAAGTGAGGTAGAACATGCTTTGCATTTAAGGGAAGTTATGGATACTCTTCGTGCACATCAACTGAAAACAAAATTCTCCAAATGCCATTTTTGGAGAGAAGAAGTAAGATTTCTTGGACCTATGGTGTCCAAAGAGGGAATAGCTGTGGATCCCACAAAAGTAGTTGCAGTGCAAGATTGGAAGATTCCACGGAATGCAACTAAAGTAGAAAGTTTTCTCGGGCTAGCGGGCATTTACAGAAAGTTCATTAAGGACTTTGCGAAGATCTCAGCCCCACTTACTAGGTTGACGAAGAAGAACCTAACTTTTGCCTGGGATTTGGATTGTTATGTTGCTTTCCAACGATTAAAAGGGGCTCTAACAACAACCCCGGTTCTGACATTACCTGATGGGAGTAAGATGTTTACGGTATACACAGACGCATGCGGTACCGGACTAGGCGTTGTCTTGATGCAAGAAGGCAAGGTAGATTGTTATGGGGGAAGGCAGTTGAAGGTATATGAGAAAACTATCCAACTTATGATTTAGAGTTAGTTGCCATTGTTTTCGCTCTTAAGTCATGGCGTCATTACCTACTAGGAGAAAGGTTTGAATTGTTTACTGACCATAAATCATTAAAGTACCTTTTCTCACAGAAAGATTATAACTTAAGACAACAAAGATGGATGGAATTTCTTGCCTCATACGACTTTGAGATTTCTTATACCCCTGGCAAGGGCAATGTGGTAGCGGACGCCTTAAGTATGAAAAAGCTGACCTTAAGTCCTCTCTTTCTAGAAAGGCAAAGCTTGGAGTACATGGCAAACTTTGACTTTAGACCCTCCTTTGAATTTGTACCAGGTTTGTTAGCTTCGCTAGAGGTGCGGCCTATTCTTTTGGACTCAATAGGAACTGCGCAACGTGAAGACCCTCAGCTAGTTGATGTGATGGATAAGCTAATTAGAGGTGAGACTTCTAGTCACCTCAATAGATACTCCATCGATGACAAGGGTTGGTTGAGACAGGATGGAAGACTATGCATCCCACAAGTAAGGGATTTGGTGAAAACTGTTCTCGAAGAAGCACACCATTCTAAGTTGACCATACACCCAGGTGGGGACAAGATGTATAAAGACATAAAAAGGGTTTTCTTTTGGAATGGCATGAAGAAGGATGTAGCTGAGTTTGTCTCTAAATGCTTGATATGCCAGCAAGTCAAGGCAGAGCAGAAGAAGCCTGGTGGTCTGCTTCATCCTCTAGAGGTCCCACTGTGGAAATGGGATAGCATTTCGATGGACTTTATTGATGGGTTGCCTATATCAAGAAGGGGCAATACCAGTATTTGGGTAATAGTAGACAGGCTCACTAAAAGCACTCACTTTATACCTGTTAAGGGTAGAAGGACTGCCTCATCGTTAGCATCCATTTATCTTAAAGAGGTAGTTCGACTGCAGGGAATACCTCTAGCATAGTAAGTGATCGAGACCCTATCTTTACAAAGTGATTTTTGGAAGAGTTTGCAAGAGGCTGTAGGCACACATCTATGTTTAAGCACTGCCAATCACCCTCAAAACGAGGGTCAGACGGAAAGGGTGAACAGAGTATTAGAAGATCTATTGAGTTTGTGCATTCTTGATTTTGGGGGAACATGGGAGGATCACCTTCCTTTGGTGGAGTTCGCCTACAACAATAGCTACCAAGCCACCATAGGCATGGCACCCTTTGAGGCTTTGTATGGAAGGCCATGCCGATCACCAACATGTTGGTGGGAGTCTACAGACAAGCTCGTACTTGGGCCTGACATGAACAGAGAAACTTCAGAGAAGGTGGACTTGATACGAAGACGAATGAAGACCGCACAAGATAGACAGAAGTCCTACGCTAATAAAAGAAGGACCGGCCTTGAGTTTGAGGTTGGAGACAGAGTTTTTCTTAAAGTATCTCCTTTGAAGAATGTCGTTCACTTTGGGTCCGTAGGAAAATTGGCACCAAGATTTATAGGGCCATTTCTTATCATAGAGAGGATTGGGAAGATGACTTATAAAGTAGAGCTGCCCGAAAGATTGGCTGGAGTTCATAATGTTTTTCATGTCTCTCGTCTATGTAAATGCTTACATGAGTCTGCGGAAGTTGTGGAACCAAGCATACTGGAAGAAGTAGAAGTGGAGCGAGAAGAAACAGTGAGAAGAGTTCCAACTCGTATCTTTGGTACAAAAGTTAAAAGGCTACGCAATCGTGAGGTCAAGCTAGTTAAAGTACAATGGAGTGACGCTGAAGGAGACACGACTTGGGAGACTGAAGACAAGATACACGCATCCTACCCTTATTTTAAGGGTACATCCTTGATCTCTTTTTCCATAAGTTTATGCATGCTTGTATCTATCTCTTAAGTATATCTCCTCAGTCCTATTTCTTAATCCTTAGGTAGAAACCAATGGATGTAAACATGTATTTGAAAACATGTTATGATTGATGGTTGCAAGTGGTTGCTAGTGGTTGCTTGTGGATGTATACACACACACTAGGTACTAGATCGGCTCAGTCACTTTCATATTGCATATGCAAATATGTATTTATATATGGATTGAAACTTGATGTGTTATCATGTGGACGTTGCATTTGTATGAATGATTGTGCACTCATGTAGGAGTTACAAAATACGATTAGGAATAATTGCAAACATGATGGACTCATAACACCAACATGATTCGCATTAAGGAGGTCAACTGAATCAGTAGATCACCTGATTTTGCATTAGATAAGGACATATACACACACTATGCATATGATCATGAAAGCATTAGAAATCTTTTTAAGGACAATGGATGCCTGTAATTGACGGTTGAGTAGATGGATGTTGGATTTTAGGATACATTCTTCTTAACTAAGAGATTTCGGGGATGAAATCCTTTAAGGAGGGGAGAATGTAACACCCCGTATTTTTCTGTGAATATTAAAAGTAATGAATTAAAGAATACTTAATTTTTAGAAGAGGAATTAAGGGAAACGAGTTACGCCATTGCGTTCGTTTCGGAATTCTGCTTGAGATAGAGTCAGAGTTTGCGTGAATCGGACTCCGTATGAAGAAGTTATGGAGGTTAGAAGTTTTCAAGTTTAAAATAAAATAATAATTAAAAATCAGAAAAACATTTTGAAATTCGAAAATCGGTCAGAACGGCTGAGCGGGAAATTTCCTGCTCAGGGGTGTCGACACTCCATGAGGAGTCGACATAGGGGTCGACCCCCCTATAGGGAGTCGACCCATTTAAGATCTAATTCCTGTGATGAATTTTTATAGCCCTGAGCTGATGTGGCCTTCTCTGATTGGCCTGATGACAAATTTTGAGGTATTAGGGCTTACGTGTCATGCTGTGGTTGGCTGGATGACTCATCTCTTTGGTTTGGATGGATCTTATTTCTTCTAGACTAATCTAAAGGCTAGAATTAACCCAAGACATCAATATATACGTAGCTAAACCTAAACCCTAACCTCATAACCCTAAAACTATGGTGCCATCATGCTGCTCATCTACAAGTTAGCCTAGCCTCCTTCACCTTCTCCAAACTAGAAAATCAAATCCAAACTAGAAATCGATTAGAAAAACTTCAAATCAAAAGTCTACATCAAAGGATTAACTTAACAAATTTAGAAATCAGACACCAGAATACAAGATCGTCCTTTTTCTATAAGTTCAGTTATTATTCCGATTTAAACACCTAATAGAAATCATGACTGTAATAATCGGATTTAGAACTATGCCTAATTCTAATTCATGCTTATCCTTTTGTCAAATCTGAATTGCCTATGCCTATGAGATTATTGTGATTGATGTAACGACACTTATCATGCCTATGGGACTGTTGTGAATGACAAAATGAAACCTATCATGCCGATGAGACTGTTGTGATTGACATAATGGAACCTATCATGCCAATGAGACTATTGTGATTGATATGATGGAACTTATCATGTTGTACATTCTATGCCTATGAGACTATTGTGATTGATATAATGAGACTTATCATGTTGTACATCAAAATTAGTGATTCTCTTAAGTCCAATCCTATCTAATCTTTGTACCTATGGTGTAAATTGCTTAGCTTGCCCAGACTTATTATTAATGTACAACATGCCTGTTGAAACATGATTCTTGAATTGGGTATACCTTTACATGCCTATTTTTCCTTCTATCAATTCTTATGCTCCTTCTCTACTTTTTTCCTTTTCTTTTGTGAATACTAAGTTCATTCGGAACTTAGATTGAATCTCGTCGTACGTGCGACTATAACGCGGGAAAATTGGGTATAATTTAATTGAGTAAATTTTAGCATAGCATGTGAATGTGTCATAAAAACTTGTACTGACTACACTTAGGAAATATGGACATAAAACTTGGACACATATGAAAATATGTAAAATGTCTAAAGATGATCATGCCTAACCCGAGGTTAGATTGAGTTGCGGTGTAAGACTGCACGGAACTGCCCGGCACATTCAGCAATCGCAACAATATAGATCTAATGTGAGAGGTTAGAACATTAAGCCCAAAAAACCCGAGGTTAGATTGAGTTGCGGTGTAAGACTGCTCGGAACAGCCCGGCACATCCAGCGACCACAACAATATAAATCTAATGTGAGAGGTTGGTGCTTTAATGAATGAATTAAAGCTAAGGAATAGACAAGCTAAGAATGGTAGGGTTAAGTTAATTAAGGCAACACTTAACCAATATAACATGTTAAACAGATGGGTGGGGTTAGGTAAATTTGAGAAAACTTAACCGTTATAACATGTTGATTAGGAAACCCTAGTAACGGGGACCCATTTCAGCAGTAACCCACATAGATGTATCACGGTACCCTGAACTAGGCAGGCTGGGGCACGATTACTGGGCTGATTATAAGCGGTCAAAATCACTGCGGGTGGTGCAGCAGTGCAGGTTCTGGTGCAGTATGGGCGTGCACGTACTCCGGAGTGGATAAAACAGGCACTGGGCATCAGTAGTATACACTGTGCATCAAGAATTTGTGTCAGGTTGCCACCACAGGAATCGATACACCCTATGACGGGACCAGCACAGGTATTTACAATCAAGCAGGGTCGAATGGCACAACTAATAAATGCATGCGAGTAGAAGCCGATCGGAAAAAGGGATCACTTTGTTATGAACACATGATGGTAGTTGAAATATTCATTAGTAGGTGTAGAGAAATGGAAATGAGTGCGATAGTATATTCAGTTATCTTGCCTTATCTTTTGTTATCTTATTGCTATGGTATTGTTCTATATTCAGTTTACTCATGTCAAGATCCTTTTTCCCGTTTACGTGCTGAATAATCACTGGACTTAGCAGGCTTATGTCTAACCGGTTTTCTTTCTCCTTTTTTCTTCCATCCCCCCCCCCTGGTCCGTACGGAGGGAATACTTCAGCTTAGTGCAGACCTTTTTCAGCTTGAAGAGAGCAGATGTATTGCTTGGATTCTCTTTTTTTGGGCTATGGCTGTGATTACACTTTTATTGGGGATTTATGCTGCTTTACTACTATTTTATGCTTCTTTATGTACTTGGAGTTTTAAATCAAGACAGATGTTTTATTGTAATAATTTAGAAGTTGGGTTTTGAGACAATGCTTGTAATGTTTTGACTGAACCACGTTATTTATGAAATGATTTCAGTTTTCCGCTGTTTATATGTCTGTCTTGTAAATTATCTATGTCTTTTACCCAAAATGCTTCACTAATGTTAATGCATTCCCTTAGTGAGTGACCTTAATGGAGGTGGGGTGTTTCAAACTTGTTAATTTAGAAATCTTAACCTGTTAAATATGTTCAGGTTATATGGACCCGTTAACTTGTAAAGTTTAACCTGCAAATCTGTAGAGGGTTATGTGAATCTGTTAAATCTGTTAGGCATAACCTTTCAAAATCCTAGTTAGTTGGGGACACAAGATCTATAAGGGTTGGCCTGTATCATCTGTTGTGTAGGACCCATATTAGTCAATAATCCATTCTGGTACTAAAGGGGGACCCCGCACTAGGTAGAGTCAGGGCACGCTTACTGGACTGATTGTAAGAAGTTCATCTGAGAGGAGGTGTGTACTGGCATTCCAACGGACTCATGTGTGTGCATGAGTACGGCCTGCATCTGGGAAAATAATCTGTTGTAGCACCAGTAAATAGGTATGTGTTCCTCTGTAGGTTGCCACTTTAGGAAGTAACACACCCTACTGTGGGGCCAACACTGTGTTTTTACGGGATAGAGACCCGATCGATTGGGGGGTAGTAAATAGGGTACATCTAGTTCTGTCTGTTTCTGTGGGGTACCTATGTTTCTGTCTGGGCTAACACCCGTTATTTCTGTTTAGGTACTAGTTAATTCTGTTTCTGTTGCTACTCTATATCTGTCTTGTAATATTTCTATTTCTTTTACCTATAATGCTTTTTGAAACTTAATGCATTCTCTTAATGCGTGACATTAATGGACATGGGGTGTCACAGCTTTCCTAATTCTCGTTCTCTTTGGGTCGGCTCCCTCCTGGGTGGCTTTGGTAAGGGAAGAGATCCACATACATCAAGGTAGGTGTCTAGCAGAGAGGAGTTGAGCTCGGTGTATCGATCATAATTGTCTTCTCTCCGGAAGCGTACATTCCAGTCATCCTTTTCCGAGGCTTTTCCTTTTCCTTTGTTCTAGCCAGTGGTATTGGATGGACCTTCATCTTTGTTAACAAGTACTTCGAGATTTTCCATCTCGATATTGGCATCCTCTTGCCGGAGGAACCTTTCTGCTTCGGCATAGAAATCCTCGATATCCCGGGAGGATCTTTGGTCAGGGACATCTTGAAATATGTTCGGTTGTGAACACCGGCGATGGCGGCCATAAGCACCATCGATGGCTCAGGTCTATCGAAAGATGCTAAAACCATGTTGAATCTTTCAAGGAAGGAGCGAAGGGTCTCTTTGGATCATAGCTTGATAGATGTGAGGAACATGACGCTCTTCGGTCGAGAGATATGAACTATGAACTGCTCGATGAAGCGTATGACCAACATATTCCAGTTGTTGATTGACTCGGTCATTAGCTACTGAAACCACATGCCAACTATATCCGTGAGGAAGAGAGGGAAGCACTTAGCCATGATGTTAGTCGATGCCGATAGTACTTCCATATGAAGCATGTATCACATGAGGTGAATGGTTGGGTCGGTCCTACCCATTGTAGGGCTCTAGGACCGGAAGCTTGAAGTCTGGTAGACTTCAGGAGCTCCTGATGTCCCAAGTGAACGTACTGCGATGGATGTCATCCACAACATGATGAGAAGAGGTGCCTACGGAGAAGCGTTTGATGATGTTTGCATCCTCCATCTCCGAGAAGTTGATGCCAAGGATTCGATTCTATACCAGGGGTATCGGTGAAAATCCCAGTACTAAGCCAGGGTGGTAGTATGTCTTGAGCTCGAGGGGTCAGTTCAGGTTGACCTGCCAGAGTTGAGTAAAGGTGACCCCCAGCTCTAGGTGTTGGTTCTGGGAAGATTGGTGCCGCTTGGGTAGAATGAAGATTGGATCGAGCCGTGCCCATAATGGTAGGACCCAGTCGGCCCAGCATTACTTGTGATGTTCGGGTATCTGCGTTGCCAATGCCTAGGAAGATATCGGAATGATCTATCATAGCATTTCTCTCCGTTCCACCCTGGATTGGCATGGTAGAGTGGTGTTGTTGGTTCGAATGGTTGCTGGCCCCAATTTGGTTTGGATCAACAAGCTGCTTAGGTTGTGGAGGAGGCTGCATAAGATGGGTTTATAATCTGATGCTGGATGAACTAGATGTAACAATGTTCTTGGATCTGGCCGACCCATAGGTTGCACTGGTTCCGAAGCTGTTTGTTCAGGGAGTCGAGTCATTCCCTAGATTGGAGGAACATCGGTCGAATGGTTTTGAGATTGGCCAGGGGTGACCTGAGAATCTATAGCTTCCACAACTCCATTTAACACTGGAAGTGACGATCCTAGCGCTGGTCGATCAGGAAGTGAAGTTGAGCCAGAAGGAAACAAAGGTGTGAACCGATCTGGGGCTTGGATTTCTACAGACCGAAGATCAGTTGTTGCCCCAGCCTCATCCGGTGTAGGAAATGATACTGGAATGTGAGGTTTCTTTTCCATCCGAGCAAGGAGGTTGTTCATCACTTCCTGATGATGTTTGAGAAGTTCACCGTGAGATACCATCTGATTTCTGATCTTAGCCAAAAATTTATCCATGTCGTCCTAGGTGAGGAATTGGGATATTTCTTCACGGGAGGAAGACTCATGGTTTACCTCCATTGTTGTTGCTTCTGCTGCATCGGCAGGTATAGGACATGAAGATGATGAACCCTTCTTCCGCTTTGTAGCCATCGTCTCCTTAGAAATTGCTGAAGGCAGCAGAAGGTCGGTAGCGTACTCCCTACCTGGCGCGCCAAAGTGTTGACGTAAAAAGTTGCTCTAGTGACAATCAACCCCTGACGTGTGCAGATCACACACGAGAAACAAAACACAGAGTTCTATAACGTAAATGAAATAAGGAACACGCGAGAGTTTTTTTAGTGGTTCAGCAAAGTCAATGCCTACATCCACTTTATATATTGCTTTTCATGTCGATAAAAGTACAATGATTTTTTTATGGAAGAAAGTAGAGATTACACAAAATCCTTGCGTTATTTGTGATGCACAGTTGGATATTTCCAGTATACCGAGCATGAGTTTTTGGTGAAGAATTGAACATGCCTTTCCATTTTCAGCAATAGTGTATTTATAGGTGCCTGAGACAGGTTGAGTTGCATGCCACGTGGCTTGTCTCCTTTTCAGAGTCAGACACGTGGAGCTTGATCCAGTAAAGTAGTTGCGGCTGAGGGAACTGATCTACTGCTGATGAATAGTTCTCCTCGGAAATCGTTGTTGACGTGGCACTTGATATTTGGCATATGAAAAGGAGACTGGTCAAAAGTTATCTGATTCAGCAATTTCGGGACTTGGACTTCGTCGATAACGCATAATTCTCTATATATTTTGAGTGAGATCCAAGATTCTAAGCTTTGCCTAGTACGGGTGAATTGGCTCGACTGGTGGTAAAAGTTCCGGTCAGTCGATCTGTTTTCATCCTTAGGAATGATCGAAACAGGTATAACCAGTCGGTCGACGTGCTTTGTATCTTTAGGAGTTCGGCCTGGAATGAGTGCAGCCTGTTGACCTGAGTTGAGGGTAGGTTCGATAAATAGAGAAATGTTCTGCATGTTTTGAAGTCGAGTCCTGATCTTGGGTTGTGACAGCTTTTGCCAAAAAGTTGGTCAATAGTAACTGTGTCTTATTATACATTTTATCGCGACATTTAATTAAAAATGTAAATAAGAATGAAAAAAATGTATTTAAAGTCATTTAAAATGAATTTCATAATTAAATTTAGTCATTCCTAATTACCTATAATATAACATATTATATGAATATCCATGTATAGTAAATTGACCAGTGAATTACCCTTATCATAGGTTTTGAAAAAATATTATTGATGTTCTATCGTAGAAAATTGTAAATTTATCGTTATTATACAGATTGTGCTAGTATACTGATGTTACTTGAAAATGGTACTCAAAAGATTGACTGTGATTAAGTTAGGTGAATATACTGATTGAGATTGTTGAAAGCAAGTATATTTAGGGGATCAATACATGAATGTGTGTTTGCTTGCCGATTGTGGTTATAGAAAATGCATATATACAAACATTAATTTAGTACCACTTAATAAGTGGAAGCCAATATAACCAAGAACCAATCCAAATCATCTGAATTATTATAAATGCAGTATGCAAATAGAGCAATTCTTACACAAAACGAGAGAAAGATGTCTAAAGTTTAAACTTTAGATGTTGCAGAGTCTGACACATCATGGTCCAAGCCGCCAGCATGAAAAATATATTTATATTTTTAGGGCATTGACATGGATGTGAGTACATTTATATTTATATTTTAGGGCATTGACATGGATACAAGTTCAAGTAGCAATGCTTTGAATTAAATTATACCTAACAAGACGCTATTGAATTGATAGTCAGCCATATTGGGAAGAAGTATTATTCAAAATACCTTTCCGGACAACCATATAGAAATGACTCATTGAGTATAACCAAACATGTTTTTAGTGTACTCAACGGTTATATCGCTATATGCTTGGACATGTTTTGTATTCATACGAACGTTGTATTAGGTTTCTACGAGGTTTTAAAGAATCATGGGTTGTTGGGTTATACATGACATGTCAAAATGGAAAAAATAAATACATATATTACACAGTTGGTCATATTGATAATAATGGAGTCATTCTCGATAGTTTTCAACACTCCATGGAAATAATTTTATGTCATTTTTGAAATGTATTAAAGACTTCATGCAAATTTGCTAAAGCAAATCATTGTACCATTATAATTCATGATAGTTCATCCATATTTGTAAAGCAAAGGTGATAAATATTGGTCTTGATTTAAGATATGTTTTTATAGTAATTTTATTAGGTGCTTTGCCATGTCTTTATTACATATTGAGTCGTTTGCTATTAAAAAAATTTATTCCTACCATAAGTGCAAATTGATAAGAATTTTCATGTTTCATTTCCTAAAAAATGTCTTGATTTAACTTATGTGGTACCCGCGGACTAGGCTCGGTGCACTAGGGAGAGTTTTATGACTCTAATCGGTTTCCCCCTGAAAAAATTCAAAAAAGTTGTATTTGTAATTGTTTTTTTTTTTTTTTTTTTGCTTTAAGGATTGCATCAAAGCGATTGATGGTACGGATGTTATTTTACCTACCCAAAATGTAACGTGTTTATGTGATTTTTATATGTGTTCCATGTATGTTTTAGCTAGATAGAAAGGAAGTGCAAAAGATTCAAGAGTGTTGACGAATACAATTAATTATCCAAACAAAAAATATCCAATGCCTCTAAAAGGTATTAGTTACTTCTTATTTTCACAATAATGGTTTTGATGTATTTTACAATCCAGAAATTAAACTTCTCTTATAAGTCTATATGCCACGATAAACTTAAACAATAAACACAAAGTTAAATTTAGCTATGCGTTTATTTACATATCATTTTTTTAGTAGAACTTTTTTTATTCGGTCGATTCAAGATATGTTAATATGCTTGAGTTTTTAGTTGCATACAAAGAAAAAAAGATACCACCTCATGACTTTACATGAGTAACATGGCACTACAATTTGCAAGTAAGAAATATAGTTACAATGACTTGTCTCCATGGAATATCATAATTGTTGTTTTGGTGTTCTTAAAGCACGTTTTCCTATTTTTAAGATAATGCCACTGTACATTCTTCGCATACGATGCAATATTATTATAACCACATGTGTACCTCATAAATAAATTATGGCATCTCCAACTATTAGTGGGTTAAATATACAACCCCTTAGTATTCAAGGCCAACAACTAGGTGCTATTTAATAGATGTTACATCAAAAAATTGTAAGACCCATAACATAAAAGAAACAAATCTAGCATATTGTTCCAAGACCTGGCATATAAACAAAGAAGGGTTTGAAGTAATGACCAAGACCCCTAAGTTTGTAGCCATACACTGAAATGCTAGCTGAGAACCTAAATTGTTATTCAGGACGAGACCCACTGGTCAGCGTAACAGCTCCAAGCCGATGTTGGTTCCAGTATGGATCACCAAAAGTTTGGGAAACTCTAGCAAGCATCAATGGTTGATCATCCAAATCACACAAATTGAGATCAACGATCGAGATGAATGAAGATGAATCAATAAAACAACAAAAACGTCATGTCAGAAATCCGTGTCTATACATTTCCGGCTACATGTATATAAGTATATGACTCTAAGCCGCTTATAGTCAAACAAGTCAACAAGGCCGAAGAAAGCTCCTACACTATTAAATACCCCCTAACCAATTATAAATAGTGGATCATTTGTTCCCATATGGGGGAAGCATACACAAAGCAAGATGAGAGAAAAAGACACACTTTCCTGTGCTGAAGATCCATTCATTAATGACGTAATATCTTAGATAAGTGGAATAGACCTCTCGGCTATGTAGGGGTAACTAAAAAAAGAAAGGATAGGGAACAAAGGGACTTTCGTCTCAATCACTCTAAATTCTAGATGTCGTTTACTTTTTGCATTCTATTTCCTTTCGTACTGACTCCCAATTCACCATCTAAGACCTCGCCTCATTTATTCCATGTCTTGACAAACACTATATGTAATACCTCGCATTTTATGACAATTTAATAATTAAATAATGCATATATATGCACAGACATAAATATATATATGAAGAATAAGATAAAGATAATGCAAATAAAAATGTAATGCATGCATTAAAAGAAAGAAGGGATTGGTTGCATGCGGTGTAAATATGTTGCATACACTGATTGTGCATTAATAAAAAAAGAGAAATAAAAGAAAAAGATTCATGCAATGGTTTAAACGAGACATTGAAACAAATATGAAAAAAGCGGAATAAGAAGAGAACAATAACTACCATTGCTCTAAGCCTTGTTAACAATAACTTTAGTAGCCCGGTTGGTTAGAGCATGTGACTTGCATATAAGAGGTACAGAGTTCGATCCCTGCCGCCGTCATATATTTGTTTTAAGGGAACGACTGAAATAACACATGTTCATGAGAGGAAATACGCACATATAAGGAAAAATATACATATAAGGAAGTAAAGAAAATATATGAGAATATATGTGTATAAATGTGTATATATGTGCAAAAATATATGTATACATGAGATAAAGTTCAAGATAAGACTACAATCATTGAAATATAGCAAGAATCAAATGACGGTGCAACGCCGTTTGAATTTTGAAAACAAAACGAAAGTAGTGCGTATATATATGCGTAAAATGGTCAATAGAAGATTTGTATACTATATAAGAAAATTTACATGTGAATATAACAGTTAAATAAATTCCGGAAATTCAAACATTCGAAATTCAAACTTCTGCGCCAAAACAGCTCGCGGGACCCATAAGGGGATCGACACCCCTGTAGGGGTGTCAACATCAGGATCGACACCGGGGTCGACACCCCACAAATCCAGCCAGATTCATTGATGAATCTGAACTATTTTCTTAACTAGGTTCAATGCTGACTCAGCGCTGCGTGTACGATAAGATCCTGAACACCTATAAATAGGCTAACAGAGCCTAGCCTAAATCTCACATTCTCTGAGACAACGTCTAAGCTCTGCCATTCCTCCTCCTCCTCAAATCTCTTTAGAAAAATAAGATAATTAATTTAGGAAAATTCTGAATCAAGATCTGGAGGAAAAGAATGAATCTTAATAAGAAGGTATTCAGAATCATATGCGAAGTACGGTAAATTCTTAGATCTGGTCTATTCAATTTTCTTCCTCTTTCTTCCTTTTTTCTGTTAGTAAAAATTGTGGATCCATGGTTGTTAGGTTCTAAATCCAGTTAGGGGAAACCACGGAATGCTAGATTTAGACCAGATCCAGGAATTAGAAAGCAAATTAGGTGAATGGATTTAAGTTATATCATTTTTGATAATGGAATATTATCGTTTAACATTCCCCATTAACATGTCATGTAAATCTGATATATTGATTAAAGTGTTGAAATTCTATTATGACATGTTAAGATATTAATATGATAAAGTATTAATACGTGTAGTGATTACTGTTGTTATAATTCCATATTAGCTTGTGATAATTATGTACTTGAACCCTTAATTGTAGAAATGGGAATATTTACATGTTAAATTAGAATAATTAGATGACTTGGCAATCACATGTTATTTTGAGATAAAAATTGATTACATGTCAGATAGGACATGCGATGTAAAATGGGCTTAATATAATGACATGTAAAATATAGATTACAGTGAAAATTTGAAAGAATGGACAGGCCCAAATTATATTGAAAATTTACAGTAAATAGAAAAATAGTAACTGCACTTAGACAAGAGGTTAAATTCAACTTGTGGTAGAAGTCTGCCCGAAATCGCCTAGCAAATCTAACGTCCACATGTTGTTAATTTAATGTGAGAGGTCTAGTGCTAAATAAACATGTAACGGTGCTAAGACATGAGGTTAACTCAAGTTGTGGAAGATGTCTACCTGGAGCCGCCCGACAAATCCGGCATCCACAAGTATAGGCTTAATGTTATAGTTCTAGTGCATAAACATATATATATATATATATATATATGTATATGTAAATAGCATGATTGATAAATAGAATTAATTGTAATTAATGGGAATTAAATGAAAGTCACAACAGTTAAAGGAGTGGAATGAGCGGGGAATGATAATAACTTATTATAAATTAATTACATTAATGAGAATGTCATATAATAGGTAGACTTGTCTTAGGGACAAGTCGAGATTATAACTTAGGTTATAATAAACGATTAAGAAAATGAGATAACTTATGTAATGGGATGAGTGGTACTTAATTATAAATTAAGTAATCAGTAATTAGGGAAAACAGAAACCAGTTGTTTTTAATAAGTAGAGAAAAGGGGGAAATTTATGAAATGTAAAAAGTTGTACTTAATCATAAATTAAGTAATCTGTAAACTTGGAATCTGAAATCTACTGATAAGAATAACATGTTAAGGCTTGTCCTAGGGACAAGAGGAAATTGTAACATAAGTTAAGTTATAATAAATGGAAAGGAGACTTATTAGTGAACCTTAGTTAAGCGATCTAAGTTAATAAGTAAATAACGATAAGTTGTAGTGACAATGTAAGATGGAATTATGATTAAGTAGGAGAGAGTGAGGCAAACTTATGAAATGAAATAAGTTATATTTAATCATAAATAATAAGTGACATGTTAAACATAAAATATGTGAATTGAGATATACTTAATTACATATTAAGTAGAACATGTTATTATGACTATGAAATCAAACAAGAATATAAAGGGAATGTGGATTACAGACCGTGGATCACAATATAGGGAATAACATGTTGTAGGCTTATTAATAAACTTAAATGGGTAAATTTATATGACTGAGATTAATAAGCAAGAGGAACTTGGTAACTTGAATAAGAAGTCAATGTGAATGGGAATAACCAAGTTAAATGGAAACCCGATGTGGTAGAGCAAGCGCATAATAGAATGTTTAAACATAGGGATAATAACATATTAAAATAAGGCGCTTAGACTAGCCCGCATATTTAAGATGTATAACCCAACAAGGTAGATCATCGTGGTGTCATAAGGCACGAGGGGAGCGCACATCCATCTGATTACTCTGTTAGCTCCGAAGGACTTGAAGTGGGAAGCACACAGCTTCCTGAGATAATTAAGGTGCTCATGGTAGTCCTCTGTGTGGTGGCAGATGTCTAGGCTGTGCTCGCAGAGGTTGGGTCGGCACGTTACTACCAGGTGGGTAGGCCTTGACTGCAAAAGTAGCTTTGCAGTCAGAATGATATGACGAGGTGACACCAGGGTGATTCAGCGATCGCCTCAAAGGGAGGCGAGGTCAGGACCAACAAGGATAGTAGATCGTCGGGTACCTGTCATCGGCAACCAGTGGGATGCGAAAAGACTAGAACTAAACCCAAGATGCTATTCACCTTTCACTATCAAGGTACGGTGGTTGAGGGAAGATGACAACTGGATGTTTAGATTATTTGTTAGGGAAAAGTCGCTTAGCTCTTGTAGTCATTAATAGTTGAAGGAGGGGCCGAGGTAGGGCCATAGCCACCATGAAAAAATAGACCTGAGGGATATCTGTATTTTGAGGCCTTTAAAGGCGGGGCCGTACAAATATGGAAAAGCTCCCAGCCGAATTCCGTGTTTCTTGTATTTCCCTGCCATGGAACTCGATGCACATTAGAGGACATGTGCGGTTAAGGCATCAAGTTATGATTTACGATACTCACATAGGAAAGTTTGGATATATGCATGTCTACTCTTGTGGTGTATCGTAGACTTAAGGGCATTACTCTACAATGGAATCTGACTCGATCGAAGGTGGCTCCGTACGCTTACGTAGCGTAGTAATGGATGATATATGCAGAATGTAACATTGTTATATAGAGATCCGTACATCACTCCGGCATAGGATAAGGGACTACGTACATTTCTGTGACATTACGATGGAGACCGTGTGAGTGGGGTACAATGGGGTGTACTTTAATATTGGGGGTGGCTATATATATACTGTACTAGGTTAATCCACTAGGAAGTAAATGGGTACGACGCATGTGTAAGCCTCGTGTACTGTTAACCCAAGTAACCTAATAAATAAGAAAATGTGATTGAACGATATACGTTGGGTTATCCAAAATGTATTGTTTAAATCCAGTCACCAGAACTTGTGTTCTGACCGCCTCCTCATAACATACTCGCAGGTTAGATTTGTGGCAGAGATATGATAGCTTTGGATACTGGCTAGGCAATATTATTAATATAGAAAGGTATACTTTGATTATATTATACTTTATCCATTCCGTTGTGTGATATTTTTTGAGCTCTGATATATTTTATATCTTTGTCTTTTCTGCAGGATACCAGAGCAACCAACATGGGTTTCGATGAATTAGAATTTTGAGGAAAAAAATCGATCTGTCGGAATTCGCGTTGTTACATCTGATATAAGAATTTAGGTTCAGGATTCCTGTATAAATAGTGAGTGAACGTATTTATATTTTTAAAAATATAAATATGTTGTATATATACCTTGATCTATAGAGGAACCCACTAAATAAAAAGAATATAATGTGGTAAGAAATGGGATGTTTGTTTTGTACACTGAAGGAATGAATATGGAAATCTGATATCCTTAGGAAATTTGGGTGGGAAGTGTACAATATACTTTGTATGGAAGAAAGATAAATCCCATATGATTAGTATTTGGGTTAGTGGGTTTGGCGGTAAAACCTTATAATTTAGAAAAAGGTTGAAAAGAGAAAAATGGATTAGGAATATATATAGTTGAGAGAATTAACTTTTTGGGAGTGTCTAGGAAAGCCTAGAAAAATTGGGAACCTGCTTTGAGTCTAACCTCATTGTTAACTTTTAAGAACTTGAAATTGTAAAAGTTTTGGGGAAATGGTTTATGGTGTTTTCAAGTTTTAATCTTAAAAGTTGTAGTTTTAAATATGTAAAGTACACATATTGAGTTTTAACGTAAAATAGGGTATATTTTGTAAATAGTGATTTCTTGTGAAAACTTTGTCTAAAGTAAAATTCTCTTAGTAAAAGTTGCACATTATAGAACATGTATAGCTCACTAGTTTTCTTATTATATTTCTTACAAGAATTTTTAATAAAGAAAGTTTTGAAGTCTCTATTCTTTTGACAATCATTTTTGATAAATTGTTTAAAAGAGAAAATTTTGTTGGGTGGACAAATTAAGTTGTAGAAATTAAGAATAGAGTAGATGGTTGCACCTTGTAGTAAGAGACTGAACTGACCTTATAGGTAAGAACAAGTTATAAACCCGATTGAGAAATAGTTGCCCTTATCTACTCCAATTTTTATGATTTGAAAAAAAATATGATTAACATTTTTTTAAGATGACATGTTTTTATGGTTTGGCAAAAGTGAGTTTTCATGAGGACAATAAAATTCTGACACTTCTAATTTCTGAAAGAAAATTTAAATGAAAAGACCAAACCGTGTTTTAAAAGTACGGAGTTGGTAAGGATTAGTCCTAGGAAAGATGGGAAAAGTTTTAAGGCTATGAAGAAAATAGCGAAAATTATCTTGGAATAATAGTATGTTCTCGTAGAATGTGTAAGCATTGAAAAGCCTAGAGTGTTGCTTGAAATAATTGTTGGCACACAGCTAGGACTAGTGTGACTACTAGATAGTAAAAGGGCAAGTAAGTATTTAGATCATGTTGCTAATTTTCATGTTAGGGGTTCAACGCGTCATTGCATTTATGTTGGGACCGCTCTGTTATTTTTCTTGTTGGGTAGTTAGGGTAACACCTAAACCTGTTGTGGATCCCATGGTTTGAACTTTTCTGTCTGAAGGGACATAGTCCTGAGATTCTTGGCCCTTAGTAGAAGATGTATAGATCATTTGTTTTCCTGTTTTAGTTGAAAGACTAGAAGGCTTATTTGAAAACTAAACTTAGATCAGATTATTAAATAAGCTAAGAGAAGAGTAAAGACATAACTACAAAGGAAACAACAAATTTAGTAAAGTGACAAACTTGACAAATTATGAGAAGAGATGAATAAGAGTAAAAAATTCCAAGATAAGATGGAAAAAGAAAAGTTGTAACAGAGAAAATTTTCTTATGTGGGTTGTGTTTGGATAGGAAAATAGGGGAATCTTTATAAATAGTTTCATAAAATCCAAGTACGGTTGGAAAAAGGTCGAAAAAGAAAAACGGGAGATGCGAAGTTTTCCATATACCGCCTTTTTGTAACATAAGAAATAGAATTTAGAAAATTAGATTTTTTTGAAATTCGAAAAAATAAAGTTGGTTGGTAGGATTTTGGATGCAACAATTGGATGAATTGCGCTCTTGCTCTGCAAGAATGTAAGAAATTTAGATGAAAATATATTTTGATTTTCAAAATATTGCATTCATGTAGAACTGCCAGTATATTTAGGATGTGAGTATCATATTTTAAAAGGATTTTTGAAAAATTTGCATACACATAGGAGGTACCTCTTAGGCATACATGCATTATTATGTTGTATTTCACTTTGCACAAGTGCACAATGTTTGCAAAAATTGGATGCACACATGATGGATGTATATTATGCGAGGGGTTAATTGATTTTTACCCTTATCAAATTTCGGGGACAAAATTTCCTAAGGGTGGGAGAATGTAACACCCGGCATTTTATGACAAATTAATAATTAAGTAATGCATATATATGCACAGACATAAATGTATATATGAAGAATAAAATAAAGATAATGCAAATAAAAATGTAATGCGTGCATTAAAAGAAAGAAGGGATTGGTTGCATGTGGTGTAAATATGTTGCATGCATTGATTATGCATTAATAATAAAAGAGAAATAAAAGAAAAAGATTCATACAATGTTTAAATGAGACATTGTAACAAATATGAAAAAAAAGAGGAATAAGAAGAGAACAATAACTACCATTGTTCTAAGCTTTGTTAACAATAGCCTTAGTAGCCCAGTTGGTTAGAGCATGTGACTTGCATGCAAGAGGTATAGAGTTCGATCCCCGCCGCCGTCATATATTTGTTTTAAGGGAACGGCTGAAATAACACATGTTCATGATAGGAAATATATATATAAACGCATATATAGGGAAAAATATACATATAAGGAAGTAAAGAAAATATATGTATATATACGAGAATATATATGTTTATATGTGCAAAAATACATGTATACAAGAGATAAAGTTCAAGACAAGGCTACAATTAATGAAATATAGCAAGAATCAAATAACAGTGCAACACCATTTGAATTTTGAAAACGAAAAGAAAGTTGTGCATATATATACGCATAAAATGGTCATTAGAAGATTTGTATACGTATAAGAAAATTTACATGTGAATATAACAGTTAAATAAATTCTAGAAATTCAAACTTCTGCGCCAAAACAGCTCGTGGGACCCATAGGGGGGTCGACACCCCTGTAGGGGTTTCGACACCAGGGTCGACACCGGGTCGACATCCCTGTAGGGGGGTCAACACCTCCTGTAACAACTCGCACCTCCGTTCACACAAGATATTGACCCCAACTTAGCCACCGTATAGGGTTTTGTTCCTCAAAAGGCATTTGCGTTAGTAAGAGATGGGCTCTACTATATAAGTACCCACTTCACACAGGCTTCCATAATGTGGGACTTAGGGATGTTACATTCTCCCCTCCTATAGAGCCCAACGTCCCCGTTGGCTCACAAACACCTCACCCAGGCGCTGTGGTCCACACAGGAGCCACAATTCCTGATGGGTATTGGCTCTGATATCACTGTAACAACCCGCACCTCCGTTCACGCAAGATATTGTCCCCAACTTAGCCACCGTATAGGTGTGGGGTTTTGTTCCTCAAAATGCCTCGGCGTTAGTAAGAGATGGGCTCTACTATATAAGTACCCACTTCACATAGGCTTCCACAATGTGGGACTTAGGGGTGTTACACCTCCCATATACAGCCAGATTAATCGATGAATCTGGACTATTTTCTTAACTAGATTTAATGCTAACTCAGTGCTGCGTGTATGATAAGATCCCGAACACGTATAAATAGGCTAGCAGAGCCTAGCCTAAATCTCACATTCTCTGAGACAATGTCTAAGCTTTGCCATTCTTCCTCCTCCTCAAATCTCTTCAGAAAAATAAGATAATTAATTTAGGAAAATTATGAATCAAGATCTGGAGGAAAAGAATGAATCTTAATGAGAAGGTTTTCAGAATCATATGCGAAGTAAGGTAAATTCTTAGATTTGGTCTATTCAATTTTCTTCCTCTTTCTTCCCTTTTTATTTGAATAAAAATTGTGGATCCATGGTTGTTAGGTTCTAAATCCAGTTAGGGGAAACCATGGAATGCTAGATCTGGACCAAATCCAGGAATTGGAAAGAAAATTAGGTGAGTGGATTTAAGTTATATCATTTTTGATAATGGCGTATTATCGTTTAGCATTCCCCGTTAACATGTCATGTAAATCTGATATAATGAATAAAAGGGTTGAAATGCTATTAGCTCTTCTAGTCTTTAGTAGTTGAGGGAAGGGCCGAGGTGGGGCCATAGCCACCATAAAAAGAGACCCGAGGAATATCTGTATTTTGAGTCCCTTAAAGGCGGGCCCGTACATATATGGAAAAGCTCTCAACCGAGCTCCGTGTTTCTTGTATAGCCTTGCCACGAAACTCGGTGCACATTAGAGGACATGTTCGGTTAAGGCATCAAGCTACGATTTATGATACGTACATGGGAAAGTCTAGACACATGCATGTCTACTCTGGTTGGTCTACGTAGACTTGAGGGCATTACTCTGTGATGGAATCTGATTCGACCGAAGGCGGCATACGCTTAGGTGGCGAAGTAATGGAAGATATATATGGAACGTAACATTGTTATATAGAGATCCGTACATCACTCCGGCGTAGGATGAGGGACTGCGTACATTTCTATGGCATTACGGTGGAGACCGTGCGAGTGGGGTACCATAGGGTGTACCTTAATATTGGGGTAGCTATATATATATATAGTATTAGGTTAATCCACTGGGAAGTAAATGGGTACTACGTTGTGTAAGCCTCGAGTGCTGCTAACCTAAGTAACCTAATAAATTAGAAAATGTGATTGAACGGTATATGTAGGGTTATCCAAAATGTATAGTTTAAATCTAGTCTCAAGAACTTGTGTTCTGACCCCCTCCTCATAACATACTCGCAGGTTAGATTTGTGGCAGAGATATGATAGCTTCGGATATTGGCTAGGCAGTATTATTAATACTTTAAGGCTACATTATGATTATATTATACTTTATCCATTCAGCTGTGAGATATTTTCTGAGCTCTGATATATTTTATATCTTTGTCTTTTCTACAGGATACCAGAGCAACCAACACAGGTTTCGATGGATTAGAATTTCGAGAAAAAATATTCGGTCTGTCGAAATTCGGGTTGTTACGCTATATCATGTCAAAATTACAATTAACCTCCAGAACTATGCTTTCGAAATCTGGGGTGCTGATAAAGATAAAATTTTGAACTAACATAACGACCCAAAAATCTCCTGCTTTTCGCCTTTCGAATCGACCATAAACCACAAAGTCCAACCCAAAAGGCAGAAACTCTAGAACCGTTAGGGGATACAAAACATCATAACAAAACACAAAAGAATTTTTCATTGTTATTACAACAATTTTACATTAGAGTACAGAATACATCAGAGTACATCGCAAAAGATCAGAAAATATATACAATGGAAACATAACTACATTCAGGGAAAGACTATCAAATGCTCTGGATAGAGCTTTAGCTTTAATACAGATTCTTGGTCTATAGAATATCTGCAAAACATAAAATACAAGCTGCCGGTATGGAAGTCATAGGACTGGTATGAGAACCAAAGCAGTTATTATACTTTATTTTAAAGTTGGGTAAATCACCTGACCATGCCATATAAGACAGAACGGTTTTTCTCCACATGAATACCAGTCATAAAAACTCGCAATGCTTTTTGAAAAATTAAGCCATTATAAGATGCAAGTCCCATCACACAATGCAAGCGCAAACCGAAAGATAGATTTTTGTCTTATAATAACCAAACATGTTGCGATTTTTTATTATTATTATCGCTAGTGCATAGTGTGGAAATTAATTTCGAAAATAATGTATCAATCTTAGAAGGCATAATACCCCATTTGATTATATTGCCATATAGGTATACAATTGAAAACATAAAGGTTCGTATTGAAAGTTGGATATCTATCAATGAACAAGCCAAAGGATCTTCCTTAACCGTTCAGAACACCCTAGTATATGTCCCAAGACTCAGCACACGATCCTTAGATCGGCAGAGCTAGCCCAACAATACGTGGTGAGTTCGATTACTCCTGAACATAACATTCCCCGGTCGTATCTGACCGTCATCCCGATCGTTGATTGACCATCATCCAAGATGCCTCAATCCATCATCCACATAAATAAATTGCTTAGGCTCCAACCATGGCATCACCTTTAACGTCAGTCCTTATTCTACTGGCTTTCATCCTATTTTCGGCCATTTCCGGGTTGTGGGGCTTGCCAAAGTCATGTTTCAACACAAAGCTATGTTATATCAGCCACGCTTAGATCATCATCCACAATGCTATGTTTTTCAACAAGAAGCTTTAATCAATCAGCAACTTAACATGCCACATTGTCAATTCACACATATGACCAGTTTCTATTAATAATATAACCTTTGAGTTCATACGTCTCAAAAAAGGGTGTTAAGCTAAGAGAATAAATTCTCCGCCACCACAGATATATCATCAATAGAAACTAATCAGTTGTGTTATGAAATACAACGTCATGCACACATCCATTTACAAGTTCATTATAGGTCTGAACGAAATCAAAGGCACCTTATTCCTCGTTCAATTAAGGAGAGAGGGCCTTGCATATCCGGTCAATCTCAAAGTACGTCTGGACGACCGCCACTTATAACCTCGTCTTGGGTGTACATCCCAATCAAGACATTAGCAATAACACAAACGATGTAAAGGTCTCCAGTCATCAACCACTGTCTTCGGTATCTTTAATACTCGTCGTATTAGTAATTCAGAATGGGTTGAAACACGGTCTTTTCGAGTAACTGCCGCATCTATAAAATCAAGCTATATATAAACATATCATAAGTCTGATTCCAATTCATAATATTCTTTTACTCAAATATCCTTTACATAGGGAATTTCTTCCCTTAAATCTTATCAAATATTTATATCATTTAAACCCTTGTTTTAATCTTTCCTTGGAAATCATTTCAAAAAATTATATAATCTCTTTTCACAAACTTTACTCAAATTAAGGTTTATAAGCCTTGTCAGGATTATCGAGCCTTACAAAAAGGTAATCTCTTATATCATTATCCCATTCCCATCCTATTCATCCCATGAAGTAAGACTGATGATACTCCATATCCAACACCCCTCATGTTTTGGTAAATTTAATTACCTTCTTTCTTTTCAAATCTAATTAAATATTCATTAAAACTCTAACTTAGTTTTAATCTTTATTTCATTTAATCAAATCTTTATTGAAATATTTATTACAACTCAAACATAGTTTTAATCTTCATTTCATTTAATCAAATCTTTATTTTTATTGAAATATTTATTACAACTCAAACATAGTTTTAATCTTCATTTCATTCAATCAAATATTTATTGAAAGATTTATTACAACTCAAACTTAAGAAATCATCTTTCCTTTTACTGGGTTAAAGAACAAATGTTATTTAAAACATCGTTCACGATAAACCCAACATCAAACTTCCATTCAAATTAAATTTATTAATTGGAAAATTCCACTTTGGAATACTTCATTAATCTTAATTAAAAGATCTATTCTACAAACTTTATTTTAAACTTGGTTTAAGAACAGTGTTATTGATCAACACAGCATTCACAACAAACCAAAAATCTAATTTGATATCAAATATAAGGCTGTAAATAGGAATCATATCAACTTATATTCAACATCAAATTCTGAAACCGACAAATACTATATAGGGAATAACGATATGTCTATCTTCCAAATTCCTTAAAATAGTATCCGTATAATTACAGAATCAAATATTGAAATATTTGAAGATTATTTCCATTCGAACCCAAATGAACTTAAGTTTGAAATCTTTTAGTTTATCTTCAAACTAAACTTCAAAATGTTGATTTACGATGTTATGTAAATCAGGTCAAACGTTCAAAAGTTCAAATCATAGTTCAAAACCTCTCAATTCCTGCTTAAATCATTAATTTTGATTTATCAATAAATTTTCAATATTTTGAATAATTTTTATAAGGCCCTTTTAGTCGGTTTCCAATTTCGGTCACCGAACTGCATTTATAACGACCTTTTCAAAAATAGATTTGAATTTATCTTAAAATCTAACTGTTGGACTTTAACACTTCCAATTTCATTTGAAAACTCGTTTCATTTTGTAACCAACATTTTTCATTTTGGGAGAATCCGACGGTCGGATATCCCAGTATGTCAATTCAAAGTTAATGGTTGAAGTCCACGAACTACCGCTGCGCTACAAGTCCTATTCAGACCAAATTCGATTTATAATTAAATTAAATTGAAACCCTTCCAAAATAATTTATTAATTATATATAGTGTATATAATTATTTTGGAAACTCTATGTCAATTATTTCTCTTGAAAACCCAACATTCCATTATTTAATCATTTTTATGTTACTTTAAGAATTAAAATAATATATTTTAAAAAAAATGAAGTCCAAATTGTCTTGACACTCGTTATAAAAATAAATGAGACAGTATTGAAAAGAAACTTCTTTTAAAACTTTTCCTACATACCTTAACTGGACTTCACTTTTATCCATTACTATTCATTTTCAATTTAAATTTGAAAACAAGCCTTTATTAATTAAATATTAATTCAAATCATCCTTTCTTTTACAAATACTCACTTTCCAAACTATTTTGAATTTAAAATTCTAACTTTCATTTTTTACTAAATAATTGTTAATAAAATATTCAATTTAATTCCGAACAGGAATGAGGTTCAACCAATCACCATATAATTCAATTTATATGGATTTCATATATCATTAACATTCAATAATAATTGTTAACAACGATTAACATTCAATTACCACAAATCATGGTATATACACAATATAAGCCTTAAACAATTGATGCTTATATGAGTTTGTCAATCAGTAGATTGATCGCAATAACAATCAATGAGGCATATTTCAACCTTCAGTGTCAACCAATCATCAATCAATTATCCAAATAGGGTTCACATCAGTATACATTAACCAGTAATTAGTTGATTACTTTCTAATGACCATCTAAGGTTCAATCAGTCCCCAGGTCAACACTATTAGTTTTAGGTGTCACATACCCAAGCAACTACATGTGTATGGTTTAAAATCACATTTTTTATCATACTTGACCACATTAAACCTTATCATATTCCCAAATCGTCATTATAACAACTTATGATCATCATAAGCATTAACTAATCTCCCAACATAGTAAAACTAGTTAGATTAACTAAACTAGTTAACAAAACTTGAGTATGGAGTTCTCATCGAGGGATCCACTCCTCCAATCTTTAAAATAAGACTTCTCTAACTTCGATTTACCCAAGATTACAATTTTCTCAATCCAAACTACCACTCATTAATAACATATTTATTTATTTATACTTATACTTGGAATCAAAAGAGGAAAATCGGATTATAAGGGTTTTAAGGGATAGGAAGCTAAGTGGGGACAACGTCTTAGGGGATATGGGGTCCACACGTGGATGAGGGCTAGCGTAGGTTAGTGGGGTGGGTGGTAATGGGGGCTGGCATGAGCTGGCGGGGTCCGGGGAGGGGGAGATTTGTTGGAAATTGAGCTTAAAGGTGGAAATTAAGGTTTTACAAAAGGGATTTAGGGTTTTCAAGGGAATAAGAGGCCATGGCTTGAGAGGGGGCTGGAGTGGGATGGTGCGCAGGTGGGGAGGAGGGTTGGAGGTCGGTGGTGCAAGGGAAGGAGATGATGTGGGTCTTGGAAGGAAAAGGAAGGAGTAATGGAGTTTAAAGGAGAAGAAAGTGAGGGGAAAATGGAAAAAGAAAGTGAAATGAAATAAAAAGAAAACTTCACATGTTATTATACTCTGGGGGTGGCCTTTGGAAGAGCATGACACATGTAGGGGAGGTACGATGTGTTGTCTAATTGGGAGAAGAGGTGGGAATTTGTGTAGGAAGGGATAAGGATGAACTTAATTAAAGGATTAATTTATATTTCAGGTTAACTTAGGGAGGTTGTATGTAATGTCCCAGATTTTTCAACGTTAATTATGAATATTTAAAACTGTTTTAAATATTGATTTGGTAATGTTAATGGATTTTATATCGAATTTATTTAATAAAATGGGGTTCGGATGTATATATTTATAATATAATTCAAACGAGCTCGTAATAACGCGGTAGTTTGTAATATTGAGTTTTGAACTTTAATTGAATAGTCGCTATAAATCCATATGTTCAAATAGTCGCTACGGAATTCGTAAATAAACGATAACGTTTATTTAATAAAATATTAACAGTTTTTACATATATTTGAATATTGTTCTGCCCGAGATTTTAAATATTGAGTTCAAAATTATATATTGGTTTATTTTGAAGTTGTATAAGAATTCATTTGAAAATATATGATAATAATATTTTATTATTATTTAAATATGATTTGTTTTGGAATTAAATATTATTTTATCGATATTATTAAGCCTAAGAAATGATTGCTTTTCAAACGACATCCATTTTTTACAAAACAAATTTTATTGGAATACATATAATTTATTATGTTAGATTTCCAATTTGGAGCCAAACGGAGTTGTTTAATCGGTAGATGAAATTTAAAGATGAACCGATAAATATTTTGAATATAAAATAATGCCATTTTTGCAAATGGAATCAGTTTTCAACGAAATTAGTTTTGTTGGGACCGGAACATCGAGACAAAGCGATGTGTCCATTTTTGTTGCGTTTGGAGTTCATGAATATCATGCGAATTTAGGGCATTTGACGTAAATAGTGTACACGTTAAATAAAATCTACCCTTTTGTTCTGCCTATCCTATAACTAACACCGAGAACATAAGCAGTTCATTTTCTTTAAAATTTTCCACAAACTAAAATGCAGCGCCACATACAGATAAAGAAAAACACTCAGTTGACATGAACAGACATGAATCTCCATCAGCCGACCTAAATACCATCAACTCACCAAGAAAGGTAACTCATATTTTCAACTCCTAAGAGAAATGGAAATGCAGACCTACCCTTTCATTTCTTTCTTCTCTCTCTTTAGCCGAAATACCATTTTGTTTCTTTCTTTCACCAGACGTTGTTCCTATCTCTTCTACAATCCCTTCTATAAATATAGCATACCATTTTCTTTTCTCCCTCACAAGCAAATTAAAACCCAAAACATCCCATTTGTTTCTTCTCAGTAAAAAAGAAAATATATAAACGAGCCTAACAGTGTTTCAGTAAACATCATTACAACTAAAAATTAAATTATACGGCAGCATGGTGGCCGGAGCATCGATAGAGTCGCGATGGTGTTTGGGTCAGTATCAGATGGTCGGTGGGGTTCGTTCCGGTGGTCATGGAGCAGCATCAGGAAGTCGGCGCGGATGTGCACCGTGATGGAAGATGTGGTCACGGAGTCTCCGGTATGGGAGGGAGAGAGAAACAATGAGGAACGAGGTCATGTTGGACGAGAGTATAAGGTTGAGCAATGTATGTAACAGGTGGGGGGCATTCTGTTTGGGCACACATGGAGCAGAGGTTGTGATGTGCACGTAAAAATGCACATTTATATTCACATATTTATTCTTGTTTAGTGCTAATAAATGTCATATGTGGGTATTTTATCATGTTTAAACCATAATTCAATTGATTTCAAAATATCATATATTCATCGTCTTACAAAGGAAAAATGGTCATTTTTGTGCTTAAGTTATTTTGAGAATTTTTACTTAGACATTTTTCGTTGTTTTTGTAGACATTTGGTGCATCTAGAAGAGAGCTTCACAAAGATTTATATGCATACAAAAGGAATGAAGAGGAAATAATTCTCATACATAATCATGGAGGACCCACTTACTACACTTAGAATCTAATGGACAAATTAGTGGATGATAAAGCTTCAGGCAAATTTGATGATGGAGTAATTAAAGCGTGATGATTAATTGGTGGCCATGTTTCCTAAAGGGCATTCTTGGTAATACGCTAATGTTGAATTAGGGTTTTTCACATGTATAAATAACCCCTGTATGTTGATGTAAAATTCATCTTGGATTTTATTTAGTTTAGAGTGGCTAAAATCAAAACTCTATTTTTCTTACATGGCTTCTTGCCATTTCTTTTTTGTAATCTCTCGTTTTAATGCAATCTTAATTTGTTGTTTTTTATTTACATGTTATTTTCTTTTGTGCTAGCGTAGCTTTATTTTATGCCATTAGTTAGTTAAAATCTTTTCTTCATTACTTGCTAGTTGTTCTTCAATAATGAAATCTTTTTATGTTATCATTGAAACCATTATGAGTAGTTAAACCCCTTCAATTTAGGGGTAGTGAAGCTCTCATGATTCATGAATAATTAACATAAGAATTTCATGTTTCTAACTCTCTTATTTGAGCTTAATCTAAATTTGGATATAGATAAAGTAAAGATTTTATATGGTAAAAATTGATAGCACATATTGTTCGATTATTCCCAAATGTGTTATACTCGTATCATTAATATAATCATACTTTATCACAATCTAATTCATTTTAGAAAAAGTAGTGACATTAAAAGTGAAATCATCCTTGATGTTCTATGTAGTTAGTGAACATTAACATACAAAACATACTCATAATGTTTCATTTTTATTAGAACTATTATTTTCTATGTGAAAATTAGGGCTTTAGTTTGTATTGAAAATTGATGATTTATGTAGCTTGAATTTTCTAGCATATAAATCATGCTTGTATGAATACAACACTTAATGTGCTAGTTATTAAAGAGAGTTAGAACCATTTTTTATGTTAATCAGATTGATGTTGATAATGAATCTACTCCTAAATTGTCTCTTAGTCTCATATTTGTATTCATTTTAACATTATTAGTTTTCTTTTAGTTTTTAGTTAACAATTTCACTCGCTTTCGGTTTGATTTGATTGGGTAAGATTAGAATAAATTCTTTCCCTGCGGATCGACCTGTATTCGCCATGTACTATGATTGTATGTCGTGCACTTACGGTTATTATTACGATATTTTGTTGACGGTTTTCTAATTCGATAGAAAACCCGTTTGCAAACAGGTTGGACTGGAGAGGGGTTGTGTGAGAGGAAGGAACTGTTTAACGCATGCATGGGGAAGTGGTGTTCCAAATAAAATGTTGGAGAAGGAAAGTCGGTTGCGGGAGTTTATATGGGTAAGAATAGTAGCAGCATTTATACATATATACGAAAAAAAGAGAATGGATAAGAAAATTGTTGGAAGAGGAATTAAGCACAGCAGATGGGTTCTAGCTGAATGAAAGTAGCAGGGTTAGAGCGAGCAGAGGAGTGGGCTTTATGCGAAAAGCAGTTGAGGGGTTGCGTGAAGCTGAAGCATGGAGGAATGGTGACAAGAGAAGAGGAAACTCTAGTGTATATGGGTGGCTTGGGCTTGTAACCAGGTGTTGGCAAGAGGAGAGAGGGATGCTGAAGTTGACGGTTTTGGGGTAACGTAGGATGGAGTTGTGTGAAGTGGTTTCATGTGTGAACCAAAAGGGAGCGGGTTTGTTTAGAAAGTATGGGGAAGAATGGTCAGCAAGTAGGGAAGAAACAATAGTGACATGGGTTGGGATTTACAATACTGGGCCTTAGGCTTCGCATAAATAAATAAATATATAAGCGAAACAAAAAAAATAAAAATGGGGTGGACGGAACGAAGCGACAAGGAAATATGCAGGTATCGTGCTTTTTGTTTCAAACTAAAGAAGGGCCAAACCGGTGACAAGCAACCGTGTTACGAAAGGAGTTTGGGAATTTGGAAAGCGGGAAGTAATTATACAGGCCGGTGATGATAGAATAAGGTAATTAGCTTATATTTAGATAACTAAGTTAATTAATTAATTCATATTATTTAAAATGTGTAATTAGGGGTTTCTTATTATCTAATAAAGACATTAGTTTAAACCATGAATCTATTTAATCGTATGCATATAGTGTGTATAATGTTCACATACGTGCATAGAATCAGACGAATCAGCCACGTTGGAACCGTATCAGAGAGCACAACATTTTGGAATGGCGGAGTTGGATGCAGCTGGAAGCTTGTAAAACGAACCGTTTTGACGATGTATGGAAATCAAGGTGAGTTCAACTCACTCAGTTTATCCCGTTTATATTTTATGTAAACCGGGTTTTTATTTGTGTGCAAATGTTCGCTAATGATTAATGGTTTGATGGCTGATGGCATGGATGCTGAATATTTTTAATATTCATTAATTAATTTAAAATTTTGTTTAATTTAGTCATATTAGATTATTATTTTAACAATCATATTCCAAACTAGGTAACTTACTTGTTTTGTTAAGTTTATAATAATATAAACGTATTTAATAAATAATGGGATGCTTGAGGAGTTGTTGCCGATTGATTGTTGATTGTTATTAGTTGAACTGTTTATTTCCGTAATTGTGATAAATATATTGATGTATTGAAATTGAGGTAACCCATTTTGATGTAGGGAAGGACGGGTTGGAGAAATTCAATCAAATTCCTCAATAATATTGATAATGTTTATCAATTGATTTAAGTGTTGCTATTGAATGTGAAATTGGTTAATATTTCACGGTTTGGCACCTTAGTGGTCGTTTGCCTCTTTAGTACCGTTGTATAAGACTAATTTGTCGAAACCGATTTGAAATCAATTTTGAAATGTTTTAATTGATTTTTATATTAGAATTGAACGTATCATTCTAAGTGAGTATAGAAGGGAAATTTATCTTAATAAAATAAATTTCGGCGTTTGTTTTAAAGGTAATTACCGAAGTTTAAATCTGCGGTTTTTTATAATCGGTTAGTTATAACTAAAGTTGATTTTCGAAATATCATTAAATAAATAAATAAGTGTTAAATAACTGATTTTACTAGTGAACTTGAGTATGTTGGTCGTGTTAAGAACATTTTAATATCATAAATGGAATCTATAAGTTTTCAAATATCTTGGGATGAGTTATAAGGAATAGTGAACATACGTGAATGGATTCAAGAAATAGAAGGTGATTTTCCCAAAACTAATGAATGTTTTGAAATCATTATTTTACAAATATGGGAAATGGAAATAAAAAGTGCTTTGAGAACAGGATTGTGAATTTTTAAATGAGATTTTAATTGAAATGTGAATAAGGATTTTTATCGTATTTGAACAACTAATAATAGTTGTTGGATATGACTTGTAAATAATATTTATAAAAGCGATACTTAAAGGAGTAAAAGTCTGATGTAGGTTTGGCTGAGTTGAATTACCTTTTAAGTGTCGATCTGATGTTGGTTTAGGTGTTAGGGGTCGTATACTTAGAGAATTATTCACTAACTGACTTACGTTCAGATGTTAATAAGGTTAAAGCATTGAATTGAATGGATATTCTTTTATTAAGTAAGAAGTGGAAACATTTTCCAAATATTGAAAGAATTAGATATTTAGAGTTTTAATCAACCGATGGTTAATTAAAGAGGCCACATGATGCTAGATATTGAATCGGTGAATTCATTTTCTTTTTATGGATGAATGGTTGTTCTATTTTGATAATTAAATAACCGACTATCAAAATTCAGCCAATGACCGTTGGTATGGAAAGACCAGGGTCGAATTTATATTTGAAAACCATTCCGACCAGTAAATACATAACGTTGATGATAGAAGATGGAGTAATTGAAGATCGTGGATCTTCATAAGCGGAAGGATTACTTGTCGAATATTCTCTGGCAGTACAACCAGAGGTATTTTGACGTGATTCGTTCGTGATTGAGATTTAACCGATTTGCAAGGACTACCCGCTACTGATCCTTAGGTTGCGTTAGGAGAGTGCCTTCGGTTTATCCAGTCCTAGGACAACTTGTACGGACGAATGTCCGACATAGTAGGCCTGACAAATCACGTACGGTTGATCTCTTAATGATATTATGTCTAGTGGCGGAGGATTTGTTTCTCTTATCTTTTGTGCCCTTAATATTTTTAGGAAATCAATTAGTGATTTGATGGGCTTGGCGTTGTGGCATTCAGAGTAAATGATGGTGTGCTGTTCTAGAAAATAAACGTAGCCTCGTGCCTCACAATCGGGAAATGACAAAAATCGGGCAGGCAGCATGGCTAGTTGGGTCCACTATTTCAAATCTCGCAAATATCGCCCGAGATCTCCTCCGATATCTCATTTTGGGCTCCTTTCGAAACGAAACAACAAATATCACTCTAAATCTCCTTTTGAATATATTGCCCGAGATATTGCAATATCGAACGATATATCGACAGAGACGAAATATTGGAATATCGTCCAAGATCTTAGTTTTTTTAGTTAAAATTTAAATTTGTGCCTGACCTAGAACTATAATTAAAAAAATCAAATCTAGTCATATCAATCTTTTGTTATTTTACAGTTTGCATGTTAAATGACTATATTGTATGTTCGTATATGTTTTACAATGCTTATGATGTTCATATTCGTCTTTTTACATACATGTTACTTATGAAATTATGTATTTTATGGTCTATTTATGCTGAATTTTTTAATGTTTTGGATCCTTTTAATGTTTCCTGTCTAACAATATTCCTGTTTTAAGCATATTACGATTAGAGTATGAATGATATTTCACAAAATAAAGAATAAAAAGGTTATTTTGAATTTTAAGTTTAAGTTACTATATTTAGCATTCATAAAAATCATTTTGTTAAAATATCATTTTTAACATATCATGTACCTTGAGATTGTTCCGATATGAACTTTAAGACCTGAGATGAAAATCTGAGACAAACTCCCGAGGTAGACTCATCTCGTCCGAGATCTCCCCCGATACGAGACCGAGTCTATAAAATCCCCGAGACGAAACGCGACCGATATTCGAGATTTAAAACCTTGGTTGGGTCGCTCCCAAGCAAGATGTATTATCACCAATCTAGAGAAATTCCTTATTTGTCCTTCTTTTGATTCTGTATCTCCACGGATGGACAGTGGGCCCTTACAGCTGTCGGGTGATAATACATTTGCTACACTCAAGCTAAACGAGTAGGTAGTCATGTGTGGCCAGGTTGCAAGATATTCTTGTTGAACACCAGTGTATCCCCTCCAGAGTACACTGATCGGGAGGTAGTCTCATACCTTGTCATAGTTGGAATCTAATCGCCAATAAGAGGCCCATGGTTTTTGATTATATACTGTATATGTAGAGCATGAGATGCAAGCGTTTTGCTACTTGGTTATTTATTTGATAGACACTATGATTATATCACTGAATTTTCATATCAAAAATGTTTTGCATTATAGTAAGAATAAAAATCGTCCGTGTTTATGTGTGGGCTGGTCTTACTATTACCTTTTCTTTCAAAGGGTTTTCAAAGTTAAGCAATATAGATGTTATCTATAAACTTAGATAGTTTTTCTCATGCTGGTTCACTAGTCTGATCCGTGGCGTTTGTAATGCTCGGGTCAGCCCGAGTTACAGGTTCAGGTTATCGGATGTTGTGGAGTTCAAAGACGAGCTGGAGGAGTCCAGACATATGGTATATACAATATTATTCCGTTGCATGTTGCATTAGAGGACATGTTGTTATAATCATTCGGATTGTTTTGACTGCCATACTCTGAAGATGTAAGTATTATTTTTCAAGTTCTTTATAAAGGATTATTTCTATATTACATTTGTTCCGCTGCGATGTGAGACTCTGTATGGTGTTGGTTCTTCTTCTTATTCTTCTATTATAATATTTCTTTCTTTCTTATCTCATCCTTTTATTTCTTTCTATTAGCTTTCTAGGTTTTCGATACTTGAGTTTGGGCAAGGAATGTATTAGTGTTTAAATCAGAGTGTTGAAATTCCCCTGATGCTACATTTGGTATCAGAGCAAGGTTCAGTAGTAACCTTGGCTCTATGGCGTAACTCAATAGAGATTGGGTTAGTAACTCCCTTGATTGAGTTTGAATATATATATATACGAGAGAGCGTATTTGTAGATTTTAGATAAAAATGTTTTATATTGGGTTGATTGATCGGTTTAGTATTGGGAAACCATATTGAACCGGCAATTGACACAATATCATTTTATAAAGAGGGTAAATGAAATAATTTTATCCAAATTATATTTTTATATAGAAAAGGAAATATTTTTCTTAAATTATAGTAATATTGGATGTTTGGTTGTTTGATTGGTTTTTTTGGAATTCAGACTAACTTAAGAACTGAAATGAAATAAATTTAGAATTTTGAAATCAAATGAATAATCAATTGGATATTAATGAATTGAAATTAACGTATGCTAAACCAAAATGAATGCAGACCAGTTTGTGTCAGTATTAAATATAATTCAAAAAATTTGGTAGTTTGTTATCTGATTTTGTTGAATGAAATTCATTAAATGAGTCACTTAAGAAGTTGAATGAAATGAAACTAAATGATTTAACCTTGTAATTGTTACATGTGTTATAAGTTGAGCAAAGTGCAGTTTGCAGAAGACCATTGGAGTTTATCTGATTACAGAAATTGAAGTACAGTGTAACACCCCGCAATTTTAACTCAAGATAATAAAATAAGGATAACTTAATTAAATATTCAGAATTAAGTAAAACGGACCTCGCCATTGCATCTGTCTCGAAATTCTGGTCAAGATAGCCTGGTTTGCGTAAAACGGACATCGTATGAAGAAGTTATGAGCATTAGAAGTTTGTATACTACGTGTGTATATATATATTGAATAAATATATCCAGAAAATTCGAAAATCAGTTCAAAAATCAAAATTCATGAGCGGGAGAAGTTGGAGGGAAGTTAGACCGTTGGGGGTCGACCTAGGGGTCGACCACCCGCGAATCTGGAAAGTTCTTTTCTGACGTAGACAATTCTAATGTTTTTAAATTAAATCTAAGGGTCCTGGTTCCTCCGCTACACCTATAAATAAGACCTTAGACCTAACCCTAAATCTCATAATTTGGCAGCTATGCTGGAGCTCTACCATTACTCTCTCTCCCCCCCCCTCCTCATATATATTCAGAAACTTAGATTTATAAGTTAGAAAAACTTAAATTAAGATCTGGAGGGAAGAGATTGATGCTTTTTTAGGAGTTCAGAATTACGTGAAAAGCAAGGTAATGTTCCAGATCCAATCTATTCAATTTTTCCTCCTCTTTCTTTTCCCTTACTCTTTTAGTAAAAATAGTAAATCCATGATTACTAGGTTCTGAATTCAATTAGGGGAAATCATGGAAGATTAGACCTGGATAGATCCAGGATTTGGAAAGCTTACGAGGTGAGTGGATTTAAGCCATATTATTTTAAATATGCATAATCGTTTAGTATTCCCCTTTTTATTAATTGCGAGATTGCCAGATTAATTATAAATTGTTGCTGTAACGAGTTGAAATGTTAATATGAATATGTCTGGAAATTCCTATGTTGAATTGGCTAAAGTATTGAATGTTTATATTTTGGAGAAAATAAACTTGTTAGGATATGAATAGCCAATTTAGTGATTGTAACTACATGATTTACTTGTGGCATATTATTATGTAATTGACATGTAACTTTTTAGATTTGAACATTTACCCGATTAAATGCTTACATGTCAAAAATTAGAATTAAATACATGCTAAAAAAGGACATGTGCCAAAATATAGGCATAACTTGATGACACGTGAATTGGATTACATTGGACATATGAAGAGGGTAATATGCCAAAATTGTATATGGAAAAAGAGGATAACTATTAAAATATGAACATGGCTAAATACACAGTAATTTGGAACTGTAACGCCTTAGACACGAGGTTAGATTGCACTTGTAATAGAAGTCCGCCCGCCCGGCATATCCAGAATTCACAAGTGGTAAATCTAATGTGAGAGGTCTAAGTGCATAACTAAAAATGGTACTAAGGCACGAGGTCAAGTCGACTTGTGATAGAAGTCTACCCGGACCCGCCCGACAAATCCAGCGTCCATAAGTGTAGGCTTAATGTGAGAGGTCTAGTGCTTATATATATATATAATAACAAGATATGAATAAATGGCAATGATGGTAATTAAATGTCTAACTCAGAAAATAAGAAAGGAAGGGATGTAATGAACTGAGTTAGTGTGATACAAAGGAAAAGTAATGTATTACCCTAAATGACCTATTTCTGAGAACGTTGTTGCAAGTAGCCACAGTAAATAAAGAAAAGTAAAGAAATTACTTGCTACCATGAATTTAAATGGGAATACGTTATGAAAATAAATCATTGATTCCTTCTATCAAACTGATTAGGTGCATGAAGTGTTTTACTGAATATAATAAGGAATATATATTATGGTGAATGAAGAATAATGGTTTACATCAGTAAATGGTTTAAAAGGGGAATGATAATAACCTATTATGAATTAATAACATTAATGAAAATTTTGTATAATAGGTAGACTTGTCCAAGAGACAAGTGAATATTATAACTTAGGTCATAATAAACCAGTAAGGGAATGGAATAATTGGTGAATTGAGTTAAGCGACACTTAATTGTAAATTAAGTAATCAATAAAGGGGAAAACCTGAAACCAGTTAAGAAAAGGGGAAAATATATTGTACTTAATTATAAATTAAGTAATCCGTAAACTTGGAGGTCTGAAACCCACTGATAAGAATAACATGTTCAGACTTGTCCTAGGGACAAGGGGAAATTATAACATAGGTTATAACAAATGGGTAGAGAAACTTATTATTGGGCCTTAGTTAATAGAACTAAGTTAATAAGTAAACAACGATAAGTTGTATTGATGATGTAAAGTGGAATTATGATTAAATGAGAAAGGATGAGAAAAAATTATGAAATGAAATAAGTTATAGTTAATCATAAATGGTAAGTGACATGTTAATTGGGAAACATGTGATTTGAGATATACTTAATTACATATTAAGTAAAACATATTATTGTAATGATGAAATCAAAAAAGAATATAAAAGGGATTGTGGATTATAGACCTTGGGCCACAATCTAGAGAATAACATGTTGTGGGCTTATTAATAAACTTAAATGGGTTAAGTTATAATTGAAATTAATAAGCAAGAGGAACTTGGTAACTGATGAAGAATTCAATGTGAATGGGAATAATCAAGTTAAAAGGAACCTGGTAAGGAAAAGCAAGCGCGTACGAGAATGTTTAGATACAGGGCCTAATAACACATTAAGGTGAGGCGCTTGGACCAGTCTGTACGTTTGAGGGTGAATAACCCAACAGGGTAGATCATCGAGATGTTATAAAGCATGAGGGGAGCGCACATTCATCTGATTGTTTTAACAACTCCGAAGGACTGGAAGGGGAAGCACGTGGCTTCCTGAGGTACGTAAGGTGCTCCTAGTAGTCCTCTGTGTGGTGACATATGTGTTAGGCTATGCTCGCAGAGGTTGGGTCTGCGCGTAACTACTAGGTGGGTGGGCCTTGACTGCAGAAGTAGCTATGCAGTCAGATTGTTGTGATTCGGCGGTTGCCTCAATGGGGAGGCAGAGGTTCACGACCAACAAGGATAGTAGATCATCGGATACCCGTCATCGACAACCAGTAGGATGCGAAAAGACTAGAGCTAAACCCAAGATACCATTCACCCTTCACTATCGGGGTAAGGGGTTGAGGGGAGACACCAAATGGATGTTTAGATTGTTTGTAATTAGGGGCAGTCGCTTAGCTCTTGTAGTCTTTACTAGTTGAGGAAGGGCCGAGGTAGGGCCATGGCCACCATGAAAACGAACCCTAGGTATATTTGTATATAGAGGCTCTTTAAAGATGGGCCTGTACAGATATGGAAAAGCTCCCAACCGAGTTCCGTGTTTCTTGTATCGCCTTGCCATGGAACTCGGTGCACATTAGAGGACGTGTGATTGAGGCATCGAGCTATAATTGAAGATACATATGGTGGACAGTCTAGATACATGCATGTCGGCCATGGGTGGTGTATCGTAGGCTTGAGGGCATTACTCCGGTATGAATTCTGATTCGAACAAAGGTGGCATTCTGGACATTTGCGTAGCTTAGTACTGACAGATATATGCGGAACGTAATATTGTTATTCGTATGTCACTACGGCGTAGGATGAGGGACTGCATATATTTCGATGGTGTTACAGTGGAGACTGTCCGAATGGGGTACCATGGGGTGTACCTCAGTATTGGGGGTAGCTACACATATATTATATTAAGTTAATCCACTGGGAAGTAAATGGGTACGACGTGTGTGTAAGCCTTGAGTGCTGATAACCCAAGTAACCTAATAAATAAGATAATATGATTGAACGGTATATGTAGGATTATCCAAAGTGTATATTTTAAATCTAGTCACCAAAACTTGTGTTCTGACCTCCTCCTCATAACATACTGATAGGTTAGATTTGTGGCAGAGACATGATAGCTTTGGATACTAGTTAGGTAGTATTGATAATACGATAACACTATGTCTTGATTATACTATATTTTATATATTCAGCTGTGAGTTATTTTCTGAGCTCTGACATATTTTATGTCTCTATCTTTTCTGCAGGATACCAGAGCACAACAACTTGAGTTTCGATGGATTGGAATTTTGAAAAAAAAATGGCCTGTCGAAATTCGAGTTGTCACATACAGGGTAGCAAAAGATGAAGAGCTATTAGTTGATTGCTTCGAAATTGGAATTGAGATGCCCGACAAACAGGTAAACCTTAGTATTATTGGTTGGTGATTGATTTTATACTCCTGAGTTGGGTAGCCATTTTCCTTTTGGTTTTCTTTTGGAGGAGTTGAGGTCCGGAATGGCTGTTATAGTTGTACCGATCGAACCACGCAGAGGAGTTGCTGGCGAAATTTTCGAAAACTTTAAAGAATCTGAATTTGTTTTGATGGTATTTCAAATATAATTATTTTAAATTAATCGGGTATGGAGCATTCTTCTTACCTTGTAATTTCGAGGACGAAGTTCTTTTAAGGGTGGAAGAATGTAACGTCCCAGATTTTTGAACGTAAATTACGAATATTTAAATCTGTTTTAAATATTGATTTGTTAATATTAATGGATTTTATATCGAATTTATTTAATAAAATGGAGTTTGGATATATATATATATATATACATACATATATATATATATAATTTAAACGAGCTCGTAACGACGCATAGTTCGTAATGTTGCGTTTTGAAATTTAATTGAATATACAGGATCCGATATAAGTCGGATTACTGTGAAACTAGAAACATTTGAATCTATTTGATTATATTTTTCTAATGGAAGAGAAAAATCAAAACTTTATCTTATAGATTGTTAGTTATATCCAATCCAAATGTTCAAATAGTCGCTATGTAATTCGTTAATAAACGATAACGTTTATTTAATTAAATATTAATGGTTTATATATATATATATATTTGAATATTGTTCAACCCATGATTTTAGATATCGAGTTCAAAATTATATGTTGGTTTATTTTGAAGTCGTATAAGAATTCATTTGAAAATATACGATAATAATTTATTATTATTTAAATATGATTTGTTTTGGAATTAAATATTATTTTATCGGTATTACTGAGCCTCAGAAATGGTTATTTTTCAAACGATGTCCATTTTTAATAAAACAAATTTTATTGGAATACGTATAAATTATTATGGTTAGATTTCCAGCTCTTATTATGGTTAGATTTCCAGTTTGAAGCCAAACGGAATTGTTTTGTGGTAGACAAAATTTAAAGGTGAACCGATAAATATTTTGAATATAAAATAACACCCTTTTTGCAAATGAAATCCGTTTTCAACGAAATTAGTTTCGTTGGGAAAGGAACGTCGAGACAAAGTGATGTGTCCATTTTTGTTGCATTTGGAATTCGTGAATATCAATGCGAATTTAGTGCTTTTGGCGTAAATTGTGGTACATGTTAAATAAAAAGTACCTTTTTGTTCTGCCTATCTATTACCAACACCGAGTACATAAGCAGTTCATTTTCTTTAAAATTTTGTACACCAAAATTTTCCGCAAACCAAAATGCAGCGCCACATACAGACAAAGTAAAACACTCAGCTGACATGAACAGACATGGATCTCCATCAGCCGACCTAAATACCATCAGCCCACCAGGAAAGATAACTCATATTTTCAACTCCTAAGAGAAATGGAAACGCAGACCTACCCTTTCATTTCTTTCTTTTCACTTCAGCTGACATACCATTTCATTTCTTTCTTTCACCAGACATTGTTCCTGGCTCTTATGCAATCCCTTCTATAAATATAGCATACCATATTCTTTTCTCCTTTGCAATCAAATTAAAATCCAAAACATCCCATTTGTTTCTTCCCGGTAAAAAGAAAATATATCAAACGAGCCTAACAGAGTTTCAGTAAACATCACTACAACTAAAAATTAAATTATACGGCAGCATAGTGGTCGGAGCATCGACCAGAGTCGCAGTGGTGTTTGGGTCAGTATCGTATGGTCAGTGGAGTTCGTTCCGGTGGTGATGGAGCAACGTCAGGCAATCGATGCAGAGGTGCACCATGATGGAAGATGAAGTCACGGAGTCTCGGGTATGGGAGGGAGAGAGCAACAGTGGGGAACAAGGTCATGTTGGACAAGAGTATAAGGTTGAGAAATGTAAGTAATAGGCGGGAAGCGTTCTGTTTGGGCACGCATGGAGCAGAGGGTGGACTGGAGAGGGGTTATGTGAGAGGAAAGAACTGTTTAACGCATGCATCGGGAAGTGGCGTTCCAGATAGAATGCTGGGGAAGGAAAGTCGGTTGCAGAAGTTTCTATAGGTAAGAACAATAGCAACATTTATACATTTATACATATATACAAGAAAAAAAAGAGAATGGACAAGAAAATCGTTGGAAGAGGAATAAAGCACGGCAGATGGGTTCTAGATGAATGAAAGTAGCAGGGTTGGAGTGAGTAGAGGAGTGGGCTTTGTGCGAAGAGCAGCTAAGAGGTTGCGTAAAGCTGAAGCGTGGAGGAACGGTGATGGAGAAGAGGAAACGCTAGTGTATATGGTGGCTTGGGCTTGTAACCAGGTGTTGGCAGGAGGAGAGAGGGACGCTGAAGTTGGCAATTTTGGGGTAACGTGGGATGGAGCTGTGTGAAGTGGGTTCATGCGTGAACCAAAAGGGAGCAGGTCTGTTTAGAAAGTATGGGGAATAATGGTCAGCAAGTGGGGAAAAAACAATAGTGACGTGGGCTAGGATTTACAATACTGCGCCTTGGGCTTCGCATAAATAAATAAATAAATAACGAAACAAAAAAATAAAAGTGGGGTGGACGGAACGAAGCAATAGGGAATTGTGGAGGTACCATGCTTTTTGTTTCAAACTAAAGAAGGGCCAAACCAGTGACAAGCAACCGCGTTTCGAAAGGAGTTTGGGCACTTGGAATGCAGGAAGAAATTATACAGGATGGTTATGATAGAGTAAGGTAATTAGTTTATATTTAGATAACTAAGAGTTATTAATTAATAAATTCATATTATTTAAAACGTGTAATTATGGGTTTGTTATTATCTAATTAAGATATTAGTTTAAACCATGAATCTATTTAATCGTATGCATATAGTGTGCATAACATTCACATATGTGCACAGAATCGGACGAATCAGTCACGTTGGAACCGTATCGGAGAACACGACATTTTGGAACGGGCGGAGTTGGACACGGTTGGAAACTTGTAAAACGAACCTTTTAAACGACATATGGAAACCAAGGTGAGTTCAACTCACTCAATTTATCCCATATATATTTTATATAAACTGGGTTTTTATTTTGTGTGCAAATGTTTGCTAATGATTAATAGTTTGATGATTGATGGCATGGATGCTGAATATTTTTAATATTCATTAATTAAATTAAACTCTTGTTTAATTTAATCGAATTAGATTGTTATTTTAACGATCATTTTCCAAAAAAGGTAACTTACCTGGTTGGTTACGTTTGTAATAATATAAACATATTTAATAAATAATGGGATGCTTGAGGGGATGTTGCTGATTGATTGTTGACTGTTATTAGTTAAACTGTTTATTTATGTTACTGTGATAAATATATTATTGTATTGAAATTGAGGTAACCCATTTGGCCATTTTGATGTAGGGAAGGACGGGTTGGAGGAATTCACTCGAATTCCTCAATAACATTGATAATGTTTATCAATTAATTTAAGTGTTGTTATTGAATGTGAAATTGGTTAATACTTCACGGTTTGGTACCTTAGTGGTCGTTTGCCTCTTTAGTACCGCCGTATAAGACTGATTTGTCGAAATTGATTTTAAATCGATTTTGAAATGTTTTAATTGATTTTTATATTAGAATTGAACGTATCGTTCTAAGCGAATATAGAAGGGAAATTTATCTTTATAAAATAAATTTTGGCGTTTGTTTTAAAGGTAATTATCGAAGTTTAAATTTGCGTTTTTTATAATCATTTAGTTATAACTAAAGTTGATTTTTGAAATATTATTAAATAAATAAATAAGTGTTAAATAACTGATTTTACTAATGCTTGAGTATGTTGGTCGTGTTAAGAACATTTGAATATCATAAATGGAATCTATAAGTTTTCATATATCTTAGAATGGGTTATAAGGAATAGTGAACATAGTGAATGGATTTAAGATATAGAAGGTGATTTTCCCAAAACTAATGAACGTTTTGAAATCATTATTTTATAAATATGGGAAATGCAAATAAAATGTGCTTTGAGAATAGGATTGTGAATTTTTAATTGAGATTTTAATTGAAATGTGAATAAGGATTTTTCTCGGATTTAAACAACTAATAATAGTTGTTGGATATGACATGTAAATAATATTTATAAAAGCATTATTTAAAGGAGTAGAAGTCTGATGTAGGTATGGTTGAGTTGTATAATCTTTTAAGTGTCAATCTGATGTTGGTTTAGGCCTTTAGGGTCGTATACTTGGAGAATTATCACTTACTGACTTACGTACAATTGTTAATAACGTTGAAGCAATGATTTGAATGGATATTCTTTTATTAAGTAAGAAATGGAAACGTTTTCCAAATATTGAAAGATTTAGAGATTTAGAGTTTTAATCAATCAATGGCTAATTATAGAGGCCAAATGATGCTCGATATTGAATCGGTGAATTCATTTTCTTTTTATGGATGAATGGTTGTTTTATTTTGATAGTTAAATAACCGACTACCAAAATTTGGCCAACGACTGTTGGTACGGAAAGACCGAGGTCGAATTTATATTCGAAAACCATTCGTACCATCAAATATGTAATGTTGGTGATAGAAGATGGAGCAATTGAAGACCATGGATCTTCATAAGTGGAAGGATTACTTGTCGAATATTCTCTGGCAGTACAACCAGAGGTTTCATACTTGATTCAGTCATGATTGAGATTTTATGGATTTGCAAGGGTTGCTCGCTATTGATCCTTTGGATGCAGTACGAGAGAGCATTTGGTTTGTCCAGTCCCAGGACAACTTGTATGGACGAATGTATGATAGAGTAGGCCTAACATATCATGTATGCTTGATCTCTTAATGGTATTATGTCTGATGGCGGACGAATTCCTTTCTCTAAGCTTTTATACCCTTAATATTTTTAGGAAATCAATTAGTGACTTGACGAGTTTGACGTTGTGGCATTCAAAGTAAATGATGATGTGATGTTCTAGAAGATAAATGTAGCCTCAGGCCTTACAACCGGGAAATGATAAAAATCGGGCAGGCAACATGCCTAGTTCGATCGCTCCCAAGCAGGGTGTATTATCATCAATCTAGAGAAATTCCTTATTTGTTCTTCTTTCGATTATGTATCTCCGCGGGTGGACAGTGGGCCCTTAAAGCTGTCGGGTGATAATACATTCACTACGCTCAAGTTAAATGAGTGGACGGTCATGTGTGGTCGGGTTGCAAGATTTTCTTGTTGAACCCCAGTGTATCCCCTCTAGAGTACACTGATCGGGTGGTTGTCCCATACCTTGTCATAGTTGGAATACAATTGCCAATAAGAACCCAGTGGTTTTTTATTATATACTATATATGTAGAGCATGAGATGCAAGCATTCTACTACTTGGTTATTTATTTGGTAGACACTATTATAATATCACCGGATTTTCGTATCAAAAACGTTATGGGTTATAGAAAGGATAAAAACCGTCTGTGTTTATGTGTGGGCTGGTCTTACTATTACCTTTTCTTTCAAAGGGTTTTCATAGTTAAGCAATATGGATGTTATCTATAAACTTAGTGAGTTTTTCTCAGGCTGGTTCACCAGACTGATCCATGGCTTTTGTAATGCACGGTCATCCCAAGTTACAGGTTCAGGTTATCGGAAGTTGTGGAGTTCAGAGACGAGCTGGAGGAGTCCGGACATATGATATATATATAATATTACTTCGTTGCGTATAGTATTTGAGGACAGGTTGTTATAACTATCCGGATTGTTTTGACTACCATACTCTGAAGACGTAAGTATTATTTTTCAAGTTTTTTATAAAGGATTATTTCTACATTATATTTATTCCGCTGCGATGTAAGACTCTATATGGTGTTGGTTCTTCTTCTTATTCTTCTATTCTAATATTTCTTTCTTTCTTACCTCATCCTCTTATTTCTTTCTATTGGCTTTTTGGGTTTCCGATACTTGAATCTGGGCAAGGAATGTATTAATGTATAAATTCGAGTGTTGAAATTCCCGGGATGCCACATTGTATCTATATTTAAATTAATTTCAACACTTATGAAATTGTTAGTACATGTTACTATATCATTTAGGTTGTTGTTTACCATTTTACAGGTATTTTCAATTTGTTCAGTCTTAGCCAAAACTGCTTATTTTCAAGTCAAATTTAATAGAATGAATACTATACGTTTTTAGTTCGTATGATCAAACCGTTAGTCTATCAATACGAAATTTAAAACCCTACTATATCTACTAATATGATTCCAATAAAATTGGTCTCGTAGAATTCAGATGGCCTTGTTTCTAGCTTTATTGAATTCTAACTGATTTCTCAATATATGTTTATATTACGTATGCTTACACAACTTCGATTGACTTGAAATTTGAAATATTACCATAATTTGACGTTTCGTATCCGATAAAAGTGGTTTCGTCGGATTCTGAAACTGTCAAAAAAATGGTCTATTTTCAAATCATCAAAATAATATTAAATTACTGATTTCAATATTTTCACTTTTAAATTGATTTTAAAAGTTTGCTAACCTTATTTTAATCCTAGTAACATATAAAACTAAGTTTAAATTCATTTTCAAATTATTTTCAAATTCAATATTTGCCCTTCTCCCCAAAAATCAATCTAAAATTCGTATTTTAAATTGACTAAAAATATAGGTCGTTAAATTCTCCCCCACCTAGAAACTTTTCATCCCCAAAAAGGAAGACAGAATTGAATGACGTTTACTTAACCAACTTAGCCTTCGTTCTACTAACTCAAGTTCTTTAACTTTTCAGTTCCTGAGAACTTCCCAATTTCTCGAAATTTAGCTAACGCCATAAATTTTCAAATTTTTTTGCTATAGCCTCCTTTGTACAGGTCAATCAGTACAATTACAACTTGCCTCTCTGGGCCTTGATTAATCAAAAAGAAAATCAAAAGCCAAGTGGCTCATAAAATTATCACACTCAGTTAATACAATAAAACATGTACCTTGGTGTCGGGCATTCAATTTTTTGCTCTTCGTAGCTTCCATGCAATAACCTGACCAATATATATATATATATATATATATATTTGTCAAATTCCAAATAATTCCTAAATTAGTTCAACATTAAATTTGACTTGGCTTAATTTACCTTCCATTCTCATATTGGTTTTATCATCCAATATTTTTTTATTAGTTAAACTGAATATCACACATCATAACCATCAATCAATTGGTTGATTAACTTTCCAAATGTAGTCAAAACATATATCTTTAATATACTCAAAGTATGTTTTCAAAGTCAAATTATAAACATTCAACTCTAACTAAGTTCTTGGTCCTCACATCAATCAACTGGAATTGTACAGACACCCCACTTTCGAAACTCGAAAATAAACCTTAATGATGTTGCAACAATCACCAGAATCATCCTCGAGTGGCTAGAGTGTGATTCTATATCTTCCAGTATATTTGAGACTTCATACATACATTTGCAAGGCGTATATGAAAAATCTTCTTATAATTGATAGTCCAAACTCAACATCAAATAAAATACTCAACTCTTATTATAAGATATAATAATTTCAAAACTAAATTCATTTTATCTCTACATTAATTCATTTTATTTTATATATAATACTCGTCAAAATCATTCTAGGGCATTACTAACCATATCTCTAATGGGTCATTCTTCTAGGATATTACTAATCCTAGCTCTGATGATTCTTTTCATCTTATTTTAATGAGTCGTATCCCGAAAGCTTTGTATACCAAAGCTCTGATACCAAATGCGACGACCCGAAAATTCCCACTTTCAAATCGACCATAAACCACACAAGTAAGATCCAAAAGGAAAAAAATTCTCGAACCGTTATGGGATACAACACATTAGAACAAAACATAAAAGAATTTTTCATTGTTATTACAACAATTTTACATTAGAGTACATAATACATCAGAGTACATCGCAAAAAATCTGAAATAATAAGTTATAATATATAACGGAAACATAATTACATTCAGTGGAAGACTATCAAATACTCTGGACATAACTCTAGCTTCAATCCAGATTTTTGCTCTATAAAATATCTGCAAAACCAAAACTATAAGCTGCCTGTGTGGAATATACAGGAACCCAGAGTTTAGGTGAGAAACAATAAACTCCAAGTTAGTCATGGGGTTGTTGTGAGAACTAAAATAGTCATTATACTTTATTTTAAAGTTGGGTAAATCATGAGACTACGCCGTATGTAACAACCTAGAATTTCAGAACCAATTTAAAATTTTTATTTTAGTATTTTAGCGAATTTTGAATATTTAAAATGATTTATTTTAAATAATAACGACTAAAAATTTATTTTAAATGTAGTTAGAACGAATAAATTTATTTTAATTATAAAACGAGCATGAACTGGCGTGGTAGTTTGAAAATTCGATTTTAAATTTCAAACAAATGTACATAATTCAAAATAAATCGGATTTCAGTAAAGCCACAAATATTTGAATCTGTTTAATTATATCTTTCTAACGAATGTGAAAAATCCAGATTTCATAATGTAAAGTGAAAGTTATGTCCAGTGTAAAATTTAAAATAATCACTATGAAATTTATATATATTTTAATATAATATATAGCCCTTAAAAATAGCTATTTTGCAAACGACCTCCGTTTTCGAAGAAACCACTTTTGTTAGATCTGAAATGTCAAATTATTGCTGGATTCCAATTTTCATAATTTTTGGAATCAATATGTGAGCGTGGTAAATTTAAACGTGTTTGGTAATTTTAGTTTGAATTTAATCGACTGGAAAATGACCATTTTTCAAACGACCTTCAAATTCGATGAAATTAGTTTTTTTTAGGACCATATCATCAAAACATAGCTAGATTTATTTTTCGGGAATTTTTTGGAGTTAGTACGTGGTCTCGTTAAATTAAAATATACGTTGAAATCAATTTTGAATGTTATGTTAATTTATATTTTAATTATAACAAAAACTGATCGTAACAATTGAATCTGCTTACCAAACATATCCCATTGTGTTCGGAATGGAGGTAATTAGCTATAGATGACAGTCAGTGGGTTCGATTTGGAGGCGAATGGAAAGTATGTCTATATATTTTGCAAAACCATAATTTTTCATCAAAAAAAATAAAAAATAAAAAGGGAAAACCACTCAGCCCTAACCCGCTTCCCCCCAAATTCGCATCGCCCTCCCTCCCCTTGGCCAGCGCCGCCACCTTCAGGCCGGCCGCCCCCACCCACGTCGACCACCTGTGCCGCCGCGACCCCCCAGCCTCCACCGCCTCCTCCTCCGCCTCTCCCCTTCAAAACCGAGCAACCCCGAGCCCTAGCCCCAAAATCAAGCCATCGGCCACCCTAGCCGCCACTACCAGACCACCACACCATTCCCCCTGCTCAACAGACTTCGGCGCCCCCTCTGGCCAACCACCTCCGACTGTGGGTCCCATTTTAGCCAAAAACACCTTTTTGTATATTTTCAGTTTTGCAAATAACACCCTGACGCTCTTCAGCCCATAACTTCCAATCCGAGCACTTCTGGCCAAAACTCCACAATACCAAATTGAAAGAGCACGATTTTCTCTTCGATTTGAGTATATGGAAGTCACGTTTTGATTTGCGGAGTTGTTCAGGAAACGCATCCAAAGTTTGTTGTCCAAATACTGTCTTTTTGTGATTTTTGGCGAAATGGACCAATTTCGGGAAAAAGTCCATTAGGCGAAAGTTGTCCAAAATGGCGCGCTTAGGCTAGAAAACAAGATGGCGTGAAGATTGGAGCTCGTTCGCAAATTCTGGAACCAGAACAGCAAATCAAAGCGTAAGAAAAGCACGGCGGAGTGGATCCCAATGTGAGAACTCTTTCTCACTCAATTTATTTTACAGTTAAAAATATTTTAGGTTGCAGACGGGGCTTAGTAGCCCTCGACACTATTTATTGTACAAACCATGGTTGTTTGTGTGGATTGTAGTGTGGAAATTTGGATTTTGATTGATCTATTTGTTTGGATTTGATTTGAATGTGAATTGGATGGAAATTGACTTGTGTATGGCGCGAGCCAGTATCAGGAGAGGGGTAATGCTAGACATTACTCCGGTTTTAATATTGTGTTGTTACAATGCCCAAATTTTCTGAAATAAATATTTAATCATTAAAAATATAATTTTTAATGTGTATATGAACTATATCAAATACTCATGTGTTGAATAAAATATTTGAACAATAAAAATATCATTTTTATTGGAATGTATGAACTATAGAAAATATTCAAGTGTTAAAATAAATATTTTATCGTTAAAAATATAATTTTTAATGTATATACGAATGGCATAAAATTTTCCTGAAATGAAAATAAATATTCATTCACAAATCGTACGATTTGTTGATGTACACACATTTAACTGATATTGATTGGGACGATAAATTTTACACATCGCTGAACTGCACAAATAATATTCAGTATTTATTGGTTGAAACCCCACACGAGTATTGGGATGATATTTGATGTACACTAATCCCAATTGTTTAGTGGTATGCCAATCAATTGGTTGACAGACTGTTGTAAGCATTAATTATTTATATTTAATGCTTATGCAGTTGTGTAGTGCACTATGGATGATGGTTAACTGTGTATAATTATTGTTGTGTACATGTGTGTATGAAATCCATATAAATAACAATATATGGTAATTGACTGTGTCTGATTCCAATTCAGGAATAACGAATATTTTAAAATAACAAATATTTTAAAATAACGAATATTTTAAAATAATATTCAGTAAAGGATTAAAATGTGAATTTGATGTCCGATTTTGGATGGACACGAAAATATTTAAATATATGAAGCCATGTTGATTAGATTTGCGCCATTTTGATGCGAATGATATTTATATCGATTTTATTCATTTTTATAACGAATATCGAAAAGGAAATGATTTCGAAATCAGATATTTTGAAAATATTATCATTTAAATATTATAATGATAAGGAGCATTAAATTTTGATTTAAATTTGAAATGGAAGTGGGAATCGTTTTTAAAATGAATTTATAAAATATGTTTTGAACGAAATATATAATATATATATATATATATATTAATGGCTTGAATAGAACACGTCGCGCTGCGACCGTTCGCGAATTTCATCCATTGACTTCGAATTGACAGTACGGGAGATCCGACCGTCGGATTCTCCTAAAATCGGAACCGTTGGGTTCGTATCGAAAAGAGCTTTCCAACGAATATAAGAGATTTGAAATCTAACAGCTGTATTTGGAATTATGTCCAAATCAATTTTGGAAAAGGTCGTTGTAAGTGCAGTTCGATGACCATTTATTGAAATAGACTGAAAGGGCCTTAATAAAATTATTAAAAATATTAATAATTTGTGTAAAATCATAATAAATGAGTTGGAAAGAATTGGGATGAAAAATTCCATATTTGATAAGATAAAAATATATTTTTATCAAAATGAACTAGTTATTAACTAGAAAATAATCCAAAAAAATTTAAATAAATAAATTGGATTTGTAAATGGTTTTAATATAATCGAAAATTTCCAATCTATAAACTGGAATAAATTTGAATAGAAATCATCTTCAGGATATTTCGATATTGGATTCCGTGACTATATGGATATTGGGGAGGAATTTGGAAGAGATATATATATATATACACATCGTTATTCCCCATACAATATGTGTTGGTTTCAGAATTTGATATTGAATATAAGCCGATATAATTTCTGTTTAGAGCCTTATATTTAATATCGAATTGGATTTTGGGTTTGTCGTGAGTGGCGCCTTAAGTAACACTGTTCTTAAACCCCGTGTGAAAAGAATAAATCTTTTAATTAAAAATTTTAAAGTTCTAGTTATATTTAGTAATTGGAATAAAATGGAATGTGAATTGGGTTTATTGTGAACTGTGTTTTTAACGACTTTCGTTCTTTAACCCGATTAACAGCGAAATGTGATTTGGAAAATATAAATATTTTAGTAAGATTTAATGGAAATTTTCCAAAATAAAGTTTTCCAATTTAATAAAATAAATTGGAATGGAATGGAATTCAATTTGGTAATAATCGGAGTGAGCTTCTGTAACACCCCGAATTTTAGTTAATACTAAAATTCACTAATTATAGGATAAATAATCTCAGACGTGGGAATTGGGGGTAACGGGCTGCGTTATTGCGTTCGTCTCGGAAAAATACGTGAAATAGAGTCCGAGTTTTCGAAAATCGGAGTCCGTATGGCCCGGTTATGGCCCGATGAAGTTTGCAGGAAATTCAAAACTAAAACAGATTTAAAAATTCAGATTTGGAATGGGCCAGGCGGGGTCAGGCGGGAAGCTTCCCGCCCAACCCATGTCGACAGGGCTGTCGACAGGCCTGTCGACAGGGGTGTCGACATGCCTGTCGACTTGCCTGTCGACAAGGTGGCACCGTTCAGTGAACCTGGGTGCACCAGGTTGCACCAGGTTGGGTTTCAGGCTGGCTAGGAGGGCTGGTTCTAGAGATTTCCTAAATCTAAGGGTCCTAATCTAATCTAGGGTTAATCTAAGGGCCTAAAACACTCACCTAATCTTATAAATAAGACCCCAACTCTACCCTAATTCATTCATAATTAAGTCTTGTAATTAAACTATGGCAAAATGAAATTTGAGCATGGCCTCCACTAGTTCATAAAGAAAGTTGCAAGCTAATCCCTCTCTAATCAATTTCTAATCATCATTATCTTCATAGTTTGCAACTAATTCTACTTCATAAGGTTGCTAATCTTGAGTTTGGTGAGTTTCTATCACTTTAACATCAATTGTTAAAGTAAGTAGATTGGGTGTAATGAGACTTATGGTCTTAAATGCGGATTAGTGAGTTTGAATCATGTATAATGATATGTTACTCTATGTTGTTCTATGTTTATGCATATTTGATAAGTTGGTTTATGCATGCTTAATAAGTTGATTTATGCATGTTTAACAAGTTGATATATGCATGTTTAACAAGTGGATTTATGCATATTTAATAAGTTGAATTATGCATGTTTAGCAAAGTGAGTTATGCAAGTTGAAAGTGATATGCAAGTTAAGTATATGTTTAAATGCAAGTTGAAAGTGATATGCAAGTTATGTATGCTTATGCAAGTGTATGGATGATTATGCAAGTCATGTATATGTTTAAATGCAAGATTTATGTGATATGCAAGTCATGCATGCTTATGCGAGTATATGAATGCTTATGCAAGATATGTATATGCTTAAATGACATGATATGCAAGTTATGCAAGTATGTGAATGCTTATGCAAGTATGTGGATGCTTATGCAAGTATGTGAATGCTTATGCAAGTTATGTGTATGCTTAAATGCATATTTAACATGTTATGCAAGTTATGAGAATGCCTATATGCAAGTTCAACATGTTATGCAAGATATGTGTATGATAATATGCAAGCTCATATGCAACATGTTATGCAAATCATGTGTATGATAATATGCAAGTTTGGGTTATATGTAGTTGGGTTAATATATGCTCATATATGCAAGTTGACATCCTCTTAACCCATGACAAAGTTATATGTTAAACCCATGATATTTGTGATGATCTTCCCCTTATTTATGTCATGAAATGAGAACGATTTACGTGGGGAACGATGGGGTTGGTAAATAAGTTAATAAATGAATGATTGGGTATGATTAAGCATACCATAAAAATAAATTACCATAAGTGGGAATTTACCTATTGAGTTAGGTCTACCCCATGGGAATTCACCTATTGAGTTAGGTCTACCCATGTTATGGAAAACTTGATATTAATTAGGGATAATTAATATGGGGGTGATTAATTAGGTGTAATTAATCGACTAAGACACGAGGTTGGACTCATTTGTAGTGTAAAACTGCCCGGACCCGACCGGCTTAACCAGTTGCTACAAATGTCAGCCCAATGTGAGAGGTCTTAACCATAAATTAAATACGTGATTAAGGTAAAGACACGAGGTTAGACTCTGTTATGACGTAAGACTGCCCGGATTCTACCGGCTTAACCAGGCGGTCATAACAGCCAGTCTAATGTGGGAGGTCTTTACGGGAGATCACGGTCTTAATTAATTAAGAAACACTTAACCATAATAGCATGTAGTGGGACATGAGGGGTTAAGTGGGTGCCTTGGGTGGCATGAGGAAATTTGGTGGTTGCCTTGGGTGGCATGTGGAATCTAGTGGGTTGCCTTGGGTGGCAATAGAAAATACGATTAGAATACTTAACCAAGTGGAAACATGTAATTAAACGTGATTAAAGGGTTAAGTGGGATACACTAGATATTTGACAAGCTTAAGTGGGTAGCTTGTGGGGGCCCATTTCAACCAATATCCCAAACGTATCTTTGTGGGCTCGACCCATGTCGAGTGACGGGACACGCATATTGGGCTTGATTATAAGAGGCCAAAACGGGTTAGCGGTGGCAACGCAAGTCCAACGGGTTTCATATGCGTGTGTGGGCCCGGGCTGGTAGATAAGCCGTTGTTGCATCGTGTAGATATAAAGCCGTGCACCGTTAATATTGGGTAGCCACTTTAGGGGAGTGATACACCCCACTGTGGGACCAGCACGGGTATCTACGGTAGGGAGTCGATCGCTTGGGGAGTAGTGGGTACACCTAATGAAAATAGGGGCAGACGGCACCTATGTAGGGGTACACGAAACTACTGGATAAGAATTACTGGGTACACCTAGTGGAGATAGGGGCAGACGGCACCTATGTAGTGGGCTAGGGGTACATGAAACTACTGGGGAAACTTTCTAAGACCTTGGAAGGGATCAACCTTTAAATAAGAATGACTGGTGTGGTGCAGTTAGTAATTATCCTTGGGTGGGTAGATGCGTCCTGACGGTTATCTTAGTTTATCCTAAGTCTACCAAGCTATTTAGTGTAGCCATTCATCCCCAGATATTACCGTAGGTCAAGTTTATGTCTTCTCTGGTTACTTTAATGATTGTATTGTTAAAGTTATAGGACTCACTCAGACTTATGTCTGACCCCGTTGTTTTTATCTTTTTCCCAACCCTCAGGTCCTACGGTGGATCCTAGCAGTAGTAGAGCTTGATCGGATTGCTGTTCCAGTCTTTAGGAGCTTGGGTAGATGTAAAGCTCCAGTTATCTTTTCTTTTGTCATGGCTATTGTATGAGAGAGTGGGATTATGTACTTCTTTATTTTCACAGATATTGTACTTGACTTTTATCATGGTTTTATGATGTAACCAGACATGTTTATTTCCGCTGTTATGAGATGATGTTTTAAATTTCAAGTGCTATTTATATCTGTCTTGGTGAAATTTTTCTGTTCTATATTCACTAAAATACTCCACCGATGCTATGGCATTCCCTTAGTGAGTGACCATAGCGGGCGTGGGGTGTTACACGTGGTATCAGAGCAAAGGTTGCCGGAACAGATAAAATTTTTAGAAAACTATTTTTCTAAAACATTTTTGGAAAAGATATTTTCAAAAACATGTCTTTTAAGAGAAAAGTTTTTGAAAGGAAAGCATAATCCCCAATAGCCATATCTATATCCTTCGAATTCTCCGTTTTGAATCTTTCCTTTTTCGTTTCAGCATGGCCGAAAATCTTAATCTTCCGGAGGGTGTGACGGTACCAGTATGGTATAGGAGATTGATGGAGGCTAGGGCCACCACTACGGGTCCAGCAAATGTTCCTCCACCAACCGTAGCACCCGATCTTCCTCCTCCCCCTCCTCCTCGCACGGATACTTTTGCTAAGACTTGCAAGGAGTTTAAAGCTATGGGAGGGAAACCTTTTCAAGGATCTGAAACTTTTGTGGAGGCTAGAGATTGGCTTAAGGAGGTGGAAGAGTTGATAGATATCTTTGAGATGGAAGAAGGGAAGAAAGTCAAGTTGGCTGCTTGGTTAATGAAGGGAGAGGCCTCATTCTGGTGGGAGGTCACTAATGGAGAACGCCCCGTTGACTCTTGGGCGGATTTTAGGCAAAGATTTGTGGCAAAGTTTCTCTCAAGGGCGGAGGAAAACTTGTATATGGAAAGATTCTTGACTCTAAAGCAAGGGAATCTCTCGGTGAAAGAATATGTCAACAAGTTTAATCAATTGGCAAGGTTTGGCCTAGACATGGTGAATACACCGGAGAAGAAGGCTTTGAGGTTCGTGAAGGGCTTGAATGAACCGATGCATGGGTTGGCTATGACTCATATCCCTATGGGGGCCACCTTTGAGAAGCTAGTTGACATGGCAATCATGTATGAGGAAGAGAAGGGTCCTAATGCTAGCAAGGCACCCGAGAAGAAGGGAGATCAAAAGAGACCTCAACAACAGCAAAGCAAAGGTGGGAAAGGCAACGGTGGCAAGGGCAAGAAGAAGAAGTGTTTCAATTGTGGGACACCTGGCCACCTAAGCAAGGATTGTCGCAAGAAGAAGAAGACCGGCTGCTTCCACTGTGGCGAAGCAGGGCACTTAGTGAAGGATTGCCCTAAGAAGGGGCAAAGGACGGGATCTACCTCAGGAGGACAGGTGCAAGCTCTTATGGCACCGAGTCAGGCTAGGGGGCAAGTACAGGCTCTCGCGGTTCCACCGATTCAGGAGAGAGGTAGAACTATTTCCGTTGAAAGTCTGGTTTTTCTATTTGACCATCCTGTCCATACATTGTTTGATTCAGGCGCATCGCATTCGTTTATTTCATCATCATTAGTTGAGTTACTGCACTTAGACACCAGTCTGGTAGATGATCCCTTGGTTGTTTCAAATCCAATTGGGGGCTCCACTTATTTGTCCATGATATGTTTGGGTTTGAAGATTTCTATACTTAGCATTGAGTTTAGATGTGATGCTTTTGTATTGGGCTTCACGGGCTATGGGTTGATTTTGGGCATGGACTGGTTATCCAGTAATGGTGCCGTTCTTGATTGCGAAAGGAGAGTTGTTAGGCTGATGACCCGCTTGGGTAACACTCTCGAGATTTCTTGTAATCCCAGGGACTCTGTTATGCTAAGTTATCTTGAATCGCTTGACGCTTCGGTCGAGAGTTTGCAATCTGTTAGAGTGGTCCGGGAATATCCGGATGTGTTTGAGGAGGTGAAGGGCTTACCTCCGAAGCGGGAGATTGACTTCCGAATATATTTGGTGGATAATGCTAAACCGGTATCTTTACCAGTGCGCCACATGGCTCCTCGTGAGAGGTGGGAACTCCATAAGCAAGTAGGGGAGTTACTTGAGAAGGGGTTCATAAGACGGAGCATATCGGAGTGGGGTGCTCCAGTAGTATTTGCTACGAAGGCAGATGGGTCCCTCAGACTTTGTGTAGACTATAGAGAACTCAACAAGCTCACAAAGAAGAATAGACACCCATTGCCGAGGATAGATGATCTTTTCGATCAATTGGTTGGCGCTTCAGTATTTTCTCAGTTGAACTTGGCCACGGGGTTTCATCAGTTGAGGGTGGCTGAGGATAGCATAGACAAGACTGCCTTTAGGACTCCGGATGGTTTATATGAGTGGCTGGTGATGCCATTTGGGTTGACGAACGCCCCTGCATACTTTGTTGATTTGATGAGTAGGGTGTTCAGGGAGTTCCTTAATAAATTTGTGGTGGTCTTTGTGGATGACATCTTAGTGTTTTCTAAGAGTGAAGAAGAGCATGCCCTACATCTTGGGGAAGTGTTGAAGACTCTTCGAGCACATAGCCTTAAGGCTAAATTCTCTAAATGTCACTTCTGGAGGAAGGAAGTACGGTTCTTGGAGCACGTGGTCTCCAAGGAAGGGATAGCTGTGGATCCCGCGAAGGTAGTATCAATTCAGGATTGGAAGGTTTCGAAGAATGCTACCGAAGTAAGAAGTTTCTTGGGGTTGGCGGGTTATTATAGGAAGTTCATTAAAGACTTCGCAAAGATATCAGCCCCATTAACCCGCTTAACAAAGAAGAATCTTGTTTTCACATGGGACGTAGATTGTGATGATGCGTTCCGACGGTTAAAGAGAGCTTTAACCACCGCTCCAGTTTTAGTGTTGCCAGATGGAGCAAGCCATTTGTTGTCTATACTGATGCCTGTGGGACAGGACTTGGCGCAGTCTTAATGCAAGAGGGAAGGGTAATAGCCTATGGTGGAAGGCAGTTGAGGGCACATGAGAAAAATTACCCTACCCATGATCTAGAGCTGGCCGCTATTGTTTTTGCGCTTAAGATTTGGCGCCATTATCTTCTGGGTGAGAGATTCGAGTTGTTCACTGACCATAAATCTTTGAAGTACTTGTTCTCTCAGAAGGATCTAAACTTAAGACAGCAAAGGTTGATGGAGTTCTTAGCATCCTATGACTTCGAGATATCGTATACCCCTGGCAAGGGTAACGTGGTGGCGGACGCCTTGAGCAGGAAGAGGTTGTCCTTGAGTCCATTATTCGTGGAACGACAAAGCTTGGAATTTATCTCGATGTTTGATTTCAGACCTTCCGTTGACTATGTACCCGGTTTGCTAGCTTCTTTGGAAGTTAGGCCTACTCTTTTGGGGCGGATTGGAGAAGCACAGAAGGACGACCCACAGTTGGTTGAGTTAGTAGAGAAGCTCATAAGGGGGGAGTCGTCCAGCCATTTGAGTAGGTACACCCTAGACGATAGGGGGTGCTTGCGTAGAGACGGTAGACTTTGCGTACCGCAAGACGAGGGTTTGAGGAAGGCTATTCTTGATGACGCACACCGTTCTAGGATGACCATTCATCCCGGTGGGGACAAGATGTACCAAGACATGAAGAGGATTTTCTTCTGGGCCGGTATGAAGAAAGATGTGGCCGAGTATGTCGCTCGATGTTTGGTGTGCCAGCAAGTGAAGGCGGAGCAAAGGAAACCAGGTGGGTTGCTTCACCCATTGGAGGTTCCGCAATGGAAGTGGGATAGCATCTCGATGGATTTTATTGACGGGTTACCCAGGTCGAGGAAGGGTAATACAGGAATTTGGGTGGTGGTAGATAGACTTACTAAGAGCGCTCATTTCATACCTGTGAAGAGCAAGAGGACCGCTCCATGGCTAGCTTCTGTATATCTTCGAGAGATAGTTCGATTGCATGGGGTACCCTCTAGCATAGTTAGTGATCGAGATCCTATCTTCACTAGCGAGTTCTGGAGAAGTTTGCAAGAAGCAGTGGGGACTCAATTGTGTCTGAGCACCGCATATCATCCTCAGACGGACGGCCAGACTGAGAGGGTGAATCGTGTTCTAGAAGACCTTTTGAGACTTTGTATCTTAGATTTTGGAGGTACATGGGAAGAGCATCTTCCATTAGTGGAGTTCGCATATAATAACAGCTTTCAGTCCAGTATTGGTATGGCTCCTTTCGAAGCTCTCTATGGAAGGCCTTGTCGATCACCTACGTGTTGGTGGGAATCTACGGATAAGATCTTGCTTGGGCCTGATATGGTTAGGGAGACTTCTGAGAAGATTGACTTGATTCGAAGAAGGATGAAAGCAGCGCAGGATAGGCAAAAATCTTATGCGGACAAGAGAAGGACGGATCTTGAGTTTGAGGTTGGGGACATGGTTTTTGTTAAGGTATCTCCGTTGAGAAATGTTGTTCGCTTCGGATCCGTTGGGAAGTTAGCACCAAGGTTTGTTGGGCCGTTTCCTATCAAGGAAAGGATTGGACGGATGGCATATAGGGTGGAGTTGCCCGACAGACTTAGTGGTGTTCATGATGTATTCCATGTATCACATCTGAGGAAGTGCTTACATGAGACCGCGGAGGTGGTAGAGCCAAGCTTGCTTAGAGATGTAGAGGTTGAGCGTGATGCGACGATTCGACGAGCTCCTACTCGTATCCTTGGGTCATAGACTAGGAAATTGAGGAATCGAGAGGTTCAGCTAGTCAAAGTGCAATGGGGAGAAGATGAGAGCAACGCGACTTGGGAGACGGAAGCGAAGATGCGTTCATTGTACCCATTTCTTTTTGAGGGTATGTCTTTACTTTCTCCTTTATCACTTGCCTAGTACTTATCTTATCTTTGGTATGTCCTCTCGTTAGTACCTTTGACCTTTAGATAGGGTAAACCTATGGTTGAAACATGTGTTTGAGACATGTTATGGTTGATGGATGCAAGTGGATGCAAGTGTTTGCTAGTGGTTGCTCGTGGATGCATATACACACACTCTAGGCACTAGATCGGCTCAGTCACTTCATATTGCATATTGCATAAGATTGTGTGTAGGAAGGTATATTTATGGATGTATAATGGTTGTGTTATCACATGAATGATGCATTTTGGTGAATGATTGTGCACTCATGTAGATATTGTATGTGTCGATAGGGTTCTCTCGCATACATAATGGATGCATGGCACTATCATGGTTTGCATATGTTCATACATTAGATAGGGAACATATACACACACTTTTTGCATATGCTCATACATCATTAGAAACTGTTTAAGGACAATGGATGCCTGTGGTTGATGATTTGAGTAGATGGTTGTTTGGTTGGTAGGATATGCATTCTCCTTAGCTTAGAGATTTCGGGGACAAAATCCTTTAAGGAGGGGAGAATGTAACACCCCGAATTTTAGTTAATACTAAAATTCACTAATTATAGGATAAATAATCTCAGACGTGGGAATTGGGGTAACGGGCTGCGTTATTGCGTTCGTCTCGGAAAAATACGCGAAATAGAGTCCGAGTTTTCGAAAATCGGAGTCCGTATGGCCCGGTTATGGCCCGATGAAGTTTGCAGGAAATTCAAAACTAAAACAGATTTAAAAATTTAAAACTTCAGATTTGGAATGGGCCAGGCGGGGTCAGGCGGGAAGCTTCCCGCCCAACCCATGTCGACAGGGCTGTCGACAGGCCTGTCGACAGGGGTGTCGACATGCCTGTCGACAGGGGTGTCGACATGCCTGTCGACTTGCCTGTCGACAGGGTGGCACCGTTCAGTGAACCTGGGTGCACCAGGTTGCACCAGGTTGGGTTTCAGGCTGGCTAGGAGGGCTGGTTCTAGAGATTTCCTAAATCTAAGGGTCCTAATCTAATCTAGGGTTAATCTAAGGGCCTAAAACACTCACCTAATCCTATAAATAAGACCCCAACTCTACCCTAATTCATTCATAATTAAGTCTTGTAATTAAACTATGGCAAAATGAAATTTGAGCATGGCCTCCACTAGTTCATAAAGAAAGTTGCAAGCTAATCCCTCTCTAATCAATTTCTAATCATCATTATCTTCATAGTTTGCAACTAATTCTACTTCATAAGGTTGCTAATCTTGAGTTTGGTGAGTTTCTATCACTTTAACATCAATTGTTAAAGTAAGTAGATTGGGTGTAATGAGACTTATGGTCTTAAATGCGGATTAGTGAGTTTGAATCATGTATAATGATATGTTACTCTATGTTGTTCTATGTTTATGCATATTTGATAAGTTGGTTTATGCATGCTTAATAAGTTGATTTATGCATGTTTAACAAGTTGATATATGCATGTTTAACAAGTGGATTTATGCATATTTAATAAGTTGAATTATGCATGTTTAGCAAAGTGAGTTATGCAAGTTGAAAGTGATATGCAAGTTAAGTATATGTTTAAATGCAAGTTGAAAGTGATATGCAAGTTATGTATGCTTATGCAAGTGTATGGATGATTATGCAAGTCATGTATATGTTTAAATGCAAGATTTATGTGATATGCAAGTCATGCATGCTTATGCGAGTATATGAATGCTTATGCAAGATATGTATATGCTTAAATGACATGATATGCAAGTTATGCAAGTATGTGGATGCTTATGCAAGTATGTGAATGCTTATGCAAGTATGTGGATGCTTATGCAAGTATGTGAATGCTTATGCAAGTTATGTGTATGCTTAAATGCATATTTAACATGTTATGCAAGTTATGAGAATGCCTATATGCAAGTTCAACATGTTATGCAAGATATGTGTATGATAATATGCAAGCTCATATGCAACATGTTATGCAAATCATGTGTATGATAATATGCAAGTTTGGGTTATATGTAGTTGGGTTAATATATGCTCATATATGCAAGTTGACATCCTCTTAACCCATGACAAAGTTATATGTTAAACCCATGATATTTGTGATGATCTTCCCCTTATTTATGTCATGAAATGAGAACGATTTACGTGGGGAACGATGGGGTTGGTAAATAAGTTAATAAATGAATGATTGGGTATGATTAAGCATACCATAAAAATAAATTACCATAAGTGGGAATTTACCTATTGAGTTAGGTCTACCCCATGGGAATTCACCTATTGAGTTAGGTCTACCCATGTTATGGAAAACTTGATATTAATTAGGGATAATTAATATGGGGGTGATTAATTAGGTGTAATTAATCGACTAAGACACGAGGTTGGACTCATTTGTAGTGTAAAACTGCCCGGACCCGACTGGCTTAACCAGTTGCTACAAATGTCAGCCCAATGTGAGAGGTCTTAACCATAAATTAAATACGTGATTAAGGTAAAGACACGAGGTTAGACTCTGTTATGACGTAAGACTGCCCGGATTCTACCGGCTTAACCAGGCGGTCATAACAGCCAGTCTAATGTGGGAGGTCTTTACGGGAGATCACGGTCTTAATTAATTAAGAAACACTTAACCATAATAGCATGTAGTGGGACATGAGGGGTTAAGTGGGTGCCTTGGGTGGCATGAGGAAATTTGGTGGTTGCCTTGGGTGGCATGTGGAATCTAGTGGGTTGCCTTGGGTGGCAATAGAAAATACGATTAGAATACTTAACCAAGTGGAAACATGTAATTAAACATGATTAAAGGGTTAAGTGGGATACACTAGATATTTGACAAGCTTAAGTGGGTAGCTTGTGGGGGCCCATTTCAACCAATATCCCAAACGTATCTTTGTGGGCTCGACCCATGTCGAGTGACGGGACACGCATATTAGGCTTGATTATAAGAGGCCAAAACGGGTTAGCGGTGGCAACGCAAGTCCAACGGGTTTCATATGCGTGTGTGGGCCCGGGCTGGTAGATAAGCCGTTGTTGCATCGTGTAGATATAAAGCCGTGCACCGTTAATATTGGGTAGCCACTTTAGGGGAGTGATACACCCCACTGTGGGACCAGCACGGGTATCTACGGTAGGGAGCCGATCGCTTGGGGAGTAGTGGGTACACCTAATGAAAATAGGGGCAGACGGCACCTATGTAGGGGTACACGAAACTACTGGATAAGAATTACTGGGTACACCTAGTGGAGATAGGGGCAGACGGCACCTATGTAGTGGGCTAGGGGTACATGAAACTACTGGGGAAACTTTCTAAGACCTTGGAAGGGATCAACCTTTAAATAAGAATGACTGGTGTGGTGCAGTTAGTAATTATCCTTGGGTGGGTAGATGCGTCCTGACGGTTATCTTAGTTTATCCTAAGTCTACCAAGCTACTTAGTGTAGCCATTCATCCCCAGATATTACCGTAGGTCAAGTTTATGTCTTCTCTGGTTACTTTAATGATTGTATTGTTAAAGTTATAGGACTCACTCAGACTTATGTCTGACCCCGTTGTTTTTATCTTTTTCCCAACCCTCAGGTCCTACGGTGGATCCTAGCAGTAGTAGAGCTTGATCGGATTGTTGTTCCAGTCTTTAGGAGCTTGGGTAGATGTAAAGCTCCAGTTATCCAGTTATCTTTTCTTTTGTCATGGCTATTGTATGAGAGAGTGAGATTATGTACTTCTTTATTTTCACAGATATTGTACTTGACTTTTATCATGGTTTTATGATGTAACCAGACATGTTTATTTCCGCTGTTATGAGATGATGTTTTAAATTTCAAGTGCTATTTATATCTGTCTTGGTGAAATTTTTCTGTTCTATATTCACTAAAATACTCCACCGATGCTATGGCATTCCCTTAGTGAGTGACCATAGCGGGCGTGGGGTGTTACAGCTTCTGTGGAGGAAGACTGTTACTATATATGGAATTTAAAAGCCTTTGTCGTTATTCCATTTATATCATTTGTCGAATACGGAAATCGATATCGATTATATATTGATCTGTTGTTCGTAAAGATTCCATAATTAATGGAATGTGATTTTGGGTTTATCGTGAACCGTGTTTTAAATGAAATTGGTTCTTTAACCCAGTTGAAGACAGGATTACATGTCTAACATTAATTTTTGAACTGTATTGTTGATTTCTGCTAAATATATATCTGTTTGGTGGCGGAGAATTTATTTTCTTTCTTAACACCCTTCTCTGAGACTACGAGCGTAGCGGTTATATATCGGTAGAAATCAGTGGTACGGTGTAGATTGTTGATGCGGCATGTTTGATTTCCCAAAGTTAAATAATCATTAATAATGATTGTTGGAATATTAAAAACTAAGTGGAGTTTTAATGAATCTTTAATAAGATTAAAATGTGAATGTGATAATTTAAATTATCAAATTTGGGTAATGATCCAGAATGGAGTACCACCAGTTTTTACTCCATATGATAGTTAAATCTTTAAGTAGATTTGAATGTGAAATGGTTATTAAATTTACCGATAACACCGTGCTATTAGATATGGAGTATTACCAGTTTTGCTCCATGGGATGAATAGGTTGGGAATGAGAAATTAAAAAAATGATTACTTCGGTAAGGCTCGCTAATCCCGATTAGTGGATAAACCTCAATTTGGTTTAAAGTTGATATCCAAAGGAAGATTAAAGTATAAATTTAAAAGATTTTATATTTGATAAAATTAATGGGAACATTTCCCAAAGGATAAGAATAATTGAATAAAAGAATATTCAGAATTGGAATGAGGTATGTTGTGTTTTTATAGCACTTGGTTATAAGATACGTGAATTATTCGGAAAGGCCGAGTTTATACCCATTCTGAATAATTGATTCGGCAATAAGTCGACGATGAAGACAATGGTTGAAGACCGGTGGTCTTCACATCGTTTGGATGATTGCTGATGTCTTGATTGGGCTGTACACCCAAGACAAGGTAATAAGTGGTGATCATCCAGACGTACTTGGAGATCGGCCGGATATGCGAGTACCTCTCTCTTGTATTGGACCTATATGTTGAGAAATAAGATGCCTCCGGTTTCGTTCAGACCCAGAACGAACTTATAAATGGATGTGTGTCTGACATTGGATTTTATTCTATGTTGATTGATCTCTATTAAATATATATTTGTTTGGTGGTGGAGAATTTATTCTCTTGCTTAACACCCTTCTCTGAGACGTATGAGCTTAGAGGTTATATATCGATAGACATCAGTCGCATGGCGTGAATTGTCAGTGTGGCATGCTGAGATACAAATGATCAAGACTTCTGTTGAAAACAGAGTCTTGTGGTTGATGATCAAAGCACAACTTTAAATGGCATAGCTTTGTGTATTACGTTAATTCGCAAGCCTCACACCTCGGTATGATTCAAAAATGGGATCGTAACTACAGGGAGTGCACGACGTTTCTTTCTAGCTATGGGTGGTGTCCTGGTATGGAGCCCATACTTTTATATTTTTACCTATGTGGATGATGGATAGTTAGGCACCTCGAATATATCGGTCACTACGGGGCCGATGGATAGGTCCGATAGGACCGAAAAACGTGTATTCAGGAATAACCAATCCACTAAAGTATGTGTGGACCGGCCCTGAAGATCTAAGGGTTGCTCCGCGGTGCGTAATCCCGAGGCATTTCCTAGAGTGTCTCGAATCAATGAGGAGCTATCCCTGGCCTCGACTCATAGATGGAATCCAATTTCCAAAATGTGATGTTTCAGTTTTAATTGCAGAACTAGTATGGTGACATAGTAGCATGGGATACTATACCATCTATGATTGATACATTTATATTTGAAGTGATTTTGACACTATACACTTATAGTAATATCAAAATAATTTGTTTTAAACGTACCAAGCATGTTTGGCTATTATAAGGGAAAATTCTATCCTTCGGCTTGCGTTGCATTGTGTGATGGAACCCGAGTCTTATAATAGCTTCATTTTTCAAAAAGCATTGCGTTGTCTGTAAACTGTTTTATGCACCGGTATTCTTGGGAGAAAACTCGTTCCGTGTTTTACGGCATGGTCCCTTGATTTACCTTATTTCTAAAGTAAAGTTTTAAATAACTGTTTTAGTTCTCACACTAGTCTCATGACTGACTTGGAGTTTATTGTTTTAACCTAAACTCTGCATGCCCCTATTTTTCCGCACAGCAGCTAGTAGTTTTGGTTTTGCAGATATTAATTTCCCAAGATCCTGAATTTACAGCTGGAGCTATATTCGGGAAGCTTTGTATCCGTATATCTCTTTCAGTTGTGTTATGTATTATTTTTCCGTTGCTATGTAATTTTAATCTCTTATATTGTATTTTTATGATGTATATTATTTATTCATACTCTGTTATATTCTTGTACTCTGATGTAAATCGATGTAATACCAATGAAATGTTGTGTTTTTTGCGTTCTGGTTTGTCGTGTTCTCAACTCAATCCGAGCTTTCTCGTAAGGGGAAGTTTGGATCGTTTCAGTTTGGTATCAAAGCTTTGGTTTACTGATCTCGAGAATAAGACACATTAGAACCAAACAAAAGAATTCATCAGAGATAGGATTAGTAACATCCTATGAGAATAACTCGTTAGAGACAGGATCAGTAGTATCCCAGAACGAGTGTGAAAAATGTTATTTTTAAAATAAAAATGAAAAACAAATTTTGTTTTGAAAATTTTAACCCTATTATAGGTATTTGAGTATTTTATTTTATATTGTATTTGGACAACAGAGTATATAAAGATTTAACAAATACGCGTCATGAATGTATATTTGAAGTTTTAAATATACTGGATAGATATAGAATCACATTCTAGCCGCCCGGGGATGATTCTGGTGATTGATCGATCATCGTCAGGATTTATGTTTGAGCTTCGAAAGTGGGATATCTATATATTTCCAATTAACTGGTGTGAGAACCAAAACTGAGTTAGATTTTATTGCTTGTGATTTGACACTGAAATCTGATTTTAAATATATTAAAGTTATATATATATATTTGAAAAGCTAATCAACTAATTAATTGCTGGTTGTGATGTTTGATTATTAGTTTAATTGATAAAAAATATTGAAATAATAAAACCAATAAGAGATTAAACGGTAAATTTAGCCAAATTGAATCAAATATTGAACTGAATTAAAAATTGATTGGAATTGCATACATGTACGTATATATGTGTGAACGGTCATAACAAGGAACCTACGAAGAGAAATAAAATTGTGTGCCCGACAAATCGGTACATGTTTACTACATTTGTTGGGTTTTGATGATTTTATGAGCTGATTGGCTAGCCGTTTGACTTTTTTGTCTTTTGGATTGATGAGGGCCCTGTGAGGATAGATGCGGTTTTAAATGTTTCCCCGTACAAAGGAGGTTATGGCGATTTTTTTTGAAAATTTAGGGTGTTAGCCAAATTTTTGAGAAATTAGAAAATTCTTAGAAACTGAAAAGTTGAAGATTGAAAGCTAGAATGAAAGTTGAGTTGGTTGGTTAAACAACTTTCAACTCCGTTCCTTTTCGAGGACAAAAAGACTTTAAGTGGGGGAGATTGTAACAACTCGGAATTTCAGAACCAATTTAAATTTTTTATTTCAACTATTTTAACGGATTTTAAATACTTAAAATGATTTATTTTAAATAATAATGACTAAAAATTATTTCAAACGTAGTTAGAACGAATAAATTTATTATAATTATAAAACAAGCTTGAAATGGAGCGGTAGTTTAAAAATTCAATTTTAAATTTCAAATGAATGTACAAAATTCAAAATAAATCGAATTTCAGTAAAATCAAAAATATTTAAATCTGTTTAATTATATCTTTCCAACGAATGTGAAAAATCCAGATTTCATAATGTAAAGCGAAAGCTATGTCCAATTTAAAATTTAAAATAGTCGCTATGGAATATATATATATATATATATTAATATTATAGCCCTTAAAAATAGTCATTTTGCAAACGACCTCCGTTTTCGACAAAACCCCTTTTGTTGGATCCGGAATATCAAATTATTGATAGATTCCAAACTTTATAATTTTTGGAGTTAATATGTGAGCGTGGTGAATTTAAACATTTTTGGTAATTTCAGTTTGAATTTAATCGACTGGAAAATGATCATTTTTCAAAACGGCCTCCAAATTCGACAAAATTAGTTTTGTTAGGACCATATTGTCAAAACATAACTAGATTTACTTTTCGAGAATTTTTGGAGTTAGTACGTAGTCCCGGTAAATTAAAATGTACGTTGAAATCAATTTTGGATGTTATGTTAATTTATATTTTAATTTTAACAAAAACTGATCGTAACAATCGAATTGTCTTACGGGGCATATCCCATTAAGTTCGGAATGTGAGTAATTAGCTATGGACGACAATCGGCGGGTTCGATTTGGAGGTCGAATGGTAAGTATGTAAATACAACTCAAATTATTTTATTATTTAAAATAAATAAAGTATATAATAAATTACATGGTGAAGTAAGATCTTTATTTTAAAACCCATAGAACTGATTCGTAGTTTTAATTCTTCACCGACAATCGTGTATACGATTATTTATCTATGATTAGGAAGATTTAAATCGCTCTTGTAAATAATATATAAATAATTAAAGAATGAGATTTATTCAAATAATTCTCTAAATAATTGTTAACCCGATATGTAAAATAAAATCGACGTTATTTTTTAAAGGTGAATAATGGTCGATAATAAACTGGAATGTTTAATTTAAACATTGAAGTGCCCTTTTAATTTAATCGACTTGTGTTGATAACTCTTTCAAATCAAAATATGATTTCAAAATCAAATCAATCAACATTTTAACTCACTTGAAAATGTTATATTCCCTTAAATATCACTTGACCCTAGAAGATATTAATGTTGATCGTTTCGAAGAGTCCGAAAATTATATTCCACTTCGATTTATAAGCATTAGAGAATTATTCAAGATAACAGAGACGGAGTAATGCAAGAACTAAACTATAAATTATAGGTAGAAATTGCCTAAGATGGTTTTATAGAATAGTGTTTTCGGTTTATTCAATCCCAAAACAACTTGTATGGAAAATGTCTGATAGAGTATGCCGAACCAATCACGTACGTTGATCTCTTCAAACATATTTATGGGTGGCGGAGAAATTCGTTTCTCTTAGCTTTATACCCGTAATACATTTTTGGGGAAGTCAATTAATGATTGGCGGATTTTGACGATGTGACATTCTAAGTAAACTAAACCAGATATTTCTGATAGTAAGTATAACCTCAGGCCTCTACAACTGGGAAATGGTATAAAATCGGGTAGGTCGCATGGCTATGTAGGTAGCACCCATCAAAAGGGTATATCATTACCTGATCTGGAAAAATCAAATACCTTCGGTTGTTCCTTTATTTATATGCTATCGGTTCAGTTGGCAGACCCCCAACTATGGTAATGATATATTCGGTACTCTCAAGTAAAGTGAGGGACCGGTCATGTTTAGCCGGGTTGCAAGATGTTCTTGTTGAACCCCAATATATTCATTTCTGAAGATACATTATTGGAAGGTGGTCCCATACCTTACCATAGTTGGAAATCCATTATCCAATAATGGCTCGTGTTTTTTTTTTTTTTGTATACTATGTATGTGGAACGTGAGATGCAACCCTTCCGCTAGATTCTAATTTACTTTTGAAAACTCTAGACACTATCATAATGTCAGTATATTATTGCTTTAAAAGTGTTTTGATTTTTTTGTAAGGTAAAACCCATATGTATTTATATGTGGATCGGTCTAACGATTATTCTTTCTTTTAAAAAGGATTTTTGTTAAATTTTAAATCATTTAATTAGAGTTAACTCACACCAGTCCCATGACTGACCCAGAGTTTATTTTCTGTGTTTTCCCTAAACTCTTGGGTATAGACAAGTGATCCAGGTTTGACTTAAACTTTTGTAATAAGTTGGATGACATAGTTCTACAAGCGCGTCTAAATAATGTCTATGTATAATTATGAGTGTGCAGCTGGCCTACTTTATCCATGTATAATTATAAAATCTACAAGCTGGTTTATTGTATCATTGTATAATTAAGAAGTTTGTAAGATATGACGGTGTGTATCTATCTGAGTTATGACTCAGATGTATTATGAATCTGTTGTATAATATTATCTGCTATTATGTTTTTTTAAATTCCGCTATGAGATTCTGATGTGTTTTTCTTAGTTCTATTTCAATCTATAAATTATTATTTAATAATGACACGACTTCTAAGGTCATCGAAAAGTCGGGTCTTTACAGTTGGTATCAGAGCTTATATTATTGAATACCTAGACTTTGGGTGAGTATTGAGAGAGCGTATTTTGTAACAATATATAAGGTATATATACCTAGGATAGGTTAACTTGAGTTATTGACTTGAGTTGTTTTAACACCTCATGATCAAGTATTGATTATCGACCTATTATGTTCAGGTAATTAATCATGAGTACCTGTGGACGAAGAGGTCTAGCTAGTGGAACTACAATACTAATGGTCGTAGCACCGATCAGCATTCTGTTGAAACTGTGTAAGAGGTTATGCCAGTTCAGCCTCGATCAAGTTTTGCAACAATTTGTAAGGATTATACTACTCTTGGAGGGAAAGTTTCAAGGGTACTGAATCTTTCATTAAGGTGCAAGCATGGCTAAGGTCCTGCGAGAGAATTTTCAAGAACCTGAAACTGAGCAATGAGCAAAAACATTTATTAGCCTCTTGGCAACGTTAGGAAGCTACAACATCTTGGTGGGATACACAGATTGCGAATGTTTCTGAAGAGGAGTTCACTTGGGAGAAATTCAAAGAGGAATTTGAGGCACAATTTATTCCTGCTGCAGGCAAAACTTGAATGTATCAAGATTTCATAGACAATAAGCAAGGGAGTACGAATATAGCTGAATATGAGAATAAGTTCAACGCACTTTCCACTTTTGGACCGGAGTTGATCAACACACCACTTAAGAAAAATGAGATGTTCATAGCAGGACCGAAAGACAGTTTGCAAGTTAAGATCATTGGACATTTGAAAATCCCATTTGTTGATTTGGTGGATAAGGAAGTTCGTTATGAAGCATTAGACACAAAGAAGCCAGTGGCAAAGGAACAGACTGGAGAGCCCAGTGGAGAGAATACCAATAAAAAGAAATTCAATCCGAACTGGAACAAACGGAAGATGGATGAAAAGGCTGCAAAGCGCTACAAGATCACTGAGTGCCACAACTGTGGGCAGAAATGACACATCGCTAGGTTCTGCAAGAAGCCAGCAGTCAAAAAGCCACAGCAGCCTCAACAACATCAGAAACCTCAACAACAACAATAAGGACCAGGGCATGCCTTAGTTCAAAAGAATTTGTGCTCTAATTGTCATCAACCTGGACACCTGGTTATTGTCCACTTATGAAAAAAGCACAGCAAGCAAAGGTCTATGCTATTAAGAATGAAGCATCAACCTCCAAAGATGTGAAAGGGAAAGGAGTTCTTGAAGGTAACTTAAATTTAAATGGAATTGATGTTCATGTTTTATTTGATACCGGTGTCTCGCATAGTTTCATTTCATCTAAAACCATAAGAAAATTTCAACTTACCCCAAAAACTTCTCCAAATCCCATTTGTGTATCTAATCCCATTGGCGGAAAAATAGAATTAAAAATGTTTTACGGTAACATGGTTATATCGTACCTTTCACATTTCTTCCTTTTCGATTTCTATGTTTTGGATTTTAAGCGGTTTAATTTTATACTCGGTTTAGATTGGTTGGATAAATTCCAAGCTAATATTAAATGCGAGGAGAAGATCGTAACCTTAATAATCAGTATAGGAAGAGAAGCTAGGATACCGTGTGGAAAACCCGGTATTCACACTTATAGTTTCTTGTATGCTTTAGAAGCACCACAAGAAAATCTGGAAACAATTGAGATTGTCAATGATTTCTCTGACCTATTTGAAGAAGTTAGAAGTTTACCCCACATCGTGAGATAGAATTTTGAATCGATCTAATTCAGGGAGCAAAGACCGGTAGTGCAACCTAGAAGACGAATGGCTCCGAGAGAAGTGGAGGAACTTAGGAAGCAAACCCAAGATTTGTTAGATAAAGGGTTAATCATACCAAGTTTTTCAAGCTGCGGTTCAGCGGTAGTTTTTGTGGTTAAGTCTGATGGATCTCTAAGGCTGTGTGTTGATTATAGGAAACTAAATAAAGTAACCATTAGAAATAAACCCCGAATTGATCATCTTTTTGACCAATTACATGGAGCTACAATATTTTCTCAAATGGACTTAGCAACAGGGTTCCACCAGTTAAGAATTTTCGAAGATAGTATTCCCTTAACTGCTTTCAAAGGTCTGGGGAATCAACGATAAGATGCCAAATTGGAAAAGTAAATCCAATGAGTTATAGAAGGGTGGAAAGTTAGATTTTGAATTGGACAGTCAAGGTGTTTTAAGGATTAATGGTAGATTGTGTGTTCCTGATATAAATGTGCTAAGGCAGGACGTTCTAACGGAGTGCCATAAATCAAAACTGAGTATTCATCCAGGAGTTCACAAAATGTATAAAGATATGAGGCGATTATTTTGGTGGTCTGGGATGAAGAAGGATATTTTAACCTATGTAAATAATTGTTTATGCTGTCAGCAGATTAAAGGAGATCATCAGAAGATAACAGGATTACTACAACCTCTGGAGATTCCAAATTGGAAATGGGAAATGATATCGATGGATTTCATTGATGGCTTACCAAGAACAAGAAAATATCATGAAGAAGTTTGGGCAATAGTGGATCGACTGACGAAGAGTGCGCATTTCATTCCTGTGAAACCAACTCGTACTGCAGCTTCGTTAGCCGAGATTTATATAAGGGAGATTGTTCAATTGCATGGAGTTCCAATAAGCATTATAAGTGACAGAGACCTTATATTTACTAGTAAATTCTGGGAAGCCCTTCAAACAACTTTGGGAACTAAATTGAATTTGAGCACAGCTTACCATCCTCAGACGGATGGTCAAACAGAAAGAGAAAACGGATATTGAAAGACTTGTTGAGAGCGTGCATTCTTGATTTTGGAGGATAATGAGAGGATCATGGAAGCATCATCTGCATGTGGTAGAATTTTTTTATAACAACAGTTATGAAGTCAGTATAGAGATGACACCATATGAAGCTTTATATGGAAGACCGTGCAGAACACCAACCTATTGGATTGAGTAGGGAGATAAAACTTGTCGTCGATCCTAATAAAATCTGAGAAGCAACGGAGAAGATTGAAATAGTTAAGAGAAGAATGAAAGAGGCTCAGGATCCCCAAAAGAGTTATGCTCAGAAAAGACGAAGAGATCTTGTATTTGTAAATATTTCACAGATCAAGAAAGCGATCAGATTTGGTAAAGTTGGGAAGCTAGCTTCACGATATATATGACCTTTCCGAGTTCTCGAAAGAGTTGAATTTCTTGTTTATAGAGTTAAATTACCAAAAAGAATGGCAGGACATTCACAATGTTTTCCATGTGTCCCATCTAGGGAGATGTGTTCACGATCCATCATTAATTTTAGAACCATATGTCCTAGAAGATCTAGAGATTCAGCCAAACTTGACCGTAATTCAATATCCCGTTTATGTTATTAATCGAGAAGAAAAGAGATTCCGAAACAAAGCGGTAAAGCTACTCAAGATCCAGTGGAGCGAAAATCCAAACGATTGTTCTTGAGAGACAGAGAAGCACATCAGGGAGATTTATCTAGACTTTGATATACACTAGGTATTGTTTTATCATATTTTTGATTTGAATGATACCATAAGTATGAAATGAATTATGGATTTTTTATTTCTGTCATTTATGATATTTGCATGTGATAGATTCAGTCATTCTTAGAGCTTATGAACTCTTTTCATTATGTACCAATCTTTTCTGAGATTTGTCCTTTGTTTATTTTCTAAATGACACATTTCCTTAGAAAGACAGCTAAGAAGAGACTCACCCCACTTCAGATTACGAGACTAGAGACGGGTACACAGGAGTAACCGAGAAGATGTTCGAGCCAGTACAGGCTCATACGATAAGGACAGACACGCGGATTCAGAGCAATCCAATATTTACCCTAGGTAGCGTGTAGCTGAGGATGATAGCATGGATTTCATACCAAAGTAGTAGGATGAGGAAGACGAGGTCGAGGCTCGACAGGAGGCAGGATATGATGGTGATGACAATGACGATGGCAGTGGCGATGATGATGATAAGGATAGCGAGCCAGAGGAAGAATTTGAGGAAGAAGCAGAACCTGAGGAGGAAGTTCAGATTGTGTCAAAGCCAGGACAGATGGAACCAGTTGCTGAGTTCCCGTTAGATGAGCAGGACAAGGAGTTGGCCGCTGTATCAGCTCAAATCGAGCAGGATTTACTTACATTTCAGACAGTTGGAGAACCGTTGGAGATCCCGATAAACATCGGATATATGAATATGATGCAGATAATACTGTACTCACCTACACCAGCAGATGTCATTGTTATTTCAGATGACGAGAATGATGAGGAGAACGATGGTGCAGTTGAGGTGGTTGACATTTCAGACGATGAGATGATTGATGTCGTGGAGCTACTGATTCGAAGTAGATTTATGTAATATGACTTAGTATTGTACTATATGATATGGTATGCTATAATATATTATTTTTTGTCATATATCTATCTGCTGTTTACAAATTTCTGTGATGAAATTCCTTTAAGAAGAGTATGATATAATAGCCTAGATTTTCGATCAATTCTACTTAACGACATTTTCTAAAGCGATCAAATGATTGGCATAGTTGAGATAATTAAAAATTAGTCAAAAATAAAAATTTAACATAACTTTTGCATTCAACTTTAACTGCATATATTTTCACTTCTAATTTAATCGTATGCATGTTAAAATGTAACTTACTTTGAAATTTATTAACCTGGCAGTAGAATTTGGGTTTTTCAAATATTACATATACCTAGAAAGAAAAGGGTCTGGCAATATATAAAAAGAATTGAACCTTAAGTAAATTTTAAATGCAATGTATACTTCAACAAGATTGATAAATTTTGTACACACTCTGTTTCCACTCTTTATAGAGTTAAATTACCAAAAAGTGGCATCACGGAAGAAATCCATGCACGCATGGAAGTATTATCAACTTAATGAGAATTGTGATCCCAAATATATGACGTTAAATGCTTGGGAATTTTTTCTTAACAGCAAAATGTTTTATGACACACACAAGTACAAAAATATATGTATTAAAATGAATAGATGTAATGGCTAAATGAACATTTATCATTAAAAGGATTTTGTACAGCTAAATGACTAGCATACCTCCTTTCAATCAGTACACCATATCTACCAAAAAACTAATACAAAACCTCGTATCTCTAATCGCATTAAACCCTAACTATAGAAAATTAACATCACTTTTTTTCATGTCAAACCAACACAACAATATTTTATCAATTTCCACTCTATAAATAAGCATCCTTAATATAGTTTTTTCTCACCTTACTTTCGTATTATTTCTAGAGAATACTCCTAAAACAAAAAATTTGAAAAGCTTAAAGCGGAGAACCATACAAGTACACACTCAGTTTCCACTCTTTATTGAACTACTACTACAAATAACCATGCAAGTTTGAAAATGACCTTATTAAGTAAAAATGTCAACAAGTATAAATCATGTTTTAATTTTTTTTAATGATTTGAATTACCATAAACCTATACAAACATATTTCAGTTCGGGTAATGACTCACGAGATAAGAGTACATTGGAAGATCTACTTGGTTCAATGAGTACTAAAAGATTAGGGGTCACCGAGCGTGCATAAGCACACATGTATGAAGGAGTGGAGAAAGGGGGTTTCCTTGCATTGCCCGTAAACCAAAGAAGTCGAAGAAGAAAGCATACAACAGCTTCTAAGGACATGGATCTTTTGGTTTTAGAAAAAAATAAAAAAAAAGTTGTACAAAATAAAAAAAGAAAGAATAGATGGTATTCGGGAACGTACATATAAGGAATAAGAAAAAATAGAAAAAGGGCGATGGCAATACAATTTAAGGTGGCATGAAATTAAATATTTGGACCGTGGCCCATTTTAAAAAAATATGCAAAAAAAAAAGATGTCACAAATGGTATATTACACCAGAAGGGAAGATAGCAGTTCATAAGCAAATATAAGTAGACAATGGGAAGTAGTAGTAAACCAATGATTTGTTTTAAAATCTACAAATCATATAACTTAAAATATTTTATTAATTAAAATAATAAAGTATACAAAGTAAATAATAAATTACATAATGAAGTAAGATCTTCATTTTTAAAACTCATAGAACAAATTCATAGTTTATGTTCTTTATGGACAGTTGTGTATACGATTATTTAACTATGATTAGAAAATTTTAAATCGCTATTGTGAATGATACATAAACAATAAATGAATGAGATTTATTCAAATAATACTTCAGATAATTTGTTAATTCGGTATGTAAAATAAAATCTACATTATTTTCAAAAGATGTATAACGATCGATAATAAACTCAAATGCTTAATTTAATAAACATTGAAATGCCATTTTAATTTAATCGACTTCTGTCGATAACTCTTTCAAATCAAAATATGATTTCAAAATCAAATCAATCAACAATTTTAACTCACTTGAAAATATTATATTCTTTTAAATATCACTTGACCCAAGAAGAAATTAACGTTAACCATTAACAAAAATCCAAAAATTATATTTAATTGATTCAACTATATGCGTTAAAGAATTATTCAAGATAATAGAGACGAGTTATACATGAACAAAACTATAAATCCTAAATAGAAATTACCTAAAATGGTTTATAGAATAATATCTTCGGTTTGTTCAATCTCAAAACAACTTGTATGGATAAATATCTGACAACGCATGTCTAACTAATCACGTACGTTGTGATCTCTTCAAACATATTTATGAATGACAAAGAATTTCGTTTCTCTAACCTTTATACTCGTAATACAAAATAAACTTGCTTTTTAATCATTTGTGAAATTAACAGATATATTTTATTTATTACATGGACAATTTGGCTAAATTTCAAATTGAATTCCAAAATACATCAAATATCATTGTTAAAAATTATATGTAAGTTATGTTACTTTAATTAAGTTATCAAATAATTGTATAAATTCACGTAATTATTCATTGAATAATCGAAAAAGTTATTCAATTATACCTAAAATATACAAACACTTAAGCTACTCGATAAAAATTTGTAGAATTTTCCCCTTTAATCAATCAAAAATTGTGAAATTTAACTTTCTCAAAAAATAAAGGAAATATGCAAAAAATCACTAACTAATTGAGCACGCATGTTATTTTTGAATTGTATAACTGTCTACAATTATTTACTTGATAATTACATAATAGTAAACTACTATTTATTAATAAAAATCTAGAAAATTAATTTGCACTCAAAATTTTTTTAAGGAGTTTTCATATATTGAGTTTCATTTTATGAACACAAGCAATATTCACTTTATTATAAATATGATATGACTATATTATTAACTAATACAACTTAAACAACCAAACTCAAATACACCATCTAAATCTACCTGTAAACAGTAATAAAAATGATACGAAATTAAAGGTGAACTCTATTATAGGCATGGTCTATTTATTATTGAACAACTACGTAAAACATCAAAATTTCTTCTAGTTTCACTTTTAGTATCAAAATCATAACTATATGAAAATGCAACTTTTGCTTACATTTGACCAAGCATGACCTACTTGTTATGAGCAAAAAAATTATCAAATTCTTTGATAAACAAACTTAAAATTAACATCAAAATTTTCATTAAGCAAGGATATTAAGAAATCATCATGTTGATTTTGTATGACACAAAAGCTTTATTACCCGAGATTGAAAGGATTCAGCCTTTTGTTTTAGAATTCTTGATAACATAAAAAATTATAACACAGAAAAGAAAATGAAAAACTAATTTATGAAAAAGACAACGAAGAGCATAAATTCTACAAATAAACTCTGAAATCCAAGCGCTAATTTGAGTTTGGATCTACGTAGTAATAGAAGATTCAGTTGGCAATGGTATTTGTTAATAATTTAAACTGCATCTTTTAAAATCAATCCCTGCAAACTTACCTGATCGGTACGAAAATGAGTTCTGATTGGTAAAAGACATAGTTGACTCATCCAGCAAAAGAGCAGCAAGTGCAAAATAAAAAGATTACGCCTTGCAATCAAACTTAAAAACATAGTACAAAAAAATAGACTAACAAAGAACTTAGGCCTCTAAATTCAAACACAAAGAACACAATATAGATCATTATATTGAACTCATCGTGAACTCAAAAACAATAAAATATCAAAGACAGATTTCAAAATTTAAACTTCATCAACCAATTCTTATAGGAAATATCCAAGCTTTTCTCATGGAAGAAGAAAATAAAGTTAGAACATAAAACGGGAAATCAAAAAATTGATAAATACTTTATTTACCATGTCAATGTAATCACATAAAACGGCACAGTAGATGAACAAAAAGATAACATCTACAGTTTCCTATCAAAATGTGAAATTTCAGCTAAACCAAATCATTATCAGCCTAATCATGGACATCAACAGTCATTGCTTATTGCTACCATTGACGTGGCATCAGGCTACCCTTACTTACACTTTTAAATTCAAAATACAAAAATAATGTTATGACCAGGATTGAAGTCCTCTGTGACCCAGTTATAATCATACGCACAGCTAATGCCGTGTTAAGTGTCATACGGCACTTCCTATCTTTAGGTCCAAATTCTTCATTGGACTAACAAAACGGAAATAATTTATTTTTGTACCCATACAAAAGAGAATGAGAGTATTGTTTAAAAGTATATACATGGAGCAATCATCAGATCATATTTTCGTTCTCATACACAACAAAGTATATTGTGTCAGAAGGTGTCCTAAGATTAAACGTATGATTTCATCATTTGATTGAAAAAGCAACTTCGAAAATTAATTCAGATTCAGGAATAACAATAACAGCACTTGGAAACAAATCCTCAGTTCAAGTGTTGGATAATTATGAAATATTCATCCTCATCTGAAAAAAACTAATTACAATAAACAATAAATAAAGATGGATAAGCAAAAGGAATACTCAGTGATAGCGATTAACGATTACGTCCGAATATTCCATTTCAGATAAGAGAGCGTGTAATCCTCTTCGAAATCGCCATGTATTTTCGCAAACAGCAACAAATAAGCTTATATGATCAGGATTAGAGAAATAGAAAGAATGGGAGCAAAGATGAATAAGCCGCAAAGGAAGAACAGCAGAGGAATACGATGCTCAAGTGTATCAGAAATGGTGGTTTATAAAGAAGAAAGGCTAGGGTTTCCCAGATAAATTAGCGGGCGAAAGGATTTCCAATAGGGCCTTGCCTGTTTCAACGTGGGCTGCTTAGCAATGGAACGAGCGTTAGGGTCTAAACCCATCCTATTTTGGCCCGCCGAGACCTTCGATACACCCATGATCCGTGGAAATTAGAAGCGTATCCATGGATACATAAGGGCATATTTGTGATTTCATGTATAATCCTTCTTGTTTTGCAAAACGTAAAAGGATTAGGATGTTTTAGGTTTCTATGTTTTACCTTTTTGGTTTCATACATACAAAAAGATGAACGACGCACACATATTGTGGACTAATCGTTATTTAGATTTGATTTGATTTTGATTCAAGCTTCTATCTTGCTTTAGGGTTGAAAGTGTATGGCGGCTACTCTAGGTTCTCCGATGACAGCATGACGGCTCTTGTTATGAATTAATGTGATTAGGGTGAGGGGTTTAGGGGGTTTAGGAGTGTTTTTATAGAAGTTTAATTTAATAAGAGCCGTCGTATTAACCTAGGGATAACCAGAACCATCAGGACCACTCAGATGCCACATCAGCCCTTATGGCGAATCGGGCCACGGATTGGCAGCCAAACACCCTGGATCGACCCCTAGTCAACCCAATGGAGCTCGGGTCGACTCCAAAAATGGTGTGGTTTGACTATTCCCCCTCCGATTCGCTGTTTTGAACTTTTTTTGAATATTATATATATATATATATATATATATATATATATATATATATATATATATATATATATATATATATATATATATTTCTCTCGTATGCATACAAACTTCAAGGCTTAATGACTTCTTCATAAGTTATCTGTTTTATACAGACCCAATGTCTATCTTGACCCAAAATTTTGAGACGAACATAATAACGCAACCCATTTCACTTAATTCTTTTTCTAAAAATTAAGTATACTTTAATTTGTGAATTTTAATGTTATAAAATTACGGGGTGTTACATTCTCCCCTCCTTAAAGAATTTTGTCCCCGAAATCTCTAACTTAAGAAGAATGTATCGTACCAACCAATCATCCATCTACTCAACCATCATCCACAAGCATCCATTGTCCTTAAAGAAATTTCTAATGCTATATGAACTTATGCAAAAATGTGTGTATATGTTCCTTATCTAATGCAAAGATCAGGCGGTCCACTGATTCAGTTGACCTCCTTAATGCAAATCATGATAGTGTCATGCGTCCATTATGTATGCGAAAGAATCCTATCGATACATATTATTTCTACATGTGTGCACAACCATTCATCAAAATACAGCATCCATATGATAACACAACCATTATACATCCATTAATTTAGATATGCACATGCATTTATATGCAACATGAAGGTGATTGAGTCGATCTAGTGCCTAATGTGTGTGTACATGCATCCACGAGCAAACACTAGCAACCACTTGCATCCATTTGCATCCACCAAAAATAACATGTCTCAAACACATGTTTGCAACCATAGGGTTCTTCCTAACTAAAGATCGAAGATGTCATCGCAAAGATAATACTAAAAGATACGACAAGTGTCAACAAAGCGGTAGAAAAAGGAGAAATTAAAACATACCCTCAAAAAGGAAAGGGTACAGCGTACGCATTTTGTCTTCCGTCTCCCAAGTCGCGTCTCTTTGATCATCTCCCCATTGCACTTTGACCAACTTGACCTCTTTGTTGCGAAGCTTTTTGACCTCCGATCCGAGAATGCGTGTAGGAGCTCATCTGATCGTGGTATTGCGCTCTACTTCCACTTCTTAGAGCATGCTCGGCTCTACCACTTCCGTCGTATCGTGTAAACACTTACGCAAATGCAAAACGTCAAACACATCATAAACTCTACTGAGCTTCTCTGGTAACTTTAATCTATACGCCATCTGCCCAATCCTCTCCGTAATTGGAAAGGTCCTACGAACCTCGATGCCAACTTCCCTACTGATCCAAAATGGACTACATTTCTTAACGGTGACACCTTAACAAAAACCATGTCCCCTATATTGAATTCAAGATCGGTTCGTCTTCTATCAGCATATGACTTCTGTTGGTCCTGCGCCGTCTTTATTTGCCATCGAATCAGGTCTATCTTCTCCGAAGTCTCCCTAATCATGTCGGGTCCAAGCAAAACCTTATCAGTGAATTCCCACCAACATGTAGGTGATCGGCACGGTCGTCCATAAAGAGCCTCAAAAGGTGTCATGCCAATGCTAGCCTGAAAACTATTATTATAGGCGAACTCCAGTAGTGGAAGGTGTTCTTCCCATGTTCCTCCAAAGTCTAGGATGCATAGTCTCAGAAGGTCTTCTAGAACCCGATTTACTCTCTCGGTCTGGCCGTCCGTCTGAGGGTGATAAGCGGTACTTAAGCATAATTGCGTTCCAACCGCCTCTTGTAGGCTTTTTCAAAATTCGCTTGTGAAAATGGGATCTCTGTCGCTCACAATGCTAGAGGGTATGTCGTGCAAACAAACTATCTCTCGAAGGTAAACAGATGCTAACCATGCGGCGGTCCTTCTACTTTTAACGGGAATAAAATGGGCACTTTTGGTAAGTCTGTCTACAATTACCCAAATCCCCGTATTACCCTTCATTGATCTTGGTAACCTATCTACAAAATCCATGGAAATGCTTTCCCATTTCCAAAGCGGAATCTCTAAGGGATGGAGTAAACCTCCAGGCTTCTTTTGCTCCGCCTTGACTTGTTGGCACACTAAGCATCTAGCAACGAACTCGGCCACGTCCTTCTTCATTCCGGCCCAAAAGAAAACTCGCTTCATATCCTTATACATATTATCACCACCGAGATGTATGGTCATCTTAGAGCGATGTGAGTCTTCAAGAATTGCCTTCTTCAAACTCTCGTCTTGTGGTACACAAAGTCTTCCATCTTTACGTAGCCAAACCTCTCTTATATATAACATATCTATCAAGATGACTCGAGGACTCCTCTCCTACAAGCTTGCATACTATCTCAACCAACTATGGGTCATTTCGCTGTGCCTCTCCAACTCGACCCAAAAGTGTAGGTTGCACCTTTAACGATGCCAATAATCCGGGTACATAATCGATGGAGAGTCTGAAGTCAAAGGAAGATATATACTCCAAACTCTACCGCTCTACGAACAAAGGACTTAAAGTTAACTTCTTTCAACTTAAGGTATCGGCTACAACGTTACCCTTGCCAAGGGTATATGCGATCTCAAAATCGTAAGATGCCAAAAACTCCATCCATCTCTGTTGCCTCAAGTTTAGGTCCTTCTGAGAGAATAAGTACTTTAGCGACTTATGGTCTGTACACAACTCAAACCTCTCGCCAAGCAAATAATGACGCCATGAATTAAGCGCAAAAACTATGGCCGCCAACTCTAAGTCGTGGGTAGGGTATTTTTCTTGTGGGCTTTCAACTATCTTCCACCATAGCATATCACCCTTCCCTCTTGCATTAAAACTGCGCCAAGCCCTGTCCTGCAAGCATCGGTATATACAGTGAATGTCTTACTCCCGTCTGGCAAAACTAAAACTGGAGTTGTCGTCAAAGCCCTCTTCAGACGTTGGAAAGCATCGTCACAGTCAACGTCCCAAGTAAAATTCAAATTCTTCTTCGTTAATCGAGTGAGAGGGACTGATATCTTCACGAAGTCCTTAATGAACTTCCTATAATAGCCAGCCAGCCCTAAAAAGCTTCTTACTTCTGTTGCATTCTTAGGAGTTTTCCAAACCTTGGCGGGATCCACAGCTATCCCTTCCTTAGAGACCACGTGTCCTAAGAACCTCACTTCTTTTCTCCAAAAATGGCACTTGGAGAACTTAGCTTTTAGCTGATGCGCTCGTAGGGTCTCTAAGACTTCCCTAAGATGTAGGGCATGCTCTTATTCATTTTTAGAGAAAACCAGAATATCGTCTACAAAGACTACCACAAACTTGTTTAGAAACTCCCTAAACACCCTACTCATTAAGTCAACAAAGTATGCGGGTGCATTCGTCAAATCAAATGGCATGACGAGCCACTTAAAGAAACCATCAGGAGTTCTAAAGGTAGTCTTATCGATGCTATCTTCAGCCACCCTTAGCTGATGAAACCCTGTAGCTAAATCCAGTTGCGAGAAAACTGAAGCACCCACCAACTGATTGAATAAATTGTCTATCCTCGGCAATAGGTGCTTGTTCTTCTTTATTAGCTTATTCAGCTCTCTATAGTCCACGCACAATCTAAGTGAACCATCAGCTTTTGTAGCAAAAACGACTGGAGCACCCCACTCTGAAATACTTCTTCTTATGAACCCCTTCTCAAGCAATTCTTTCACTTGCTTACTGAGTTCTCTTCTCTCTCTCGGAGCCATGTGGCGCACTGGTAATGCAACTGGCTTTGCATTATCTACTAGATATATTCGAAAGTCTAACTCGCGCCTCGGGGGTAAACCTCGAACTTCATCGAAGACGTCACTATATTCACGGACCACACGAACTGATTTCAAATCATCATTGGATGCGTCTAGGGATTATAGGTAGCTAAGGATTACCGGACCTCTAGGGTCACAAGAAATATCAAGGATCTTTCCACAACGAGTCAATAATCTAACTACCCTTCTTTCACAATCTAGGATGGCACCGTATCTAGTTAGCCAATCCATACCTAGAATCAAGCCGTAGCCCATGAAGCCAAGAACAAAGGCGTTGCATTCAAACCCAACGCCCAAGATAGACACTCTCAAATCCCGACAAATCATAGAAAGATGAGACGAACCACCAATAGGATTTGAGACTACTATGGGATCCGAACTAGACTAGTATTTAGGTGAAGTGTTTCAACTAATGAAGCAGATACAAACGAGTGTGAAGCGCCAGAGTCAAACAAAGTACGAACAGGATGATCAAACAGAAAAACTAAACTTTCAACGGAAATGTTTCTACCTCTCTCCTGTCCTGGTGCCATGAGAGCCTGAATCTTCCCTCTCGCCTGCCCTGGTGCCATGAGAGCCTGAAGCTGCCCTCTATAAGTTCTTTGCCCTTGCCCCTGTTTCCTTTGGCAGTCCTTAACTAGATGACCCGCCTCTCCACAGTGGAAACAACCAGTCTTCTTCTTTTTCCTACAGTATTTGCTCATATGGCCTGGTGTCCCACAATTAAAGCACTTCTTCTTTCCTTTGCCATTATTGTTCTTCCCGCCTTTCTTGTTTTGCTGTTGTGGCTTCTTCTGGTCTCCTTTCTTCTCCGGTGCCTTATTAGCATTCACACCTTTCTCTTCCTCATGCATAAGCGCCATGTCAACCGGTTTCTCAAAGGTAGCCCCCATCGGAATGTGGGTCATCGCCAACCCATGTAGCGGCTCATTCAAACCTTTAACGAACCTCAGGGCCTTCTTCTCAAGTGTGTTTACAAATTCCAAGCCAAATCCCGCCAATTGATTGAACTTATTGACGTACTCCTTTACTGATAAATCCCCTTGCTTCAACGCCAAGAATCTTTCCATATATAAATCTCTTCTGCTCGTGAGAGAAACTTCATTTCGAACCTACGCTTGAAATCCATCCATGTCTCCCCCGGACGCTCTCCGTTTGTGACCTCCCACCAAAACGAGGTTTCATCTTTCATTAACCAAGCAGCCAATTGGACCTTCCTTCCATCTTCTACTTCGAAAATACCAAAAAGATCTTCCTCCTCCTTAAGCCAATTTCGAGCTTCAACAAACGTCTCTGATCCGTGAAAAGGTTTCCCGCCCATTGCCCTAAAATCTTTGCATATCTTTGCAAAAGTATCAACACGGGGAGGAGGAGGGGAGGAGGAGCCTTTGCTGGGCCTGCGACATTGGCCCTAGCTTCCAGATACCTTCCAAACCATCCTGGTATCGGTATCCCCTCGGGTATCTCGGGAATTCCAGACATGCTGAAAAGAAAATGAAGAGATTCAAAACAGAGAATTCGAAAGAAAGATATATGGCTCTTGGGGGTTATGTTTTTAAAGCAAACTTTTCTCTTGAAAATACTTTCCTTAAAACATACTTTTGAAAGTATTTCTTTATAAAATGCTTTTTGAAAAATAGTTTTTCAAAATTCATATCCGGTCTGGTAACCTTCAGCTCTGATACCATGTGTAACACCGCACATCCATTAATGTCACTCACAAAGGGAATGCATTAATTTCCATGGAGCGTATTTAGTGTATAGAACAAAATATAACAAGACAAATATAAATAATGGTACTTGAAAATTTTAAAACAACTTTTATTGCAGCGGAGAAATAGTTTGATTACAACAACTTCATAAACCAAGTACACTTAATATCTGTAACACCCCACCTCCGCCAGTGCCACTCTTGCAAGGACACTAGCTTTGGAGGGGCGTTTAAACAAGGTAAACATGCATGCAGATATCACAAGACAGAACATATAAGTAAAACAGAGTAGTAAAGCAGCGGATAAAACTTGCATTTCCAAAACCACAGTTAAGTTACAATAAAGTACTTAGTCATTATTTTCCAACAAACAAAGTCTAGATAAAAGCATAAACTGGAAAACTGAAATACATAAAGTACTATCCCCAAAGTGAAGTGATAAACCATAGCTAGCTCAATGTCCAAACCCATACATGAGCAAATCCAGTAAGCAAGCTAGAAAGATCCAAGCTAAGCTCCAATGTTCCCACCCTGAGAACCTGAGGGGGGGGGGAAACGGAAGAAAAGAGGCGAAAGAAAACAGGTCAGTCAAAAAGACTGGTAAGCCCTACTACTATCTGTCTATGAACTAGTAAAGTTAACTGGCATGAGAAGCTGAGATTAACATAAGGATAACAACATACTGGCATGATGATTAACTAACAAGATAGATAAAGGTGTCATCGCATAATTAAGGTTAAGTTTTGCACCACGGGTGTACTAGCATTCTAACATGTCAAGTAAAAACAAGAATTGATCCCTTGGCCCAAGCTTGGCCCAACATCATGAGATGACCTAAATAAAGGTCCAACTACTCGGTCTAGTCGATCGGCTCCCTATAAGCCTAACTCGTCAAGTGTCGGTGTCATGCGGCTTAATCATGTAATGTAGTTGACTGTGCAGGGTCCACCCTAGGGTGTATCAGGCCCTATGGTGTAACCCTCTGACACCATACCATGATGCACAGTCCAAACCTACCGTTGCCCATGTTCAACTCCGGACTTGATGTGCACGACCATGGTCCGCCTGAACAACCGGGGCATCATTCAACCGTCTCTTTTGGTCTCTTACAATCAGCCCAGTAATCGTGCCCCACCCTAGCCTAGTCCTAGGGTCTTATGATACTACCTAGAAGGTTACTGCTGAAAAGGACCACGCAACTAGGGTTTCTTAACAGGTTAAATGTGGTTAACCCGATCCAAACGTGGATTAAATCGGTTAAGAGTACCCAAGGCTCCTGACTTAACCTCGATTAATCCATCAAGCCCAAATTGGTTAAGTATTAAGTGGACCATGACTTAACCCTAATCAGGAGGCATTAATTAACTTAATGCGCTTTAACCTCTCACATTAGACTTTGTTGTGATTATTAGTTAAGCCGGGCGGGTCCGGGTAACTTTACACCACAACTAGGTCTAACCTCGGGTTCGAGCACAACATGACCAACTTCTCACATTGGGTCCTATTGTTTGTAGCCACTAGTTAAGCCGGGCGGGTCCGGGTAGATTTATGCTACAAACTCAACCCAACCTCGAGTTGGCCACACTCATATTTTCTAAGTGTCGTGTCCATTATGTTTCCAAAACATAATTACAAGTTAACATATCACGTCATGTTACAAAAATCATGTTCATGTCATTATGTTACCCAACCCCAACGTAATCCCATCGTTTACATAATCGCAACAACGCATAAAGGATAAAATAGGGAACTTGGCATAACCATGACATAAAGGTGTTGAAGCCACAAGTTTAACATGGTGGCATATGAAATGTACATATGTTCATATACTTGCATATTGCATTATTAGGCTTCAAAAGCATGCATAAAACCAAACTTAGCATATGAGTGATACATGGTGATAAATGACATGTAGAAGTTGCTAGAAGTTCGCATTTTGCCTCACATGCAAGTTATCATAAGGGATATGATAACTTTCATGTTGCCAAAATGCAACCTTTAATATAAAGCTTGGAGCTTTATGCTCAAAACCTCAAGTTTAACTTGCATAACATGATAACATGATCAACCCAAACTTGCATAACATAGCAACATGTGTCATACATAATGATTAAACCAACTTGCATAATGATCATCCAAACTTGCATATAATGATCAACCAAACTTGCATATAATGACCAACCAAACTTGCATATAATGACCAACCAAACTTGCATATAATGATCAACCCCAAACTTGCATCATTCATTTAACTTTAGAGTTCAAAGAAAGAAAGTAGAAAAGGGCTTACAATGCTATGAAGACACAAATAAATATTTATTATAAAGATTGAGACGAAGCCCTTATGCAAGCACCAAAAACCCAAATATGCAAGCTCCAAATGAAAACCCTTGAGCCAATTCAATAAAAACCCTTGCTTTGAAATAGAAATGTTGCAACTTGACTTGAATGCAAGCTAATAACACTCATACAAGTTTGAAAACACTTGTATGAACTCAAAATCTCTCATAGAAATTAACTTAGAAATTTTAGCATGAGAGTGGAGGCCATGAGAGGAACAAATTTGACATAGTTTAGTTGTAGGATTGAATAATGGTAATTTAGGCTAGGTTTGGGGTCTTTTTATAGAGGATTAGGATAGTATTAGCCATAGGATTAACCCTAGATTCAATCCAAGCCATCAAAGCATGTCTTGGGGAAGAAGTCAAGTGTAGGAACCATCTAGGGCCTTTAGATTAAAGCTGAACCATGAGAACCATTCAAATGCAAAATCTGCATTTGAGCGAATCGGCACACGGGTTGACAGCCAAACACCCTGGATTAACCCCTAGTCGACCCAGCGGGCTTGGGTCGACCTCAAAAATCAGCCGGTTCGGTTATTCCCCTCTCCCAATTCGCTGTTTTGAACATTTTTGCATATTTATTTATTTAATTTTCAATTATATATATATATATATATATATATCAATATATATATATTTCTCTGCGCAACCCATTTCACTTAATTAAGTATACTTTAATTTGTGAATTTTTCGTGAAACTTCGCGAGGCCATATCTTGGTCATACGGACTCCGATTTTCGAAAACTCGGACTCTATTTCGCGTATTTTTCCGAGACAAACGCAATGGCACAGCCCGTTTCCCTTGATTCAGATTTTACAGTTTAATTCTGCCTCCATTTATGTTATAACATGTTATTCAAAAATACGGGTTGTTACATTCTCCCCTCCTTAAAGGATTTTGTCCCCGAAATCTCCAAGTTAGGAAGAATGTATCCTACCATCCATCATCCATCTACTCAAAACATCATCCACGAGCAATCATTGTCCTTAAAAAGTTCTAAATGTTGTATGATCATATGCAAAGGTGTGTGTATATGTACTTATCTAATGCGAAAATCAGGAGGTTACTGATTCAGTAAACCCCCTTAATGCAAAATATGTTAGTGAAATGAGTCCATATGTATGCAAATTCCTAACATAATTTATAATCTCTACATGAGTGCACATAACATTCATCCATATGCAACATCCACGTGATAGCATAACAAGTTTTCATCCATGAATAAGCATAAACACTCATGCATATGCGGTATGAAAGTGTGTGAGCCGATCTTACTGCCTAACGTGTATTATGCATCCACGAGTATCCACTTGCAAACACTTGCAACCACTTGCAAACATCAAACATAACATGTTTCAAATACATGTTTCAACCAAGGGTTTCTACCTAAGGTTCTCATGAAAAGATTTACGAAACAAGATAAACTAGATAAGCATGGATAGCAAAGGGAAGATATACCAATCTAGGAAAAGAGATTGAAAATGTATCCTCCAAGAGAAATGGATAAAGCACGCGCCTCTTCTCCTTGGTTTCCCAAGTTGCGTCTCCCTCTGTTTCACTCCATTGCGCCTTAACAAGCTTAACTTCTTTGCTTCTTAGCTTCTTTGTCTTCATTTCCATGATACGAATCGGAGCTCGTCTCAGGGTTGCTTCATCCTCTACCTCCATGTCTTCAAGAATACTTGGTTCAACCACTTTGGCGGGTCTGTGCAAACACTTCCGGAGATGCGAGACATGAAAGACATTATGCACTCCGGCCAGCTTCTCGGCAATTCCACCTTATAAGTCATCTTCCCGACTCTTTCTATAGTAGGGAAGGGTCCTACGATCCTTGGTGTCAGCGAACCATATTTCGCAAAGGAGAAATCTTCACAAAGACCATATCTCCAATTTTAAATTCCAAGTCTGTCCTTCGCTTGTCTGCATAGGATTTCTGTCTGTCTTGGGCCGTTCTTATCCGTCTTCGAATCAATTCAACCCTCTCGGATGTGTCCCTTATCATGTCGGGCTCAATTATAAGCTTATCCGTCGTCTTCCCACCAACATGTTGGTGGCTTGCACGGCCTCCCATACGAAGCTTCAAATGGTGCCATCCCTATGCTGGCTTGATAGTTATTATTATAAGCAAACTCTACAAGAGGAAGGTGGTCTTCCCAAGTACCACCGAAGTCAAGAACATAAAGTCTCAAAAAGATCTTCTAGCATTCTATTCCCCTTTCGGTTTGGCCATCCGTCTGGGGGTGATAGGTTGTACTCAGATTCAATCGCGTACCCATCGCTTCTTGCAAACTCTTCCAAAACTCGTTAGTGAAAAATTGGGTCACGATCGCTAACTATGCTAGAAGAACCTCCATGCAACCATACTATCTCTCGAAGATAAACAGATGCTAGCCATGATACGGTCCTCTTTCTTTTCACCGGAATAAAATGGGTTCTCTTCGTAAGTCTATCAATTATTACCCATATCCCATAAAGCCCAAATAGTTTGGTGACGAACTTCTTCACCCCAACCCTATATCACAAATAGGCTAGTCATACTCCTTAGGGGGTTTGTAACAGAACTAAGATTGAGGATAGGACTGAGAGGATATACTTAAAAGGTAGCATGCGAGTAAGCTCTACGGAACAATAGGGATCAAGGATATACTCTTAGAAAGAGATTAAATGCGCGTATCTAGTCTTCAATCTTCTAAGCCGCATTTTCTTGTGCTTAATCCCATCGTGCCCTGACCGTCTTTTATCTTCGCAATTCTGTAGTTCTTAATTCTTGTTCCCAAAATATGAGTTAGAACTCATTTCACCGTTGCTTATCGTTCCACTTCCACTTATTCTTTGCCTAAAATACTTGGCTTAAACATAACTGCGTGCTCATGGTTCATGCAAGCTTTCCAAAATTCGTTAGTGAATCTTGGATCTCGTTTACATATTATACGGTATCCCACGCAGAAAACTATCTCTTGAAAACAAGTGCCAATCCATGTTGCCAAAACTGGAGCTGAGGTAAGGGCTCTCTTGAGCCTTTGAAAAGCAAGCTCACACTCCAAGTCCCATGCAAAGACTAAGTCCTTCTTTGTTAACTTAGTAAGAGGGGCCGAAATCTTGGCGAAGTCCCTGATGAACTTCCTATAGTAGCCCGCCAGACCGAGGAAGCTTCTTACTTCGGTTGCATTCCTCGGAGTCTTCCAGTCTTGAACCACAACCACTTTCGCGGGATCCACCGCTATGCCTTGCTTGGAAACTATATGTCCAAGAAACCGAACTTCCTTTCTCCAGAAATAACATTTGGAGAACTTGGCTTTCAACTGATGCGCCCTAAGCGTATCCATCACTTCCTTGAGATGCCTAGCATGTTCTTCCTCGTCCTTTGAGAAGATCAGAATATCATCCAAGAAGACGACAACAAACTTGTTGAGGAACTCCCTGAACACCCTACTCATCAAGTCTATGAAGTATGCGGGTGCATTAGTCAAACCGAATGGCATGACAAGCCATTCAAAGAATCCATCTGGAGTCCTAAATGCAATTTTATCAATGATATCCTCAGCTACTCTAAGCTGATGGAATCCGGTGGCTAGATCGAGCTGAGAGAAAACAGAAGCACCAACAAGCTGGTCAAAGAGATCATCAATCCTCGGTAACGGGTGCCTATTCTTCTTTGTCAGCTTGTTCAATTCTCGATAATCAACACGTAGGCGAAGCGAACCATCCACCTTAGTAGCGAATACCACAGGCGCACCCCATTCAGAAATGTTTTGCCTAATAAAATTCTTCTCAAGCAACTCCTTGATTTGCTTACTGAGCTCCCTACATGGAGCCATGTGCCTAACGGGCAATGATACTGACTTGGCATTATCAACTAGATAAATGCGGAAATCTATCTCTCGTTTAGGGGGTAACCCCTTAACTTCTTCAAAGACATCGGGATAGTCTCGGACCACCCTTACAGATTGCAGATCATTGATGGACGAGTCGAGAGATTCAAGATAACATAACATGACGGGACCTCTAGGTTTACAAGAAATTTCTAGGGTATTACCGAGGCGAGTCATGAGCCTCTCCACCCTATGCTCACAATCGAGGATGGCTCCATAACTGGACAACCAATCCATGCCCAAGACCAACCCATATCCCGTGACCCCGAGAACATAAGCACTACACATGAATTCTACGGCCAAGATAGAAATTTTCAAATCCACACAAATCATAGACAGATGGGCGGAACCCCCAATTGGATTTGAAACACAAACGAGATCCTCAACTAAGCTAGTACTTAGGTGCAAACTTTCAACAATATCAGAAGAGATAAAACTATGCGATGCACCAGAATTAAACAAGGTATGAACAGGGAAATCAGAAATGTAAACAAGGTTTTCTACAGAAATACTACCTCGATCAAGAACTGGAGCGATGTTGAGCGTATGCACTAGCCCTCCAAAAGGTCCTGCACGCTGATTCTGTCCTTGCCCTTGTCCTTGCTTCTTGGGGCAATCCTTGCTAAGATGTCCAGATTCTCCGCAATGAAAACACTTGCATAACTTCCTCTTCTTCTTCCTGCAATCCTTGGCTATGTGCCCAGTGATCCTACAGAAGTTGCACTTTCCTGTCTTTCTTGCCTTGTTGTCCTTGCTATTGTTGTACTTGCCTCCTTTTCCGGAATCTACCTTCTCGCCTTGAGACTCATTTGCCTTGACCTCCTTCTTGCCGCTCTTATCTTCCTCTTGAAGCAGGGCCATATTCACCAAACCCTCGAAGGTCGCCCCCAGGGGTATATGAGATATGGCCAAACCGCGCAATGGCTCAGTCAATCCTAGAGCAAAGCGTAGGGCCTTCTTCTGAGCGGTGTTAACCCATTCTAGACCGAACTGAGCAAGTTGATTAAACTTATCCACGTATTCTCTAACGGTCATGTCCCCTTGCTTTAGTGATAGGAACCTCTCTAGCTGAAGGTTCTCTTCTGCTGATGATAAAAACTTTAGTCCAAACCTTCTCCTAAAGTTATCCCAAGTCTCAATGGGTCTAGTAGTGGTGGTGACTACCCACCAATAAGCAGCTTCCCCTTTCAATAGCCATACCGCCAACAGAACTTTTCTACGATCTTCCACATCAAAGATAGCAAAGAGGTCTTCAGTTTCCTTTAACCAGTTTCTTGCCTCCACGGGAGTCTCCGTTCCGACAAAATTCTTGCAACCCATCGCCTTAAAGTCTTTGCAAAGCTTTGCGAAATCCTCTTGCGGATGCTGAGGGGGAGGAGGAACCTCAGCTACGGGAGGAGGAGAGATGTTAGCGACGGGGGAAGGAGGAGGAATGTTCGCGGGGCCGGCTTCATTCGCCCTTGCCTCCATAAATCTCCAGAACCAGACGGGTATTTGTACGCCTTCCGGGATGTTAAAGCGATCGGCCATACTAAAACGAAGAAAAAGATAGATTCAGAATGAAGAAACGAAGGATAGTGCTATGGCTTTTGGGGAATAGCCTTTTTAAAATAACTAGACTTTTCTTGGAAAATACTTAATTGGTTTTGAAAATAGTTTTTCAAAAGGTAAGTTTCAAAAACACTTTTGCTCAAATCTTGTAAACCTTATGCTCTGATACCAAATGTAACACCCCACCTCCGCCAGTGCCACTCTTGCAAGGACACTAGCTTTGGAGGGGCGTTTAAACAAGGTAAACATGCATGTAGATATCACAAGACAGAACATATAAGTAAAACAGAGTAGTAAAGCAGTGGATAAAACTTGCATTTCCAAAACCACAGTTAAGTTACAATAAAGTACTTAGTCATTATTTTCCAACAAACAAAGTCTAGATAAAAGCATAAACTGAAAAACTGAAATACATAAAGTACTATCCCCAAAGTGAAGTGATAAACCATAGCTAGCTCAATGTCCAAACCCGTACATGAGCAAATCCAGTAAGCAAGCTAGAAAGATCCAAGCTAAGCTCCAATGTTCCCACCCTGAGAACCTGAGGGGGGGGGGAAACGGAAGAAAAGAGGCGAAAGAAAACAGGTCAGTCAAAAAGACTGGTAAGCCCTACTACTATCTGTCTATGAACTAGTAAAGTTAACTGGCATGAGAAGCTGAGATGAACATAAGGATAACAACATACTGGCATGATGATTAACTAACAAGATAGATAAAGGTGTCATCGCATAATTAAGGTTAAGTTTTGCACCACGGGTGTACTAGCATTCTAACATGTCAAGTAAAAACAAGAATTGATCCCTTGGCCCAAGCTTGGCCCAACATCATGAGATGACCTAAATAAAGGTCCAACTACTCGGTCTGGTCGATCGGCTCCCTATAAGCCTAACTCGTCAAGTGTCGGTGTCATGCGGCTTAATCATGTAATGTAGTTGTCTGTGCAGGGTCCACCCTAGGGTGTATCAGGCCCTATGGTGTAACCCTCTGACACCATACCATGATGCACAGTCCAAACCTACCGTTGCCCGTGTTCAACTCCGGACTTGATGTGCACGACCATGGTCCGCCTGAACAACCGGGGCATCATTCAACCGTCTCTTTTGGTCTCTTACAATCAGCCCAGTAATCGTGCCCCACCCTAGCCTAGTCCTAGGGTCTTATGATACTACCTAGAAGGTTACTGCTGAAAAGGACCACGCAACTAGGGTTTCTTAACGGGTTAAATGTGGTTAACCCGATCCTAACGTGGATTAAATCGGTTAAGAGTACCCAAGGCTCCTGACTTAACCTCGATTAATCCATCAAGCCCAAATTGGTTAAGTATTAAGTGGACCATGACTTAACCCTAATCAGGAGGCATTAATTAACTTAATGCGCTTTAACCTCTCACATTAGACTTTGTTGTGGTTACTAGTTAAGCCGGGCGGGTCCGGGTAGCTTTACACCACAACTAGGTCTAACCTCGGGTTCGAGCACAACATGACCAACTTCTCACATTGGGTCCTATTGTTTGTAGCCACTAGTTAAGCCGGGCGGGTCCGGGTAGATTTATGCTACAAACTCAACCCAACCTCGAGTTGGCCACACTCATATTTTCCCAGTGTCATGTCCATTATGTTTCCAAAACATAATTACAAGTTAACATATCACGTCATGTTACAAAAATCATGTTCATGTCATTATGTTACCCAACCCCAACGTAATCCCATCGTTTACATAATCGCAACAACGCATAAAGGATAAAATAGGGAACTTGGCATAACCATGACATAAAGGTGTTGAAGCCACAAGTTTAACATGGTGGCATATGAAATGTACATATGTTCATATACTTGCATATTGCATTATTAGGCTTCAAAAGCATGCATAAAACCAAACTTAGCATATGAGTGATACATGGTGATAAATGACATGTAGAAGTTGCTAGAAGTTCGCATTTTGCCTCACATGCAAGTTATCATAAGGGATATGATAACTTTCATGTTGCCAAAATGCAACCTTTAATATAAAGCTTGGAGCTTTATGCTCAAAACCTCAAGTTTAACTTGCATAACATGATAACATGATCAACCCAAACTTGCATAACATAGCAACATGTGTCATACATAATGATTAAACCAACTTGCATAATGATCATCCAAACTTGCATATAATGATCAACCAAACTTGCATATAATGATTAACCAAACTTGCATATAATGACCAACCAAACTTGCATATAATGATCAACCAAACTTGCATATAATGATCAACCCCAAACTTGCATCATTCATTTAACTTTAGAGTTCAAAGAAAGAAAGTAGAAAAGGGCTTACAATGCTATGAAGATACAAATAAATATTTATTATAAAGATTGAGACGAAGCCCTTATGCAAGCACCAAAAACCCAAATATGCAAGCTCCAAATGAAAACCCTTGAGCCAATTCAATAAAAACCCTTGCTTTGAAATAGAAATGTTGCAACTTGACTTGAATGCAAGCTAATAACACTCATACAAGTTTGAAAACACTTGTATGAACTCAAAATATCTCATAGAAATTAACTTAGAAATTTTAGCATGAGAGTGGAGGCCATGAGAGGAACAAATTTGACATAGTTTAGTTGTAGGATTGAATAATGGTAATTTAGGCTAGGTTTGGGGTCTTTTTATAGAGGATTAGGATAGTATTAGCCATAGGATTAACCCTAGATTCAATCCAAGCCATCAAAGCATGTCTTGGGGAAGAAGTCAAGTGTAGGAACCATCTAGGGCCTTTAGATTAAAGCTGAACCATGAGAACCATTCAAATGCAAAATCTGCATTTGAGCGAATCGGCACACGGGTTGACAGCCAAACACCCTGGATTAACCCCTAGTCGACCCAGCGGGCTTGGGTCGACCTCAAAAATCGGCCGGTTCGGTTATTCCCCTCTCCCAATTCGCTGTTTTGAACATTTTTGCATATTTATTTATTTAATTTTCAATTATATATATATATCAATATATATATATTTCTCTGCACAACCCATTTCACTTAATTAAGTATACTTTAATTTGTGAATTTTTCATGAAACTTCGCGAGGCCATATCTTGGTCATACGGACTCCGATTTTCGAAAACTCGGACTCTATTTCGCGTATTTTTCCGAGACGAACGCAATGGCACAGCCCGTTTCCCTTGATTCAGATTTTACAGTTTAATTCTGCCTCCATTTATGTTATAACATGTTATTCAAAAATACGGGTTGTTACATTCTCCCCTCCTTAAAGGATTTTGTCCCCGAAATCTCCAAGTTAGGAAGAATGTATCCTACCATCCATCATCCATCTACTCAAAACATCATCCACGAGCAATCATTGTCCTTAAAAAGTTCTAAATGCTGTATGATCATATGCAAAGGTGTGTGTATATGTACTTATCTAATGCGAAAATCAGGAGGTTACTGATTCAGTAAACCCCCTTAATGCAAAATATGTTAGTGAAATGAGTCCATATGTATGCAAATTCCTAACATAATTTATAATCTCTACATGAGTGCACATAACATTCATCCATATGCAACATCCACGTGATAGCATAACAAGTTTTCATCCATGAATAAGCATAAACACTCATGCATATGCGGTATGAAAGTGTGTGAGCCGATCTTACTGCCTAACGTGTATTATGCATCCACGAGTATCCACTTGCAAACACTTGCAACCACTTGCAAACATCAAACATAACATGTTTCAAATACATGTTTCAACCAAGGGTTTCTACCTAAGGTTCTCATGAAAAGATTTACGAAACAAGATAAACTAGATAAGCATGGATAGCAAAGGGAAGATATACCAATCTAGGAAAAGAGATTGAAAATGTATCCTCCAAGAGAAATGGATAAAGCACGCGCCTCTTCTCCTTGGTTTCCCAAGTTGCGTCTCCCTCTGTTTCACTCCATTGCGCCTTAACAAGCTTAACTTCTTTGCTTCTTAGCTTCTTTGTCTTCATTTCCATGATACGAATCGGAGCTCGTCTCAGGGTTGCTTCATCCTCTACCTCCATGTCTTCAAGAATACTTGGTTCAACCACTTTGGCGGGTCTGTGCAAACACTTCCGGAGATGCGAGACATGAAAGACATTATGCACTCCGGCCAGCTTCTCGGCAATTCCACCTTATAAGTCATCTTCCCGACTCTTTCTATAGTAGGGAAGAGTCCTACGATCCTTGGTGTCAGCGAACCATATTTCGCAAAGGAGAAATCTTCACAAAGACCGTATCTCCAATTTTAAATTCCAAGTCTGTCCTTCGCTTGTCTGCATAGGATTTCTGTCTGTCTTGGGCCGTTCTTATCCGTCTTCGAATCAATTCAACCCTCTCGGATGTGTCCCTTATCATGTCGGGCTCAATTATAAGCTTGTCCATCGTCTTCCCACCAACATGTTGGTGGCTTGCACGGCCTCCCATACGAAGCTTCAAATGGTGCCATCCCTATGCTGGCTTGATAGTTATTATTATAAGCAAACTCTACAAGAGGAAGGTGGTCTTCCCAAGTACCACCGAAGTCAAGAACATAAAGTCTCAAAAAGATCTTCTAGCATTCTATTCCCCTTTCGGTTTGGCCATCCGTCTGGGGGTGATAGGTTGTACTCAGATTCAATCGCGTACCCATCGCTTCTTGCAAACTCTTCCAAAACTCGTTAGTGAAAAATTGGGTCACGATCGCTAACTATGCTAGAAGAACCTCCATGCAACCATACTATCTCTCGAAGATAAACAGATGCTAGCCATGATACGGTCCTCTTTCTTTTCACCGGAATAAAATGGGTTCTCTTCGTAAGTCTATCAATTATTACCCATATCCCATAAAGCCCAAATAGTTTGGTGACGAACTTCTTCACCCCAACCCTATATCACAAATAGGCTAGTCATACTCCTTAGGGGGTTTGTAACAGAACTAAGATTGAGGATAGGACTGAGAGGATATACTTAAAAGGTAGCATGCGAGTAAGCTCTACGGAACAATAGGGATCAAGGATATACTCTTAGAAAGAGATTAAATGCGCGTATCTAGTCTTCAATCTTCTAAGCCGCATTTTCTTGTGCTTAATCCCATCGTGCCCTGACCGTCTTTTATCTTCGCAATTCTGTAGTTCTTAATTCTTGTTCCCAAAATATGAGTTAGAACTCATTTCACCGTTGCTTATCGTTCCACTTCCACTTATTCTTTGCCTAAAATACTTGGCTTAAACATAACTGCGTGCTCATGGTTCATGCAAGCTTTCCAAAATTCGTTAGTGAATCTTGGATCTCGTTTACATATTATACGGTATCCCACGCAGAAAACTATCTCTTGAAAACAAGTGCCAATCCATGTTGCCAAAACTGGAGCTGAGGTAAGGGCTCTCTTGAGCCTTTGAAAAGCAAGCTCACACTCCAAGTCCCATGCAAAGACTAAGTCCTTCTTTGTTAACTTAGTAAGAGGGGCCGAAATCTTAGCGAAGTCCCTGATGAACTTCCTATAGTAGCCCGCCAGACCGAGGAAGCTTCTTACTTCGGTTGCATTCCTCGGAGTCTTCCAGTCTTGAACCACAACCACTTTCGCGGGATCCACCGCTATGCCTTGCTTGGAAACTATATGTCCAAGAAACCGAACTTCCTTTCTCCAGAAATGACATTTGGAGAACTTGGCTTTCAACTGATGCGCCCTAAGCGTATCCATCACTTCCTTGAGATGCCTAGCATGTTCTTCCTCGTCCTTTGAGAAGATCAGAATATCATCCAAGAAGACGACAACAAACTTGTTGAGGAACTCCCTGAACACCCTACTCATCAAGTCTATGAAGTATGCGGGTGCATTAGTCAAACCGAATGGCATGACAAGCCATTCAAAGAATCCGTCTGGAGTCCTAAATGCAATTTTATCAATGATATCCTCAGCTACTCTAAGCTGATGGAATCCGGTGGCTAGATCGAGCTGAGAGAAAACAGAAGCACCAACAAGCTGGTCAAAGAGATCATCAATCCTCGGTAACGGGTGCCTATTCTTCTTTGTCAGCTTGTTCAATTCTCGATAATCAACACGTAGGCGAAGCGAACCATCCACCTTAGTAGCGAATACCACAGGCGCACCCCATTCAGAAATGTTTTGCCTAATAAAATTCTTCTCAAGCAACTCCTTGATTTGCTTACTGAGCTCCCTACATGGAGCCATGTGCCTAACGGGCAATGATACTGGCTTGGCATTATCAACTAGATAAATGCGGGAATCTATCTCTCGTTTAGGGGGTAACCCCTTAACTTCTTCAAAGACATCGGGATAGTCTCGGACCACCCTTACAGATTGCAGATCATTGATGGACGAGTCGAGAGATTCAAGATAACATAACATGACGAGACCTCTAGGTTTACAAGAAATTTCTAGGGTATTACCGAGGCGAGTCATGAGCCTCTCCACCCTATGCTCACAATCGAGGATGGCTCCATAACTGGACAACCAATCCATGCCCAAGACCAACCCATATCCCGTGACCCCGAGAACATAAGCACTACACATGAATTCTACGGCCAAGATAGAAATTTTCAAATCCACACAAATCATAGACAGATGGGCGGAACCCCCAATTGGATTTGAAACACAAACGAGATCCTCAACTAAGCTAGTACTTAGGTGCAAACTTTCAACAATATCAGAAGAGATAAAACTATGCGATGCACCAGAATTAAACAAGGTATGAACAGGGAAATCAGAAATGTAAACAAGGTTTTCTACAGAAATACTACCTCGATCAAGAACTGGAGCGATGTTGAGCGTATGCACTAGCCCTCCAAAAGGTCCTGCACGCTGATTCTGCCCTTGCCCTTGTCCTTGCTTCTTGGGGCAATCCTTGCTAAGATGTCCAGATTCTCCGCAATGAAAACACTTGCATAACTTCCTCTTCTTCTTCCTGCAATCCTTGGCTATGTGCCCAGTGATCCTACAGAAGTTGCACTTTCCTGTCTTTCTTGCCTTGTTGTCCTTGCTATTGTTGTACTTGCCTCCTTTTCCGGAATCTACCTTCTCGCCTTGAGACTCATTTGCCTTGACCTCCTTCTTGCCGCTCTTATCTTCCTCTTGAAGCAGGGCCATATTCACCAAACCCTCGAAGGTCGCCCCCAGGGGTATATGAGATATGGCCAAACCGCGCAATGGCTCAGTCAATCCTAGAGCAAAGCGTAGGGCCTTCTTCTGAGCGGTGTTAACCCATTCTAGACCGAACTGAGCAAGTTGATTAAACTTATCCACGTATTCTCTAACGGTCATGTCCCCTTGCTTTAGTGATAGGAACCTCTCTAGCTGAAGGTTCTCTTCTGCTGATGATAAAAACTTTAGTCCAAACCTTCTCCTAAAATTATCCCAAGTCTCAATGGGTCTAGTAGTGGTGGTGACTACCCACCAATAAGAAGCTTCCCCTTTCAATAGCCATACCGCCAACAGAACTTTTCTACGATCTTCCACATCAAAGATAGCAAAGAGGTCTTCAGTTTCCTTTAACCAGTTTCTTGCCTCCACGGGAGTCTCCGTTCCGACAAAATTCTTGCAACCCATCGCCTTAAAGTCTTTGCAAAGCTTTGCGAAATCCTCTTGCGGATGCTGAGGGGGAGGAGGAACCTCAGCTACGGGAGGAGGAGAGATGTTAGCGACGGGGGAAGGAGGAGGAATGTTCGCGGGGCCGGCTTCATTCGCCCTTGCCTCCATAAATCTCCAGAACCAGACGGGTATTTGTACGCCTTCCGGGATGTTAAAGCGATCGGCCATACTAAAACGAAGAAAAAGATAGATTCAGAATGAAGAAACGAAGGATAGTGCTATGGCTTTTGGGGAATAGCCTTTTTAAAATAACTAGACTTTTCTTGGAAAATACTTAATTGGTTTTGAAAATAGTTTTTCAAAAGGTAAGTTTCAAAAACACTTTTGCTCAAATCTTGTAAACCTTATGCTCTGATACCAAATGTAACACCCCACCTCCGCCAGTGCCACTCTTGCAAGGACACTAGCTTTGGAGGGGCGTTTAAACAAGGTAAACATGCATGTAGATATCACAAGACAGAACATATAAGTAAAACAGAGTAGTAAAGCAGTGGATAAAACTTGCATTTCCAAAACCACAGTTAAGTTACAATAAAGTACTTAGTCATTATTTTCCAACAAACAAAGTCTAGATAAAAGCATAAACTGAAAAACTAAAATACATAAAGTACTATCCCCAAAGTGAAGTGATAAACCATAGCTAGCTCAATGTCCAAACCCGTACATGAGAAAATCCAGTAAGCAAGCTAGAAAGATCCAAGCTAAGCTCCAATGTTCCCACCCTGAGAACCTGAGGGGGGGGGGGGGAAACGGAAGAAAAGAGGCGAAAGAAAATAGGTCAGTCAAAAAGACTAGTAAGCCCTACTACTATCTGTCTATGAACTAGTAAAGTTAACTGGCATGAGAAGCTGAGATGAACATAAGGATAACAACATACTGGCATGATGATTAACTAACAAGATAGATAAAGGTGTCATCGCATAATTAAGGTTAAGTTTTGCACCACGGGTGTACTAGCATTCTAACATGTCAAGTAAAAACAAGAATTGATCCCTTGGCCCAAGCTTGGCCCAACATCATGAGATGACCTAAATCAAGGTCCAACTACTCGGTCTAGTCGATCGGCTCCCTATAAGCCTAACTCGTCAAGTAACCTACCGTTGCCCGTGTTCAACTCCGGACTTGATGTGCACGAGCATGGTCCGCCTGAACAACCGGGGCATCATTCAACCGTCTCTTTTGGTCTCTTACAATCAGCCCAGTAATCGTGCCCCACCCTAGCCTAGTCCTAGGGTCTTATGATACTACCTAAAGGGTTACTGCTGAAAAGGACCACGCAACTAGGGATTCTTAACGGGTTAAATGTGGTTAACCCGATCCAAACGTGGATTAAATCAGTTAAGAGTACCCAAGGCTCCTGACTTAACCTCGATTAATCCATCAAGCCCAAATTGGTTAAGTATTAAGTGGACCATGACTTAACCCTAATCAGGAGGCATTAATTAACTTAATGCGCTTTAACCTCTCACATTAGACTTTGTTGTGGTTACTAGTTAAGCCGGGCGGGTCCGGGTAGCTTTACACCACAACTAGGTCTAACCTCGGGTTCAAGCACAACATGACCAACTTCTCACATTGGGTCCTATTGTTTGTAGCCACTAGTTAAGCCGGGCGGGTCCGGGTAGATTTATGCTACAAACTCAACCCAACCTCGAGTTGGCCACACTCATATTTTCTTAGTGTCATGTCCATTATGTTTCCAAAACATAATTACAAGTTAACATATCACGTCATGTTACAAAAATCATGTTCATGTCATTATGTTACCCAACCCCAACGTAATCCCATCGTTTACATAATCGCAACAACGCATAAAGGATAAAATAGGGAACTTGGCATAACCATGACATAAAGGTGTTGAAGCCACAAGTTTAACATGGTGGCATATGAAATGTACATATGTTCATATACTTGCATATTGCATTATTAGGCTTCAAAAGCATGCATAAAACCAAACTTAGCATATGAGTGATACATGGTGATAAATGACATGTAGAAGTTGCTAGAAGTTTGCATTTTGCCTCACATGCAAGTTATCATAAGGGATATGATAACTTTCATGTTGCCAAAATGCAACCTTTAATATAAAGCTTGGAGCTTTATGCTCAAAACCTCAAGTTTAACTTGCATAACATGATAACATGATCAACCCAAACTTGCATAACATAGCAACATGTGTCATACATAATGATTAAACCAACTTGCATAATGATCATCCAAACTTGCATATAATGATCAACCAAACTTGCATGTAATGATCAACCAAACTTGCATATAATGACCAACCAAACTTGCATATAATGATCAACCAAACTTGCATATAATGATCAACCCCAAACTTGCATCATTCATTTAACTTTAGAGTTCAAAGAAAGAAAGTAGAAAAGGGCTTACAATGCTATGAAGACACAAATAAATATTTATTATAAAGATTGAGACGAAGCCCTTATGCAAGCACCAAAAACCCAAATATGCAAGCTCCAAATGAAAACCCTTGAGCCAATTCAATAAAAACCCTTGTTTTGAAATAGAAATGTTGCAACTTGACTTGAATGCAAGCTAAGAACACTCATACAAGTTTGAAAACACTTGTATGAACTCAAAATCTCTCATAGAAATTAACTTAGAAATTTTAGCATGAGAGTGGAGGCCATGAGAGGAACAAATTTGACATAGTTTAGTTGTAGGATTGAATAATGGTAATTTAGGCTAGGTTTGGGGTCTTTTTATAGAGGATTAGGATAGTATTAGCCATAGGATTAACCCTAGATTCAATCCAAGCCATCAAAGCATGTCTTGGGGAAGAAGTCAAGTGTAGGAACCATCTAGGGCCTTTAGATTAAAGCTGAACCATGAGAACCATTCAAATGCAAAATCTGCATTTGAGCGAATCGGCCCACGGGTTGACAGCCAAACACCCTGGATTAACCCCTAGTCGACCCAGCGGGCTTGGGTCGACCTCAAAAATCGGCCGGTTCGGTTATTCCCCTCTCCCAATTCGCTGTTTTGAACATTTTTGCATATTTATTTATTTAATTTTCAATTATATATATATATATATATATATATATATCAATATATATATATATTTCTCTGCGCAACCCATTTCACTTAATTAAGTATACTTTAATTTGTGAATTTTTCGTGAAACTTCGCGAGGCCATATCTTGGTCATACGGACTCCGATTTTCGAAAACTCGGACTCTATTTCGCGTATTTTTCCGAGACCAACGCAACGGCACAGCCCGTTTCCCTTGATTCAGATTTTACAGTTTAATTCTGCCTCCATTTATGTTATAACATGTTATTCAAAAATACGGGTTGTTACAATATCCATCTTGATAAATTATTTCAGAGTACATAAAATAAAAAGCATAAACCCCAACACAAGTAGCCATAAAAGAGATGAGCTGAACTTTACTTTCAGCAATCCAAGCACTTCCTAAAGAGTGAGAAAGAGATTTGAAATCAAGCTCCACTAGTACTAGTCCCACCATGAAAACCGAGGGGGGGAGGCGAGAGGAAGAAAAGAGGCGAAAATAAGGGGGTCAGACATAAAGTCTGGCGAGTATAATAACTTTAACAATATAATTATTAAAGTAACTAGGATAAGGCATAAACTGGTAAGATAAGATATGACCATGAAACAAGTGGGCATGACAAAGAAAATAAGAGGAATATTCTGGCGTTAATCTCGTTTCTAATCACTATAGGATAATTACTATATTGCACCACCACTAGTCACCCTAAAAGTTGATCCCGCCTACAGAACTTAATAATGATAATGGTAGTTTCGTGTACCCCTAGCTGCCTTCATAGGTGACGTCTGCCCCTATCTCCACTAGTTGTACCCACTACCCCCATTCGATCAACTCCCTTACTCGTAGATACCCGTGCTGGTCCCACAGTGGGGTGTATCACTCCCCAAAGTTGCAACCCGATACCACCAATGATGCACGGCTTATATCTACATGATGCAACAACGTCTTACCTACCAGCCCAGGCCCACGCACGCACATGACCCCGTTGGACTTGCGTTGCCACCGCTAATCCTTTTTGACCTCTTACAATCAAATCCACTAAGCGTGTCCCGTCCTCGACTTGGGTCGAGCTCACAAAGATACTTAATGGGTTACTGGTTTGAAAAGGGCCCCCATGCTTGACACAAGCCTTCCACCTATGCTTGGTCCCCACTAAGGTTTCCCCACTTAACCCCATTCTTATTCATGTCTTCTTACATGTTTCAATCTTGGTTAAGTGCATCTAATCATATTTCACATGCCACCCAAGGCACCTACTTAATTTCACATGCCACCCAAGACACCCAATTAACCCCCTATGTCCTACCACATGTTTATCTAGTTTAGTGTTACTTAATTCATTAGATGTAACGACCCAGAAAATCTGAACCAATTTAAAATTTTTAAATTGGCTAAAATAATGGATTTTAAATATTTAAAATAAATATTTTAGCTAAAGGCAATGAAAAGTGAGTTGAATCGACAATTGAAAACGAATATAATTAATTATAATTATAAACAAGGCTTGAAAAGGCGTTGCAGTTTCAAAAATTGAATTCAAACTTTGTCGGACTGTACCGGGTGCAAAACGAAACGGATTTTAGCGAAACCAAAAATATTTAAATCTGTTAGTGAATACCTTTCTAACGAATCTGAAAAATCGAATTTTCATAGCGGAAAGCAAAAGTTATGGCCGAATGAATTTTCAGAGAGGTCGCTATGGAGTTTATATAGCCCGTAAAATTGGCCATTTTGCATACGACCTCAGAATTCGATGAAACCACTTTTGTTGGATCCGGGATGTGAAGTTATTACTAGGTTTCAAATTTCATAATTTTTGAAGCTAATGTGTGAGCGTGGCAAAAGAAAATGTATTTTGGTCAATTACAGTTAAATTGGATCGACCAAAAATGGGCCTTTTTGCAAACGGTCTCAGAATTCGACGAAACTAGTTTTGTTGGGACCGTATCGTCAAAACATAGCCAGATTTATTTTTCTGGAATTTTTCGAATTAGTTTGTGGCCCTGGCAAATTGAAATGCACGTTCAAATCAAATATTGAATGTTTTATATTTTAATTTGAAGGGAAACTGACTGAAACAGTCGAATGGGCCTACGAAACATATCCCATTGTGTTCGAAATGGGGGTATAACGCTAGGGACGACAGTCGTTGGGTTTGATTTCGAGTTCGTCCAAGAAAACCCCAATTTTTGAATTTAATATAACATCGGCCAATAGGATTTTTTATTTCATTAATTTAAAAATATAAAAAAAAACAAAAAAACCCGATATCCTCAGCGACGAACGGCGGCCAGCGTTCAAAACTTCTCGTCCATTTTCCGGCGAAACCACGCCTCGATAGACCTCCCTCCAGTTGAACTCTTTAGAGTACTCTCCTCCCTCTTCCCATCCATACCTGGTTTGGCCTCCACCATGCCCTGTAGAGCGAGATCGAGCACCTCAAAGGCGGCGACTTCATCTCGCCGCCGCCACTGATTCTGGCCATCGAACGGAGCGCCGCCCCTGGCGTTTGAAGCCCATTCCAAGCTCGACGATGTGGTATAACCTGATCGGGACGAAGTGCAACGGGTGGAGCTAAAAATCGAAACCTAGTTTCAAAGATTTCAAGCAGGTATCGACTGTTTTTATTTTAAACTGATTTTAACAGTTTAAAACCGTTGCAAACTTTGAAAAATCATATCTTTTTGCTTCGTTAACGAAATTCGATGAAACAGGAAGCATCGTGACCGCGTGGACGCCTTCTACATTTTAGAAGAGACCACATATTTTTCTGAGCCTTCTGCTATTTTTGGTGGAGTGGAACCCAATGTGAGATTTCTAATTCATAAACAATATGGAAAACGACGATGTATAAATTATATGTTCGATGTATGAGTTATATAAGCGTTGTACACCTCATGTATAAACGTTGTATAAGTTGTATGTTCGATGTATAAGTTATATATGCGTTGTAAATATTTATATATGTGTTGAAATAAAAGTGAATTGCTATATATATATATATATATATATATATATATATATATATATATATATATATATATATATATACGCCCCTCATCCACAAACCATGGACGATATTTATTGATTGTGATTGATGTGAAAATTGATTGATAGCGAATGGTTGTTTGGGATTGTTTGTGGTTGATATTGATTGATTGTGGTTGAAAAATACCCGTTTGTGATTGAGAAATATTTGGTTGAAACCACATAGGATTAGTTTGTGGAAATGAAATAAATATATACATGCCGCCTGCGTGCGAACTAGATGCATGATCCCCATTGTCAAAAACCGCGAGGTTTTAAGGTAGAGCGAGGAGTCGTACTAGGGACGATCCCGGTTTTAACTATCCTGCCGTTATGCTGCCGAAATTTTGAATAAAGTTCATGTGTTTGAATTATTTTCATTTGCTGAAACTATATTTATTCATTGAATAGAAAACCTTCATGTGTTGAATTGATATTCATACGTTGATTAGAAATTCATGTGTTGAATGGTATTCGTGTTTTAAATATAAAAATCACATTTTTATCTATATATAGAAACTATAGAAAACCTTCATGTGTTGAATTGATATTCATTCGTTGATTAGAAATTCATGTATTGAATGGTATTCATATTTTGAAACACATTGTTTTATAATAAAAATCCTATTTTTATCACCTATATAAACTATATAAAATAATAGTGTTTTGAAATGAACTGCTTTACAATAAAAATCACATTTTTATTATTATACATGAATCGTTGAAATGTGAAGTGTTAAAAATAGCCACTCGTTCAAAAATTATATATGAGTAAAATATTCGTTAATTAGCTAATGATATGATTTTTGCCTATACATGTAACATTAGAATGAATGGTGTTTTTAAACCAAATGGAATCAAATATGAAGTTGAATAGAAATTGATAAATGATAAGAACTATATATATGTACATGCATATTTATTGAACAGGTTATAGCAAAGGGGCTAGAGAAGAGGAATAAAATTTTGTACCCGACAAATAGGTACACATTTACTGTTTTGTTTGGGTGATGATTTTATGAGCCTGTTGGCTAGCCGCTTGGCTTTTTCTTTTTCTTTTCGACATGAGACACCCGTGTGGCTATTTGGGAATTTTCCCAGCCCCTCCCGTACAAAAGAGGTTATGGCGAAATTTTCCAAAATTTTAAGGCGTTAGTGAAATATTTGAAGTGGAAACGATATTGAAATTGTTGAATGAACTATATTTATATAAATATATAAATATAAATAAAATTAAAACGAAACATGGACGTGCGATTCGCGTTTTGAAACCGTGATTTCAAACAACTAGTACGGGAAATCCGACCATTGGATTTTCCCGAAACCGCAACCGTCGGGTTCGCCTTGGAAATATCTTTCCAACGGCACCAACTTTGTAAAAATCCAATGGTTGGATTGTATGGAATGTTTAATTCAAATCTGAAGAAAAACAGCGCCTGAAACGATTATATTTATACATATATAAATATAATTATATTAAATTGAATAACGACGCTGTAGTTCGTATTTTGAAATCGAAACTTCAAACGATTGTACCGGGAGATCCGACCGTCGGATTTTCCCGAAACTGAAACCGTTGGATTCGTTATGAAAAGACCTTTCTAATGATGTAAATTTTGTGAAGATCCAACGGTTAGATTTTCAGATATGTGTAAATCAAATCTGAAGAAAAACAGCGCCACGGCCGGTTATGGCCCGAAGCGTCGTTTTGAATAAATTGGCTATTTTAAAATAAATAAAAATAGCAATAAATCGTTATAAAATATCATAAACGATATGAAATGGAAATAAACTGAATTTGCTCGATTTATGTGGTATTTGATGGTTGAATGTGTTTGGTGTGAAAATTACATTAAAGAACAAAATTGGTGTTGTTGAATGATTTAACCATTGAAATAAATTGATTTGAAATTCTAAATATACGTGAATTATTTGAAAAAGCCGAGTTAATTCTCATTTCGAATAATTGACCGACGATTGAAATTCGAAGATGAAGACGGTGGTCGAAGACCGGAGATCTTCACCTCGTTTGGATGGTAACCGAGGTCCTGATTGGGAGGCATCCCGAAATATGGATAATGAGTGGTGATCGTCCAGACGTACGTGGTGATCGATGGGTTTGCGAGGCATTTAGTGCCTCCGGTTTCGTTCAGACCTAGGACGGACTTGTAAATGGACTGTGTGTCTGACATTGGATTTTATTCTGTGTTGATTGGTCTCTATTAACTATGCATCTGTTTGGCGGCGGAGAATTTATTCTTTTGCTTAACGCCCTTCTCTGAAACGCACGAGCTCAGAGGTTGTATATCGATGGACATCAGTCGCATGTCATGAATTGCTAGTGTGGCATGCCTAAGTGGCAAATGATCAAGGCTTCTGTTGAAAAGCAAAGTCTTGTAGTGATGATCAAAGCACCGCCTGTGTGGCGTAGCTTTGTGTATAACGTGAAATCGCGAGCCTCACACCCCGGTATGAACCAGAAACGGGAGAAGGACCTCAGGGAGGGCATGCGTTTCTTTCTAGCTAGAGTGGTGTCAGTGACCTACCAGCCCTGACATTTATATACTTTTCACCTATGTGGTTGTTGCTGTTGCGAGGCGCCTCGGTTTGATCGGACGATCCGGGTCCGATGGAGTCATTCGTTGGCTCGTTTACGCCCCAAAGGGCGGGGAAACGTATTGTTCAGGCATAATAATCCACATCGGTGGATCGGCCCTGTCGCTCCAAGGGGCAGTTGCGGCTGTTCCTGTGGCTCGGGCTAGAGAGTCGCGAATTCGGTAAGGACTATATTTTGCCTTGGTTCAGGACGGAAATCCAATTTCCAAATACGTGACTGTGCGGTTTTAATTGTATATATATATATGGCGACATGATATATGGTACCCATGCCGTCTATGATTGATAGTTATGATTTGAAATTGTTTTCAAAACATATAAACACTAGCAATAATATCAATTGCCTTTGTTTTATTCGTATCAAGCATATTTTGGCCGTTATAAGATAAAACTCTATCCTCCGGTTTGCGTTGCATTGTGTGATGGGAACTGAGTCTTATAATGGCTTCATTTTTATAAAAAGCATAGCGATGTTTAAAAGAAAGATTTGTTTTAAAGCACTGGCAATCCGATGGAGTAAACCCGTTCCACGAAAGTGGCGTGGTCCTGTGATTAGCCAATTATATATATATATATATATGTTGAGTGGATTTCTCATACCAGTCCCATGACTGACTCGTAGTTTGTTTCACTTTCAAACTCGGGTGCCCCTTTTTTCTGCACGGGCAGCCTTATATTCAGGTTTGGCTGGTTCTTTCTGGATAGCTGGAGCCGAAGACGGATTCTATCATTTATTTCTTTTTATGCTGTTCAGCTCCTATTGTACATATTATGTTTGTTTTCCGCTGTAGACATTTATGTATAGCTGAACTGTATTTGTGCTAAGTAAGATCCTGTATACTGTGTAACTCTGATGATTACTTTTATCCAGTATATTCTATTGTTCATTATCTGGTGTATTTATTTAATTCTGTTCTGCTATTATCAGTTTCTGTGTTATATTCCAAAGATAACCCTTACCGCCGTCGGTACGGGGTTTGGGTCGTCTCAACGTGGTATCAGGGCGAGGTTACGCTTAGTTCTGGAATATAACATATTAACGAACTCGTCAGAAATAGAACCAGTAGTGTTCTAGGACGGGTAACTCTATACAGATAGGATCAGCAATATCCTAGTATAAGTAAAGCAGAATGAAATTACACCTCGATAGACACATTTACATTTGAAGTATGTGTCTCTATATTTTAAAAATACCTTTTCCGTTGACCTGACACTTGATCTGCTATTTGCAGAAGAACTAGAAAATGAGTGCCAGAAACAGAAGAAGTAATACTGACCCGGATATTGAAGCCCTATATATGAAATATAGAAATCTGGGTGGAAAGCCATTCTCGGGCGAAGAATCTATTATGAAAACACAAGCTTGGATTCGTTCGGCTGAGAAAATCTTCGAAGCATTAAAGCTGAGGGATGACCAGAAAAGATTACTGGCCTCCTGGGCACTTGAAGACGAAGCTTTGTTCTGGTGGGATTCGGTTATTAAGGATAATCCAGAAGGTGATATCACCTGGGACAGATTCAAACTGATTTTCCTGGAAAGATTTACTCCTCCCGAAGCAACCGAGAGATTATGTGATGAATTTTCTTATTTAATACAAGGTGATATGACAATCCCAGAATATCATAAGAAATTCAACGAACTTTCTCATTTTGCTCCTCATCTGATTAAAGACCCAAAGAGGAAGAATCTTAGATTGATTCACGGGCTTCAAAGAAAATATCAGAACAGTGTTATAAGGAACGTGAAGCTCCCCTTTTCTGAAATGATTTATATAGCTTATCAGTGGGAAAGAACCAGTAACGACCGCCGTATGCAATAACTGCAATAAGTCAGGACATCTCTCGATAAGTTGCCGATCTCTAAAGAAACAAAGAAAGGAAGGACCTAAATCAAAGAACAAGGTTAAAGAAAATAGAAAGTGTAATCTTTGTCATCAAGCTGGTCACGTAAAGCAAGACTGCTGGCTGTCGAAAAAGACCAATGAGGCTCAGGTAAATGAAGTGGCAGAAACCTCAGCACCCTCAGATAGTCAGGGAAGGTCTGATGTTTTAGAGGGCACGCTTAATGTCAAAAATATTCCAGTTAAGGTACTGTTTGACACCGGCGCGTCGCGAAGCTTTATTTCAAAGAATGCAACCAAGAAGTTAGATTTGAAATTGAGGAAGCTCAAAGAACCAATGACTGTCCAAAATCCGGTTGGGGGTTCCATCGATCTCAGTTGGATTTGTGCAGTACCTGTCTCCTTTTCTTGCTATAAATTCCCTATTATCTCTATCGTCATGAATTTTAATGAATTCGATCTTATTCTGGGATTGGATTGGCTAACCAAATATGTAGCGGAGGTTAGATGCGCCGAGAGAGTGGTAAAAGAAAAGGCCCAATCAGGGAATTATATAACCATACCCTGCGAAGGCCCGACTTCAAATAGAAAGGACTTCTGGGCAGCTTTGAATGTTTCTCCAGTCCAAATAGAAAATATCCCAGAAGTCACGGAGAATATTCCTGACCTCATCAAAGACATTCCTGTCGTCAAGAACTATGCGGATGTGTTTGAAGAAGTTGTTCGCTTACCTCCGCAGAGAGAAATAGATTTCAAAATTGCTTTAATTCCAAATGCAAGGCCGGTAGTTCATGCTATTCGAAGAATGTACTTGAAAGAGAAAGAGGAATTAGACAATCAAACACGACAGCTAGTATGGAAGGGTCTGATCAGGCCTAGTTTCTCTGATTGGGGTGCAGCAGTGGTATTTGTCCCAAAATCTGACGGTACTCTACGGCTATGCGTGGACTATCGTGATCTGAACAAGCAGACAATAAAGAACAAGTATCCATTGCCGCGGATTGATGATTTGTTGGATCGATTAAATGGAGCACAAGTATTTTCAAGAATGGACCTAGCTACAGGCTTCCATCAACTTCGAATTGCCGAAGAGTGTGTTCCAATGACAGCATTCAGAGGTCCCGACTTATTCTACGAGTGGTTAGTAATGTCGTTCGGCTTATGTAACGCTCCTGCTTACTTCGTCGATCTAATGAACAGAGTATTCAGAGGAGTATTGAATAAATTTGTTCTGGTTTTCATTGACGACATTCTAATCTTCTCTAAATCAAAGGCCGAACACGAAAAGCATTTGGAACAGGTTCTAGAAATCCTCAGAAGGAATGTATTGAAAGCAAAGTTTTCCAAATGTATATTCTGGCAAGATGAAGTAAAATTTCTGGGCCACGTAGTGTCGAAAGAAGGAATCGCTGTGGATCCAAGCAAAATCACAGCTATTCAGAATTGGAAACAGCCCAGCACCCCCACTGAAGTCCGCAGTTTTCTAGGATTGTCTAGCTATTACCGGAAGTTCGTTAAAAACTTTTCGAAGATATCTGGCCATTTAACGAAGCTTACAAAGAAGCATTCTAAATTCAAGTGGACTCTAGAAAGTGAGGAGGCTTTTGAGGAGCTAAAGTTAAGATTAACAACTGCTCCAGTGTTAACCATCATCGATGGCAACCAGGATTTAAAGGTCTGGATTGATGCTTCCAGAGAAGGCCTTGGCGCAGTGTTAATGCAAAGGGGCCAAGTGATTGCTTATGCTAGCCGTCAACTGAAGCTGCACGAGAAAAACTATGTAACTCATGATCTTGAGTTATTGGCTATAGTATTCGCCTTGAAAATCTAGAGGCACTATCTTCTGGGTGAGAGATTTGAACTGTTTACAGATCACCAATCGTTAAAGTATCTGTTCACCCAGAAGGACTTGAATCTGAGGCAGCAACGTTGGCTGGAGTTCCTTGCAGCATACGATTTTGAAATTATATACACTCCAGGGAAAGCCAATGTCGTGGCTGATGCGTTAAGCCGAAAGAATGAAATGATCGCCAGTTTTATTATCACGACTTTATTGCTGGATAAGATATCTGCTCTTCAGAAGGATGATCACTTCATTCAGAAGATCAGAGAGATAATTTAACAAGGCAAACCCTCGAGTTTTCAATTAGATAATGATGGGATTTTAAGGCTCAAAGGTTGAATATGTGTTCCTAACATTCCTGAGCTTCGAAAGGAAGTGCTGGATGAATGCCACAAGTCAAAACTTAGTATCCATCCGGGAGTGAGCAAAATGTATAATGACATCAAACGCACTTTCTAGTGGAAGTCGATGAAAAGGGACATTTCCTTATATGTTAGCCGATGCCCTACTTGCCAACTAGTCAAGAGCGACCAACAGAAACTAGCTGGATTATTACAACAGCTAGAAGTTCCTGGTTGGAAGTGGGAGCATATCTCCATGGATTTCATTGATGGTCTGCCCCGAACCAGAAAAGGGAATGACAGTATTTGGGTGATCGTAGATCGCTTCACGAAGACCGCCCATTTCATACCTGTCAGATCAAACAGAACTGCTCAGAGTCTGGCGCAGATTTACTTCAGGGAAATAGTTAGACTACATGGAGTGCCGCTCAGTATAGTAAGTGATAGAGATACAATCTTCACTAGCAAATTTTGGGAAGCATTTCAAGTCGAGCTGGGAACGAAGTTGAACTTAAGCACCGCTTATCATCCTCAGACAGACGGTCAGACTGAGAGGGTGAATCGTATTTTAGAAGATCTATTGCGGGCTTGTGTTATAGACTTCGGTGGATCATGGGAAGACCGTCTGCATTTGGCTGAATTCTCTTATAACAATAGCTACCAGGCAAGCCTGACAATGTCGCCATTCGAAGCATTGTATGGTAGACCGTGCCGATCTCCTGCTTGTTGGGTCGAACCCGGTAATAGACTTGTGTTGGGTCCTGATATGATTCGAGAAGCTGCCGACAAAGTCGATTTTATTAAGAAGCGATTACTTGCCGCTCAAAGCCGACAAAAGAGCTATGCCGATAAAAGAAGAAGAGATATGTCCTTTGCTGTGGGCGACTATGTATATTTGAAAGTATCGCCGATGAGAGGAGTTATCCGGTTCGGTAAAACTGGAAAGTTGGCACCCAAATTCATTGGTCCGTTTCCTATTCTGGAACGGATCGAAACTCTCGCTTATAGGGTCAAACTGCCTGATTGGCTGCCTGGAGTTCATGATGTATTTCACATATCTCAACTTCGAAAGCACGTTCATGATCCAGACTTGATCGTGGAAGAAGCAGCTTAACAGGATATTGAAATTACTCCAGAATTAGCTGTGAGACGAGAGCCGCTAAAGATCATCAGCAAAGAAACCAAAGAGCTGAGGAACAAGAAGGTTCACTTAGTCAAAGTGCAATGGAGTGGAGATCCGCGAGATTGTACTTGGGAAACTGAGGAGAGCATTCAGAAAGCTTATCCTAGATGCCGGGTGGATATCTCTGATTGACTCTGGTGCAAGGTACATTTACCCTACTTTGCATTACCATTTAATTCTCTATTCTGTTGCTATTTTCTTCCCATGGATGTGCACTATTTATTCTATACTCTGAATGATTTTTAAGGGAATATAGGATTTGATTAGTATATTTTTGGAAGGTTAAAAATAATTGGATTGGTTGTTGTGTTGTGTGATTGTAGATTTATCAAACCACTTTCGACTTTGTTCCTTTTCGGGGACGAAAAGTTTTAAGTGGGGGAGATTGTAACGACCCAGAAAATCTGAACCAATTTAAAATTTTTAAATTGGCTAAAATAATGGATTTTAAATATTTAAAATAAATATTTTAGCTAAAGGCAATGAAAAGTGAGTTGAATCGACAATTGAAAACGAATATAATCAATTATAATTATAAACAAGGCTTGAAAAGGCGCTGCAGTTTCAAAATTTGAATTCAAACTTTATCGGACTGTACCGGGTGCAAAACAAAACGGATTTTAGCGAAACCAAAAATATTTAAATCTGTTAGTGAATACCTTTCTAACGAATCTGAAAAATCGAATTTTCATAGCGGAAAGCAAAAGTTATGGCCGAATGAATTTTCAGAGAGGTCGCTATGGAGTTAATATAGCCCGTGAAATTGGCCATTTTGCATACGACCTCGGAATTCGACGAAACCACTTTTGTTGGATCCGGGATGTGAAGTTATTGCTAGGTTTCAAATTTCATAATTTTTGAAGCTAATGTGTGAGTGTGGCAAAAGAAAATGAGTTTTGGTCAATTACAGTTAAATTGGATCGACCAAAAATGGGCCTTTTTGCAAACGGTCTCAGAATTCGACGAAACTATTTTTGTTGGGACCGTATCGTCAAAACATAGCCAGATTTATTTTTCTGGAATTTTTCGAATTAGTTTGTGGCCCTGGCAAATTGAAATGCACGTTCAAATCAAATATTGAATGTTTTATATTTTAATTTGAAGGGAAACTATCTGAAACAGTCGAATGGGCCTACGAAACATATCCCATTGTGTTCGGAATGGGAGTAAAACGCTAGGGACGACAGTTGTTGGGTTTGATTTCGAGTTCATCCAAGAAAACCCCAATTTTTGAATTTAACATAACATCGGTCAATAGGATTTTTTATTTCATTAATTTAAAAATATAAAAAAAACAAGAAAACCCGATATCCTCAGCGACGAACGGCGACCAGCGTTCAAAACTTCTCGTCCATTTTCCGGCGAAACCACGCCTCGATAGACCTCCCTCCAGTTGAACTTTTTAGAGTACTCTCCTCCCTCTTCCCTTCCATACCTGGTTTGGCCTCCACCATGCCCTGTAGAGCGAGATCGAGCACCTCAAAGGCGGCGACTTCATCTCGCCGCTGCCATTGATTCTGGCCATCGAACGGAGCGCCGCCCCTGGCATTTGAAGCCCATTCCAAGCTCGACGATGTGGTATAACCTGATCGGGACGAAGTGCAACGGGTGGAGCTAAAAATCGAAACCTAGTTTCGAAGATTTCAAGCAGGTATCGACTGTTTTTATATTAAACTGATTTTAACAGTTTAAAACCGTTGCAAACTTTGAAAAATCATATCTTTTTGCTTCGTTAACGAAATTCGATGAAACAGGAAGCATCGTGACCGTGTGGACGCCTTCTACATTTTAGAAGAGACCACATATTTTTCTGAGCCTTCTGCTATTTTTGGTGGAGTGGAACCCAATGTGAGATTTCTAATTCATAAACAATATGGAAAACGACGATGTATAAATTATATGTTCGATGTATGAGTTATATAAGCGTTGTACACCTCATGTATAAGCGTTGTATAAGTTGTATGTTCGATGTATAAGTTATATATGCATTGTAAAAATTTATATATGTGTTGAAATAAAAGTGAATTGCTATATATATATATATATATATATATATACATACGCCCCTCGTCCACAAACCATGGACGATATTTATTGATTGTGATTGATGTGAAAATTGATTGATAGCGAATGGTTGTTTGGGATTGTTTGTGGTTGAAAAATACCCATTTGTGATTGAGAAATATTTGGTTGAAACCACATAGGATTAGTTTGTGGAAATGAAATAAATATATACATGCCGCCTGCGTGCGAACTAGATGCATGATCCCCATTGTCAAAAACCGCGAGGTTTTAAGGTAGAGCGAGGAGCCGTACTAGGGACGGTCCCGGTTTTAACTACCTGTCGTTATGCTGCCGAAATTTTGAATAAAGTTCATGTGTTTGAATTATTTTCATTTGCTGAAACTATATTTATTCATTGAATAGAAAACCTTCATGTGTTGAATTGATATTCATACGTTGATTAGAAATTCATGTGTTGAATGGTATTCGTGTTTTAAATATAAAAATCACATTTTTATCTATATATAGAAACTATAGAAAACCTTCATGTGTTGAATTGATATTCATTCGTTGATTAGAAATTCATGTGTTGAATGGTATTCATATTTTGAAATAAATTGTTTTATAATAAAAATCCTATTTTTATCACCTATATAAACTATATAAAATAATAGTGTTTTGAAATGAACTGCTTTACAATAAAAATCACATTTTTATTATTATACATGAATCATTGGAATGTGAAGTGTTAAAAATAGCCACTCGTTCAAAAATTATATATGAGTGAAATATTCGTTAATTAGCTAATGATATGATTTTTGCCTATACATGTAACATTAGAATGAATGGTGTTTTTAAACCAAATGGAATCAAATATGAAGTTGAATAGAAAATGATAAATGATAAGAACTATATATATGTACATGCATATTTATTGAACATGTTATAGCAAAGGGGCCAGAGAAGAGGAATAAAATTTTGTGCCCGACAAATAGGTACACATTTACTGTTTTGTTTGGGTGATGATTTTATGAGCCTGTTGGCTAGCCGCTTGGCTTTTTCTTTTTCTTTTCGACATGAGACGCCCGTGTGGCTATTTGGGAATTTTCCCAGCCCCTCCCGTACAAAGGAGGTTATGACGAAATTTTCCAAAATTTTAAGGCGTTAGTGAAATATTTGAAGTGGAAACGATATTGAAATTGTTGAATGAAATATATTTATATAAATATATAAATATAAATAAAATTAAAACGAAACGTGGCCGTGCGATTCGCGTTTTGAAACCGTGATTTCAAACAACTAGTACGGGAAATCCGACCATTGGATTTTCCCGAAACTGCAACCGTCGGGTTCGCCTTGGAAATATCTTTCCAACGGCACCAACTTTGTAAAAATCCAACGGTTGGATTGTCTGGAATGTTTAATTCAAATCTGAAGAAAAACAGCGCCAGAAACGATTATATTTATACATATATAAATATAATTATATTAAATCGAATAACGACGCTGCAGTTCGTATTTTGAAATCGAAACTTCAAACGATTGTACCGGGAGATCCGACCGTCGGATTTTCCCGAAACTGGAACCGTTGGATTCGTTTTGAAAAGACCTTTCTAATGATGTAAATTTTGTGAAGATCCAACGGTTAGATTTTCAGATATGTGTAAATCAAATCTGAAGAAAAACAGCGCCACGGCCGCGTTATGGCCCGAAGCGTCGTTTTGAATAAATTGGCTATTTTAAAATAAATAAAAATAGCGATAAATCGTTATAAAATATCATAAACGATATGGAATGGAAATAAACTGAATTTTCTCGATTTATGTGGTATTTGATGGTTGAATGTGTTTGGTGTGAAAATTACATTAAAGAACAAAATTGGTGTTGTTGAATGATTTAACCATTGAAATAAATTGATTTGAAATTCTAAATATACGTGAATTATTTGAAAAGGTCGAGTTAGTTCTCATTTCGAATAATTGACCGACGATTGAAATTCGAAGATGAAGACGGTGGTCGAAGACCGGAGATCTTCACCTCGTTTGGATGGTAACCGAGGTCCTGATTGGGAGGCATCCCGAAATATGGATAATGAGTGGTGATCGTCCAGACGTACGTGGTGATCGATGGGTTTGCGAGGCATTTAGTGCCTCCGGTTTCGTTCAGACCCAGGACGGACTTGTAAATGGACTGTGTGTCTGACATTGGATTTTATTCTGTGTTGATTGGTCTCTATTAACTATGCATCTGTTTGGCGGCGGAGAATTTATTCTTTTGCTTAACGCCCTTCTCTGAAACGCACGAGCTCAGAGGTTGTATATCGATGGACATCAGTCGCATGGCATGAATTGCTAGTGTGGCATGCTCAAGTGGCAAATGATCAAGGCTTCTGTTGAAAAGCAAAGTCTTGTAGTGATGATCAAAGCACCGCCTGTGTGGCGTAGCTTTTTATATAACGTGAAATCGCGAGCCTCACACCCCGGTATGAACCAGAAACGGGAGAAGGACCTCAGGGAGGGCATGCGTTTCTTTCTAGCTAGGGTGGTGTCAGTGACCTACCAGCCCTGACATTTATATACTTTTCACCTATGTGGTTGTTGCTGTTGCGAGGCTCCTCGGTTTGATCGGACGATCCGGGTCCGATGGAGTCATTCGTTGGCTCGTTTACGCCCCAAAGGGCGGGGAAACGTATTGTTCAGGCATAATAATCCACATCGGTGGACCGGCCCTGTCGCTCCAAGGGGCAGTTGCGGCTGTTCCTGTGGCTCGGGCTAGACAGTCGCGAATTCGGTAAGGACTATCTTTTTCCTTGGTTCAGGACGGAAATCCAATTTCCAAATACGTGACTGTGCGGTTTTAATTGTATATATATATATGGCGACATGATATATGGTACCCATGCCGTCTATGATTGATAGTTATGATTTGAAATTGTTTTCAAAACATATAAACACTAGCAATAATATCAATTGCCTTTGTTTTATTCGTATCAAGCATATTTTGGCCGTTATAAGATAAAACTCTATCCTCCGGTTTGCGTTGCATTGTGTGATGGGAATTGAGTCTTATAATGGCTTCATTTTTATAAAAAGCATAGCGATGTTTAAAAGAAAGATTTGTTTTAAAGCACTGGCAATCCGATGGAGTAAACCCGTTCCACGAAAGTGGCGTGGTCCTGTGATTAGCCAATTATATATATGTGTTGAGTGGATTTCTCATACCAGTCCCATGACTGACTCGTAGTTTGTTTCACTTTCAAACTCGGGTGCCCCTTTTTTCTGCACGGGCAGCCTTGTATTCAGGTTTGGCTGGTTCTTTCTAGATAGCTGGAGCTGAAGATGGATTCTATCATTTATTTCTTTTTATGTTGTTCAGCTCCTATTGTACATATTATGTTTGTTTTTCGCTGTAGACATTTATGTATAGCTGAACTGTATTTGTGCTAAGTAAGATCCTGTATACTGTGTAACTCTGATGATTACTTTTATACAGTATATTCTATTGTTCATTATCTGGTGTATTTATTTAATTCTATTCTGCTATTATCAGTTTCTGTGTTATATTCCAAAGATAACCCTTGCCGCCATCGGTACGGGGTTTGGGGTCGTCTCATTAGAACCGTAACCTTGTAAAGACCTCCCACATTAGGCTGACATTTGCGGTTGCTGGATTAGTCGGGCGGGTCCGGGCAGTCTTATACCGCAAACGAGCCTAACCTCGTGTCTTTACAATTGTTACGCATCTAATTCGTGCCCTTGACCTCTCACATTAGACTGACATTTGTGGCTGCTGGATTTGCCGAGCAGGTCCGGGCAGTCTTACACCACAAAAGAGTCTAACCTCGTGTTTTAGGCGGCTAATTATTACACATCTTTATTTAACCCCAAATTGGATTAATATCCCTACTCAAATTTGTCAATAAATTCCAAATTTATTTATGTTCGTAATTGTCTCCTAAAATTATGTCCATAAATACCAATTATGCCAATTAATGTCTCAAATTAATTATATGCCTTTTAAGGCCATTTTATGCCAATTCACAATTTATGTATATTCAATATTATCCCATCATCCCCACGCTATTTATATGTTTTCATATGACATATGTTAGACTCGCAAATAGTCTAACTTATAAAAAGAAAAACAACATCACATAACACATAAAATAAATCTAAGGATCAGGACATAAGATTACATAGCCAATAACTTGCATATGGATTTCATTCAAACTAGCATATGATACAAAACTAGCATAGGTAATGGGCATAAACTTGCATAACTTATGTACTGCTATAGATCCAAACATAAAGGTGTGAACTTGCATATGGATCTAAATATAAAGATGTAAACTTGCATATAGATCTAAACATAAAGATGTAAACTTGCATATAGATCTAAACATAAAGATGTAAATTTGCATATGGGTCTAAACATAAAGATGTAAACTTGCATATGGATCTAGACATAAAGGTTAATGTCACATAAACTAGCATATGCATATACATGTCTCACATATATTTTAACAACCCAAACTTGCATAAGATTCATACATGAATATATGATCGAATCATCACAAACTTGCATAAGATTCATACATGAATATATGATCGAATCATCACAAACTTGCATAAGATATATGATTCAACTTGCATAAGATTCACATAAGAACTAACATATGATCCAACTTGCATAAGACTAACATATGATTCAACACAACAAACATACATATAATTTACATCACATGATTCAAAATCATATTCTCATAATCCCAATTATATCTTATCATAATTAAATTAATTAATTATTTTGTGAAAGCTATCATACTCACAATTAAAAAGAATAGTCTTTCTTTCTGGGATCTGTATTCTGAAACTGAATTGCTCACCTTTGATGTAGACTAATCGTTATTTAGATTTGATTTGATTTTGATTCAAGCTTCTATCTTGCTTTAGGGTTGAAAGTGTATAGCGGCTACTCTAGGTTCTCCATTGACGGCATGGCGGCTCTTGTTATGAATTAATGAGATTATGGTTAGGGGTTTAGGAGTGTTTTTATGGAAGTTTAATTTAATAAGAGCCGTCGGATTAACCTAGGGATAACAGAACCATCAGGACCACTCAGATGCCACATCAGCCCTTAGGGCGAATCGGGCCATGGATTGACAGCTAAACACCCTGGATCGACCCCTAGTCGACCCAGCGAGGCTCGGGTCGACTCCAAAAATTGTGTGGTTCGGTTATTCCCCCTCCCGATTCGCTGTTTTGAACTTTTTTTAAATATTATATATATATATTTCTCTCATATGCATACAAACTTCAAGGCTTAATAACTTCTTCATAAGTTATCCGTTTTATGCAAACCAAATGTCTATCTTGACCCAAAATTTTGGGATGAACATAATAGTGCAAGCCATTTCACTTAATTCTTCTTCTAAAAATTAAGTATACTTTAATTTGTGAATTTTAATGTTATAAAATTACGGGGTGTTACAACCGCGTTCAGAACCCCGGATGGTTTCTTCGAATGGCTTGTCATGCCTTTCGGCTTGACAAACGCACCCGCTTACTTCGTTGACTTGATGAGCAATGTTTAGAGAATTCCTTAATAGGTTTGTGTTGGTCTTCGTAGACGACATTTTGATTTTCTCGAAGAATGAAGAAGAGCATGCTTTGCATTTAAGGGAAGTCATGGACACTCTTCGTGCACATCAACTGAAAGCCAAATTCTCCAAATGCCATTTCTGGATAGAAGAAGTGAGGTTTCTTGGACATGCGGTGTCCAAAGAAGGGTTAGCTGTGGACCCTGCAAAAGTAGTTGCGGTGCAAGATTGGAAGGTTCCACGGAATGCAACCGAAGTCCGAAGCTTCCTCGGGCTAGTGGGCTTTTACCGAAAATTCATTAAAGACTTCGCAAAAATATCAGCCCCACTCACAAGATTAGTGAAGAAGAACCTAACTTTCGCTTGGGATTTGGATTGCGATATTGCTTTCCAACGTTTGAAAAGGGCTCTAACAACAGCCCAATTCTGACATTGCCAGATGTTTACCGTATACACGGATGCAAGTGGTACGGGACTAGGTGTTGTCTTGATGCAAAAAGGGAAGGTAGTAGCTTATGGAGGCAGACAGTTGAAAGTACATGAGAAAAAATACCCAACCCACGATCTAGAGTTGGCTGCCATCGTCTTTGCGCTTAAGTCTTGGCGTCATTATCTCCTAGGTGAGAAGCTTGAATTGTATACTGACCATAAATCGTTGAAGTACCTTTTCTCGCAGAAAGATCTTAACTTGAGGCAACAAAGGTGGATGGAGTTCTTGGCATCCTACGATTTCGAGATTTCCTATACCCCTGGAAAGGGCAATGTAGTAGCAAATGCCTTGAGTAGAAAGAAGCTGACCTTAAGCCCTCTCTTTTTAGAAAGACAGAGCTTGGAATACATAGCCAACTTTGACTTTAGACCCTCCATCGATCATGTGACTGGTTTGTTAGCATCGCTAGAAGTGCAGCCTGCTCTTTTGGACTCAATAGGAACCGCGCAACGCGAAGACCCTCAGCTAGTTGATGTAATGGATAAGCTAATTAGGGGTGAGACTTCTAGTCACCTCAATAGATACTCCATCGATGATAAGGGTTGGTTGAGGCGGGATGGAAGGCTATGCGTCCCACAAGTAAGGGATTTAGTGAAGACGGTTCTCGAAGAAGCACACCATTCTAAGCTGACCATACACCCAGACGGAGACAAGATGTATAAGGATATAAAAGGGTTTTCTTTTGGAATGGCATAAAGAGTGATGTAGCTGAGTTCGTCGCTAAGTGTTTGATATGCCAGCAAGTCAAGGCGGAGCAAAAGAAGCCTGGTGGTTTGCTTCATCCTCTAGAGGCCCCACAGTGGAAATGGGATAACATTTCAATGGACTTTATTGATAGGCTGCCTAGGTCAAGAAGGGGCAATACCAGTATTTGGGTAATAGTGGACAGGCTCACAAAAAGCGCTCACTTTATACCCGTTAAAAGTAGAAGGACTGCCTCATCTTTAACATCCATTTATCTTAAAGAGATAGTTCGACTCCATAGGATACCCTCCAACATTGTGAGTGACCGGGATCCTATCTTTACGAGTGAGTTTTGGAAGAGCTTGCAAGAGGCTGTAGGCACACAACTATGCTTAAGCACGGCCTATCACCCCCAAATCGATGGTCAGATGGAAAGGGTGAACAGAGAATTAGAGGACCTCTTGAGATTATGCATTCTTGACTTTAGAGGAATGTGGGAGGATCATCTTCCATTGGTGGAGTTTGCCTACAACAATAGCTACCAAGCCACCATAGGCATGGCACCCTTCGAAGATTTATATGGAAGACCATGTCGATCACCAACTTGTTGGTGGGAGTCTACAAACAAGCTCATACTTGGACCAAATATGATTAGAGAAACTTCAGAGAAAGTAAACTTTATACGAAGAAAAATGAAGACTGCCCAAGATAGATAGAAGTCCTACGCGGATAAAAGAAGGACCGACCTTGAGTTTGAGGTTGGAGATAGGGTTTTCCTTAAATTATCTCCTTTGAGGAACGTCGCTCGCTTTGGATCCGTAGGAAAGTTGGCACCAATATTTTTTGGGTCGTTTCCTATCACTGAAAGGATTGGAAATATGGCTTACAGAGTAGAGCTGTCCGAAAGATTAGCTGGAGTTCAAAATGTCTTTCACGTTTCTCACCTACGGAAGTGCTTACATGAGTCTGCGGAACCAAGCATATTAGAGGAAGTATAAGTAAAACGAGAGGCGACTGTGAGAAGAGTTCCAACTCATATCTTGGGTACAGAAGTCAAAAAGCTACGCAACCGCGAAGTCAAACTTGTTAAAGTTCAATGGAGTGACGCTGAGGAAGACGCGACTTGGGAGACTGAGGTCAAGATATGCGCAGCCTACCCTTTTCTTTTTGAGGGTACATCTTTTTCCTTAAATTTATTCATGCTCGTATCTATCTTTTTAAGTATTTCCTCAGTGTTATTCTTGATCCTTAGGTAGAAACCAATGGATGTAAACATGTATTTGAAACATGTTATGATTGATGGCTGCAAGTGGTTGCAAGTGATTTCTAGTGGTTGCTCGTGGATGCATACACACACACACATTAGGTGTTAGATCGACTTAGTCACTTCCATATTGCATATGCATATATGTACTTGTATATGATTGAAACTTGATGTGTTATCATGTGGATGTTGCATTTGTATAAATGATTGTGCACTCATGTAGAAAGTATGATTAGGGATGATTGCATACATAATGGACTCATGGCACCAACATGATTTGCATTAAGGAGGTCAACTGAATCAGTAGACCGCCTGATTTTGCATTAGATAAGGACATGTACACACACTATGCATATAATCATGAAGCATTAGAAGTATTTTTAAGGACAACGGACGTCTGTGTTTGATGGAAGAGTAGATGGACGATTGGATGGTAGGATATACGTTTTCCTTGACTCAAAGATTTCGGGGACGAAATCCTTTAAGGAGGGGAGAATGTAACACCCCGTATTTTCTGTAAATGTTAAAGTAACGAATTAAAGAATAATTAATTACAAATGTGAGAATTAAGAGAAACGAGTTACGCCATTGCGTTTGTCTTGGAATTCTGCTTGAGATAGAGTATGAGTTTGCGTAAATCGGACTCCGTATGAAGGAGTTATGACCTTCAGAAGATTTGAGAATTTAAATAATAAAACCAGCCCGAAATTCAAATTCATGTTTCGAAATTCAAAAATCCCGGAGCAGGCTGGGTGGGGAATTTCCCACCTAGAAATCAGGTCAACCAGGGGGTCAACCTGGGTCACATAGGTCGACCAGGGGGTCGACCTCCCCCTCGGGCCAGATATGAAAACCTGACGTGTTTCTTTTAGTGACGATTTCTGAGTCATAAGGGCTTGTGTGGCAAATTCTGGCTGGCTCTCTTAGGTTTGAATGGCTTTGATTGGCCCTAGGTTGATCTGACGACTCCTATTAAATCAAACTTCTATATAAGCAACCTAAATCTAAACCCTAAGCCACACAAGAATATTCCTAAGACCGTCATGCTGTTAATACTCAACCTAGAGTAGCCGCCATTCTCCTTTAACTAGAAAGCAAGTTAGGAATTACAAATCAAATCTAATTCAACTAAGAGAATTCAATGTATACAACAAAGGAGAGCTATTCAATTTCAGAATACAGATCCCAGAACACAAGACTAGTTTCCTTTTTGTAAGTCCAGTTATCATTTAGACCTTAATGATATTAGAATCATGACTAAAATAAATGGATGTAGAACAACGCCTAATGTAAATTTATGCCTATCCTTTTTGTTAAAACTGAATTGATTAAGACTATGACTCTTATCATGCTAAGTTTTTGATCATGTTGTATGTAATTTGATGATAAATGTTAAATGCTTGGCAAAGATACATATATGTTGTGTAATTTAGCGATGACATATCATATTGTATAATTTGGCGATGACATATCATCTTGTAAAATTTAGCGATGACATATCATGTTGTATAATTTGGCGATGACATACCTTGTTGTAAAATTTGGCGATGACATTTATGTTGTATAATTTGGTGATGACACCTATATGTTGTATGTCAATTTGGGAATTTTGCTATGTTTATGCAAGTTCAATCATGTTCACATATATGACTAGAACTACATGCTAGTTTGCAAGTTCACAACTACATGCTTAATTTTAAGTTTATGTAGTTATATGCAAAACCCCTATTTCACGATTCATGTTGAGTAGATCTAAATTTGCAAGTTCATAATTAAATGTATATTGTTCTATGCCGAATTCATATGTCACATGTGTAGTTAGATTCATATTTTTATGATGTTGGAATATTACATGTTCCTCTTTTTCCCCTTTTTGTATGAGTTAGGCTATGTAGCGAGCCTAACATTTTATGCGATTTATGCGAACGTTTAATGGGGGTAACGTTGGGGAAAACATGAAATTACATATAATTGGCATATTTGGCTCATAAACATGTAAATGTTTTATGGCATAAAGTGATATAATTTTTATACCAAAAATTATGAACTTGATTTAAAGGGAAAGTGGGGCTTGAATTGAATGACAATAATTTACATATAAACATAAAGAGGTAAATATGTAAATTTAGAAAAGACGAATATGCCTAACCTGAGGTTAGATCGAGTTACGGTGTAAGACTGCCCGGAACCGCCCGGCACATCCAGTAACCGTAACAATATATATCTAATGTGAGAGGTTAGTGCATCGAGCCCAAAAGAACCCGAGGTTAGACTGAGTTGCGGTGCAAAACTGGCTGGACCCGACCGACACATCTAGTGACCACAACAATACCTGTCTAATGTGAGTGGTTAGTGCTTTAATGAATGAATTAAAGCTAAGTCAGGAATGGTAGGGTTAAATTAATTAAGGCAACACTTAACCAATACAACATGTTAACTAAACTGATGGGTAGGGTTAGGTTAACTTGGACACTTAACCAATTTAACATGTTGATTAGGAAACCCTAGTAACGGGGACCCATTTCAGCTGTAACCCACATAGATGTATCATGGTACCCTGAACTAGGCAGGGTGGGGCACGATTACTGGGCTGATTATAAGCGGTCAAAACAACGGCGGTTGGTGCGTCAGTGTAGGTTCCGATGGAGTACAGGAGTGCACATACTCTGGAGCGAAAAAAGCAGGCACTGGGCAACAGTAGTAATACCCTATGCATCTTGAATCGTGTCGGGTTGCCACCATAGGATTTGATACACCTCATGGTGGGACCAACACAGGTATCTACAATCGAGCGGGGCCGTATGACACAAGTAGTAAATGCGTGCAAGTAGGAGCCAATCGATAAAAAGAGATCACTGGGTTTGAACTCATGATGATGGTTGAAATATCTAGTAGGTGCGGAGAATATGGATATGAGTGCGATAGTATGATTAGTTTATCTTGCCTTATCCTATGTTACCTTATTTCCTTGTTATTGTCCTGCGTCCAACTTATTTAAGTCATGGTTCTCTTACCAGTTTACATGCTGAATAATCACTGGACTTACCAGACTTATGTCTGAACCATTTTTCTTTCTCTCTCTTTTCTTCCGTTCCCCCCCCCTCGGGTAACCATGGAGGGAATAGCTCAGCTTAATTTGGACCGTTCATCTTTCCAAGCTTGAAGACTCTGTGATGTACAGCTTGGAACCTCTTATCTTTGGCTATGGCTTTGGACACACTACTACTTAGGGATTTTTGCAGTTTTATTGTGTTTTATGCTTCTTTATGTTATAATCAAGATAGAGATTTTGATGTAATGATTTGGAAGCTGTTTTGAGACAGGTTGCTGTAATGTTTTTGATGTAAGGGGTTTGAATTATCCAAATAAGCAGTTTGAATTTTTCAAATTCCTTATGAAGTACAGGCCATCCTTGGTTGGCTTGTTGGAAAATAAATTGAGTTATAATATGATTATTAAAGTTAATGAGCAGAATGCAAAGTAACTGGACTTATATAGACAATAACGAATGCAGGTGCAACGGTAGAATTATTATTTTGTGGGACACGAATGTGTGGAAAGTGACTAAAGAATCTCTCTCATAACAGCATATATCTATTCAGATAGCTAATGTGGGAGGGATGATTTGTAGAGTCACTTTTGTGTACGCTAGTAATTTTTTACTGGACAGGGGATTATTGTGGAAATTCATCGCCTCTGATTCTAAGATGGTTAATGAGCCTGGATGGTTATTGGGGATTTCAACAATGTTATTTCTTTAAACGATAAAAAAGGTGGACCGACGGTACCTTTTAGATATCTCGCTGGGCTTCTTTATTGCATTGCCTCCGCAGGGCTGATGGACTTACCAATTGCGGGGTTTAAATACACTTGGAGAAAAAAAGGACATGGCCTCTAAAATTGATAATTTATTCTGTAATCATTTGTTATTGGATAAAGTTCATGATATTAAGGCTTTTGGTGTTGCTAATCCTTTAAGTGATCATATCCCCATTTGTGTCTATTTTAAAGAAGGTAATGAGGTTAAAAGGAATATCCCTTTCAGTTATGTGAATACCTGGCATACAAGAGAGGGGTATATGGACACCATAAACTATGTTATGGACTGTATGTACTCAACAAAAAATTTTGGATCTAAGATTTACATATTTCAACAATTCTTGCGTATATGCAAGTAACATCGAAAATTGTGGAATTGTACCACCTGGAAGGATAACAATGTCCTAAAACATATGGAAGAGGAATATAATTCTTTACTGCAGGAAATTGATAGAGATCCGACGAACTTGTCTATCTTGAGAAACTTAAATTGGCTTATGATCGGTGGAAGGTCGATAGTAACATTGAATTTCAAAATAATAGACAAAAAGCAAAAATTAACTGGCTAACGGAAGAATCCATAAGGAATTATGTCAACAATTGGAGCAATATTATTATGAGCATTGGAGAATTGGTGCATGATATGGACAGAATTGAAAGGGAAGCGATTACTTATTTTACTAACATTTACAACTCGGATATACCGATGAGAGAAGAATTCCCAATCATAAATTGCATACGATAAAAGCCCTGGCCCAGACGGTTTTACTGCGAAATTCTTCAACCTGCACTGGGACATGTTGAAAATCAGCATGTTAGAGATGATTCAAGAAGTGTTCACTACCGGAAGATTAGCTAAAGGTATTAATCACACGTTTATTACGCTCATACCAAAGGTGGAAAACCCAAAGGGTATTTCGGATTTTAGACCAATTTCATGCTGTAATGTAACCTATAAAATAATTTCTAAGGTGATATGCAATAGAATTACACCATATCTAATGCATCTTATTGCTGAAAATCAATCAACATTCTTACCAAATAGGCATATCGCTGAAAATGTTCTTCTAGCGCACGAACAAATCAGACACTTTAACAGGCAGGGTAGTGGAAATATTTGCATGAAGATAGACTTGATAAAAGCATACAATATGATTAATAGGAATTTTATCTGTCACATGTTGAAAATGATGGGATTTCCCACTTGTATTCTGTGCATCATTAAAAAATGTATTTCTAACCTACGTTTTCGATAATGGTTCAGGGAAGTCATAAGGGTTTTCTACAAAATTCGAAGGGTTTAAGACAGGGGGACCGACTTTCCCCATATCTTTTCTGTGTGGCTATGGAGTTTTTATCGATTCAAATGTTTAAAGCAGTTCAAACTGATGTGGTTCAACATATCTACAAGCAAGATCCAAAAATTACACACCTTATTTATGCCGATGATTTAATGTTTTTTGCTAAATCAAAGGTGAAAGGAATTCCAACAATTAAGGAAATTATTAATATGATGGAGGAGATGGCTGGGTTGCAGATTAATATTATGAAGTCTAAAGTGTTCTTTAGTCGAAGGTGTCAGGATTAAACAATGCTTACTGGCTATTTTAAATATGAAAGAAGGTAGAATTTCAGTTAAGTACTTGGGTGTTCCACTGTCTAATAACTATCTTCATTACGCGGATTGAGGAGAGTTGTTGCATAAAATAAGAAATAAGATGGATAGTTGGGATTGTAGGCTACTATCCATGGTAGGAAAAATTGAATTAATTAGATCTGTTATCACGCTGATGGTCATGTATTGGTAGCTTATATATCAGCTGCCAACATCGACTATTGAAAAGAATAACAGGCTATGCAGTAATTTCATTTGGGATGGAAAGAAACACAAGATCGATTGGGATACTATTTGTATGCCTAAAGCAGAAGGTGGAGTTGGTTTGCGTAACTTTAAAGATATTAAAACAGCAGCAACGATTAAGTTGTTGTGGGTCTGGTCAACGGGAACAACTTATGGAAATGGTGGATGATGAATAGGTACTGTTCGGATAATCATTTTTGGGTCATGGACATTGATATTAATATCTCTTGTACATGGAAAGCTATCCTTAGACATTGAGACATAGGTCTTGTAACACCCCCACTCTGATATATTTATTCAGAAGCGGTGATGCTACATATAAAATGGTGCTAATAGAACAATATCACAACTTAACATAAACTTGTCGGAACATAAAATCATTCTTAATACATGATTTTAAACAGAAGAGCTATTATACAATCATCCCATCATAAAATATGGTTACAAAGGTTCACGAGTCTAATAATTAAACATAGGAGTACATAACGAGATAATCTACATAATGTAAGTCTTCACTTCAAAGCATCCAACTAACCATCTAAACCTGAAAAGTTTTAAATGTAGCATCATGAGCAACACAGACCCAGTGAGATAGCTATTTAAGCTTTGTTTTTCATATCATTTCTTAGTGCATTGTATTATAGTTTTATTATGACCCTTTTCTTCAAAGGTTTCATCATCCCAAGTTTAAATCAAAAATCAAGGAAGACTTCGGGATATTAACTCAAACAAATTTATGGTAACTTCATTTCATCAAAACCTCATAATTTATAAAATATATAGTTATGAGTCTAAACCATACCCTCGACTTGGTTTAGATATTAGGATATGTTATCCTATTGCGGTTGGCATCCCTTCACTAAGTAGGGATGTACTCTACTTGGCTCTATACCAACATAGAGTAATAGTGCACTACCCAAGATCTATTGTCTTATATCGCACCCCATCGAAGAAATAAAATGTATCTCACAAGTAATCTTAATTTACTTTTCTTTAATATTGAATAAAGTTCTAAATTATTTCTGAATTCAAATAGTTTCAAATTAAATTTCAAATTAAAAATTTGAATTAACCATCTCGTTCGTCGGATCAGTTAGGGATAGCCAGGGAGAGAAGGAAACTATATTTTCCAAACTCAAGTCCAGATACTATCCTCTTTGTCACCCTGGAACATTAAAGTCATTCGTTTTGAAAGATATTTTATGTGTATTCGCGCAATAATTAGGTAAATCACCTACCTTTAAATTCATACTGTTAAGGATCTAAGACAAAATCAAACTATCTCAAATTATTCCAATCTATGTTGATAAGAATCACGAAACTACTTGAAATAAATAAAATGTAACTTTAAAAAAATGCTATAAGAAGTTTCAGCATCCATAAAATGAAAAATGCAGCGTTTTAAAGGTGTTACGACAAGTTTCAGATGGTTTTAGGCTTAAACAGCTATCTACAGCGTTTCAGGCACGCTATGAAAAGTTCTGAGCTGATTAGATTCAGTTCATAAGTAATTCAGAAAAGACAGCGCTTCACAAATGCTATAGAAAGTTCTGTTTTGACACACTTCAGCGTTAGAAACATTCAAAAAGCATTTCAAACTTCCAAAGTGTTTCAAATTTCGGAAAATCAACCTTTTTCCCAGTTTTTTTGGGTGAAATGTTAGGCGTTGTTTCGCTATGATAAAAATAGATTTTGACTCCAATTTGTTTTTAAAGAAAGGAGCTATCTTTGTCTACTTAGTTATCATAAAAAGAAACCCTTAAAATTATTTACCGGTTCAATAAACAAAATTCAACAATAAAGGCATTTTTAACATGTCTATTTTGGGTTGATTTTTACCACACTTTGAATCCAGTTTTCAAGTATGAAAATGGCCAAATTAGTAAAGGTGGCCGAAGACAAAGTTGTATCCCTTTGAATTAGCTTTTCAAATTGATAGAGAAGTCAAAATTTCATTAAGAATTGCAAAAGTTATGACCAAAATACCGAACGTCATTTTCGGGGGTTCACATCCAAACATTCGTTCATAAAATTCTCAACTTTTCTTCAAAATATGAAATGAATACATTAACTTAAATAGTTTTTCTCATCTTAAACTTGTATCTTGATCTTGTACTTATCCTCTTGCCTTCTCCTAAGCTTCTCCTCTTTATCTTATTTTATTTCTGTTTTCAAAATGTATGAAATGAAGTGAACCTTTACACCCTTTATATAGTAGTTTTCAAGGTTAATTTGGTAATTTAGTTTTGGACACTTGTCCACTACATCTTCATGCATTCTTTAGGATGTAGACACATGCCCTCTTATGTGTCGTAAGAGGTTTCTACACATGGACACCTAATGTGTGTATGTGTCTTAACCTTATTTACTTATGAGACATGTGTTCCTTTCATTTGATGACACATGTCCCTATCACTTTAAGCCATTTTTCTTATTCTAGAATTTGTACACATACCATTTATAAACTATGTATTATGTATATATTTATACATATACATATACATATATATATATATATATATATATCATACATACATATATATGTATTTATCATACTTAAATATCTGTATTGGACTGAACTAACATATTCAAAATTTCTAGAAACTTTTACATACCGGGATTTTTGAGTTAGGTTGTTACACTCTACCACCCTTAGAAAAAGATTTCATCCTCGAAATCTAAGCTTCAAACAATTCAGGATAATCTTTATGAATTTATGACTTTACTTCCCATGATGCTTCATCTTCGTTATGATGGTTCCATTGAACTTTTACTAAGGGAATTTCTTTTGTTAGTTTCTTAACTTTTCTGTCAATAATTCGAACGGGTCTTTCAATGTACTTGGTCCCCTTTTTAACTTCAATGCCGCTTAAATCAATCACATGAGATGGGTCAGAAATATACTTTCGTAGCATTGATTTGTGAAACACATTATGTATATCTGATAATTTTTCAGGTAAATCGAGTTCGTATGCAACTTTCCCAATTTTCCTGGTAATACGAAATGGTCCGATAAATCTTGGTGATAGTTTTGCCTTCTTCTTTCCAAATCGCATTACCCCTTGTACCGGAGAAACTTTAAGAAGGACTTGATCTCCTACTTCGAATTCCAAATTCTTTCTTCTATGATCTGCATAACTCTTTTGCCTACTTTGGGCTGCTTGCAATCTTTCTCTTATAATGGAAATCTTCTCAGTTGTTTCCTTTACTAGGTCTGGACCAAGAAGCTCACAATCTCCAACTGCTGCCCAACATACTAGGGAACGGCAAGGCCTTCCATACAAAGCTTCATATGGGGCCATACCGATGCTTGCATGATTACTGTTGTTATATGCAAATTCGATTAATGGTACGTGAGTTTCCCATGTGATTTCAAATTCCATTATACAAGATCTTAACAAATCTTCAATGATTCAGTTTACTCTTTCGGTTTGTCCATCTGTTTGAGGATGAAAGGTTGCTCAGGTTTGGTGATGTCCTTAGTGCTTTTTGAAGACTTCTCCAAAACCTTGAAGTGAACCTTGAATCTCTATCTGAAACTATGGTAACAGGTATACCATGTAGTCAAACAATTTCTTTCAAATAGAGTCTACTCAATTTCTCCATTGAGTAGGTCATGTTGTAAGGTATAAAATTGCTGACTTTGTCAAGCGATCCACCACTACCCATATTGCATCATGACCTTGTTTTGTCATTGGTAAACCAGTGATAAAATCCATTGTTATATGCTCCCATTTCCATTCAGCAATAGGAAGTGGTCGCAGAAGTCATGCCGGTCGTTGCTTCTCTGCTTTAATTTGTTGGCACGTAAGACATTTTGCCACAAATTCAACAACGTCCTTCTTCATTCCGTTCCACCAAAATTGACACTTTAGATCCTTAAACATTTTTGTGCTTCCTGGATGCACCATTAGCCTTGAACGATGTGCTTCACTAAGAGTTTCGTTTTTCAATTCAGTTTGATTTGGAACACATAGTCGATTTTTGAACCTATAACCGCCATCTTTATCATATTCCAATCCATGGGTTCCTTATCCTTCATTTTCATAAATAACTCTTTTAATTCCCCATCATCTTCTTGGGCTTTCAATATTCTACTTATCAAAGTTGGTTGAATAATAAGATTACATAGAAGTGCTACTTCGTTAATCATGGATCCATTAACCATTCTTGTGTAAGTGTTCATCTTAGAAAGAGTCTAGAGCTCTCCATTCTCTTATCGTTAAATAAGCTATTATGCCATAGCTTTTTCGACTTAATGCATCAGCTACTATATTTGTCTTTCCTGGATGATAATGTAATGTAAAATCATAATCTTTTATGAATTCCATCCACCTTCTTTGTCTCATATTCAATTCTTTTTAAGAGAACAAATATTTTAAACTCTTATGGTCAGAGTAAACATGGAATTGTTCTCCATAAAGATAATGTCTCCAAATTTTTAAGGAAAACACAATTGCGGCCAATTCTAAGTCATGAGTTGGATAATTAGCTTCATGGGACTTTAATTGACGAGAGCCATAAGCAATAACTTTGTCATCCTGCATTAGTATGCATCCTAATCCTTGTCCGCATGCATCAGAATATACTTTATATGGGACTCCACTCCTTGGTGAAGACAGAATTGGTGCCTCTGTCAATCTTTTCTTTAAGGTTTCAAATGCTATCTTACATTTTTCATCCCAAATAAACTTAGTTTCCTTACGAGTTAGTTTTGTTAATGGAGATGCTATCTTTGAGAAATCTTGAATAAATCTTCGGTAGTAACCAGCTAGTCCTAGAAAACTTCGAACTTCTGTTGGTGTTGTCGGAGGATTCCATTTCAACACCGCCTCAACCTTTGATGGGTCTACTCCTATTCCATTCTTTGAGACAATATGTCCAAGAAATTTTACTTCCTCCAACCAGAATTCACATTTACTAAATTTTGCATATAGCTGATGCTCTCTTAGTGTTTGGAGACATAAACGCAAATGGCATTCATGTTCCTCCTTTGTCTTAGAATAGATAAGGATATCATCAATAAATATAATAACAAAATGATCAAGATATGGACGAAACACACGATTCATTAAATCCATGAATACTGCTGGTGCGTTGGTAAGGCCAAAAGGCATCACCAATAATTCGTAGTGTCTGTATCGTGTTTGTCTTTGGAATATCTTCTTCTTTTATTCTTAATTGATGATACCCAGGCCTTAAGTCAATTTTCGAAAATAAAGTAGCTCCTTGGAGTTGATCAAATAAATCATCGATTCGAGGTAATGGATATTTGTTCTTAATTGTTACCTTATTAAGCTCTCGATAATCTACGCATAAACGAAACGTCCCATCGTGCTTCTTTACAAACAACACTGGTGCTCCCCAAGGGAATTTACCAGGTCTAATAAATCCTTGATCCTCCATCTCCTTAATTTGTCTCTTTGATTCTTTATTTTCCATAGGAGACATACGATAAGCTTCTTTAGCAATAGGAGTTGTACTAGGGATTAAGTCGATGCAAAAATCAATTTCTCTTTTTGGTGGTAACCCTGGTATTTCTTGAAAAATTTCTTTAAATTCCTTTACTATCGGGATTTCATCCACCATTTGATCCTTATCCTTGATATTGATATGAGCAATATATCCAGATATAAAAGCGTCTTCAACTTTATCACATGAGTAGACAATGGTTTCATACTCTCGAATTGTCAAACTTATGGTTTTGTTGTGACAATTCAAGATAACTTAATATTCTGTAAGCCAATCTATCCCAAGGATGATATCAAAGGGTTCCATTGGAAAGATAATTAAATTAGCCACCATATCCTTACCGTTAAAGTTAAGGATACAGCTCCTACATACGCTCTCGAGTTTAGTTCTCCCTCCTACTACACTATATACTATCAAAGGATTTGATAGTTGTTCAATAGGTAATCCTATCTTAGTAGCAAATATTTCAGATATAAGAGAATGTGTTGCACCAGTATCGAATAAAATTCTTGCTTGAAAGTTAAAAAGAAACACAGTACCTTCTACTTGAGCTTGTTCAGAAACAACTGTATACACTCGTCCTTGTTGTTCCTTTTTGTCCTTCTTCGGCTTCTTGCAATTCCGACTAATATGTCCAGGTTCATTGCAATTGTGACACACAATTGGCTTTGTACAATTCGAAGAAATGTGTCCAGTTTCATTGCACCGGTAACATCTCCTTAGCTTGTCAGGCTCCTTTTGTTGTCCCGTCGATGCTTTACTTTCTCCATTTGGTTTCTTCTTCTTCTCATCTGGTATCTTTTGATTTTCAGAAAGATTGTTTGGTTTCCTTTTATTTGAAACCTTCCTTTCTTACTGGAATTGAAGATAGTCTTCTTCCAAATTTAAAGCTTCGGCTACTATCATTTCATAAGTTTTACGTTTATCACCAATAACGTGCCTTCTTATGGGAGGAATTAATCCCTTCGGAAATCGTCTAGCACGCTTTTCAGGTGTATCAATTAAGTGATTTCCAAATCGGGATAGTGCTTCAAACTTATTTTGATATTGAGCTACTGACATACCTTCTTGAGTAAGATTTTGAAATTTTGTCTCCATCTTCTCTCTCATTCTCTGGAAAATACTTATCCAAAAACTTTACCTTGAATTCTTCCCATGTCATCTGTTCCATCTCGACTGGACTAGTTGTTGTTCGAACTAGCTCCCACCAATTTCGAGCTTCCTCTGATAACTGAAAGACAATCAACTTCCTCTTATCAACTTCTTTACATTCCAAAGCTTCAAATATATACTCTAGATGTTTAATCCATCGCTCTGCCTTAACTGGATCTGCACCTCCAACAAATTTGTCTGGTTTCAAACTTTTAAAATGGCTTAGAAGGTGATTTGTTAAAGAAACTTGCTCCATCTGCTTGATAAAAGATGCAAACAATTCCATAGCATCTGTTTGTGTGGAGGACTGAGCCCCTTGACTTTGAGTTGTTGAGTTATTTTGATTTGCCATGACCTTCAATAAAAAAATACCTTGTTATGGTCACGGATGAAATACACCTTTAGTTATAAAGCATATCTAACAGCATACTTGAGTCATGAACACACAAACATATTATATTACTTGTAACCCTTATTTACAAACAAAATTTGGGTGTTTATACACAACCTTCCCAAACTATAGACAGTCATCCATACTACTTGATATATTATGTGACGATCCCAAAATCCGAGGGGCGGTATTAAGGATAATCATTGGAATATAACACATTAATCATCATAGCAGAGTACAGATAATAGCAAAAACAATAAATAGAATAATTTTACATGGATATGACAGCGGAATCACAACATGTAACAACATCAGAATAGCACAGCGTAGGATATAACTTAGTAAATAAAAGGGAAGTGATCAGTCATCATCGCCAGAGGCGGAATACATACATGCAGTGAGACATAATAAGGGTATCAGTCTACATCGCCGAAGGCGGTACATATACATACGAGAATAAATACTGAAAGTAAAGCAGTCTGCATCGCCTGTGGCGGAATCATAATATAAGTACAATAATGGCGGAAAATGTCAAAGTCATCTCTGTGAAGTCAGCCTCGCCATGAGCCAAAATGCACTTTATACAACAGTGTAGAGCCAAAAACAACCTGTCACCTGTGAACTAGGCTGCCCGTGTGGAAATAAGGGCACCCGCGTTTGCAAAGTGAAACAAACAACGAGTCAGTCATGGGGACTGGTATGAGAAATCTATTTAATAGTTTAAACAACAGTAATAAGCAAATCACAGGACCACGCCACTTTCGCGGAATGGGTTTACTCCAGTGATTGCTAGTGCATTTAAAACAAAGTAAATTCTTTTAAGACAACACAATGCTTTTTAAAAGAATGAAGCCATTATAAGACTCAAGTCCCATCATACAATGCAACGCAAGCCGGAGGATAGAGTTTTACCTTATAATGGCCAAATATGCTTGATACGTGTAAAGCAAAATCATTTGATATTATTACTAGTGCATATATGTTTCAAAAATGAATAGCATCATAAATATCAATCATAGGCGGCATAGCTACCATATACTATGTCGCCATACTAGTTCTACAATCGAGTCCGTTATTTCGTATTGGAAATTGGATTTCCGTCATGAGTCGAGGCAAGGGGCAAGCTCCTCTCCGCTTCGAGACATTCTAGCAAATGCCTCAGGACTACACACTCTGGGTAACCCTGGATGCTTCAGGGCTGGTCCTCTCTTACGTTTGAGGATTGGCAATTCCTGAACACACGTTTCCCGGTCCTTACAGACCTATAATCGAGGCGCCTCGCATTCCAACAACCACATAGGTGAAAAATAGATATAAATGTCAGGGCTGGTAAGTCACTGACACCACCATAGCTAGAAAGAAATGTCATGCTCTCCCTGCAGTCCGTATCCCGTTTTTAACTCATACCGGGGTGTGAGGCTCGCGAATCCACGCAATACACAAAGCCAGGCCACGCAGACCGTGCTTTGATCATCATCCACAAGACTTTGCTTTGCAACAGAAGCCTTGATCACAGCATCTTGGCATGCCACATAGGCAGTCCACTCCATACGATTGATTTCCATCGATATATAACCTTTGAGCTCGTATGTCTCAGAGAAGGGCGTTAATCAAAAGAATAAATTCTCCGCCGCCAAACAGATATATATTTAACAGAGATCAATCAGTATAGAACAAAATCCAATGTCAGACACACAGTCCATTTACAAGTCCGTTCTGGGCCTGAACGAAACCAGAGGCGTCAAATTCCTCGTATATCCGTCCAATCAACACATACGTTCAGACGGCTACTACTTCCGTTCCTTCACGGTAGCTACTCCAGTCAGGAACCTCAGCAGCGCCCATCCAACCGATACGAAGATCGTTGGTCTTGAATCGTCTTTGTATTTTCCAACTTGAATCGCTCGATAAATTATTTGAAATGAGGGTTAGCTCGGCCTTTTCAAATAATTCACGTAATTAGAATTTAAATCAATTCTTTCCATGGTTATATTATTCGACATCCATTTTTCAGTTCTTTAGTGTTATTTTCGTGTCAAACACATACAACCATCAAATATCAAACAATTCAAGCCCAACTGGTTTATTTGCAATCTATGTTGTTTATAATATTTTATAACGATTTTTCGCCATTTTTATTTATTTAAAAATGGCCGTATTTAATTAAACGACGTTTCAGGTCGTGCCGTGGCACTAGCGCTGTTTGTCCCCTAATTTGTTTTACACATATCGGAAAATTTAACCGTTGGATTTCTACAAAGTCTATATCAGTGGGAAGATATTCCCAAAGCGAACCCAACGGTTCCAGTTTCGTGAAAATCCGACGGTCGGATCTTCCACACTAGTCGTTTGAAGTTACGGTTTCAAAATTCGAATTGCAGCGTCGTTATTCGATTTAATTTAATTATATTTATATATAAATATAAACGATTCGGGCGCTGTTTTTCTTCAGATTTGAATTAAACATTCCGGACAATCCAACCGTTGGATTTTCACAAGGTTGGTGCCGTTGGGAAGATATTTCCAAGGCGAACCCAGCGGTTGCGATTTCGGGAAAATCTGATGGTCGGATTTCTCATACTAATCGTTTCAAATTACGATTCCGAAACACGAACTGCATGGCTTCGATTCCTTTTAATTATATTTATATTTATATATATAAATATAGATCATTCTATAATTCCAACTATAGTTCATTTTATATTTTCAACTTCGTTTTCACTTCAAATATTTCACTAACGCCTTAATATTTCGAAAAATTTCGCCATAACCTCCTTTGTACGGGGAGGGGTTTGGAAATTTATTGGGCCGTGTTAGGTACCCAATAAATCCTAAAAAGCATCCACATATTTACAGTGATATATTCTGGTGTTTACGGGGGAGCATGTATAGATAATCACTCCAGAGAATAAATTCTCGTCACCCCGTTGCCGTGTGGAAATAAATAGTCCATGTGTCGTATCTAATAACTAGAGAGACGTGATTATTGTCAACTCCAGACCCGTGTGGGGTTTTTATTAATCTGGCGGTTTATCGTTATATTTTATATAGTCCATATTAGTCATCAGTTCAACCTGTAGTATATATAATCATCGCCATACAAGCCTCTCGCTCGTATGGTAAATCGTCCACCTCGTCACACAAGCTCCAATTGCTTATGTGGAATATGATGAAGTATGCCTATCGTCAAGAAGTATGCCATGCAGTGTAGTTCAAAATTAATTGTTACTATCCTATGGCGATATTTATTATTTCACACAGAATAACCAGCACTCCGCATCCAATGGCATTCACAGGAGTTGATATAAAAATAAAATTGCGTAGCCAACTCATCAAGGCTTACCTATTTGTCGGGCACGCAAATAGTTTCTTTACTCTACAGCTAATCCATTTTTCCTGTTCGACACATGTATATATATGCAGAACAAAGCCAATAATAATATTTCTGGCAAACTATTATTTATTTCAACACGTGTGTATTTTTATCAAAGCGTATACATGATAAAAGAAATATTTTTGTCATCAAAAATATTTATTCAACACGTGAATGTTTTTAACACTTCATATTCACAATAAAAATGTAGTTTTTATTGTCTATTCATTTTATTTTAAAATATGATAACATTCAACACATGAATTTCAACTCGACGAACGAATTTCGATTCAACACATGAATATTCTCTATAGTTTGTATATATATAAAAATGTGATTTTTATCGCTAAAGCTATTTGTTTAAATTCTAATAATATTCAACACATGAATTTCAACTCAACAAATGAATTGCAACTCAACACATGAATATTCTCTATAGTTTGTATATATATAAAAATGTGATTTCTATCGCTAAAGCTATTTGTTTAAATTCAGATAATATTCAACACATGAATTTCAACTCAACGAATGAATTGCAACTCAACATATGAATATTTTCTATAGTTCGTATATATATATATATATAAAAATGTGATTTTTATCGCTAAAGCTATTTGTTTAAATTCAAATAATACTCAACACATGAATTTTGATTCAACAAATGAATTGCAACTCAACACATGAATATTCGTTTCAACATATGTAATTTATTTCAACGAATGAAATTTTTTCTAACACATGAATATTTCAGAAAATTTCGGCAGCATAACGGCAGGGTAGTTAAAACCGGGACCGTCCCTAGTACGACTCCTCGCTCTACCTTAAAACCTCGCGGTTTTTGACAATGGGGATCATGCATCTAGTTCGCACGCAGGCGGCATGTTTTATTTTCAATTCCACAATCCTATTCTAATTTGTTTCAACCACAAGAGGGTATTTTTCAACCACAATATCAACCACAAACAATTATTTTCAACCATTCGTTATACCATATAATATCACGTCAATCACAAGCAATAAATATCGTCCATGGTCTGTGGACGAGGGGAGTATATATATATATATATATGTATATATATATATATATTATTTCTATAATTCACTTGCATTTCATCACAATTCAAAGCATATATGTTTCATTCAACGCTTGTATAATTTATACATCGCTAATATAACTTATACAACACATGTACATGAGGTATACAATGCGTATATAATTTACACTTCGCTTATATAATTTATACAACGCGATTCCATTCACACAATTTAGTTTAGATTCCTCACATTGGTTTTTGCAGTGCTAAAAATCGTAGGAAGATCAGAAAAATCCGCGGCTTCTTCTAGATGGTAGAGAGCCACCTTGCGGTCACAGTGTCTCCTGTTTCATCGAATTTCGTTAATGAACGAAAAAGATATTATTTTTCAAAGTTTTGCAATGCTTAAAAGTGTTATTTTCATTTCAGAAAAACAAGGCCGTACCTTTATTTGAAGGTTCAAAACTAGGTTTGCCAAATTCGTGAAATCCGTAGATCGTTGCTTCGATCAGGTAGTGCCACGCCCTCGGGCTTGGAGAGGCGCGCCTGCACCTAGGAGTGGGGTCAGTTCGGTGACCGGAGGAAGGCTGGGTGGCGTCGGAAAGACGTCGACTTCGTGGGGGTGGTTCAGGCGATACAGGCGATGGTGGAGGGTGGGGTTTGGTCGGATTTGGAGAGGGGAGGAAGGGCCGTCGAACTGGGGTGGTGGCGCGGCCTAGCTTCGCCTGTGGCGGCGGGAAAATCGAGGGGAAGTTTCAAGCAACCTGGATCGTCCAGAGCAAGGTGGCGGCTAGGGTTCCGTAGTTTCTTATTTTTTTTTTGAAAGGAAAAATCCTATTGGTCGAGGCTTTATAGGAGATTTTAAATAGTGTTTTTACAAACGAACTCGAAATCAAACCCAACGACTGTCGCCCCTAGCTAAATACCCCCATTCCGGACACAATGGGATATGTTTCGTTGGCCAATTCGACTGTTACGGTCAGTTATTTTTCAAATTAAAATATAAAACATTCAATATTTAATTTGAACGTACATTTTAATTTGCCAGGGCCACAAACTGAATCGAAAAATTCCAGAAAAATAAATCTTGCTTTGTTTTGACGATGTGGTCCTAACAAAACCAGTTTCGTCGAATTCTGAGCTCGTTTGAAAAACGACAATTTTTAGGTCGACCCATTTTAACAAAAATTGACCAATCACATTTTCTTTTGCCCCGCTCACATACTAGCTTCAAAAAATATGAAATTTGAAACCTAGCAATAGTTTGACATCCCGGACCCAACAAAAGTGGTTTCGTCGAATTCCGAGGTCGTATGCAAAATATCAATTTTCAGGGGCTATATATGCTATATAACGACCTTTCTGAAAATTCATTTGGCCATAACTTTTGATTCCCGTTATGAAACTTTGATTTTTCAGATTCGTTAGAAAGGTATTCATAAACAGATTTAAATATTTTCAGTTTCACTAAAATCCGTTATACTTTCCACCCGGTACAGTCAGACAAAGTTTGTATTCAAAATTTCAAACTGCCTTACTATACCCAATTCTTTATTTTATTGAAATATGCTATTTCAATTATTCAAATTCTTTGGTAATAACCAAATTTAAAATTTTTAAATTGGTTCACATTTTCTGGGTTATTACAATATCCCCCACTTAAAACTTTTCGTCCTCGAAAAGGAAATAACAGCAAAGTAGGAAACAAAATGTAAATGCAAAGTATTGTAAAGGTACCTTGCACCGGAGTTAGTCAGAGATGTCCACTCTGCATTTGGGGTAGGCTTGTTTATTGCTTTCCTCAGTCTCCCAAGTACAGTCTCTAGGATCACTACTCCACTGCACTTTGACTAAATGAATCTTTTTGCTCCTTAGCTCTCTAGTTTCTTTGCCAACAATCTTTAATGGCTCTCTTCTGAGCGCTAATTCAGGAGTTATGTCTATATCCTGTTGCGCTGCTTCTTCCACAACAAGATCTGGATCATGAACATGTTTTCTGAGTTGAGACACGTGGGACATGTCATGTACGCCAGGCAACCAATCAGGTAATGAAACCCTATATGCAAGAGTTCCAATCTGTTCAAGTATAGGAAAGGGACTAATAAATCTCGGTGCCAACTTCCCAGTCTTGCCAAATCTGATTACTCCCCGCATCGGAGAAACTCTTAGATAAACATAATCGCCAACGGCAAATAATAAATCTCTTCTTCTCGCATCAGCATAACTTTTCTGTCGGCTCTGTGCGGTTTTCATTCGCTTCTTAATAAAGTCGACTTTATCCGATGCTTCTTGAATCATATTGGGACCTAACACAAGTCTGTTGCCAGGTTCTACCCAACATGCGGGAGATCTGCACGGTCTACCGTATAATGCTTCAAATGGGGACATTCCCAAACTTTCTTGATAGCTATTGTTATAAGAGAATTCGGCTAAATGTAAGTGATCTTCCCATGAGCCTCCAAAATCAATAACGCAAGCCCGCAGTAAATCTTCTAGAATTCTGTTCACCCGCTCAGTTTGGCCGTCCGTCTGAGGGTGATAAGCGGTGCTTAGATTCAATTTGGATCCCAATTCTGTCTGGAATGTTTCCCAGAATTTTCTAGTAAATAGGGGATCTCTATCATTGACTATATTGAGCGACACTCCATGCAGTTTAACTATTTCTTTGAAGTAAATCTGTGCTAAACTTTGAGCCGTTCTGTTGGATCGGACAGGTATAAAATGGGCAGTCTTCGTGAAGCGATCTACGATTACCCATATACTGTCATTTCCTTTCTTAGTTCGAGGCAAGCCATTGATGAAGTCCATCGAAATCTGCTCCCACTTCCATCCTGGAATTTCTAATGGTTGTAATAGTCCAGCCACTTTCTGCTGATCGCTCTTAACTAGCTGACAAGTGGGGCATCTGCTAACATATAATGAAATATCTCTTTTCATTGACCTCCACCAGAATGTGCGTTTGATATCGTTATACATCTTGCTCACACCGGGATGGATACTTAGTTTTGGACTTGTGGCACTCATCAAGTATTTCTCTTCTGAGCTCAGGAAGATTTGGGATGCAAATTCTGCCCTTTAATCTAAGAACTCCTTTTTCATCGAGTCGGAAACTTGTGGATTCACCTCCCTTGACTCTCTGACTGACTCTTTGAATAAATTCATCGTCTTTCTGAAGGGTCGAGATCCTATCTATTAATGAAGACGTGATGACAAAACTGGCGATGATTTCATTCTTTCTGCTGAGCGCATCTGCTACAACGTTGGCTTTCCCTGGAGTGTATAGAATCTCAAAATCGTAAGCTACAAGGAATTCTAACCAACGCTGTTGTCTCAAGTTCAAATCCTTCTGAGTGAATAGATATTTCAAGGATTGATGATCGGTAAATAGTTCGAACTTCTCGCCCAATAAATAATGCCTCCAGAATCTTAAAGCAAACACGATAGATAATAACTCAAGATCATGAGTTGCATAGTTTCTTTCATGCGGCTTTAGCTGACGGCTGGCATAAGCGACCACTTGGCCTTTTTGCATTAGTACTGCGCCTAGCCCTCTAATAGAAGCGTCTGTCCATACCGTCAAGTCTTGGTTGCCTTCTATAATTGTCAATACTGGAGCAGTTGTCAATTTCAGTTTCAGCTCCTGGAAAGCTTCTTCGCATTTGGGAGTCCATTTGAATTTCTCATGCTTCTTTGTAAGCTTTGTCAATACACCAGATATCTTTGAAAAATCCTGAACGAATTTCCGATAGTAACTAGCCAATCCAAGGAAACTTCGAACTTCAGTGGGGGTAGTAGGTTGTTTCCAGTTTTGAATCGCTGTAATTTTGCTTGGATCTACAACAATCCCTTCTTTTGATACGACATGGCCTAAGAACTTAACTTCATCCTGCCAGAAGACACACTTAGAAAATTTAGCTTTCAAGACATTTCTCCTTAGAATTTTCAACACTTGTTCTAAGTGTTTTGCATGCTCGCCTTCCGACTTGGAGTAGATTAAAATGTCATCGATGAAGACCAGAACAAATTTATTCAATACACCACGGAACACTCTGTTCATAAGATCGACGAAGTATGCCGGAGCGTTACACAAGCCGAACGGCATTACTAACCATTCGTAGAATAAATCGGGACCCCTGAAGGCTGTCAAAGGAACACAGTCTTCGGCTATATGTAATTGGTGGAAACCTGTAGCTAGGTCCATTCTGGAGAATACTGTTGCTCCATTTAATTGATCTAACAGATCATCTATACGTGGCAAGGGATATTTGTTCTTCAGTGTCTGCTTATTGAGATCTCGGTAATCAACACAAAGTCTTAGAGTACCGTCTGATTTCGGGACAAACACCACTGCTGCTCCCCAAGATGAAAAGCTCAGTCTGATCAGACCCTTCCAAAGCAATTCTCGGGTTTGACTACCTAACTCTTCTTTTTCTTTCGGGGCCATTCTTCTAATTGGATGTACTACTGGTCGGGAGTTAGGAATTAGATCTATTCTAAATTCTATTTCTCTTTGCGGCGGTAAGTTTTCTACTTCTTCAAACACATCCGCATAGTTTTTAACGACCGGTATCTTTTCTAATGAAGGGGAAGTAACTTCTAAAGAAGACCAAAATTCTGTTCTATTAATTTCTGAGCCAGGGCATGGTATATATATAGGTCCAAGCTTCGTTTTAACTTTAATGATTCGTTCGGCACATCTAACTTCGGCCTTATATTTTGTCAACCAATCAAGTTCCAGAATAATGTCGAATTCGGAAAGGTCCATGATGATCAAATCGAAAGAGAACTTGTAGCAAAAATATGAGACAGGCGCTCTACAATATGAACTGAGACTAACAGAACCTCCTATCGGGTTTTGAACTTTAATTGGTTCTTTAAGTTTTCTTTGTTTCAATTTTAACTTGTGAACAGTGTTACCGGAAATGAAGCTACGTGATGCACCCGTATCAAAAAGTACAGAAACAGGAATATTTTTAATGGTAAGGGTACCTCCCAGGACATCGGGTTTACCTGATCCATCGGTGATAGCTGGCGGGGCCTCCCCGTCATACATATGAGCTACTTGTGCATTCTGCTTCAGAGGACAGTTCCTGCTGTAGTGCCCTTTCATATGGCAGTTGTAGCATTCGGCTGAGTCTGGGTTTGCCTTTGGTTTCCTCGGGGCTTTGCACACATTAGAAAAATGTCCTGGCTTCCCGCAGTTGTAGCAATTCCCTTTCGGTATCTTTCCAGGTTTCTGAGTAGCGACCGCTGTAATGCTAGACTCGGGCTGATCTGCTGAAGCCTTGCGCTTATTTCCATCTTGGCTTTTGGCGCGGTCTTGGTTAGCGTGTCTTTCATCCATATCTTCATAATTGCAAGCCATTTCTACCAATTCTGAGAAGGAGAGTTTGATGTTGCTCATAGCTCTGTCATGGTACTTGCGATTTAGCCCAAATATAAATCTCTTGTTCTTAGCTTTGCTAGTCATAATAAGCTCTGGAGCATAGCGCGAAAACTGGGTGAATTCATTGAGGTAATCCTGGATAGAGAGATCTCCTTGCTGGAGATTAGCAAACTGCTCTCGCATCCTCTCTAAGGCCTGTTCAGGTACAAACTTCTCGTTGAACATGGTTTTGAATTGCTCCCAGGTTCTGACAGTACCTGCTGCATCTTCTGAGGTGATGGCATCCCACCACAACTCTGCTTCCTCCTGTAGGAGCCAAATACCTAGTCGTGCTTTGTTGTTGGTTCCCAAACCCATGCCTTCAAAGATCTTTTCACAGGTCTTCAACCAAGCAATAGCCTCTGTCACTGTACAAGTGCCAGAAAAGGGTTTTCCTCCAAGGTTCCTATACTTCTTCGCTACTCTGTCTAGCTCAAAGTCCTGGGGTGCTGGTGGCTGAACAATAGGGCCTCCCTCAACTACGGGGATATTCCCCCGTCCTCCTGCTACTCCTGCTCGGCCTCCACGGCCTCCTCTAGCTGCTGCAGCTCGTGTAGCCATCAGAAAGAGTACTGTATAAGCAAGAAAAGAGTCAAGCTCACAGATTTGATAATTTTCATATATGATAAAGCAGGGGAACATAAGGAAAGGTAATGATGTACTAATCGAATTGTTTTGCTAATCTGCTTAGCTCATTCTAGGACATTGCTAATCCTATCTCTAATGAGCTACTTGCCTTAGAACACTACTGATTCTATTCTAACGAGGTGTTTAATGTGTTAGATCCCGGAACTAAGGTTAACCAAAGCTCTGATACCAACTGTGACGATCCAAAAATCCGAGGGGCGGTATTAAGGATAATCATTGGAATATAACACATTAATCATCATAGCAGAGTACAGATAATAGCAAAAACAATAAATAGAATAATTTTACATGGATATGACAGCGGAATAAAAACATGTAACAACATCAGAATAGCACAGCGTAGGATATAACTTAGTAAATAAAAGGGAAGTGATCAGTCATCATCGCCAGAGGCGGAATACATACATGCAGTGAGACATAATAAGGGTATCAGTCTACATCGCCCAAGACGGTACATATACATACGAGAATAAATACTAAAAGTAAAGCAGTCTGCATTGCCTGTGGCGGAATCATAATATAAGTACAATACTGGCGGAAAATGTCAAAGTCATCTCTGTGAAGTCAGCCTCGCCATGAGCTAAAATGCACTCTATACAACAGTGTAGAGCCAAAAACAACCTGTCACCTATGAACTAGGCTGCCCATGTGGAAATAAGGGCACCCGCGTTTGCAAAGTGAAACAAACAACGAGTCAGTCATGGGGACTGGTATGAGAAATCTATTTAACAGTTTAAACAACAGTAATAAGCAAATCATAGGACCACGCCACTTTCGCGGAACGGGTTTACTCCAGTGATTGCTAGTGCATTTAAAACAAAGTAAATTCTTTTAAGACAACGCAATGCTTTTTAAAAGAATGAAGCCATTATAAGACTCAAGTCCCATCATACAATGCAACGCAAGCCGGAGGATAGAGTTTTACCTTTTAATGGCCAAATATGCTTGATACGTGTAAAGCAAAATCATTTGATATTATTACTAGTGCATATATGTTTCAAAAATGAATAACATCATAAATATCAATCATAGGCGGCATAGCTACCATATACTATGTCGCCATACTAATTCTACAATCGAGTCCGTTATTTCATATTGGAAATTGAATTTCCGTCATGAGTCGAGGCAAGGGGCAAGCTCCTCTCCGCTTCGAGACATTCTAGCAAATGCCTCAGGACTACACACTCTGGGTAACCCTGGATGCTTCAGGGCCGGTCCTCTCTTACGTTTGAGGATTGGCAATTCCTGAACACACGTTTCCCGGTCCTTACAGACCTATAATCGAGGCGCCTCGCATTCCAACAACCACATAGGTGAAAAATAGATATAAATGTCAGGGCTGGTAAGTCACTGACACCACCATAGCTAGAAAGAAACGTCGTGCTCTCCCTGCAGTCCGTATCCCGTTTTTAACTCATACCGGGGTGTGAGGCTCGTGAATCCACGCTATACACAAAGCCAGGCCACGCAGACCGTGCTTTGATCATCATCCACAAGACTTTGCTTTGCAACAGAAGCCTTGATCACAGCATCTTGGCATGCCACATAGGCAGTCCACTCCATACGATTGATTTCCATCGATATATAACCTCTGAGCTCGTATGTCTCAGAGAAGGGCGTTAAGCAAAAGAATAAATTCTCCGCCGCCAAACAGATATATATTTAACAGAGATCAATCAGTATAGAACAAAATCCAATGTCAGACACACAGTCCATTTACAAGTCCGTTCTGGGTCTGAACGAAACCGGAGGTGTCAAATTCCTCGTATATCCGTCCAATCAACACATACGTTCAGACGGCTACTACTTCCGTTCCTTCACGGTAGCTACTCCGGTCAGGAACCTCAGCAGCGCCCATCCAACCATTACGAAGATCGTCGGTCTTGAATCGTCTTTGTATTTTCCAACTCGAATCGCTCGATAAATTATTTGAAATGAGGGTTAGCTCGGCCTTTTCAAATAATTCACGTAATTAGAATTTAAATCAATTCTTTCCATGGTTATATTATTCGACATCCATTTTTCAGTTCTTTAGTGTTATTTTCGTGTCAAACACATACAACCATCAAATATCAAACAATTCAAGCCTAATTGGTTTATTTGCAATCTATGTTGTTTATAATATTTTATAATGATTTTTCGCCATTTTTATTTATTTAAAAATGGCCGTATTTAATTAAACGACGTTTCATGTCGTGCCGTGGCACTGTTTTTCCCCTAATTTGTTTTACACATATCGGAAAATCTAACCGTTGGATTTCTACAAAGTCTATATCAGTGGGAAGATATTCCCAAAGCGAACCCAACGGTTCCAGTTTCGTGAAAATCCGACGGTCGGATCTTCCACACTAGTCGTTTGAAGTTACGGTTTCAAAATTCGAACTGCAGCGTCGTTATTCGATTTAATTTAATTATATTTATATTTATATATAGATATAAACGATTCTGGCGCTGTTTTTCTTCAGATTTGAATTAAACATTCCGGACAATCCAACCGTTGGATTTTCACAAGATTGGTGCCGTTGGGAAGATATTTCCATGGCGAACCCAGCGGTTGCGGTTTCGGGAAAATCCGATGGTTGGATTTCTCGTACTAATTGTTTAAAATTACGATTCCGAAACACGAACTGCACGGCTTCGATTCCTTTTAATTATATATATATATATATATATATATATATATATAGTTCATTCTATAATTCCAACTATAGTTCATTCTATATTTTCAACTTCGTTTTCACTTCAAATATTTCACTAACGCCTTAATATTTCGATTTTTTTTGCCATAACCTCCTTTGTACGGGGAGGGTTTGGAAATTTATTGGGCCGTGTTAGGTACCCAATAAATCCTAAAAAGCATCCACATATTTATAGTGATATATTCTGGTGTTTACGGGGGAGCATGTATAGATAATCACTCCAGAAAATAAATTCTCGTCACCCCGTTTCCGTGTGGAAATAAATAGTCCATGTGCCGTATCTAATAACTAGAGAGACGTGATTATTGTCAACTCCAGACCCGTGGGGTTTTTTATTAATCTGACGGTTTATCATTATATTTTATATAGTCCATATCAATCATCAGTTCAACCTGTAGTATATATAATCATCGCCATACAAGCCTCTCGCTCGTATGGTAAATCTTCCACCTCGTCACACAAGCTCCAATTGCTTATGTGGAATATGATGAAGTATGCTTATCGTCAAGAAGTATGCCATGCAGTGTAGTTCAAAATTAATTGTTACTATCCTATGGCGATATTTATTATTTCACACAGAATAACCAGCACTCCGCATCCAATGGCATTCACAGGAGTTGATATAAAAATAAAATTGCGCAGCCAACTCATCAAGGCTTACCTATTTGTCGGGCACACAAATAATTTCTTTACTCTACAGCTAATCCATTTTTCCTGTTTGACACATGTATATATATGCAGAACAAAGCCAATAATAATATTTCTAGCAAACTATTATTTATTTCAACACGTGTGTATTTTTATCAAAGCGTATACATGATAAAAGAAATATTTTTATCATCAAAAATATTTATTCAACACGTGAATGTTTTTAACACTTCATATTCACAATAAAAATGTAGTTTTTATTGTCTATTCATTTTATTTTAAAATACGATAACATTCAACACATGAATTTCAACTCGACGAACGAATTTCAATTCAACACATGAATATTCTCTATAGTTTGTATATATATAAAAATGTGATTTTTATCGCTAAAGCTATTTGTTTAAATTCTAATAATATTCAACACATGAATTTCAACTTAACGAATGAATTGCAACTCAACACATGAATATTCTCTATAGTTTGTATATATATAAAAATGTGATTTTTATCGCTAAAGCTATTTGTTTAAATTCAAATAATATTCAACACATGAATTTCAACTCAACGAATGAATTGCAACTCAACATATGAATATTTTCTATAGTTCGTATATATATATATATGTGATTTTTATCGCTAAAGCTATTTGTTTAAATTCAAATAATATTCAACACATGAATTTTGTTTCAACAAATGAATTGCAACTCAACACATGAATATTCGTTTCAACATATGTAATTTATTTCAATGAATAATTTTTTTTCTAACACATGAATATTTCAGAAAATTTCGGCAGCATAACGGCAGGGTAGTTAAAACCGGGACCGTCCCTAATACGGCTCCTCGCTCTACCTTAAAACCTCGCGGTTTTTGACAATGGGGATCATGCATCTAGTTCGCACGCAGGCGGCATGTTTTATTTTCAATTCCACAATCCTATTCTAATTTGTTTCAACCACAAGAGGGTGTTTTTCAACCACAAAGGTATTTTTCAACCACAATATCAACCACAAACAATTATTTCCAACCATTCGTCATACCATATAATATCACGTCAATCACAAGCAATAAATATCATTCATGGTTTGTGGACGAGGGGAGTGTATATATATATATATATATATATATATATATATTATTTCTATAATTCACTTGCATTTCATCACAATTCAAAGCATATATGTTTCATTCAACGCTTGTATAATTTATACATCGCTAATATAACTTATACAACACATGTACATGAGGTATACAATGCGTATATAATTTACACTTCGCTTATATAATTTATACAACGCGATTCCATTCACACAAGTTAGTTTAGATTCCTCACATTGGTTTTTGCAGTGCTAAAAATCGTAGGAAGATCAGAAAAATCCGCGGCTTCTTCTAGATGGTAGAGAGCCTCCTTGCGGTCACGGTGTCTCCTGTTTCATCGAATTTCTTTAACGAACGAAAAAGATATTATTTTTCAAAGTTTTGCAACGCTTAAAAGTGTTATTTTCATTTCAGAAAAACAAGGCCGTACCTTTATTTGAAGGTTCAAAACTAGGTTTGCCAAATTCGTGAAATCCGTAGATTGTTTCTTCGATCAGGTAGTGCCACGCCCTTGGGCTTGGAGAGGCGCGCCTACACCTAGGAGTGGGGTCAGTTCGGTGGCCGGAGGAAGGCTAGGCTGCGTCGGAAAGACGTCGACTTCGTGGGGGTGGTTCAGGCGATACAGGCGATGGTGGAGGGTGGGGTTTGGTCGGATTTGGAGAGGGGAGGAAGGGCCGTCGAACTGGGGTGGTGGCGCGGCCTAGCTTCGCCTGTGGCGGCGGGAAAATCGAGGGGAAGTTTCGAGCAACCTGGATCGTCCAGAGCAGGGTGGCGGCTAGGGTTCCTTAGTTTCTTATTTTTTTTTGAAAGGACAAATCCTATTGGTTGAGGCTTTATAGGAGATTTTAAATAGTGTTTTTACAAACGAACTCGAAATCAAACCCAACGACTATCGCCCCTAGCTAAATACCCCCATTCCGGACACAATGGGATATGTTTCGTTAGCCAATTCGACTGTTACGGTCAATTATTTTTCAAATTAAATTATAAAACATTCAATATTTAATTTGAACGTACATTTCAATTTGCCAGGGCCACAAACTGAATCGAAAAATTCCAGAAAAATAAATCTAGCTTTTTTTTGACGATACGGTCCTAACAAAACCAGTTTCGTCGAATTCTGAGCTCGTTTGAAAAACGGCCATTTTTAGGTCGACCCATTTTAACAGAAATTGACCAATCACATTTTCTTTTGCCCCGCTCACATACTAGCTTCAAAAATTATGAAATTTGAAACCTAGCAATAGTTTGACATCCCGGACCCAACAAAAGTGGTTTCGTCGAATTCCGAGGTCGTATGCAAAATATCAATTTTCAGGGGCTATATATGTTATATAGCGACCTTTCTAAAAATTCATTTGGCCATAACTTTTGATTCCCGTTATGAAACTTCGATTTTTCAGATTCATTAGAAAGGTATTCATAAACAGATTTAAATATTTTCAGTTTCGCTAAAATCCGTTATACTTTCCACCCGGTACAGTCAGACAAAGTTTGTATTCAAAATTTCAAACTGCCTTACTATACCCAATTCTTTATTTTATTGAAATATGCTATTTCAATTATTGAATTCTTTGGTAATAACCAAATGTGAAAATTTTAAATTGGTTCACATTTTCCGGGTTATTACATATTATCTAATACTTAACTTCCTGTTTCATTCTTAATCTATCACTATTATTTCCTTTGATGAAGAAGGGCCCATTTCCTTCTTTACTGCTCGAGAAGGTCCAATGACTTCTTGAGAGTAATCATTTGAGCCAACTGTCTCGGACTCCTCTCCATCATATTGTTCCACTATTTTATTTGGAAGTCGTTTACTTCTTATATTCCCTCCTTGTGGTGGTAATGCTCCTTCTTGCCTTAGAAATACTAAAGCATCTCCAAAGTCAGTCCGTTCTGCCATTTTAATCGCCATCTCAAATGGTTTCATCTTCTGGCGCAGACGATAAAGAACAAAATCTCTTTTTAAACTGTCAACCTAATCGTTAGCTCTATGATAAACTTCGTGTATTTCATCGAGGAGTATCGTCCTTGCTTTCCTTTTTAGCACATGCTTTTCTATTGTGCGACTTGCAGCAACTAATCGTTCGTTTGGTGTGGTGGTGCACTTAACACCACCCCATGTATCCCCCGTACACTAAGTTCGGTTGCTAGCCATAACTTCTAATTGCAAATAGTCATAAAGATATCAATAATTGTATAAACTTCCTATTCCGACAAGTTAAATTGTGATACTATAAAGTTTCCAATAGCACCCCTTAAACCTAGGCTCTGATACCAACTTTGTAACACCCTCACTCTGATATATTTATTCAGAAGCGGTGATGCTACATATAAAATGGTGCTAATAGAACAATATCACAACTTAACATAAACTTGTCGGAACATAAAATCATTCTTAGTACATGATTTTAAACTGAAAAGCTATTATACAATCATCCCATCATAAAATATGGTTACAAAGGTTCACGAGTCTAGTAATTAAACATAGGAGTACATATCGAGATAATCTACATAATGTAAGTCTTCACTTCAAAGCATCCAACTAACCATCTAAACCTGAAAAGTTTTAAGTGTAGCATCATGAGCAATACAAAACCAGTGAGATAACTATTTAATCTTAGTTTTTCACATCATTACTTAGTGGGTTGTATTATAGTTTTATTATGACCCTTTTCTTCAAAGGTTTCATCATCCCAAGTTTAAATCAAAAATCAAGGAAGATTTCGGGATATTGACTCAAACAAATTTATGGTAACTTCATTTCATCAAAACCTCATAATTTATAAAATATATAGTTATGAGTCTAAACCATACCCTCGACTTGGTTTAGATATTAGGATATGTTATCCTATTGCAGTCAGCATCCCGTCACTAAGTAAGTATGTACTCTACTTGGCTCTATACCAACATAGAGTAATAGTGCACTACCAAGATCTATTGTCTTATACCGCACCCCATCGAAGAAATAAAATGTATCTCACAAGTAATCTTAAATTACTTTTCTTTATTATTGATTAAAGTTCTAAATTATTTCTGAATTCAAATAGTTTCAAATTAAATTTCAAATTAAAAATTTGAATTAACCATCCCGTTCATCGGATCAGTTAGGGATAGCCAGGGAGAGCAGGAAACTATATTTTCCAAACTCAAGCCAAGACACTATCCTCTCTGTCACCCTAGAACATTAAAGTCATTCATTTTGAAAGATACTTTATGTGTATTCCCGCAATAATTAGGTAAATCTCCTACCTTTAAATTCATACTGTTAAGGATCTAAGACAAAATCAAACTATCTCAAATTATTCCAATCTATGTTGAGAAGAATCACAAAACTACTTGAAATAAATAAAATGTAACATTAAAAAAATGCTATAAGAAGTTTCAGCATCCATAAAATGAAAACTGCAGCGTTTTAAAGGTGTTACGACAAGTTTCAGATGGTTTTAGGCTTAAACAGCTATCTACAGCGTTTTAGGCACGCTATGAAAAGTTCTAAGCTTAATAGATTTAGTCCATAAGTAATTCAGAAAAGACAGCACTTCATAAATGCTATAGAAAGTTCTGTTATGACAAACTTAAGCGTTAGAAACATTCGAAAAGCATTTCAAATATCCAAAGTGTTTCAAATTTCGGAAAATCAACCTTTTTTCCAAAAAAATTTGGGTGAAATGTTAGGCGTTGTTTCGCTATGATAAAAATAGATTTTGACTCCAATTTTTTTACAAAAAGTCTTCTTAGTTATCATAAAAAGAAACCCTTAAAATTATTTACCGATTCAATAAACAAAATTCAACAATAAAAGGCATTTTTAACATGTCTATTTCGGGTGGATTTTTACCTCACTTTGCATCCTGTTTTCGAGTATGAAAACGGCCGAATTAGTAAAGGTGGCCGAAGACATAGTTGTAGCCCTTTGAATTAGCATTCCAAGTTGATAGAGAAGTCGAAATTTCATTAAGAACTGCAAAAGTTATGACCAAAATACCGAATGTCATTTTCGGGGGTTCACATCCAAACATTCATTCATAAAATTCTCAACTTTTCTTCAAAATATGAAATGAATACATTAACTTAAATAGTTTTTCTCACCTTAAACTTGTATCTTAACCTTGTACTTCTTGCCTTCTCCTAAGCTTCTCCTCTTTATCTTATTTTATTTTTGTTTTCAAAATGTATGAAATGAAGTGAACCTTTACAACCTTTATATAGTAGTTTTCAAGGTTAATTTGGTAATTTAGTTTTGGACACTTGTCCACTACATCTTCATGCATTCTTTAGGATGTAGACACGTGCCCTCTTATGCATCTTAAGAGGCTTCTACACATGGACAACTAATGTGTGTATGCGTCTTAACCTTATTTACTTATGAGACATGTGTTCCTTTCATTTGATGACACATGTCCCTATCACTTTAAGCCATTTTTCTTATTCTAGAATTTGTACACATACCATTTATAAACTATGTATTATGTATATATTTATACATATATATATATATATATATATGTATGTATTTATCATACTTAAATATATGTATTGGACTGAACTAACATATTCAAAATTTCTAGAAACTTTTACATACCGGGATTTTTGGGTTAGGCTGTTACAGGACTGAATTTTATTAACATATGTATTGTGAATGGGCGAGATATTAAACTGTGGTTCGATCCTTGGTTGAATAATGATATTTTAGTCAAAATGCTTGGATGGGACAATTTGATCATTTGTGGTGGCAGAACTTTGAAAGTAGAAAGCATTTTTCAAGATGGAAAATTAAACCCAAACAAAATTCCTGTTACTAGATTACCGATGGAGCAAATTAATTCTATCATTATACATACGGGTCATGAACATGACTTTTGGGGTTGGAATAACAATTCGAATGGCTTCAACTTTTTTCAGCACGGGATGGTTCTAGAAACCACAATACCGCGTATGACTGGAGTAAAGCTATTTGGCATTATACAAATACTCCTAAAATGTTGTTGTGCACGTACAAGGCGATTTTAAACCGACTGAGTACTAGAGATATTATTAGGAGCTGGGGTTATGAAACAGACATGATTTGTGTGTTATGTAATACTGAGAACGAATCAAGAGATCACCTTTTTTCTCTTGCCCATATTCGGCATACTTATGGGTGCGATGTAAACTGAATCTTGGCCTTCCACCTCTACTACAACAGCTCTATTGCTGGAGGATGAGATCAACTTCTTGAACATGAAGTTCAACTGCAAGTCTCCAGAGCCGGATGTTGCTTACTGCAGTGCTGTGACAAATGTTTACCACATCTGGAATGAACGGAATGATAGAATTCATAACAATGTTGCAAAGGATAATTTTCACAAGTGGAATTTACTAGAGATGGATATAAAATACCTCATGAAAAAATCTAGAATCAAAGCATTAGAGCATGCACAATACGGAAGTTATGGAGCGGTGGGGAATTGAACTTCTGGATGGCGGTTAAGAAGTCTTCGGGATCCTTTCTTCATTAGTGGAATGGTGCATGGAGTCTTCTGGTTTTTCAGATCTTTGGGAAATGACGAAGTGCTTGGGGAAGAGAAGCTTTTTTGGGAGTATAATGCGTTTCCAGTTAGAAGATGGACATGTGCCAGTTCACTTGATGGTGGCGCACAGCTGTTGTCCTGTGTTTTTTCTTGTATGTGAGAAGGTCCTAGTATGGTGTACACCGATGTTTCCTTTGTCTCTTGTTTTGTTGATTTTTTCCGGGTCTTGGCAGCAAGGTAAAATGGTGTTTGCTTGCCATCTGTACTTTTGTACATTTTATTGATGAGATGTCAATAAAGCGCCGCACTCTTTTTTCCTATCTAATATCAACGTTGGATATTAGAATAGATTTTTAATGAGGCATTTACCCATTTTCAAATATATATATATATATTTGAATATATCTTTACTAATAATCGGAATAGGTTTGGTGTCATACTTTTTTGGTGTACACCTGAACTGATGAAATTACCCTTTATATCAGAATCCACATGAATCTTGAGTCATACATTTTTGGCTATTAATTAATATATACAGAATAATAATATAATTATGGTAGGATGATGCATTCCTTATATGGCAAAAACAATGCATTTGTATGATTATGGTAACATATAACTACATTTCTAATATACTGGTTTGTATGATTACCTTATATGCCCTATATCATTCTATTAATTTTAAATAGTTCAATTTCTAAAATGCATATATTGTATAACTTTAATTCATAACATCATATTCTATTACTTTCCATATCAACATATTTTATTACTTTAATTCGATGATAAATAGTGCATATATTTTATTGCATTCCTAATTGGTAGTGTATATATCATTGAAATTATCATCAAGTCATCTTTATTAATAATTCTCTTAGAAACACATATTTTTGGTCTGACCGTGAAATGCCAAAATAGGGTCAGTGCGGTTGATTTTCTTATAAATTTAAATAAACGGTCTCATTAAAATAGGATATGTGCTGTAGATTCTTTTTTAAATCTTTTCTTTATTAATAATTCTCTTTGGAGCATAAAGTTTTGGTTCGACCGTGAACTTCCCAAAATGCTCTTACGTATGAGCTTTTAAATATACAAAATTATTATTTAACCTAATATCCCCAATAAATTAGGCATTTAATGTCACTTAAATTAGGATCTAATAAACCTTTTCAACAAATTCAAATTGCCTCTTTAATTTCGCTCAAAAAGAGGATCTCTAAATACGTGTAACATCCCAGGGATTTCGACAACCGGAATGTGAAATTAATTGAAGATTTAATTATTTGCAATTGAATTCTATAGTGATACCTAGGTTAGAATAAAATAAAAATCAAACGTATGGTTTTATATTAAATCTAGTAGTTAGTTGAGAATCAAATATTTATTGTTTGAATTGAATTTGATTGAATATTTGAGTTGGATGTGAAACTTGACTGAAAAATATAAACGATTAAAGTTAAAAATTAACCTGGTTGACATTAAACAAATTGTTGAATTTTCTTTAAATATATGAATAATGTTGTATAAAACCGGAGTCGGATTCGACCAAAATAATTTTATTAAATTCAGAATAGGAGTTTGTAAAATTTAATTATGAATATACGAATTAACGTGCGTGACAGTACGTAAAATTTCATCATAATAGGAGTTCGTTGGTGGTGGTTCGAAAATAAAACGTCGACATAACGTACGGTGGAAAATTGAGGAACCGTAATAAACAAATAAATAGAATGTTGGTTCCTTCCTACACTCACTTCTTCTGCCTTGGCCACCACGAAAACGTGGTACCGATGATATTTGCATTTATAAAAGAATCGAGCCCTTATTCAATTCTTCAGTGACTCCCTAAATCAAAAATGGCGTTTCCCAAATGTTTAAAGGCTAAAACCAAATTGTTCTCTTCCTAAATTTTAGTTTTCCCCAAAATCAGTTTCCCTAAATCTTTTCAAGTAAAGAGACGTATCTTTCTTTCCGATTAAAATGACCAAAACCCTAAATTTGTTTGTCTAAATCGATTTTTTCCAGCGTCAATTTAATGGCCACCAAATGAAATCACTTCTCTTTTCCCAAATCAAAACCGTACCCTATTCGTTCCTCCGTCACTTCTAATCGAGGCGCCTCCTCAGTCCATCTCGCGTTCAAAACCAGCGTCACCAGAAAGATCAAGGCGCCGCTAGCAACTGAAGTGCTTTGCCTCTGCCACCGCGTTGCCTTCCCTTCGAAGCAGCAGTTTTCGATAACAACATACAAGCCTGATGCCGAACCGCCTAAGAATCGTTGTCCAGCTCGCCACTGTTTGCCGCCTTATCCACTGCCCTAAGGTGAGCATCTCACTCACGATTAAATCTCAAGTTTAAGTAGGTTTAAACTCAATTTGTAATTGGAATATAATAATTACATGTTACATTGTTTGTTGGTTGCATCCTATGTTTATGGCCTTCACTTTAATTTGTCTCTGTTGGGGCTCGCATAACAAATCTGAACTGATACCACCCCTGATTTGCATTTGTGTTCCATGCCTTGATTCGGTGTGGCTAACCGATCGAAATTACCGATTTATAAATTTATGTATCTGGCTTACTAGCCCATTGCAGTTTATCTTAGGTGTTGTGTATGTGAATATGCATCGACCCGGATGTGTATATATGTCCATGACGTTGGTATATGAAGCTATGTCTTATAGTTATCTTTAGGTATTTGTTTTAACATGAAATAAAGGGCCACCCAGCTTAAAACTTAGTGGAAGGAATGACACTTCACCACAGTGATTATTCGATAAGTGGGAAAATGAAATAGAGATTTAGTAATGCAAATAAACTTGATTCGTTTTGAACCTTGCACTATCTATGTCTACCGTAAGGAATCCTGATTTTGATAAAGGCAGAATTGCACTTGACTTTTAAAGTTATTGTGGGTTACCCATCTTCACATCTGAGGTATATTCAGAGCTGGAATTCCCAAAATGTTTAAATTAACTTACTACATATATTTACTATTTGAAATCTTACATATAAATATATAATTGAGTAGATTTAAGAATTGATTTTTTTACGAGTTACTCGTGCAACCGGAATTTGGGTAAATTTTAAAGGAAGGTTGTATATCTTACTATCTTAGTCATACCCTATTGAATATGCCCTGTTTGAACTAAAAATGACTCGCATGTTACCCGGAAATTTATTATATCCTAAACTGTGTATTAATATTGCCTGAAATTAATGGACTGTTTTATATTGGAGACATCCCTTGTGATCAAACTGGCACATTCTTTACGGGATGAACACTTGAATGGGTTTGGATGTTCCGTGGCACCCTAAACCCAATTGAAACCATAAAAATTATGCTGCCATGATTATAATTGTGCACTGTTAAATCTGATTACATATGGTTCCCATGTATTTCACACTTTAAATTAATCTGATGGTGAAATGAATTTTGCTGAAAACAAATGTTTTATGAAGTGAGTTTGACGAAAAAATTACTGACATGAATTTGATCACTTGATCACATTTTGTTAGACTGCCATGCATTGCAGTGGCCTTTTTCTTTTATGCTGAACTCTGGGCCTTGTTCAATTGAAATTTCTAACTGCATGAAATACTTTTTGCTCCTAAGATATATGTTGACTTTCACTATTAATACCTTCTTAAAGGGTTTTGTTGAGTTATGCAGACTGCCAATTGTTCACTTTTAAATCAACCAGTTTGAGCCTGTACATGTGTATAAGGCTGTTAGAACAACTCTCATTTGACCTGGAATTATGTATACATGTGGTTTGATTTTTACCTAGCTATTTCAGCACTTACTAGAATTAAATGTATTGGTGCTTACACCTAGCTGGACATATTGAGCCTTTGTCTTTTTTTTTTTTTTTGCTTTCTGGCATTAAACTAATATTGCTGGATACATTGAGACCCTATCATTTGTTTTCTTTAAACGACATACATGGCCTCCAGTTTGTATTCATATTCATTGTATACTTGATGACTGTTCCATGTAAGCCTACACGCTATACTTGATCGTGTTTCATCTTATGTTGGTCTACCGTATGATGACATTGTTGCATGGTCTCGTTCATTTACCATGTTTAGGCGTGATTTTGCTATATATCTATCCTGCCTTGCGTTCATTTGCATGCTCATGGTATTATACTGTGCGTCATAGGTTTCATTTAATATATATATATATATATATCTTTGTAAAGTAAAGACTGGAAGAACAAATGCTTTATATTGCTGCACCACTTTGCCTTGTTTAAGGTTATACATGTAGTACCACTTTTGTCATATCCTTTACAAATCAAAAGAAAATAAGGAAATTTTATTTGCTTTGAATCTGAACGCGTATAGTAAGATGACCACCTTGAATTGCAATATGACGCCAAATGTTCTGCTTTTAAACATGAGCACAGTTGTCTGTAGTTTTGATTCATGTACCTGTGTCATTATAACTGTTGGTGTCATGTATACTTTGCCATGTCCCCTTTACATTTCAGTTCCTTATAACTTGAGTACATTTGCCACAACCCACTTGAATTTAGTTCTCTGGAGTATATTGCCACACTCTGCTATTTGAAATGTGTGCTCTGCATTTGAGGTTATGTCCCTCCTGGTATGCACTGATGCACCTGAACGTGCTATCTGTCCCTGTTATGCTATAATATTCGTGCATACCATCTAAACTTCAGTATATGTAATCGCGGTAGCGAGATGCTGGGGCAATGCACACGTGTACTTGTACACGTGTGTATAAGCAGGCTTCCATGACCATTTGTCCTTGAGATAAAAACTGATAAACACGGATAATGTATTTGATGCTAGAATTAATTATTATATTTAGTTTACACTGAAGTTAATTCACTTGAACTATGCTTTAATCCCGACTCGAGTGTTTTATGTTTTTGCATGGAACGTTCGGGTCAGACCCGAGCATTTCAGATATAAAGAATACAACTCATGATTCGAAGATTCGCAAAGCTAGGGATTTTGAAGATGCGCACTTCGAAGTTTTCAAAAACAGTAAATATTTTCTTGTATTCAAGTCGTTTTAATTTTCCGTTGTGTATAGAAAAATCTTCGTATCAAAAATTCGGATTGATATATTAAAGTTTATTTCACTGTTCAGTACTGAGTTATGTATTTATTCTGTGTTTTATATGTTGATTCTATTTTAAACCCTGTAAGCTAAATAACGATCCGTCGATTTGAACGTTTTAAGTCGGTTTAATCACCAATTTGAGGCAGTAAAAAAGGCGGGATGTTACAAGTGGTATCAGAGCTTTGGTTTATTCAAAGCTTAGCTTATTGAGTTTAAAAATGGATCTTGGAAATGTTTTGAAAATAAAATTTATAAGTATAAATAATTTTAATATAGATTTTGAAGGAAAAATTATTTTGGAGAAAAAAATTTATTATTTTGAAATCAGTATTTTGAATTTTGAAACTAATACAGCGAAAAGAAAAAATTTGAAATTTAATTTTTGTTCGGAATCCCCAGCCTTGGGATCTAGGCTTGTGAGAGCTAATCTTCAATAAGGTCCTCCTTAGATTTGAAACTCGAATCCATCGTCGAATGGAAGATAAGTATAGGAGAATTGACGAATAAATTTAGATAATTGTGAGTTTCGGCTCACGACAAACTTTATTTCAAGTAATTTAACTTCGTTAGAAATCAGAATATGATAGTTTGGTTTTGACCCTGCTAGTGCCGTAATTTTTTGTCTTTCACTGTTGTATGACTTTAATGTCACCTTGCCCTGCCTTGTATAAAATGATGGGTGTTTTTCCTATTTAGTACCATGTTTATTTGATGCATAACTTGACATTGAAATTGTTGGTTGAGCCGCTAGCTTTTGTTCATTCGTTGTTTTGAAATTGATCATTGTGTCACCTATTGTCACTATATTTCGCTTTGATCATAAGTAAAAAAAAACAGATGCTTCTATTTTCTACCATTGATGAAAATAAATACTATACTGAGTTAGCTTTGCATAATTTTGCTATCACTTTGCTTTCCAGGAAAAATTAAATTAAATCATGTATTACTATTAGTTGTATGCTATAACTAAAAACAAATCATCCAGTACATTACTAAACCATGATCTAGTAGATTATAATAATTATGAGCATGGGAAACAGAATATAATGGATGCATGGATTTATACAACTGGTTGTGAATAAACTAGACGGTATGTCCATATTTAAACTATGTATAAACTAAATGTATGTCCATATGTATTTATCAGTTTGATGCAAACCGTCAGGTTGTTTCCAGCAAAACCATAAGCTTAGGACTGGATGTGTGAATAACCTAATAGACTTGTTTCCAGCAAGCGTGAATAAGTTTTCATTATCAATTATAGATATGAAACAGAGGATCTGTGAAAACCTGTAACTTCCCCGGTGAGGAAAGCGCAGATAGTTCGAGAACAAGCCACAACAGAACGCAGACGGAAGGACATTTCATTGTATACTACAACAATTCCATCAGAATACAAGAATATACAGAGTATAAATGAATATTACACAGAAATATCAGAGATTTAAATTACATTTAAATACATAGCAGCGGAAAATAATACAATACACAACTAGAAGAGATATACGGATACAAAGCTTTCCGGATATCGTTCCAGCTGTAAACCAGGATCCTGTGAATATAAATCTGCAAAACCAAAACTACTAGCTGCCCGTGTCAAAATAAGGGCACACAGAGTTTAGGTTACAACAATAAACTCCAGGTCAGTCATGTGACTGGTGTGAGAACGAAAACAGTTATTAATCTTTATTTTTAAAGTTTGGTAAATCAAGGTACCACGCCGTATAACACGGAACAGGTTTCCTCTCAAGAACACCAGTGCATAAAACAAACAGCGCAATGCTAAATAAGGAAAAATGAAGCTATTTTAAGACCCAGTTCCCATCACACAATGCAACGCAAGCCGGAGGATAGGGTTTTTACCTTATAATAGCCAAGAATGCTTGATACGTTTAAAACAAATCATTTGATACTATCATAAGTGCATAGTGTATAAAACAACTTCAAATCATAAGTATCAATCATAGACGGCATAAGCGCCCCATCTCACTATGTCGCCATACTAGGCTCTACAAATAAAACCGCAAATGTCACGTATTTGGAAATTGGATTTCCGTCTGTGAACCGAGGCAAAAGATAGTCCTCTACTGATTCGAGACGCTCTAGTCCGTGTCTCAGGTCAGAGCTCGAGTGACCTTTGGATCGTCAGAGCCGGTCCACCGATGTGGATTAAAATGCCTGAACACTGCGTTTCCCCACCATTTGGGGTGTCAATGAGCCAACTAAATGACTCCATCGGTTCGAGAACGACCGATATATCCGAGGCGCCTCGCAACAGCAACAACCACATAAGTCAAACTCGTCAGGGCGTGTAAAACCACTGACGCCACTTCTAACTAGAAGGAAATGCATGCCCTCCCTGAGGTCCTCTCCCGTTTCTGGTTCACACCGGGTGTGAAATTCGCGAAGTAAACGTTACACAAAGCTACGCAACAAAGGCCGTGCTTCGATCATCAACCACAAGACTTTGCTTTTCAACAGAAGCCTCGATCATTCGCCACTTAGGCATGCCACACAGGCAATTCACTCTATGCGTTTGATATCCATCAGTATATAACCCCTGAGCTCGTACGTCTCAGAGAAGGGCGTTAAGCAAGAGAATAAATTCTCCGCTGCCAAACAGATATATATTTAATAGAAATCAATCACACAGACTGAAATCCAATGTCAGACACACAGTCCATTTACAAGTCCGTTCTGGGTCTGAACGAAACCGGAGGCACCTAGTACCCCGCATATCCATCGATCTCCAAGTACGTCTGGACGATCACCAACTGTTTCCATCTTCTTGGGTGTACATCCCAATCAAGATCGTCAGTAATTATCCAAACGACGTGAAGACCTCCGGTCTTCGACCACCGTCTTCATCTTCGACTTATCGTCGTATCAGTTATTCAGAATGGGATAAACCCGGTATTTCCGAATAACTCGCGTATATTATAAACAAGTGTTACACAAACACAACATGCGCCTCATTCCAATTCATTAGCCACTAACCGTAAATTAACAAGAGAATAACTCCCCAAATATTAACCCCGAAAGCCGAAACCAACATCAGATCAATACCCAGGAAACCATTCTGCTTAGCTAACCGACAGTTAGTTTCTAAACTTCACATCCTTAGGGAAAGGTTCCCATTAATTTTATCAAAGATAAATCCTTTAAATTTATTCTTTAATCTACCTTTGAATATCAACTCAAACTAGTTGGGATTAACGAACCTTACCGAAGTAATTGTTTGTTTTAATTTCCCAACCCCAACCTATTCATCCCATGAAGTAAAACTGGTTATACTTCATATCTAACACCACGGTGTTATCGGTAAATTCAATTACCATTTCACGTTCAAATCTAATTAAAGATTCAACTACCGTTTGGAGTAAAACTGGTGATACTCCATTCTCGATCTTTTCAATCTAATTAAAGATTCATTAAAACTCCACTTAGTTTTAATCTGTGACTGGGTTAAAGAATCAGTGTCATTTAAAACTCGGTTCACGATAAACCCCAAAATCACATCACATTTCAATCAGTCCCTAATCGTAAATTAGCTAGTGAGCAATTCCCTAAGTATTAACCCCGAAGGCCGAAACCAACATCAGATCAATACCCTAGAAACCATTCAACTTAACTAATCTCCAGTTAGTTTCTGATTTTCTTAACTCCTTTGGGTCTAAGAACAGTATTATTGAAGATACCGTTCACGACAACCCAAAATCACATTCCATTAATTATCGGGTTAAAGAACGAGTGTTATTTAAAACACTGTTCACGATAAACCCAAGAATCAATTCGAATTCAATTCCAATTAAATATTGTTCAATTGGTACACTTCATTAAATCTAAATAAAAAGATTTAATCTTTTTCTCAATTGGTTTCAAGAACAGTGTTAATGAAGACACCATTCACGACAAACCCCAAATCACATTTGATATTAAATGCAAGGCTCTGAATAGAAATTATATCGGCTTATATTCAATATCAAACTCTACGACTAACAAATATCGTATTGGAAATAATGATATAAATATATCTTTCAAATTCCCATAACAATATCTGTATCATCACGAAATCCAACGTCGAAATATTTCGAAGACAATTTCGATTCACATCTATTCCAATTCAGTTATTGGAAATTCTGGTTATTTTCAAAACCATTTCTGATCCAATTTATTTATTTTAAAAATAAATAAATTACTATTCTAGTTCAAAACTAGTTCATTTTGATAAAAAATTATTTTTATATTTTCAAATATGGATTTTTTCATCCCGATTCTTCCCAAATCATTTCTTATGATTTTACACAAATTATTGATATTTTTAATAATTTTATCAAGGCCCGTACAGTCGACTTCCATCAATGGCCATCGAACTGCACTTACATCGACCTTTTTCAAATTTGATTTGGAAATAATTCCAAATCCAACTGTTAGATTTCTAATTTCTAATATTCGTTAGAAAGCTCTTTTCAATACGAACCCAATGGTTCCGGTTTTAGGAGAATCCGACGGTCGGATCTCCCGTAATATCCGTTCAAAGTCCATGGTCGAAATTCGCGAACTGCCGCGGCGCGGCGCGTTCTATTCAGGCCATTATATTATATATGTAATATATAATATATACTTCGTCGATTTCCTTTCGAAATGAATTTTATAAATCGTTTTAAATTCGTTTTCAAAACGATTTCAACTTCTTTTTCAAATTCAAATCAAAATTGAATTTTCCCATACAAATTCGTTTTAAATTCATTTCAAATTGATTTCAATTCAAATTGATGTTTAATTCAATTTCAGTTCGTTTTCAATTCAATTCAATTTCAATTCGAATTCGTTTATATTCAATTTCAGTTCGAATTCATTTATATTCAATTTCAATTCGAATTCATTTATATTCAATTTCAATTCGAATTCATTTATATTCAATTTCAATTCGAATTCATTTATATTCAATTTCAATTCGAATTCATTTCTATTCAATTTTGAAAGCACTTTTCAATATTCATTATAAAAACGAATATAATCGATATAAATATCGTTCACGTCAAAATGGCGTCAATCTAATCAACACGGCTACATATGTTTCTATTTTCAAATATTCTATTTCAAATATTTGTATTTGAAATATTTCTATTTCAAATATTTCTATTTGGAATATTTCTATTTAAATATTCCTTTTTCAAATATTTCTATTTAAATATTCCTTTTTCAAATATTCTATTTAAATATTTCCTTTTCAAATATGGAATGAGGCCCCAATCAATTTCCATGTAATGTTAATTATATGGATTTTCTACAACACACATATTTAACAGCAACGATAAATCATCAACCATCATCCAAAGTGCGTTCTACACTGTACAAGCATCAAATATAAATATTTAATGCTTGTAACAGTTTGTCAATCAATCAATCAATCGACATACAACTAATTATTGGGATTAGTGTATGTCATATATCATCCCAATACCCGTGTGGGGTTTCAAACAATCAAACACAGATTTTATTTGTGCAGTTGGGCGATGTGTAAAATTTATCGTCCCAATCAATATCAGTCAAATGTGTGTAGATAAACAAATCGTTCGATTTGTTTATATTGATTTATTTCATTTTCATGTTGAAATTATATTTTCAACTATAAAATATTTTTAACTACATAAATATTTTACTTCATTTCACATCACATCACACAATCAACTACACATCAAAATCAAACAAACAAACATACAAGCCGTCCATGGTCTGTGGACGACGGGTGTCGGGTGCTACTAAACACCGTCTGCATCCTAGTATATATTTTTAACTAGAAAATTAAATAAAAGTGAGGAGTTCTCACAGAGGGTTCCACTCCACCGTGCTTTTCTTTTGAACTGCTGAACCTTCTGGACCGGTTTGAAATTCCAATGCAGTCCTTTTCATGATGTTCAAATAAAAATTATATTTTTATATTTCTACTTCATATATAAAGATTGAATTTTTATAATCTCTACCTTATAAAAATTATATTTTTATTATCTCTACTGCATAAAGATAAGATTTTTATGTTCTCCATTATATAAAAATTATATTTTTAACTTTCCTATATTATAAAAATTATATTTTTAGTATCATACATATATAAAAATCACATTTTTATATGCGTTTCATATACATAAATATCTAACCTTTTTATTTGATAAAAATATAAACTTCGTTCACGTTAAAAATCAAAACTTTGTTCACTTTCAAAATCAAAACTTTAACTTTATAAATCAATCTTTTTGTTCATGAAATTCTAATCTTTTTCAATGTATATGTAAAACTGATTTTTTTAACCTTAAATTAGTAAATAAAAATCAAAAATAAATTTACAGTTCGAGAGGGGGGGGGGGGGCGCCTAAGCTAGTGGCCGCCGTTGGTGGGGGGGAAGCAGTCGCCGGGGGGGGGGGGGGGGGGTGCTGCAGGCGGAGGAGCATCATTGACGGTGGGCTGAACGAGGTGGGCGGTGGAATTTTACGTGGGGGTTTGGGTTTGGATTCACAGAGGAGATAAGAGAGAGGGAGGGTGGCGTCAGCGGTTGGAGGGGGAAGAGGTGAGGTCTGGCGGCGGTCATCGGAGGCGGTTGGGGGGTTTAGGGCGACGTGCGTCGGATCGATTTGGGGCGCGATTTTTTCTTTTCTTTTCAGAACTGTCGGGTTTGGAATGATAGGGCTGGTGTTTGACCAAGGTATAGGACAGAGGGAGGGAGAGAATTATATTATTTAATTAATTTATTTAACCCCTTAAAGTTACTTTTTATTTCGAGCACGAAACGAAACGCACTGCCTATCGTCTTTAGCTAATTACCACCATTCCGAACACAATGGGATATGTTGCGAAGGCCAATTCGATTGTTACGATCAGTTTCCGTCAAAATCAACATATAACTCTATATATTGAATTTGAACGCGCATTTCAATTTACTGGGGTCACATATGGACTCTAAAAATTCCCGAATAATATTTTCTAGCCTCGTATCGAAGATACGGTCCTAACTAAACTAGTTTCGTCAAATTCCGAGACCGTTTGAAAAATGACCATTTTCCAGTCGGTTAAAATCGACTAAAACTGGTCAAACGCGTTTTCCTTTGCCACGCTCACATATTGATTCGAAAAATTATTAAATTTGAAACCTAGCAATAACTAGACACCAAGGATCCAACAAAAGTGGTTTCGTCGAAAACCGAGGTCGTTTGCAAAATTTCCATTTTTAAGGGCCTGAATTCTATAGCGACTATTACGAATTTTCAACTGGACATATCTTTTGATTCCTGCTATGAAATTTCGATTTTTCGGATTCGTTGGAAAGATAGTCACAATTAGATCCCATTAGTTTTGGTTTCGCTAAAATCCGGTTTATTTTGCACCCGGTATGTTCAATTGAAGTTTGAAATCGAATTATCGAACTACCGCGCCATTTTCAATTCCTTTTATAAGTATAAATAATTATTTATTTTCTAACGACGACGTATATAAATATATACGTTCGAATTCTATTCAAAATAAATTTCTTGTCGATATTATTTAAAATAATTCATTTTATATATGCAAAATTCGCTAAAATTGCTAAAATGAAAATTTTAAACTGGCTCGCATTTCTGGGTTGTTACAATCTCCCCCACTTAAAACTTTTCGTCCCCGAAAAGGAACGAAGCCGAAAGTTGTTTAACTAATCAACTCAACTTCCATTGTTTTCTTTACGGCTTAAGTTCTTCAACTTTTCAGTTTCTAAGAACTTTTCAATTTTTTCAAAAATTTGGCTAACACCTAAATTTTCGAAAAATTTCGCCATAACCTCCCCTGCACCGGGAGCATCGGGAAAATCCATAAATTGCCATACAGGCCCTCTGATCTCAAAAAGAAAAAGAAAAAGCCAAGCGGCTAGCCAATCGGCTCATAAAATCATTATCACCCAAACAAAAAAGTAAATTGTGGTAAACATGTACCTATTTGTCGGGAAAACAATTTTATTCTTCTGCTCTAGCCTCTTTGCTATGACCTGTTCAATGTAAGTACATGTATATGCAAGCAAATGCGATAAATTTTCAATCCAGTTCAATATTTGGTTCAATTTGGTTAAAAGTTCAACATTTTAATTAATCAACCAATAATCAAACAACACAATTAGCAATCAATTAGTTGATTATCATTTCAAATTTATAAATTTGATATATAGTCTAAAAATTAGATTTTTGATGCAAAATCACAACAATAAGCCCTATCTAATTTTGGTTCTCACACCAGTCAATAGGAAATATATAGAAATCTCACTTTCGTCACTCGAACATAAATTCTGATGATGATGCATCAATCATCAGAATTCTCTCCGGGCGACTAGAATGTGATTCTATATCTACCCAATATATCAAAACTTCGAATACACGCGGATCAGACGTATACGCAAAACCTATATATACTGGATTGTCCACATCAATATAAATATATAACCAAATACGAATAATTGATTTAAATTTTCGAAACAAAGATTGTTTTCACTTTAAAAATATACTCTGCACACTCGTTCTAGGATACTACTGATCCCATCTCCAACGAGTCTTTCTCATTGGATGTTACTAATCCAATATCTGATGAATTCTTTCATATGGTTCTAAGGTGCCATGTTCTCTGAGCTTTGTAAACCAAAGCTCTGATACCAACTGTGAAAACCCGTAACTTCCCCAGTGAGGAAAGCGCGGATAGTTCGAGAACAAGACACAACAGAACGCAGACGGAAGGACATTTAATTGTATACTACAACAATTCCATCGGAATACAAGAATATACAGAGTATAAATGAATATTACACAGAAATATCAGAGCTTTAAATTACATTTAAATACATAGCAACGGAAAATAATACAATACACAACTAGAAGAGATATACGGATACAAAGCTTTCCGTATATCGTTCCAGCTGTAAACCAGGATCCTGTGAATATAAATCTGCAAAACCAAAACTACTAGCTGCCCATGTCAAAATAAGGGCACCCAGAGTTTAGGTTACAACAATAAACTCCAGGTCAGTCATGTGACTGGTGTGAGAACTAAAACAGTTATTAATCTTTATTTTTAAAGTTAGGTAAATCAAGTGACCACGCCATATAAAACGGAACGGGTTTCCTCCCAAGAACACCAGTGCATAAAACAAACAGCGCAATGCTAAATAAGAAAAAATGAAGCTATTATAAGACCCAGTTCCCATCACACAATGCAACGCAAGACGGAGGATTGGGTTTTTACCTTATAATAGCCAAGAATGCTTGATACGTTTAAAACAAATCATTTGGTACTATCATAAGTGCATATTGTATAAAACAACTTCAAATCATAAGTATCAATCATGGACGGCATAAGCGCCCCATCCCACTATGTCGCCATACTAGGCTCTACAAATAAAACCGCAAATGTCATGTATTTGGAAATTGGATTTCCGTCTGTGAACCGAGGCAAAAGATAGTCCTCTACCGATTCGAGACGCTCTAGTCCGTGTCTCAGGTCAGAGCTCGAGTGACCTTTGGATCGTCAGGGCCAGTCCACCGATGTGGATTAAAATGCCTGAACACTGCGTTTCCCTACCCTTTGGGGTGTCAGTGAGCCAACTAAATGACTCCATCGGTTCGAGAACGACTGATATATCCGAGGCGCCTCGCAACAGCAACAACCACATAAGTCAAACTCGTCAGGGCGTGTAAAACCACTGACGCCACTTCTAACTAGAAGGAAACGCATGCCCTCCCTGAGGTCCTCTCCCGTTTCTGGTTCACACCGTGTGTGAAATTCGCGAAGTAAACGTTACACAAAGCTACGTCACAAAGGCCGTGCTTCGATCATCAACCACAAGACTTTGCTTTTCAACAGAAGCCTCGATCATTCGCCACTTAGGCATGCCACACAGGCAATTCACTCTATGCGTTTGATCAGCATATAACCCCTGAGCTCGTACGTCTCAGAGAAGGGCGTTAAGCAAGAGAATAAATTCTCCGCCGCCAAACAGATATATATTTAATAGAAATCAATCACACAGACTGAAATCCAATGTCAGACACACAGTCCATTTACAAGTCCGTTCTGGGTCAGAACGAAACCGGAGGCACCTATTACACCGCATATCCATCGATCTCCAAGTACGTCTGGACGATCACCAACTGTTTCCATCTCCTTGGGTGTACATCCCAATCAAGATCGTCAGTAATTATCCAAACGACGTGAAGACCTCCGGTCTTCGACCACCGTCTTCATCTTCGACTTATCGTCGTATCAGTTATTCAGAATGGGATAAACCCGGTATTTCCGAATAACTCGCGTATATTATAAACAAGTGTTACACAAACACAACATATGCCTCATTCCAATTCATTAGCCACTAACCGTAAATTAATAAGAGAATAACTCCCCAAATATTAACCCCGAAGGCCGAAACCAACATCAGATCAATACCCAGGAAACCATTCTGCTTAGCTAACCGACAGTTAGTTTCTAAACTTCACATCCTTAGGGAAAGGTTCCCATTAATTTTATCAAAGATAAATCCTTTAAATTTATTCTTTAATTTACCTTTGAATATCAATTCAAATTAGTCGGGATTAACGAACCTTACCGAAGTAATCGTTTGTTTTAATTCCCCAACCCCAACCTATTCATCCCATGAAGTAAAACTGGTTATACTTCATATCTAACTCCACGGTGTTATCAGTAAATTCAATTACCATTTCACGTTCAAATCTAATTAAAGATTCAACTACCGTTTAGAGTAAAACTGGTGATACTCCATTCTCGATCTTTTCAATCTAATTAAAGATTCATTAAAACTCCACTTAGTTTTAATCTGTGACTGGGTTAAAGAATCAGTGTCATTTAAAACTCGGTTCACGATAAACCCCAAAATCACATCACATTTCAATCAGTCCCTAATCGTAAATTAGCAAGGGAGCAACTCCCTAAGTATTAACCCCGAAGGCCGAAACCAACATCAGATCAATACCCTAGAAACCATTCAACTTAACTAATCTCCAGTTAGTTTCTGATTTTCTTAACTCCTTTGGGTCTAAGAACAGTATTATTGAAGATACCGTTCACGACAACCCAAAATCACATTCCATTAATTACCGGGTTAAAGAACGAGTGTTATTTAAAACACCGTTCACGATAAACCCAAGAATCAATTCGAATTCAATTCCAATTAAATATTGTTCAATTGGTACACTTCATTAAATCTAAATAAAAAGATTTAATCTTTTTCTCAACTGGGTTGAAGAACAGTGTTAATGAAGACACCATTCACGACAAACCCCAAGTCACATTTGATATTAAATGCAAGGCTCTGAATATAAATTATATCGGCTTATATTCAATATCAAACTCTACGATTAACAAATATCGTATTGGAAATAACGATATAAATATATCTTTCAAATTCCCATAACAATATCTGTATCATCACGAAATCCAACATCGAAATATTTCGAAGACAATTTCGATTCACATCTATTCCAATTCAATTATTGGAAATTCTGGTTATTTTCAAAACCATTTCTGATCCAATTTATTTATTTTAAAAATAAATAAATTACTATTCTAGTTCAAAACTAGTTCATTTCGATAAAAATCTATTTTTATCTTTTCAAATAAGGAGTTTTTCACCCCGATTCTTCCCAAATCATTTCTTATGATTTTACACAAATTATTGATATTTTTAATAATTTTATCAAGGCCCGTACAGTCGGTTTCCATCAATGGCCATCGAACTGCACTTACAACGACCTTTTTCAAATTTGATTTGGACATAATTCCAAATCCAACCATTAGATTTCTAATTTCTAATATTCGTTAGAAAGCACTTTTCGATACGAACCCAACGGCTCCGGTTTTAGGAGAATCCGACGGTCGGATCACCCGTAATATCCATTCGAAGTCTATGGTCGAAATTCGCGAACTGCCGTGGCGCGGCGCGTTCTATTCAGGCCATTATATTATATATATAATATATAATATATACTTCGTCGATTTCCTTTCGAAATGAATTTTATAAATCGTTTTAAATACGTTTTCAAAACGATTTCAACTTCTTTTTCAAATTCAAATCAAAATTGAATTTTACCTTACAAATTCGTTTTAAATTCATTTCAAATTGATTTCAATTCAAATTGATTTCTAATTCAATTTCAGTTCGTTTTCAATTCAATTCACTTTCAATTCGAATTCATTTATATTCAATTTCAATTCGAATTCATTTATATTCAATTTCAATTTGAATTCATTTATATTCAATTTCAATTCGAATTCATTTCTATTCAATTTCAATTCGAATTCATTTATATTCAATTTCGATTCGAATTCATTTCTATTCAATTTTGAAAGCACTTTTCAATATTCATTATAAAAATGAACATAATCGATATAAATATCGTTCACGTCAAAATGGCGTCAATCTAATCAACACGGCTTCATATGTTTCTATTTTCAAATATTCTATTTCAAATATTTCTATTTGAAATAATTCTATTTCAAATATTTCTATTTGGAATATTTCTATTTAAATTTTCCTTTTTCAAATATTTCTATTTAAATATTCCTTTTTCAAATATTCTATTTAAATATTTCCTTTTCAAATATGGAATGAGGCCCAATCAATTTCCATATAATGATAATTATATGGATTTTCTACAACACACATATTTAACAGCAACGATAAATCATCAACCATCATCCAAAGTGCGTTCTACACTGTATAAGCATCAAATATAAATATTTAACGCTTATAACAGTCTGTCAATCAATCGATCGACATACAACTAATTATTGGGATTAGTGTATGTCATATATCATCCTAATACCCGTGTGGGGTTTCGAACAATCAAACACAGATTTTATTTGCGCAGTTGGGCGATGTGTAAAATTTATCGACCTAATCAATATTAGTCAAATGTGTGTAGATAAACAAATCGTTCGATTTGTTTATATTAATTTATTTCATTTTCATGTTGAAATTATATTTTCAACTATAAAATATTTTTAACTACATAAATATTTTATTTCATTTCACATCACATCACACAATCAACTACACATCAAAATCAAACAAACAAACATACAAGCCGTCCATGGTCTGTGGACGACGGGTGTCGGGTGCTACTAAACACCGTCTGCATCCTAGTATATATTTTTAACTAGAAAATTAAATAAAAGTGAGGAGTTCTCACAGAGGGTTCCAATCCACCTTGCTTTTCTTTTGAACTGCTGAACCGTCTGGACCGGTTTGAAATTCCAATGCAGTCCTTTTCACGCTGTTCAAATAAAAATTATATTTTTATATTTCTACTTCATATATAAAGATTGAATTTTTATAATCTCTACTTTATAAAAATTATATTTTTATTATCTCTACTACATAAAGATAATATTTTTATGTTCTCCATTATATAAAAATTATATTTTTAACTTTCCTATATTATAAAAATTATATTTTTAGTATCATACATATATAAAAATCACATTTTTATATGCGTTTCATATACATAAAGATCTAACCTTTTTATTTGATAAAAATCTAAACTTCGTTCACGTTAAAATCAAAACTTTGTTCACTTTCAAAATCAAAACTTTAACTTTATAAATCAATCTTTTTGTTCATGAAATTCTAATCTTTTTCAATGTATATGTAAAACTGATTTTTTAACCTTAAATTAGTAAATAAAAATCAAAAATAAACTTACAGTTCGAGAGTGGGGGGCCTAAGCTAGTGGCCGCCGTTGGTGGGGGGAAGCAGTCGCCGGGGGGGGGGGGGGTGCTGCAGGCGGAGGAGCATCATCTACGGTGGGCTGAACGAGGTGGGCGGCAGAATTTTACGTGGGGGTTCGGGTTTGGATTCACAGAGGAGATAAGAGAGAGGGAGGGTGGCGTCAGCGGTTGGAGGGGGAAGAGGGGAGGTCTGGCGGCGGTCATCGGAGGCGGTTGGGGGGTTTAGGGCGACGTACGTCGGATCGATTTGGGGCGCGACTTTTTCTTTTTCTTTTCAGAACTGTCGGGTTTGGAATGATAGGGCTGGGGTTTGACCAAGGTATAGGAGAGAGGGAGGGAGAGAATTATATTATTTAATTAATTTATTTAACCCCTTAAAGTTACTTTTTATTTCGAGCACGAAACGAAACCCATGGCCTGTCGTCCCTAGCTAATTACCAACATTCCGAACACAATGGGATATGTTGCGAAGGCCAATTCAATTGTTGCGATCAGTTTCCGTCAAAATCAACATATAACTCTATATATTGAATTTGAACGCACATTTCAATTTACTGGGGTCGCATATGGACTCTAAAAATTCCCGAATAATATTTTCTAGCCTCGTATCGATGATACGGTCCTAACAAAACTAGTTTCGTCAAATTCCGAGATCGTTTGAAAAATGACCATTTTCCAGTCGGTTAAAATCGACTGAAACTGGTCAAACGCGTTTTCCTTTGCCACGCTCACATATTGATTCGAAAAATTATGAAATTTGAAACCTAGCAATAACTAGACACCACGGATCCAACAAAAGTGGTTTCGTCGAAAACCGAGGTCATTTGCAAAATTTCCATTTTTAAGGGCCTGAATTCTATAGCGACTATTCAGAATTTTCAACTGGACATATCTTTTGATTCCCGCTATGAAATTTCGATTTTTCGGATTCGTTGGAAAGATAGTCACAATTAGATCCCATTATTTTTGGTTTCACTAAAATCCGGTTTATTTTGCACCCGGTATGTTCAATTGAAGTTTGAAATCGAATTATCGAACTACCGCGCCATTTTCAATTCCTTTTATAATTATAAATAATTATTTATTTTCTAACGACGACGTATATAAATATATTCGAATTCTATTCAAAATAAATTTCTCGTCGATATTATTTAAAATAATTCATTTTATATATGCAAAATTCGCTAAAATAAAATTTTTACACTGGCTCGCATTTCCGGGTTGTTACAATCTCCCCCACTTAAAACTTTTCGTCCCCGAAAAGGAACGAAGCCGAAAGTTGTTTAACTAATCAACTCAACTTCCATTGTTTTCTTTATGGCTTAAGTTCTTCAACTTTTCAGTTTCTAAGAACTTTTCAAATTTTTCAAAAATTTGGCTAACACCCTAAATTTTCGAAAAATTTCGCCATAACCTCCCCTGCACCGGGAGCACCGGGAAAATCCCGAAATTGCCATACAGGCCCTCTGATCTCAAAAAGAAAAAGCTAAGCGGCTAGCCAATCGGCTCATAAAATCATCATCACCCAAACAAAACAGTAAATTATGGTAAACATGTACCTATTTGTCGGGCAAACAATTTTATTCTTCTGCTCTAGCCTCTTTGCTATGACCTGTTCAATGTAAGTACATGTATATGCAAGCAAATGCGATAAATTTTCAATCCAGTTCAATATTTGGTTCAATTTGGTTAAAAGTTCAACATTTTAATTAATCAACCAATAATCAAACAACACAATCAGCAATCAATTAGTTGATTATCATTTCAAATTTATAAATTTGATATATAGTCTAAAAATCAGATTTTTGATGCAAAATCACAACAATAAGCCCTATCTAATTTTGGTTCTCACACCAGTCAATAGGAAATATATAGAAATCTCACTTTCGTCACTCAAACATAAATTCTGATGATGATGCATCAATCATCAGAATTCTCTCCGGGCGACTAGAATGTGATTCTATATCTACCCAATATATCAAAACATCGAATACATGCGGATCAGACGTATACGCAAAATCTATATATACTGGATTGTCCACATCAATATAAATAAATAACCAAATACGAATAATTGATTTAAATTTTCGAAACAAAGATTGTTTTCACTTTAAAAATATACTCTGCACACTCGTTCTAGGATACTACTGATCCCATCTCTAACGAGTCTTTCTCATTGGATGTTACTAATCCAATATCTGATGAATTCTTTCATATGGTTCTAAGGTGTCCTGTTCTCTGAGCTTTGTAAACCAAAGCTCTGATACCAACTGTGAAAACCCATAACTTCCCCGGTGAGGAAAGCGCGGATAGTTCGAGAACAAGCCACAACAGAACGCAGACGGAAGGACATTTCATTGTATACTACAACAATTCCATCAGAATACAAGAATATATAGAGTATAAATGAATATTACACAGAAATATCAGAGACTTAAATTACATTTAAATACATAGCAGCGGAAAATAATACAATACACAACTAGAAGAGATATACGGATACAAAGCTTTCCGGATATCGTTCCAGCTGTAAACCAGGATCCTATGAATAAAAATCTGCAAAACCAAAACTACTAGCTGCCCGTGTCAAAATAAGGGCACCCAGAGTTTAGGTTACAACAATAAACTCCGGGCCAGTCATGTGACTGGTGTGAGAACTAACAGTTATTAATCTTTATTTTTAAAGTTAGGTAAATCAAGGGACCACGCCATATAACACGGATCGTGTTTCCTACCAAGAACACCAGTGCATAAAACAAACAGCGCAATGCTAAATAAGGAAAAACGAAGCTATTATAAGACCCAATTCCCATCACACAATGCAACGCAAGCCGGAGGATAGGGTTTTTACCTTATAATAGCCAAGAATGCTTGATACGTCTAAAACAAATCATTTGATACTATCATAAGTGCATAGTGTATAAAACAACTTCAAATCATAAGTATCAATCATAGACGGCATAAGCGCCCCATCCCACTATGTCGCCATACTAGGCTCTACAAATAAAACCGCTAATGTCACGTATTTGGAAATTGGATTTCCGTCTGTGAACCGAGGCAAAAGATAGTCCTCTACCGATTCGAGACGCTCTAGTCCGTGTCTCAGGTCAGAGCTCGAGTGACCTTTGGATCGTCAGGGCCGGTCCACCGATGTGGATTAGAATGCCTGAACACTGCGTTTCCCCACCCTTTGGGGTGTCAATGAGCCAACTAAATGACTCCTTCGGTTCGAGAACGACCGATATATCCGAGGCGCCTCGCAACATCAACAACCACATAAGTCAAACTCGTCAGGGCATGTAAAACCACTGACGCCACTTCTAACTAGAAGGAAACGCATGCCCTCCCTGAGGTCCTCTCCCGTTTCTGGTTCACACCGGGTGTGAAATTCGCGGAGTAAACGTTACACAAAGCTACGCCACAAAGGCCGTGCTACGATCATCAACTACAAGACTTTGCTTTTCAACAGAAGCCTCGATCATTCGCCACTTAGGCATGCCACACAGGCAATTCACTCTATGCGTTTGATATCCATCAGTATATAACCCCTGAGCTCGTACGTCTCAGAGAAGGGCGTTAAGCAATAGAATAAATTCTCCGTCGCCAAACAGATATATATTTAATAGAAATCAATCACACAGACTGAAATCCAATGTCAGACACACAGTCCATTTACAAGTCCGTTCTGGGTCTGAACGAAACCGGAGGCACCTAGTACCCCGCATACCCATCGATCTCCAAGTACGTCTGGACGATCACCGACTGTTTCCATCTTCTTAGGTATACACCCCAATCAAGATCGTCAGTAATTATCCAAACGACGTGAAGACCTCCGGTCTTCGACCACCGTCTTCATCTTCGACTTATCGTCGTATCAGTTATTCAGAACGGGATAAACCCGGTCTTTCCGAATAACTCGCGTATATTATAAACAAGTGTTACACAAACACAACATACGCCTCATTCCAATTCATTAGCCACTAACCGTAAATTAACAAGAGAATAACTCCCCAAATATTAACCCCGAAGGCCGAAACCAACATCAAATCAATACCCAGGAAACCATTCTGCTTAGCTAACCGACAGTTAGTTTCTAAACTTCACATCCTTAGGGAAAGGTTCCTATTAATTTTATCAAAGATAAATCCTTTAAATTTATTCTTTAATCTACCTTTGAATATCAATTCAAACTAGTCGGGATTAACGAACCTTACCGAAGTAATCGTTTGTTTTAATTTCCCAACCCCTACCTATTCATCCCATGAAGTAAAACTGGTTATACTTCATATCTACACAACGGTGTTATCGGTAAATTCAATTACCATTTCACGTTCAAATCTAATTAAAGATTCAACTACCGTTTGAAGTAAAACTGGTGATACTCCATTCTCGATCTTTTCAATCTAATTAAAGATTCATTAAAACTCCACTTAGTTTTAATCTGTGACTGGGTTAAAGAATCAGTGTCATTTAAAACTCGGTTCACGATAAACCCCAAAATCACATCACATTTCAATCAGTCCCTAATCGTAAATTAGCAAGTGAGCAATTCCCTAAGTATTAACCTCGAAGGCCGAAACCAACATCAGATCAATACCCTAGAAACCATTCAACTTAACTAATCTCCAGTTAGTTTCTGATTTTATTAACTCCTTTAGTTATAAGAACAGTATTATTGAAGATACCGTTCACGACAACCCAAAATCACATTCCATTAATTACCGGGTTAAAGAACGAGTGTTATTTAAAACACCGTTCACGATAAACCCAAGAATCAATTCGAATTCAATTCCAATTAAATATTGTTCAATTGGTACACTTCATTAAATCTAAATAAAAAGATTTAATCTTTTTCTCAACTGGGTTCAAGAACAGTGTTAATGAAGACACCATTCACGACAAACCCCAAATCACATTTGATATTAAATGCAAGGCTCTGAATAGAAATTATATCGGTTTATATTCAATATCAAACTCTACGACTAATAAATATCGTATTGGAAATAACGATATAAATATATCTTTCAAATTCCCATAACAATATCTGTATCATCACGAAATCCAACGTCGAAATATTTCGAAGACAATTTCGATTCACATCTATTCCAATTCAATTATTGGAAATTCTGGTTATTTTCAAAACCATTTCTGATCCAATTTATTTATTTTAAAAATAAATAAATTACTATTACTAGTTCATTTCGATAAAAATCTATTTTTATCTTTTCAAATATGGAGTTTTTCATCCCGATTCTTCCCAAATCATTTTTTATGATTTTACACAAATTATTGATATTTTTAATAATTTTATCAAGGCCCGTACAGTCGATTTCCATCAATGGCCATCGAACTGCACTTACAGTGACCTTTTTCAAATTTGATTTGGACATAATTCCAAATCCAACCGTTAGATTTCTAATTTCTAATATTCGTTAGAAAGCTCTTTTCGATACGAACCCAACGGCTCCGGTTTTAGGAGAATCCAACGGTCGGATCTCCCGTAATATCCGTTCGAAGTCAATGGTCGAAATTCGCGAACTACTGCGGCGCGGCGCGTTCTATTCAGGCCATTATATTACATATATAATATATAATATATATGTAATAACCCGGAAAATCTGAGCTAGTTTAAATTTTTTATTTTGGCAATTTTAGCGAATTTTGATTATTTAAAATGAATTATTTTAAATAATATCGATGAGAAATTTATTTTGAATAGAATTCAAACGAATATATTTATATACGTCGTCATTAGAATATAAATAATTATATATAATTATAAATAGAATTGAAAATGGCGTGGTAGTTCGATAATTCGATTTCAAATTTCAATTGAATGTACCAGGTGCAAAATAAACCGGATTTTAGTGAAACCAAAAACATTAGGATCTAATTGAGAATATCTTTCCAATGAATCCGAAAAATCTAAATTTCATAGCGGGAATCAAAAGATATGTCCAGTTGAAAATTCTGAATAGTCGTTATGGAATTCAGGCCCTTAAAAATAGACATTTTGCAAACGACCTCGGATTTCGACGAAACCTCTTTTGTTGGGTCCGTGATGTCAAATTATTGCTAGATTCCAAATTTCATAATTTTTCGAATCAATATGTGAGCGTGGCAAAGGAAAACGCGTTTGACCAGTTTCAGTTGATTTTAATCGACTGGAAATTGGCCATTTTTCCAACGGTCTCAGAATTCGAAGAAACTAGTTTAGTTAGGACCTTATCGTCAATACGAAGCTAGAAAATATTTTTCGGGAATTTTTAGAGTTAGTATGTGACCCCGGTAAATTGAAATTCGCGTTCAAACTCAATATATAGAGTTATATGTTGATTTTGACGGAAACTTATCGAAACGATCGAATCAGCCTACGATACATATCCCATTGTGTTCGGAATGGGGGTAAAACGCTATGGACGACAGGCGGTGGGCCTCGTTTAGAGGTTGTATGTAAAAGTCAACTTTTTGCAAATTAAATAATTAAATAAATTAAAAAAATAAATAAAATAATATATATCTTCCCTCCCCTTAAACTCCTCTGCCCCCCCCCCCCGTTGAAATCATTTTCAAAAGAGAAAAAAGAAGAAGAAGAGGGCGACGGAGAAGGAAAGGGGAGGAGCCGCCGCTCCTCCCATCGTCGCCGCCGCCAGGAGGCGCCCCCCTGTCTCCCCCTCCTCTCGCGCAACCCCCCCCCCCTTTCTGCTCCAGTCGCGAAACCCCCCCTTAACCTAAAAACCGACGCGCCGCAGCTACCTCCCCTTTTGATCGACGCGCCGCCACACACCCCCCCTCCCGAGCCTTGCCCCGACCTCCTCCACCCCCGCTGACTTCGTCGACAGTCCTCCATCGAACGCAAAGACCCCCCTCCTCTTCCTTAAAGCAATGTAAGCCCTCTATTTATTTTGTTTTGTTTTGTTTAATTAATTTTAGCAATTAAAAATCTGAAATTTTATATTGTAGGAGGATAAAAATATAATCTTTCATATTGTAGAAGGATAAAAATATGATTTTTATATTTTTAAAGTATTAAAAATATGATTTTTATATTTTTAAAGTATTAAAAAAATAATCTTTATTATGTAGAAGATGTAAAAATATGATTTTTACTTAGGTAGAGAATTAAAAATATAATTTTTACATGATAGGAATATTAGAAATATCATTTTTATAGGTGTAGCAAGATAAGAATATGATTTTTCATAGAAGAAGAATACAATTTTTAATTAGGAAAAAATATCATCTTTATATTTGAAAAGGCGAAATCTTTATATGAAGAATAGCGTGATAAACATAGAATTTTTATCTATGTAACATCGTTGTAAAAATAGAATTTTTATCTATATAGTAGCGATGTAAAAATAGAATTTTTATATATTGAATAGCAAAGTAAAAAATTCGATTTTTATATATTGAATAGCATAGTAAAAACTTGATTTTTATATATTGAATAGCGAAGTAAAAATTCGATTTTTATATATTGAAGAGCATAGTAAAAATTCGATTTTTATATATTGAATAGCGAAGTAAAAATTCGATTTTTATATATTGAATAGCATAGTAAAAAATTCGATTTTTATATATTGAATAGCATAGTAAAAATTCGATTTTTGTATATTGAATAGCGAAGTAAAAATTTGATTTTTATATATTGAATAGCGAAGTAAAAATTCGATTTTTACATATGCAGAGAATACGGGCAACGAAAGTGACAAAAGGCGAGAACGACGAAGATTTCTATGAATGAAGTGTCGTGAAGTTGGATTAGCTTTCGGTGAGAACTTCTCACTCTTCAATTTCTTTTTCTAGTTATATATATATATACTAGGATGCAGACGGTGTTTAGTAGCACCCGACACTCGTCATCCACAGACCATGGATGGCTTGTTTGTTTTATTGTTTGGTTGTGTAGTTGGTTAGATTATTTGGTTTGAATTGAATTGTTTGGTGAAATGGAATGGATTTGATTGATGTGTGAATGGCGTGGGCCTTCACTAGACCGGGGATAAGGCTAGGCCTCGTCCCGTTTCTAGTATCGCGCCGTTATGCCGCCGAAATTTTCTAAAATAAGTTAGAAAAATAAAAATATCATTTTTATTTTGTAAATGAACTGAATAAAAATTCATGTGTTAAAATAAAATATTTTATCGTTAAAAATATAATTTTTAACGTGAATGTGAATAAATAAATATTCATTTACAAACCGGAAGGTTTGTTTATGTACACCTATTTGAATGACATTGATTGTGACGATAAATTTTACACATCGCCCAACTGCACAAATAGAATCTGTGTTTGTTGATTTGAAACCCCACACGGGTGTTGGGATGAAATTTGAAGTTCACTCATCCTGATTGATTAAATATGTCGATCGATGGATCGACAGGCTGTTATAAGCATTAGATATCTATATTTGATGCTTATACAGTGTAGTGCACTTTGGATGATGGTTGACTATGTATCGTTGCTATTATATACATGTGTTGAATGGAATCCATATAATTAACTTTATATGGTAATTGATTGGGCCTCATTCCAATTTAGAAGGTAAAGAATATTATAAAATAAAGGTTCATGTGTTGACTGTACTCATTCGTTGAGATTAGTCATGTGTTGAACGAAATATTTTAACAATAAGATTTACATCTTTATCATATATAAAATATATTAAATAACAAAAAGAGTCACACGTGGACAGTACTCATTCGTTGAGATTAGTCGTGTGTTGACGAAATATTTATTCACATATTGAATAGAATAAATATTCATTTGTTGAATAGAATAACGGAATTATTGAAATATATAAAGCCGTGTTGATTAGAGATGCGCTATTTTGACGCGAACGATATTTATATCGATTATATTCGTTTTTATAATAGAAGATGAATTTGATTTGAATTGAATAGAAAACGAATTGAATTTGATTTGAATAGAAAACGAATTGAATTTGAATTGAATAGAAAACCAATTTGAATTGAATTGAATAGAAAACCAATTTGAATTGAATCGAATAGAAAACCAATTTGAATTGAATTGAATAGAAAACCAATTTGAATTGAATCGAATAGAAAACCAAATTGAATTGAATCGAATAGAAAACAAATTTGAATTGAATCGGATAGAAAACCAATTTGAATTTGAATTGAATAGAAAACCAATTTGAATTGAATCGAATAGAAAACCAATTTGAATTTGAATTGAATAGAAAACCAATTTGAATTGAATTGAATAGAAAACGAATTTGAATTGAATCAAATAGAAAACGAATTTGAATTGAATTGAATAGAAAACCAATTTGAATTGAATTGAAAAGAAAACCAATTTGAATTGAATTGAAAAGAAAACCAATTTGAATTGAATTGAATAGAAAACCAATTTGAATTGAATTGAATAGAAAACCAATTTGAATTGAATTGAATAGAAAACCAATTTGAATTGAATTGAAAACAAATTTGAATTGAATTGAAAACGAATTCGAATCGAATAGAAAACGAATTTGAATTGAATTGAAACCGAATTGAAATGAATTGAAATGAATTCAAATTGAATTGAAATTTGAATTGAATAGAAATGAATTTTAAAACGAATTTATAAGGAAGAATTCAATTTTGATTTGAAATGAAATGGAAGTTGAAATTGTTTTTGAAACGAATTTAAAACTATTTATAAAATTCGTTTTAAATAGAAATCGATGAAATATATATTATATATATAATATAATGGCCTGAATGGAACGCGCCGCGCCGCGGCAGTTCGCGAATTTCGACCATTAACTTCGAACGGACATTACGGGAGATCCGACCGTCGGATTCTCCTAAAACTGGAACCGTTGGGTTCGTATCGAAAAGAGCTTTCTAAAGAATATTAGCAATTTGAAATCTGACGGTTGGATTTGGAGATACGTCCAAATCTAATTTGAAAGAGGTCGCTGTAAGTGCAGTTCGATGGCCGTTGATGGAAATCGACTGTACGGGCCTTGATAAAATTATTAAAAATAGTAATAATTTGTGTAAAATCATAAGAAATGATTTGGAAAAAATTGGGATGAAAAACTCCATATTTGAAAAGATAAAAATAGATTTTTATCAAAATGAACTATTTTGAACTAAAATTAAACCCGTTTATTTTTAAATAAATAAACTGGATTTGAAATGGGTTTTAAACAGAATTGATTTGTGGGTTTGTCATGAACAGTGTTTTAAATAACATTTGTTCTTTAACCCGATAATAAATGAAATGTGATTTGGGTTTGTCACGATCTGTGTTTTAAATGACATTAGTTCTTTAACCCAGTAAAAGGAGTTTTAATGAATCTGTAATTAGATTGAAATGTGAATTGATAATTTAAATTATCAAATTTAGAAAGTGAGCGAGGATGGAGTATTACCAGTTTTGCTCCAAAGCGATAGTTAAATCTTTAATTAGATTTGAACGTGAAATGGTAATTAATTTTACCGACAACACTGTGGTGTTAAATATGGAGTATTACCAGTTTTGCTTCATGGGATGAATAGGTTGGGATTGGGAAATAAAATAAATAATTACTTCGGTGTGGTTCGCTAATCTCGACTAGTTTAGAAAACCATAATTTGGTTTGAAACGACATCCAAAGGAAGATTAAAGGATAAATTTTAAAGAATTTATCTTGGATAAGATTAACGGGAACCTTTCCTTTAGAATGTGGAATTTAGAAACTAGCTGTAGCTTAGTTAAGAAGAATGGTTTCCTGGATATTGATTTGATGTTGGTTTCGGCCTTCGGGGTTAATATTTGGGAAATTGTTCTCTTGCTAATTTGCGGTTAGTGGCTGCTGAATTGGAATGAGGCGTATGTTGTGTTTGTGTAACATTTGTTTTTAATATACGCGGGTCGTTCGGAAAGTCCGGGTTTATACCCATTCTGAATAACCGATTAGACGATATGTCGAAGATGAAGACGGTGGTTGAAGACCGGAAGTCTTCACATCGTTTGGGTGATTACTGATGATCTTGATTGGGCTGTACACCCAAGAGGATGGAAATAGTTGGTGGTCGTCCAGACGTACTTGGAGATGGATGGATATGCGAGGAAAGTGCCTCCGGTTTCGTTCAGACCCAGAACGAACTTGTAAATGGATTGTGTGTCTGACATTGGATTTTATTCTGTGTTGATTGATTTCTGTTAAATATATATCTATTTGGCGGCGGAGAATTTATTCTCTTGCTTAACGCCCTTCTCTGAGACGTACGAGCTTAAAGGTTATATATCGATAGATATCAATCGCATGGCATGAATTGCCTGTGTGGCATGCTAAGATGCAATGATCAAGGCTTCTGTTGAAAAGCAAAGTCTTGTGGTTGATGATCAAAGCATGGCCTACGTGGCAGCTTTGTGTATAACGTGAATTCGCGAGCCTCACACCTCGGTATGAGTTAAAAACGAGATACAGACTGCAGGGAGAGCACGACGTTTCTTTCTAGCTTTGGTGGTGTCAGTGACTTACCAACCTTGACATTTATATACTTTTCACCTATGTGGTTGTTGGATGAGGAGCCTCGATTTTAGGTCTGTAAGGACCGGGAAACGTGTGTTCAGGAATTGCCAATCCTCTAACGTGAGGACCGACCCTGAAGATCCAGGGTTGCCCAGAGTGCGTAGCCCTGAGACATTTGCTAGAGTGTCTCGAAAGCGGAGAGGAGCTTGCCCCTTGCCTCGACTCATGACGGAAATCCAATTTCCAATACGTGTATTTCGGTTTTAATTGTAGAACTAGTATGGCGACATGATATACGGTACCCATGCTGTCTATGATTTATATTTATGATTGAAATTGTTTTGACACTATACACTTATTATAGTAGCAAATGATTTGTTTTAAACGTACCAAGCATGTTTGGCTATTATAAGGGAAAACCCTATCCTCTGGCTTGCGTTGCATTGTGTGATGGGACCTGGGTCTTATAATAGCTTCATTTTTTGAAAATGCATTGCGTTATTTATTCTATGCACTGGTATTCTTGGGAGGAAACCCGTTCCGTGTTATACGGCGAGGTCCCTTGAATTACTCTCTTTTAAAGTAAAGCTTTAAATAACTGTTTTAGTTCTCACACCAGTCACATGACTGACCTGGAGTTTATTATTTTAACCTAAACTCTGCGTACCCCTATTTTCCACACGGGCAGCTAGTAGTTTTGGTTTTGCAGATTTATATTCACAGGATCCTGGTTTACAGCTGGAATGATATCCGGAAAGCTCTGTATCCGTATATCACCTTCAGTTGTGCTTTGTATTATTTTTCCGCTGTTAGGTAATTTATTGTAATCTCTGATATTTATCGAATGTAATTTATTCAATCATACTCTGTATATTCTTGTATCTGATGGAATTGTTGTAATAACAATGAAATGTTCTTCTGTTTGTGTTCTGATTTGTCCTGTTCTCAAACGATCAGGGGTTTCGAACGGTCTAGATCGGTTTAACGACTGATTCAGATCGAGCAAAATTCCAGGCCGTCACATTATAATATATAATATATACTTCATCGATTTCCTTTCGAAATGAATTTTATAAATCATTTTAAATTCGTTTTCAAAACGATTTCAACTTCTTTTTCAAATTCAAATCAAAATTGAATTTTCCCTTACAAATTCGTTTTAAATTCATTTCAAATTGATTTCAATTCAAATTGATTTCTAATTCAATTTCAGTTCGTTTTCAATTCAATTCAATTTCAATTCGAATTCATTTATATTCAATTTCAATTCGAATTCATTTATATTCAATTTCAATTCGAATTCATTTCTATTCAATTTTGAAAGCACTTTTCAATATTCATTATAAAAACGAATATAATCGATATAAATATCGTTCACGTCAAAATGGCGTCAATCTAATCAACACGGCTTCATATGTTTCTATTTTCAAATATTCTATTTCAAATATTTCTATTTGAAATATTTCTATTTCAAATATTTCTATTTGAAATATTTCTATTTAAATATTCCTTTTTCAAATATTTCTATTTAAATATTCCTTTTTTCAAATATTCTATTAAATATTTCCTTTTCAAATATGGAATGAGGCCCAATCAATTTCCATATAATGTTAATTATATGGATTTTCTACAACACACATATTTAACAGCAACGATAAATCATCAACCATCATCCAAAGTGCGTTCTACACTGTATAAGCATCAAATATAAATATTTAACGCTTATAACAGTCTGTCAATCAATCGATCGACATACAACTAATTATTGGGATTAGTGTATGTCATATATCATCCCAATACCCGTGTGGGGATTCAAACAATCAAACAAAGATTTTATTTGTGCAGTTGGGCGATGTGTAAAATTTATCATCCCAATCAATATCAGTCAAATGTGTGTAGATAAACAAATCGTTCGATTTGTTTATATTAATTTATTTCATTTTCATGTTGAAATTATATTTTCAACTATAAAATATTTTTAACTACATAAATATTTTATTTCATTTCACATCACATCACACAATCAACTACACATCAAAATCAAACAAACAAACATACAAGCCGTCCATGGTCTGTGGACGACGGGTGTCGGGTGCTACTAAACATCGTCTGCATCCTAGTATATATTTTTAACCAGAAAATTAAATTAAAGTGAGGAGTTCTCACAGTGGGTTCCACTCCACCGTGCTTTTCTTTTGAACTACTGAACCTTCTGGACCGGTTTGAAATTCCAATGCAGTCCTTTTCACGCTGTTCAAATAAAAATTATATTTTTATATTTCTACTTCATATATAAAGATTGAATTTTTATAATCTCTACCTTATAAAAATTATATTTTTATTATCTCTACTACATAAAGATAATATTTTTATGTTCTCCATTATATAAAAATTATATTTTTAACTTTCCTATATTATAAAAATTATATTTTTAGTATCATACATATAAAAAATCACATTTTTATATGCGTTTCATAAACATAAAGATCTAACCTTTTTATTTGATAAAAATCTAGACTTCGTTCACGTTAAAAATCAAAACTTTATTCACTTTCAAAATCAAAACTTTAACTTTATAAATCAATCTTTTTGTTCATGAAATTCTAATCTTTTTCAATGTATATGTAAAACTGATTTTTTTAACCATAAATTAGTAAATAAAAATCAAAAATAAACTTACAGTTCGAGAGAGGGAAGGGGGGCTAAGCTAGAGGCCGCCGTTGGTGGGGGGAAGAAGTCGCCCGGGGGGGGGTGCTGCAGGCGGAGGAGCATCATCGATGGTGGGCTGAACGAGGTGGGCGGCGGAATTTTACGTGGGGGTTCGGGTTTGGATTCACAGAGGAGATAAGAGAGAGGGAGGGTGGCGTCAGCGGTTAGAGGGGGAAGAGGGGAGGTCTGGCGGCGGTCATCGGAGGCGGTTGGGGGGTTTAGGGCGACGTGCGTCGGATCGATTTGGGGCGCGACTTTTTTTTTCTTTTCAGAACTGTCGGGTTTGGAATGATAGGGCTGGGTTTGACCAAGGTATAGGACAGAGGGAGGGAGAGAATTATATTATTTAATTAATTTATTTAACCCCTTAAAGTTACTTTTTATTTCGAGCACGAAACGTGAAAGGACCCGTAACTTCCCCGTGAAGGAAAGAGCGGATACTTTGAGCACAACACACAAATGAATGCAGACGGAAGAACATTTCATTGTTAATACAACAATTCCATCAGAATACAAGAATATACAGAGTATAATGAATAAATTACATTCGATAAATATCAGAGATTACAATAAATTACATAGCAGCGGAAAAATATACAAAGCACAACTGAAGGTGATATACGGATACAGAGCATTCCGGATATCATTCCAGCTGTAAACCAGGATCCTGTGAATATAAATCAGCAAAACCAAAACTACTAGCTGCCTGTGTCGAAAATAGGGGCACCAAGAGTTTAGGTTAAAACAATAAACTCCAGGTCAGTCATGTGACTGGTGTGAGAACTAAAACAGTTATTTAAAACTTTACTTTAAAAGAGAGTAATTCAAGGGACCACGCCGTATAATACGGAACGGGTTTCCTCCCAAGAATACCAGTGCAAATCAATAAATAACGCAATGATTTTTCGAAAAATGCAGCTATTATAAGACCCAGGTCCCATCACACAATGCAACGCAAGCCGGAGGATAGGGTTTTCCCTTATAATAGCCAAACATGCTTGGTACGTTTAAAAAAAAATCATTTGATACTATAATAAGTGTATAGTGTCAAAACAATTTTCAATCATAAATATCAATCATAGACGACATAGTATCCCATGCTACTATGTCGCCATACTAGGCTCTACAAATAAAGCCGAAATATCTCGTATTGGAAATTAGATTTCCGTCATGAGTCGAGGCAAGGGGCAAGCTCCTCTCCACTTTCGAGACACTCTAGCAAATGTCTCAGGGCTACGCACTCTGGGCAACCCTTGGATCTTCAGGGCCGGTCCTCTCTTACGTTTGAGGATTAATTATTCCTGAACACACGTTTCTCGGTCCTTACAGACCTAAAATCGAGGCGCCTCATCCAACAACCACATAGGTGAAAAGTATATAAATGTCAGGGCTGGTAAGTCACTGACACCACCAAAGCTAGAAAGAAACGTCGTGCTCTCCCTGCAGTCCTTATCCCGTTTTTAACTCATACCGAGGTGTGAGGCTCGCGAACTCACGTTATACACAAAGCCGCCACGTAAGCTGTGCTTTGATCATCAACCACAAGACTTTGCTTTTCAACAGAAGTCTTGATCTATGCAATTCAGCGAGCCACACAGGCAATTCATACCATGCGATTAATATCTATCGATATATAACCTCTAAGCTCGTACGTCTCAGAGAAGGGCGTTAAGCAAGAGAATTAATTCTCCGCCGTCAAACAGTTATATATTTAACAGAAATTAATCAACACAGAATAAAATCCAATGTCAGACCCACAATCCATTTACAAGTTCGTTCTGGGTCTAAACGAAACCGGAGGCACTTTCCTCGCATATCCATCGATCTCCAAGTACGTCTGGACGACCACCAACTGATTCCCTCATCTTGGGTGTACAGCCCGATCAAGATCATCGGTAATCACCCAAATGATGTGAAGACTTCCAGTCTTCAACCACCGTCTTCATCTTCGACATATTGTCGAATCGGTTATGCAGAATGGGTATAAACCCGGCCTTTCCGAACAGCCCGCATATATTATAAACAAATGTTACACAAACACAACATACGCTTCATTCCAATTCATTAGCCACTAACCGTAAATCAGTAAGAGAGCAATCCCCCAAATATTAACCCCGAAGGCCGAAACCAACATCAGATCAACATCCAGGAGACCACTCATCTTAACTAACCCACAGCTAGTTTCTAAATTTCAATTCTTAGGGAAAGATTCCCATTAATTTTATCAAATATAAATTCTTTAAAATTTATTCTTTAATCTTCCATTGGATGTCATATCAAACCAAATTATGGTTTTCCAAACTAGTCGAGATTAGCGAACCACACCGAAGTAATTATTTATTTTATTTCCCAATCCCAACCTATTCATCCCATGAAGAAAAAACTGGTAATACTCCATATCTAATACCACAGTGTTTCGGTAAAATTAATTACCATTTCACGTTCAAATCTAATTAAAGATTTAACTATCGCTTTGGAGCAAAACTGGTAATACTCCATTCTCGCACATTTGCCAAATTTGACAATTTAAATTATCAATTCACATTTCAATCTAATTGCAGATTCATTAAAACACCTTTTACTGGGTTAAAGAACTAATGTCATTTAAAACACAGTTCACGATAAACCCAAATCACATTCCATTTATTATCGGGTTAAAGAACAAGTTTGTTTAATACACTATTCACGATAAACCCACAAATCAATTCTATTTACAACCCAATTCAAATCCCATTTATTTATTTAAAAATAAATGGGTTTAATTTTAGTTCAAAACTAGTTCATTTCGATAAAAATCAATTTTTATCTTTACAAATGTGGGAATTTTCATCCCAGTTCTTCACAAATCATTTCTTATGATTTTACACAAATTATTACTATTTTTGATAATTTTATCAAGGCCCGTACAGTCGATTTCCAACAATGGCCACCGAACTACACTTACCCCGACCTTTTCCAAATTTGATTTGGAGGTATCTCCAAATCCAACCGTTAGATTTCAAATTTCTAATATTCGTTTGAAAGCTCTTTTCGATACGAACCCAACGGTTCTGGTTTTAGGAGAATCCGACGGTCGGATCTCCTGTAATGTCCGTTCGAAGTTAATGGTCGAAATTCGCGAACTGCCGCAGCGTGGCGCGTTCTATTCAGGCCATTATATATATAATATATATATATATATATTATATATATATTTCGTCGATTTCTATTTAAAACGAATTTTATAAATAATTTTAAATTCGTTTCAAAAACATTTCAGCTTCCATTTCAAATTCAAATCAAAATTGATTTTTTTTTCTTATAAATTCGTTTTAAATTCATTTCAATTCAAATTCGTTTTATATTCAGTTCAGTTCAATTCGAATTCGTTATATATTCAATTCAATTCGAATTCATTATATATTCAATTCAATTTTTTATCTCTTTTCAATATTCATTATAAAAACGAATATAATCGATATAAATATCGTTCGCGTCAAAATAGCGCATCTCTAATCAACACGGCTTTATATATTTCAATAATCCCGTTATTCTATTCAACAAATGAATATTTATTCTATTCAATACGTGAATCTATATTTTTGTCAACACATGACTAATCTCAACGAATGAGTACTGTCCACGTGTGACAAATTTTTTTATTTAATATATTTTATAAAAATTATGGTATCTATCGTTTGATTTAAATCAGACTCCAACCGTAAATTAGTAAGAGAACGATTCCCTGAATATTAACCCCGAAGGCCGAAACCAACATCAGATCAACATCAAGGAGACCACTCATCTTATCTATTTTCCAGTTAGTTTCTAATTTTATATATGATAAAGATGTAAATTTTATTGTTGAAATATTTCGTTCAACACATGACTAATCTCAACGAATGAGTACTGTCAACACATGAACCTTTATTTTATAATATTTTTATTTTCTAAATTGGAATGAGGCCCAATCAATTACCATATAATGTTAATTACATGGATTCCATACAACACATGTATATGAGAGCAACGATAAATAATCAACCATCATCCAAAGTGCACTACTCTGTATAAGCATCAAATATAGATATCTGACGCTTATAACAGCCTGTCAATCAATCGATCGACATATAACTAATTACTGGGATTAGTGTATGCCGTATTTTATCCCAATACCCGTGTGGGGTTTCAAACAATCAAACACAGATTTTATTTGTGCAGTTGGGCGATGTGTAAAATTTATCGTCCCAATCAATGTCAGTCAAATCAGTGTACATAAACAAACCGTCCGGTTTGTAAATGAATATTTATTTATTCATATTCACCTTAAAAATTATATTTTTAACGATCGAATTATTTTATTCAACCTATGAATATTCTATTCGGTTCATTTATTAAATAAAATGATACCTTTATTTTTCTAACTTATTTTAGAAAAATTCGGCGGCATAACGGCACGATACTAGAAACGGGACAAGGCCTAGCCTTATCCCCGGTCTAGTGATGGCCCACGCCATTCACACATCAATCAAATCAATTTCCATTTCCCCAAACAATCAAATTCAACTCAAATAATCTAACTAATCTATGCAACCAAACAAACAAGTCCATGGTCTGTGGACAGTGGTGTCAAGTGCTACTAAACACCGTCTGCATCCTAGTATATATTTATATAACTAGAAAAAGAAAATTTAAAAGGTGAGAAGTTCTCACCAAAGCTATCCCAATCCCACAACACTTTAAAAGTAAGGAATCATCGCCGTTCTCGCCTTTTGTCACTTTCACCGTCCGTAGCTACTACATATATAAAAATCACATTTTTATATTGTTGCTATGTATATAAAAATCACATTTTTATTATCACTCTATATGGATAAAAATTCTATTTTTATATCGCTACTATATAGATAAAAATTATATTTTTACAACGGTGCTATATAAATAAAAATTATATTTATACAACGGTGCTATATAGATAAAAATTATATTTTTATCACGGTGCTATATAGATAAAAATTATATTTTTATCACGCTATCCTCTATATAAAGATTTCGCCTTTTCAAATATAAAGATCTCGCCTTTTCAAATATAAAGATCTCGCCTTTTCATATTTTTTAAATCACTTCTATTTTATCACAATGTTATATATCTTAAAACTGCATTTTATATATTTTTAAAACTGAATTTTATATAGGCTAATTTATATTTTCAAAAACTGCTCTTATATAGTAAATATATATTTTTAAAAACCAATTTTATATAGTAAATTTATATTTTTAAAACTGATTCTATAAACAATAGGCTATTTAAAATAAAATAAAGAAAAAGTTAGAACCTCTCTCTGTCGTTTTGGCCTGGACCGGGACCAGAACCGCACTCGGAAACTAGGGCTTCTTCCCGTTGTCGCTTGGAGCTGCTTGAACCGGATCGGAGGGCGTCATGTCGGAGAGCCTCACGAGCTCCACCAGCGCCGGAGGGATGGCCAAGTTCGGTGGCCCCTCGACCAAGAAAATCACGACTGAGGCTCGAACAGGGGAAGGAAGGATCGGTGAAGGGGGGGTGAACGGAGGCGGAGGGGGTGATGTTTTGCGGCGGTGGCGGTCTCATGGAGGGGGGCGACATCGGGGAAGAGAGGGCGGCGGTTTTCTGGAGGAGGGGTGCGACTTTTTTTTTATTTCTTCTGCCAAAATGAAAGGAGGGGGGGGGGGGCTGAGAGGAAGTAAGGGGTGGAGGAGAGAGGTATTTTTAATAAAAAAATTAATTCAAAAGGGTACTTTTTATTTCAACCTCGAAATGAGGCTTACCGCCTGTCGTCCATAGCTAATTACCCCCATTCCGAACACAATGGGATATGTATCGTAAGCTGATTCGATCGTTTCAATCAGTTTTCGTCAAAATCGACATATAACTCTATATATTGAATTTGAACGCGCATTTCAATTTACCGGGGCCACATACTAACTCGAAAAATTACAGAAAAATATTTTCTAGCTTTGTATTAACGATATGGTCCTAACAAAGCTAGTTTCGTCTAATTCTGAGACTGTTGGAAAAATGGCCATTTTCCAGTCGATTAAAATCAACTGAAACTGGTCAAGCGCGTTTTCCTTTGCCACGCTCACATATTGATTCGAAAAATTATGAAATTTCGAATCTAGTAATAACTTGACATCACGGACCCAACGAAAGTGGTTTCATCGAAATCCGAGGTCGTTTGCAAAATAGCTATTTTTAAGGGCGTGAATTTCATAGCGACTATTCAGAATTTTCAACTGGACATATCTTTTGATTCCCCCTATGAAATTTCGATTTGTCGGATTCGTTGGAAAGATATTCACAATTAGATTCTATTATTTTCAGTTTCGCTAAAATCCGGTTTGTTTTGCACCCGGTACATTCATTTGAAGTTTGAAATCGAATTATCGAACTACCGTGCCATTTTCAATTCTATTTATAATTATATATAATTATTTATATTCTAACGACGACGTATATAAATATATACGTTCCAATCTATATTCAAAATAAATTTCTCGTCGATATTATTTACAATAATTCATTTTAAATATTCAAAATTCACTAAAATTGCCAAAATAAATTTTTTAAATTGGCTCGCATTTCCGGGTTATTACAATCTCCCCCACTTAAAACTTTTCGTCCCTGAAAAGGAACGAAGCCGAAAGTTGTTTAACAAACCAACTCAACTTCCAGGGTTTTCACTACGGCTTAAGTTCTTCAACTTTTCAGTTTCTAAGAACTTTTCAAAATTTTCAAAAATTTGGCTGACACCCTAAATTTTCGAAAAATTTCGCCATAACCTCCCCTGCACCGGGAGCACGGGAAAATCCTGAAATCGCCATATAGGCCTTCTGATCTCAAAAAGAAAAAGCCAAGCGGCTAGCCAATCGGCTCATAAAATCATCATCACCCCAACAAAATAGGAAATTATGGTAAACATGTACCTATTTGTCGGGCAAACAAATTTTATTCTCTGCTCTAGCCTCCTTGCTATGACCTGTTCAATGTACGTACATGTACATGCAAGCAAATGCGACAAATTTTCAATACAATTCAATATTTGGTTCAATTAGGCTAAATGTTTAAAAATTATCAAACAAATAAACAAACAACACAACCATCAATCTATTAGTGAATTAGAATTTCAAATTCATAATTTTGATACATATATACAGAAAATCATGTTTTTGATGCCAAAACACACAATAAATCTATCTATATAAGTTTTGGTTCTCACACCAGTCTAATGGAAATATATAGATATCACACCTTCGTCACTCGGAAATAAATGCTGATGATGTTTCGAACCACCATCAGAACATCTCCGGGCTACTAGAGTGCGGTTCTATATCTATCCAGTATATTAAAACTTCGAATATACGTTCATGATGCGTATATGCAATATCTTTATATATTGGATTGTCCAAATTCAAAGTAAATAAATATTCAAATACGTATAAAACGATTTAAATTTCAAAACAAAATTGTTTTCATTTGAAAAATATACTCTTCACACTCGTTCTACGATACTTACTGACCCTATCTCTAACGAGTCATTCTAATTGGATATTACTAATCCAATATCTGATGAATTCTTTCATATGGTTCTAATGTGTCTTGTTCTCGAGCTCTGTAAACCAAAGCTCTGATACTAAATGAAAGGACCCGTAACTTCCCCGTGAAGGAAAGAGCGGATACTTTGAGAACAACACACAAATGAACGCAGACGGAAGAACATTTCATTGTTAATACAACAATTCCATCAGAATACAAGAATATACAGAGTATAATGAATAAATTACATTCGATAAATATCAGAGATTACAATAAATTACATAGCAGCGGAAAAATATACAAAGCACAACTGAAGGTGATAAACGGATACAGAGCTTTCCGGATATCATTCCAGCTGTAAACCAGGATCCTGTGAATATAAATCTGCAAAACCAAAACTACTAGCTGCCCGTGTCGAAAATAGGGGCACCCGGAGTTTAGGTTAAAACAATAAACTCCAGGTCAGTCATGTGACTGGTGTGAGAACTAAAACAATTATTTAAAACTTTACTTTAAAAGAGAGTAATTCAAGGGACCACGCCGTATAACACGAAACGGGTTTCCTCCTAAGAATACCAGTGCATATCAATAAACAACGCAATGCTTTTTTGAAAAATGCAGCTATTATAAGACCCAGGTCCCATCACACAATGCAACGCAAGCCGGAGGATAGGGTTTTCCCTTATAATAGCCAAACATGCTTGGTACATTTAAAAATAAATCATTTGATACTATAATAAGTGTATAGTGTCAAAACAATTTTCAATCATAAATATCAATCATAGACGACATAGTATCCCATGCTACTATGTCTCCATACTAGGCTCTACAAATAAAGCCGAAATATCTCATATTGGAAATTGGATTTCCGTCATGAGTCGAGGCAAGGGGCAAGCTCCTCTCCGCTTTCGAGACACTCTAGCAATGTCTCAGGGCTACGCACTCTGGGCAACCCTTGGATCTTCAGGGCCGGTCCTCTCTTACGTTTGAGGATTAATTATTCCTGAACACACGTTTCCCGGTCCTTACAGACCTAAAATCGAAGCGCCTCATCCAACAACCACATAGGTGAAAAGTATATAAATGTCAGGGCTGGTAAGTCACTGACACCACCAAAGCTAGAAAGAAACGTCGTGCTCTCCCTGCAGTCCTTATCCCGTTTTTAACTCATACCGAGGTGTGAGGCTCGCGAATTCACGTTATACACAAAGCTGCCACGTAAGCTGTGCTTTGATCATCAACCACAAGACTTTGCTTTTCAACAGAAGCCTTGATCTATGCAACTCAGCGTGCCACACAGGCAATTCATGCCATGCGATTGATATCTATCGATATATAACCTCTAAGCTCGCACGTCTCAGAGAAGGGCGTTAAGCAAGATAATAAATTCTCCGCCGCCAAATAGATATATATTTAACAGAAATCAATCAACACAGAATAAAATCCAATGTCAGACACACAATCCATTTACAAGTTCGTTCTGGGTCTGAACGAAACCGGAGGCACTTTCCTCGCATATCCATCGATCTCCAAGTATGTCTGGACGACCACCAACTGATTCCCTCATCTTGGGTGTACAGCCCAATCAAGATCATCAGTAATCACCCAAACGATGTGAAGACTTCCGGTCTTCAACCACCGTCTTCATCTTCGACATATCGTTGAATCGGTTATTCAAAATGGGTATAAACCCGGCCTTTCCGAACAGCCCGCGTATATTATAAACAAATGTTACACAAACACAACATACGCCTCATTCCAATTCATTAGCCACTAACCGTAAATAAGTAAGAGAGCAATCCCCCAAATATTAACCCCGAAGGCCGAAACCAACATCAGATCAATATCCAGGAGACCACTCATCCTAACTAACCCACAGCTAGTTTCTAAATTTCAATTCTTAGGGAAAGGTTCCCATTAATTTTATCAAAGATAAATTCTTTAAAATTTATTCTTTAATCTTCCATTAGATGTCATATCAAACCAAATTATGGTTTTCCAAACTAGTCGAGATTAGCGAACCACACCGAAGTAATTATTTATTTTATTTCCCAATCCCAACCTATTCATCCCATGAAGAAAAACTGGTAATACTCCATATCTAATACCACGGTGTTATCGGTAAAATTAATTACCATTTCACGTTCAAATCTAATTAAAGATTTAACTATCAATTTGGAGCAAAACTAGTAATACTCCATTCTCGCTCATTTGCCGAATTTGATAATTTAAATTATCAATTCACATTTCAATCTAATTGCAGATTCATTAAAACTCCTTTTACTGGGTTAAAGAACTAATGTCATTTAAAACACAGTTCACGATAAACCCAAATCACATTCCATTTATTATCGGGTTAAAGAACAAGTGTTGTTTAATACACTGTTCATGATAAACCCACAAATCAATTCTATTTACAACCCAATTCAAATCCAATTTATTTATTTAAAAATAAATGGGTTTAATTTTAGTTCAAAGCTAGTTCATTTTGATAAAAATCTATTTTTATCTTTACAAATGTGGGATTTTTCATCCCAGTTCTTCACAAATCATTTCTTATGATTTTACACAAATTATTACTATTTTTGATAATTTTATCAAGGCCCGTACAGTCGATTTCCAACAATGGCCAACGAACTGCACTTACCCCGACCTTTTCCAAATTTGATTTGGACGTATCTTCAAATCCAACCGTTAGATTTCAAATTTCTAATATTCGTTTGAAAGCTCTTTTCGATACGAACCCAACGGTTCTAGTTTTAGGAGAATCCGACGGTCGGATCTCCCGTAATGTCCGTTCGAAGTTAATGGTCGAAATTCGCGAACTGCCGCAGCGCGGCGCGTTCTATTCAGCCCATTATATATATATAATATATATATATATATATATTATATTTCGTCGATTTCTATTTAAAACGAATTTTATAAATAGTTTTAAATTCGTTTCAAAAACATTTCAGCTTCCATTTCAAATTCAAATCTAAATTGAATTTTTTTCTTATAAATTCGTTTTAAATTCATTTCAATTCAATTCAAATTCGTTTTATATTCAGTTCAATTCAATTCAAATTCGTTATATATTCAATTCAATTCGTATTCGTTATATATTCAATTCAATTTTTATCTCTTTTCAATATTCATTATAAAAACGAATATAATCGATATAAATATCGTTCGCGTCAAAACAACGCATCTCTAATCAACACGGCTTTATATATTTCAATAATCCCGTTATTCTATTCAACAAATGAATATTTATTCTATTCAATACGTGAATCTAAATTTTTGTCAACACATGACTAATCTCAACGAATGAGTACTGTCCACGTGTGACTATTTTTTTTTTATTTAATATATTTTATAAAAATTATGGTATCTATCGTCTGATTTAAATCAGACTCCAACCGTAAATTAGTAAGAGTGCGATTCCCTGAATATTAACCCCGAAGGCCAAAACCAACATCAGATCAACATCAAGGAGACCACTCATCTTATCTATTTTCCAGTTAGTTTCTAATTTTATATATGATAAAGATGTAAATTTTATTGTTGAAATATTTCGTTCAACACATGACTAATCTCAACGAATGAGTACTGTCAACACATGAACCTTTATTTTATAATATTTTTATTTTCTAAATTGGAATGAGGCCCAATCAATTACCATATAATGTTAATTACATGGATTCCATACAACACATGTATATGAGAGCAACGATAAATAATCAACCATCATCCAAAGTGCACTACTCTGTATAAGCATCAAATATAGATATCTGACGCTTATAACAGCCTGTCAATCAATCGATCGACATATAACTAATTACTGGGATTAGTGTATGCCGTATTTTATCCCAATACCCGTGTGGGGTTTCAAACAATCAAACACAGATTTTATTTGTGTAGTTGGGCGATGTGTAAAATTTATCGTCCCAATCAATGTCAGTCAAATCAGTGTACATAAACAAACCGTCCGGTTTGTAAATGAATATTTATTTATTCATATTCACCTTAAAAATTATAGTTTTAACGATCGAATTATTTTATTCAACCTATGAATATTCTATTCGGTTCATTTATTAAATAAAATGATAGCTTTATTTTTCTAACTTATTTTAGAAAATTTCGGCGGCATAACGACACGATACTAGAAACGGGACAAGGCCTAGCCTTATCCCCGGTCTAGTGATGGCCCACGCCATTCACACATCAATCAAATCAATTTCCATTTCCCCAAACAATCAAATTCAACTCAAATAATCTAACTAATCTATGCAACCAAACAAACAAGTCCATGGTCTGTGGACAGTGGTGTCGGGTGCTACTAAACACCGTCTGCATCCTAGAATATATTTATATAACTAGAAAAAAAATTTAAAAGGTGAGAAGTTCTCACCAAAGCTATCCCAATCCCACGACACTTCAAAAGTAGGGAATCATCGCTGTTCTCGCCTTTTCTCACTTTCACCGTCCGTAGCCACTACATATATAAAAATCACATTTTTATATTGTTGTTATGCATATAAAAATCACATTTTTATTATCACTCTATATGGATAAAAATTCTATTTTTATATCGCTACTATATAGATAAAAATTATATTTTTACAACGGTGCTATATAGATAAAAATTATATTTTTACAACGGTGCTATATAGATAAAAATTATATTTATACAACGGTGCTATATAGATAAAAATTATATTTTTATCACGGTGCTATATAGATAAAAATTATATTTTTATCACGCTATCCTCTATATAAAGATTTCTCCTTTTCAAATATAAAGATCTCGCCTTTTCAAATATAAAGATCTCGCCTTTTCATATTTTTTAAATCACTTCTATTTTATCACAATGTTATATATCTTAAAACTGCATTTTATATATTTTTAAAACTGAATTTTATATAGGCTAATTTATATTTTCAAAAACTACTCTTATATAGTAAATATATGTTTTTAAAAACCGATTTTATATAGTAAATATATATTTTTAAAACTGATTTTATAAACAATAGGCTATTTAAAATAAAATAAAGAAAAAGTTAGAATATCTCTCTGCCGTTTTGGCCTGGACCGGGACCAGAACCGCACTCGGAAACTAGGGCTTCTTCCTGTTGTCGCTTGGAGCTTCTTGAACCGGATCGGAAGGCGTCATGTCGGAGAGCCTCACGAGCTCCACCAGCGCTGGAGGGATGGCCAAGTTCGATGGCCCCTCGACCAAGAAAATCGCGACTGAGGCTCGAACATGGTAAGGAAGGATCGGTGAAGGGGGGTGACCGGAGGCGGAGGGGGTGATGTTTTGCGGCGACGGCGCTCTCATGGAGGGGGGCGACATCGAAGAAGAGAGGGCGGCGGTTTTCTGGAAGAGGGGTGCGATTTTTTTTATTTCTTCTGCCAAAATGAAAGGAGGGGGGGCCTGAGAGGATGTAAGGGGGTGGAGGAGAGAGGTATTTTTAATAATTTTTTTTAATTCAAAAAGGTACTTTTTATTTCGACCTCGAAACGAGGCCTAACGCCTGTCGTCCACAGCTAATTACCCCCATTCCGAACACAATGGGATATGTATCGTAAGCTGATTCGATCGTTTCGATTAGTTTTCGTCAAAATCGACATATAACTCTATATATTGAATTTGAACGCGCATTTCAATTTACCGGGGCCACATATTAACTCGAAAAATTCCAGAAAAATATTTTCTAGCTTCGTAGTGACGATACGATCCTAACAAAGCTAGTTTCGTCGAATTCTGAGACCGTTGGAAAAATGGCCATTTTCCAGTCGATTAAAATCAACTAAAACTAGTCAAGCGCGTTTTCCTTTGCCACGCTCACATATTGATTCGAAAAATTATGAAATTTGGAATCTAGCAATAACTTGACATCACGGACCCAACAAAAGTGGTTTCGTCGAAATCCGAGGTCGTTTGCAAAATGGCTATTTTTAAGGGCCTGAATTTCATAGCGACTATTCAGAATTTACAACTGGACATATCTTTTGATTCCCGCTATGAAATTTCTATTTGTCGGATTCGTTGGAAAGATATTCACAATTAGATTCTATTATTTTCAGTTTCGCTAAAATCCGGTTTGTTTTGCACCCGGTACATTCATTTGAACTTTGAAATCGAATTATCGAACTACCGCGCCATTTTCAATTCTATTTATAATTATATATAATTATTTATATTCTAATGACGACGTATATAAATATATACGTTCCAATCTATATTCAAAATAAATTTCTCGTCGATATTATTTAAAATAATTCATTTTAAATATTCAAAATTCGCTAAAATTGCCAAAATAATTTTTTAAAATTGGCTCGCATTTCCGGATTGTTACAAAACGAAACCCACCGCCTGTCATCCCTAGCTAATCACCACCATTCCGAACACAATGGGATATGTTGCGAAGGCCAATTCGATTTTTACGATCAGTTTCCGTCAAAATCAACATATAACTATATATATTGAATTTGAACGTGCATTTCAATTTACTGGGGTCACATATGGACTCTAAAAATTATCGAATAATATTTTCTAGCCTCGTATCGAAGATACGGTCCTAATAAAACTAGTTTCATCAAATTCCGAGACCGTTTGAAAAATGACCATTTTCCAGTCGGTTAAAATCGACTTAAACTGGTCAAACGCGTTTTCCTTTGCCATGCTCACATATTGATTCGAAAAATTATGAAATTTGAAACCTAGCAATAACTAGACACCACGGATCCAACAAAAGTGGTTTCGTCGAAAACCGAGGTCGTTTGCAAAATTTCCATTTTTAAGGGCCTGAATTCTATAGCGACTATTCAGAATTTTCAACTGGACATATCTTTTGATTCCCGCTAAGAAATTTCGATTTTTCAGATTCGTTGGAAAGATAGTCACAATTAGATCCCATTATTTTTTATTTCACTAAAATCCGGTTTATTTTGCACCCGGTATGTTCAATTGAAGTTTGAAATCGAATTATCGAACTACCGCGCCATTTTCAATTCCTTTTATAATTATAAATAATTATTTATTTTCTAACGATGACGTATATAAATATATACGTTCGAATTCTATTCAAAATAAATTTCTCGTCGATATTATTTAAAATAATTCATTTTATATATGCAAAATTCGCTAAAATTGCTAAAATGAAAATTTTAAACTAGCTCGCATTTCCGGGTTGTTACAATCTCCCCCACTTAAAACTTTTCGTCCCCGAAAAGGAACGAAGCCGAAAGTTGTTTAACTAATCAAATCAACTTCCATTGTTTTCTTTACGGCTTAAGTTCTTCAACTTTTCAGTTTCTAAGAACTTTTCAAATTTTTCAAAAATTTGGCTAACACCCTAAATTTTCGAAAAATTTCGCCATAACATCCCCTGCACCGGGAGCACGAGGAAAATCCTGAAATTGCCATACAAGCCCTCTGATCCCAAAAATAAAAAGAAAAAGCCAAGCGGTTAGCCAATCGGCTCATAAAATCATCATCAACCAAACAAAACAGTAAATTATGGTAAACATGTACCTATTTGTCGGGCAAATAATTTTATTCTTCTGCTCTAGCCTCTTTGCTATGACCTGTTCAATGTAAGTACATGTATATGCAAGCAAATGCGATAAATTTTCAATCCAGTTCAATATTTGGTTCAATTTGGTTAAAAGTTCAACATTTTAATTAATCAACCAATAATCAAACAACACATTCAGCAATCAATTAGTTGATTATCATTTCAAATTTATAAATTTGATATATAGTCTAAAAATCAGATTTTTGATGCAAAATCACAACAATAAGCCCTATCTAATTTTGGTTCTCACACCAGTCAATAGGAAATATATAGAAATCTCACTTTCGTCACTCGAACATAAATTCTGATGATGATGCATCAATCATCAGAATTCTCTCCGGGCGACTAGAATGTGATTCTATATCTACCCAATATATCAAAACTTCGAATACACGCGGATCAGACGTATACGCAAAATCTATATATACTGGATTGTCCACATCAATATAAATAAATAACCAAATACGAATAATTGATTTAAATTTTCGAAACAAAGATTGTTTTCACTTTAAAAATATACTCTGCACACTCGTTCTAGGATACTACTGATCCCATCTCTAACGAGTCTTTCTCATTGGATGTTACTAATCCAATATCTGATGAATTCTTTCATATGGTTCTAAGGTGTCATGTTCTCTGAGCTTTGTAAACCAAAGCTCTGATACCAACTGTGAAAACCCGTAACTTCCCCGGTGAGGAAAGCGCGGATAGTTCGAGAACAAGCCACAACAGAACGCAGACGGAAGGACATTTCATTGTATACTACTACAATTCCATTAGAATACAAGAATATACAGAGTATAAATGAATATTACACAGAAATATCAGAGCTTTAAATTACATTTAACTACATAGCAGCGGAAAATAATGCAATACACAACTAGAAGAGATATACGGATACAAAGATTTCCGGATATCGTTCCAGCTGTAAACCAGGATCCTATGAATAAAAATCTGCAAAACCAAAACTACTAGCTGCCCGTGTCAAAATAAGGGCACCCAGATTTTAGGTTACAACAATAAACTCCAGGTCAGTCATGTGAGTGGTGTGAGAACTAAAACAGTTATTAATCTTTATTTTTAAAGTTAGGTAAATCAAGGGACCACGCCATATAACACGGAACGGGTTTCCTCCCAAGAACACCAGTGCATAAAACAAACAGCGCAATGCTAAATAAGAAAAAATGAAGCTATTATAAGACCCAGTTCCCATCACACAATGCAACGCAAGACGGAGGATAGGGTTTTTACCTTATAATAGCCAAGAATGCTTGATACGTTTAAAACAAATCATTTGATACTATCATAAGTGCATAGTGTATAAAACAACTTCAAATCATAAGTATCAATCATAGACGGCATAAGCGCCCCATCCCACTATGTCGTCATACTAGGCTCTACAAATAAAACCGCAAATGTCACGTATTTGGAAATTGGATTTCCGTCTGCGAACCAAGGCAAAAGATAGTCCTCTACCGATTCGAGACGCTCTAGTCTGTGTCTCAAGTCAGAGATCGAGTGACCTTTGGATCGTCAGGGCCGGTCCACCGATGTGGATTAAAATGCCTGAACACTGCGTTTCCCCACCCTTTGGGGTGTCAATAAGCCAACTAAATGACTCCATCGGTTTGAGAACGACCGATATATCCGAGGCGCCTCGCAACAGCAACAACCACATAAGTCAAACTCGTCAGGGCGTGTAAAACCACTGACGCCACTTCTAACTAGAAGGAAATGCATGCCCTCCCTGAGGTCCTCTCCCGTTTCTGGTTCACACCGGGTGAGAAATTCGCGAAGTAAACGTTACACAAAGCTACGCCACAAAGGTCGTGCTTCGATCATCAACTACAAGACTTTGCTTTTCAACAGAAGCCTCGATTATTCGCCACTTAGGCATGCCACACAGGAAATTCACTCTATGCGTTTGATATCCATCAGTATATAACCCCTGAGCTCGTACGTCTCAGAGAAGGGCGTTAAGCAAGAGAATAAATTCTCCGCCGCCAAACAGATATATATTTAATAGAAATCAATCACACAGACTGAAATCCAATGTCAGACACACAGTCCATTTACAAGTTCGTTCTGGGTCTGAATGAAACCGGAGGCACCTAGTACACCGCATATCCATCGATCTCCAAGTACGTCTGGACGATCACCAACTGTTTCCATCTTCTTGGGTGTACATCCCAATCAAGATCGTCAGTAATTATCCAAACGAAGTGAAGACCTCCGGTCTTCAACCACCGTCTTCATCTTCGACTTATCGTCGTATCAGTTATTCAGAATGGGATAAACCCGGTATTTCCGAATAACTCGCATATATTATAAACAAGTGTTACACAAACACAACATATGCCTCATTCCAATTCATTAGCCACTAACCGTAAATTAACAAGAGAATAACTCCCCAAATATTAACCCCGAAGGCTGAAACCAACATCAGATCAATACCCAGGAAACCATTCTGCTTAGCTAACCGACAGTTAGTTTCTAAACTTCACATCCTTAGGGAAAGGTTCCTATTAATTTTATCAAAGATAAATCCTTTAAATTTATTCTTTGATCTACATTTGAATATCAATTCAAACTAGTCAGGATTAACGAACCTTACCGAAGTAATCATTTGTTTTAATTTCCCAACCCCTACCTATTCATCCCATGAAGTAAAACTGGTTATACTTCATATCTACACCACGGTGTTATCGGTAAATTCAATTACCATTTCACGTTCAAATCTAATTAAAGATTCAACTACCGTTTGAAGTAAAACTGGTGATACTCCATTCTCGATCTTTTCAATCTAATTAAAGATTCATTAAAACTCCACTTAGTTTTAATCTGTGACTGGATTAAAGAATCAGTGTCATTTAAAACTCGGTTCACGATAAACCCCAAAATCACATCACATTTCAATCAGTCCCTAATCGTAAATTAGCAAGTAAGCAATTCCCTAAGTATTAACCCCGAAGGCCGAAACCAACATCAGATCAATACCCTAGAAACCATTCAACTTAACTAATCTCTAGTTAGTTTCTGATTTTCTTAACTCCTTTGGGTCTAAGAACAGTATTATTGAAGATACCGTTCACGACAACCCAAAATCACATTTGATATTAAATGCAAGGCTCTGAATAGAAATTATATCGGCTTATATTCAATATCAAACTCTACGACTAACAAATATCATATTAGAAATAACGATACAAATATATCTTTCAAATTCCCACAACAATATCTGTATCATCACGAAATCCAACATCGAAATATTTCGAAGACAATTTCGATTCACATCTATTCCAATTCAATTATTGGAAATTCTGGTTATTTTCAAAACCATTTCTAATCCAATTTATTTATTTTAAAAATAAATAAATTATTATTCTAGTTCAAAACTAGTTCATTTCGTTAAAAATCTATTTTTTCTTTTCAAATATGGAGTATTTCATCCCGATTCTTCCTAAATCATTTCTTATGATTTTACACAAATTATTGATATTTTTAATAATTTTATCAAGGCCCGTACAGTCGATTTCCATCAATGGCCATCGAACTGCACTTACAGCGACCTTTTTCAAATTTGATTTGGACATAATTCCAAATCCAACCATTAGATTTCTAATTTCTAATATTCGTTAGAAAGCTCTTTTCGATACGAACCCAACAGCTTCGGTTTTAGGAGAATCCGACGGTCGGATCTCCGGTAATATCCATTCGAAGTCAATGGTCGAAATTCGCGAACTGCCGCGGCGCGGCGCGTTCTATTCAGGCCATTATATTAAATATATAATATATAATATATACTTCGTCGATTTCCTTTCGAAATGAATTTTATAAATCGTTTTAAATTCGTTTTCAAAACGATTTCAACTTCTTTCTCAAATTCAAATCAAAATTGAATTTTCCCTTACAAATTCGTTTTAAATTCATTTCAAATTGATTTCAATTCAAATTGATTTCTAATTCAATTTCAGTTCGTTTTCAATTCAATTCAATTTCAATTCGAATTCATTTATATTCAATTTCAATTCTAATTCATTTATATTCAATTTCAATTCTAATTCATTTATATTCAATTTCAATTCGAATTCATTTCTATTCAATTTCAATTCGAATTCATTTATATTCAATTTCAATTCGAATTCATTTCTATTCAATTTTGAAAGCACTTTTCAATATTCATTATAAAAACGAATATAATCGATATAAATATCGTTCACGTCAAAATGGCGTCAATCTAATCAACACGGCTTCATATGTTTCTATTTTCAAATATTCTATTTCAAATATTTCTATTTGAAATATTTCTATTTGAAATATTTCTATTTCAAATATTTCTATTTAAATGTTCCATTTTCAAATATTTCTATTTAAATATTCCTTTTTCAAATATTCTATTTAAATATTTCCTTTTCAAATATAGAATGAGGCCCAATCAATTTCCATATAATGTTAATTATTTGGATTTTCTACAACACACATATTTAACAGCAACGATAAATCATCAACCATCATCCAAAGTGCGTTCTACACTATATAAGCATCAAATATAAACATTTAACGCTTATAACAGTCTGTCAATCAATCGATCGACATACAACTAATTATTGGGATTAGTGTATGTCATATATCATCCCAATACCCGTGTTGGGTTTCAAACAATCAAACACAGATTTTATTTATGCAGTTGGGCGATGTGTAAAATTTATCGTCCCAATCAATATCAGTCAATTGTGTGTAGATAAACAAATCGTTCGATTTGTTTATATTAATTTATTTCATTTTCATGTTGAAATTATATTTTCAACTATAAAATATTTTTAACTACAAAAATATTTTATTTCATTTCACATCACATCACACAATCAACTACACATCAAAATCAAACAAACAAACATACAAGCCGTCCATGGTCTGTGGACGACGTGTGTCGGGTGGTACTAAACACCGTCTGCATCCTAGCATATATTTTTAACTAGAAAATTATATAAAAGTGAGGAGTTCTCACAGAGGGTTCCACTCCACCGTGCTTTTCTTTTGAACTGCTGAACCGTCTGGACCGGTTTGAAATTCCAATGCAGTCCTTTTCACGCTGTTCAAATAAAAATTATATTTTTATATTTCTACTTCATATATAAAGATTGAATTTTTATAATCTCTACCTTATAAAAATTATATTTTTAATATCTCTACTACATAAAGATAATATTTTTATGTTCTCCGTTATATAAAAATTATATTTTTAACTTTCCTATATTATAAAAATTATATTTTTAGTATCATACATATATAAAAATCATATTTTTATATGCGTTTCATATACATAAATATCTAACCTTTTTATTTGATAAAAATCTAAACTTCGTTCACGTTAAAAATCAAAACTTTGTTCACTTTCAAAATCAAAACTTTAACTTTATAAATCAATCTTTTTGTTCATGAAATTCTAATCTTTTTCAATGTATATGTAAAACTGATTTTTTTAACCTTAAATTAGTAAATTAAAATCAAAAATAAACTTACAGTTCGAGAGAGGAGGGGGGGCCTAAGCTAGTGGCCGCCGTTGGTGGGGGGAAGCAGTCGCCGGGGGGGGGGGGGGTGTGCTGCAGGCGGAGGAGCATCATCGACGGTGGCTGAACGAGGTGGGCGGCGGAATTTTATGTGGGGGTTCGGGTTTGGATTCACAGAGGAGATAAGAGAGAGGGAGGGTGGCGTCAGCGGTTGGAGGGGGAAGAGGGGAGGTCTGGCGGCGGTCATCGGAGGCGGTTGGGGGGTTTAGGGCGATGTGCGTCGGATCGATTTGGGGCGCGATTTTTTTTTCTTTTCAGAACTGTCGGGTTTGGAATGATAGGGCTGGGGTTTGACCAAGGTATAGGAGAGAGGGAGGGAGAGAATTATATTATTTAATTAATTTATTTAACCCCTTAAAGTTACATTTTATTTCGAGCACGAAACGAAATCCACCGCCTGTCGTCCCTAGCTAATTACCAACATTCCAAACACAATGGGATATGTTGCAAAGGCCGATTCGATTGTTACGATCAGTTTCCGTCAAAATCAACATATAACTCTATATATTGAATTTGAACGCGCATTCCAATTTACTGGGGTCACATATGGACTCTAAAAATTGCCGAATAATATTTTCTAGCCTCGTATCGACGATACGGTCCTAACAAAACTAGTTTCGTCAAATTCCGAGACCATTTGAAAAATGACTATTTTCCAGTCGGTTAAAATCGACTTAAACTGGTCAAACGCGTTTTCCTTTGCCACGCTCACATATTGATTCGAAAAATTATGAAATTTGAAACCTAGCAATAACTAGGCACCATGGATCCAACAAAAGTGGTTTCGTCGAAAACCGAGGTCGTTTGCAAAATTTCCATTTTTAAGGGCCTGAATTCTATAGCGACTATTCAGAATTTTCAACTGGACATATATTTTGATTCCCGCTATGAAATTTCAATTTTTCAGATTCGTTGAAAAGATAGTCACAATTAGATCCCATTATTTTTGGTTTCACTAAAATCCGGTTTATTTTGCACCCGGTATGTTCAATTGAAGTTTGAAATCGAATTATCGAACTACCGCGCCATTTTCAATTCCTTTTATAATTATAAATAATTATTTATTTTCTAACGACGACTTATATAAATATATACGTTCGAATTCTATTCAAAATAAATTTCTCGTCGATATTGTTTAAAATAATTCATTTTATATATGCAAAATTCGCTAAAATAAAATTTTTAAACTGGCTCGCATTTTTGGGTTGTTACAACCTCCCCCACTTAAAACTTTTCGTCCCCGAAAAGGAACGAAGCCGAAAGTTGTTTAACTAATCAACTCAACTTCCATTGTTTTCTTTACGGCTTAAGTTCTTCAACTTTTCAGTTTCTAAGAACTTTTCAAATTTTTCAAAAATTTGGCTAACACCCTAAATTTTCGAAAAATTTCGCCATAACCTCCCCTGCACCGGGAGTACCGGGAAAATCCCGAAATTGCCATACAGGCCCTCTGATCTCAAAAAGAAAAAGCTAAGCGGCTAGCCAATCGGCTCATAAAATCATCATCACCCAAACAAAACAGTAAATTATGGTAAACATGTACCTATTTGTCGGGCAAATAATTTTATTCTTCTGCTCTAGCCTCTTTGCTATGACCTGTTCAATGTAAGTACATGTATATGCAAGCAAATGCGATAAATTTTCAATCCAGTTCAATATTTGGTTCAATTTGGTTAAAAGTTCAACATTTTAATTAATCAACCAATAATCAAACAACACAATCAGCAATCAATTAGTTGATTATCATTTTAAATTTATAAATTTGATATATAGTCTAAAAATCAGATTTTTGATGCAAAATCACAACAATAAGCCCTATCTAATTTTGGTTCTCACACCAGTCAATAGGAAATATATAGAAATCTCACTTTCGTCACTCGAACATAAATTCCGATGATGATGCATCAATCATCAGAATTCTCTCCGGGCGACTAGAATGTGATTCTATATCTACCCAATATATCAAAACTTCGAATACACGCGGATCAGACGTATACGCAAAATCTATATATACTGGATTGTCCACATCAATATAAATAAATAACCAAATACGAATAATTGATTTAAATTTTCGAAACAAAGATTGTTTTCACTTTAAAAATATACTCTGCACACTCGTTCTATGATACTACTGATCCCATCTCTAACGAGTCTTTCTCATTGGATGTTACTAATCCAATATCTGATGAACTCTTTCATATGGTTCTAAGGTGTCATGTTCTCTGAGCTTTGTAAACCAAAGCTCTAATACCAACTGTGAAAACCCGTAACTTCCCCGGTGAGGAAAGCGCGGATAGTTCGAGAACAAGCCACAACAGAACGCAGACGGAAGGACATTTCATTGTATACTACAACAATTCCATCAGAATACAAGAATATACAGAGTATAAATGAATATTACACAGAAATATCAGAGATTTAAATTACATTTAAATACATAGCAGCGGAAAATAATACGATACACAACTAGAAGAGATATACGGATACAAAGCTTTCCGGATATCGTTCATGCTGTAAACCAGGATCCTGTGAATATAAATCTGCAAAACCAAAACTACTAGCTGCCCGTGTCAAAATAAGGGCACCCAGAGTTTAGGTTACAACAATAAACTCTAGGTCAGTCATGTGACTGGTGTGAGAACTAAAACAGTTATTAATCTTTATTTTTAAAGTTAGGTAAATCAAGGCACCACGCCATATAAAACGGAACGGGTTTCCTCCCAAGAACACCAGTGCATAAAACAAACAGCGCAATGCTAAATAAGAAAAAATGAAGCTATTATAAGACCCAGTTCCCATCACACAATGCAACGCAAGACGGAGGATAGGGTTTTTACCTTATAATAGCCAAGAATGCTTGATACGTTTAAAACAAATCATTTGATACTATCATAAGTGCATATTGTATAAAACAACTTCAAATCATAAGTATCAATCATGGACGGCATAAGCGCCCCATCCCACTATGTCGCCATACTAGGCTCTAAAAATAAAACCGCAAATGTCACGTATTTGGATATTGGATTTCCGTCTGTGAACCGAGGCAAAAGATAGTCCTCTACCGATTCGAGACGCTCTAGTCCGTGTCTCAGGTCAGAGCTCGAGTGACCTTTGGATCGTCAGGGCCAGTCTATCGATGTGGATTAAAATGCCTGAACACTGCGTTTTCCTACCCTTTGTGGTGTCAGTGAGCCAACTAAATGACTCCATCGGTTCGAGAACGACCGATATATCCGAGGCGCCTCGCAACAGCAACAACCACATAAGTCAAACTCGTCAGGGCATGTAAAACCACTGACGCCACTTCTAAATAGAAGGAAACGCATGCCCTCCCTGTGGTCCTCTCCTGTTTCTAGTTCACACCGGGTGTGAAATTCGCGAAGTAAACGTTACACAAAGCTACGCCACAAAGGCCGTGCTTCGATCATCAACCACAAGACTTTGCTTTTCAATAGAAGCCTCGATCATTCGCCACTTAGGCATGCCACACAGGCAATTCACTCTATGCGTTTGATATCCATCAGTATATCACCCCTGAGCTCGTACATCTCAGAGAAGGACATTAAGCAAGAGAATAAATTCTCCGCCGCCAAACAGATATATATTTAATAGAAATCAATCACACAGACTGAAATCCAATGTCAGACACACAGTCCATTTACAAGTCCGTTCTGGGTCTGAACGAAACCGGAGGCACCTAGTACACCGCATATCCATCGATCTCCAAGTACGTCTGGACGATCACCAACTGTTTCCATCTTCTTGGGTGTACATCCCAATCAAGATCTTCAGTAATTATCCAAACGACGTGAAGACCTCCGGTCTTCGACCACCGTCTTCATCTTCGACTTATCGTCGTATCAGTTATTCAGAATGGGATAAACCCGGTCTTTCCGAATAACTCACGTATATTATAAACAAGTGTTACACAAACACAACATACACCTCATTCCAATTCATTAGCCACTAACCGTAAATTAACAAGAGAATAACTCCCCAAATATTAACCCCGAAGGCCGAAACCAACATCAGATCAATACCCAGGAAACCATTCTGCTTAGCTAACTGACAGTTAGTTTCTAAACTTCACATCCTTAGGGAAAGGTTCCCATTAATTTTATCAAAGATAAATCCTTTAAATTTATTCTTTAATCTACCTTTGAATATCAATTCAAACTAGTCGGGATTAACGAACCTTACCGAAGTAATCGTTTGTTTCAATTTCCCAACCCCAACATATTCATCCCATGAAGTAAAACTGGTTATACTTCATATCTAACACCACGGTGTTATCGGTAAATTCAATTACCATTTCACGTTCAAATCTAATTAAAGATTCAACTACCGTTTGGAGTAAAACTGGTGATACTCCATTCTCGATCTTTTCAACCTAATTAAAGATTCATTAAAACTCCACTTAGTTTTAATCTGTGACTGGGTTAAAGAATCAGTGTCATTTAAAACTCGGTTAACGATAAACCCCAAAAATCACATCACATTTCAATCAGTCCCTAATCGTAAATTAGCAAGTGAGCAATTCCCTTAGTATTAACCCCGAAGGCCGAAACCAACATCAGATCAATACCCTAGAAACCATTCAACTTAACTAATCTCCAGTTAGTTTCTGATTTTCTTAACTCCTTTGGGTCTAAGAACAGTATTATTGAAGATACCGTTCACGACAACCCAAAATCACATTCCATTAATTATCGGGTTAAAGAACGAGTGTTATTTAAAACACCGTTCACGATAAACCCAAGAATCAATTCGAATTCAATTCCAATTAAATATTGTTCAATTGGTACACTTCATTAAATCTAAATAAAAAGATTTAATCTTTTTCTCAACTGGGTTCAAGAACAGTGTTAATGAAGACACCATTCACGACAAACCCCAAATCACATTTGATATTAAATGCAAGGCTCTGAATAGAAATTATATCGGCTTATATTCAATATCAAACTCTACGACTAACAAATATCGTATTGGAAATAACGATATAAATATATCTTTCAAATTCCCATAACAATATCTGTATCATCACGAAATCCAACATCGAAATATTTCGAAGACAATTTCGATTCACATCTATTCCAATTCAATTATTGGAAATTCTGGTTATTTTCAAAACCATTTCTGATCCAATTTATTTATTTTAAAAATAAATAAATTACTATTCTAGTTCAAAACTAGTTCATTTCGATAAAAATCTATTTTTATCTTTTCAAATATGGTGTTTTTCATCCCAATTCTTCCCAAATCATTTCTTATGATTTTACACAAATTATTGATATTTTTAATAATTTTATCAACGCCCGTACAGTCGATTTCCATCAATGGCCATCGAACTGCACTTACAACGACCTTTTTCAAATTTGATTTGGACGTAACTCCAAATCCAACCGTTAGATTTATAATTTCTAATATTCGTTAGAAAGCTCTTTTCGATACAAACCCAACGGCTCCGGTTTTAGGAGAATCCGACGGTCGGATCTCCGGTAATATCCGTTCGAAGTCAATGGTCGAAATTCGCGAACTGCCGCGGCGCGGCGCGTTCTATTCAGGCCATTATATTATATATATAATATATAATATATACTTCGTCGATTTCCTTTCGAAATGAATTTTATAAATCGTTTTAAATTCGTTTTCAAAACGATTTCAACTTCTTTTTCAAATTCAAATCAAAATTGAATTTTCCCTTACAAATTCGCTTTAAATTTATTTCTAATTCAATCTCATTTCGTTTTCAATTCAATTCAATTTCAATTCGAATTCATTTATATTCAATTTCAATTCGAATTCATTTATATTCAATTTCAATTCGAATACATTTATATTCAATTTCAATTCGAATTCATTTCTATTCAATTTCAATTCGAATTCATTTATATTCAATTTCAATTCGAATTCATTTCTATTCAATTTTGAAAGCACTTTTCAATATTCATTATAAAAACGAATATAATCGATATAAATATCGTTCACGTCAAAATGGCGTCAATCTAATCAACACGACTTCATATGTTTCTATTTTCAAATATTCTATTTCAAATATTTCTATTTGAAATATTTCTGTTTAAAATATTTCTATTTAAATATTCCTTTTTCAAATATTTCTATTTAAATATTCCTTTTTCAAATATTCTATTTAAATATTTCTTTTTCAAATATGGAATGAGGCCCAATCAATTTCCATTTAATGTTAATTATATGGATTTTCTACAACACACATATTTAACAGCAACGATAAATCATCAACCATCATCCAAAGTGCGTTCTACACTGTATAAGCATCAAATATAAATATTTAACGCTTATAACAGTCTGTCAATCAATCGATCGACATACAACTAATTATTGGGATTAGTGTATGTCATATATCATCCCAATACCCGTGTGGGGTTTCAAACAATCAAACACAAATTTTATTTGTGCAGTTGGGCGATGTGTAAAATTTATCGTCCCAATCAATATCAGTCAAATGTGTGTAGATAAATAAATCGTTCGATTTGATTATATTAATTTATTTCATTTTCATGTTAAAATTATATTTTCAACTATAAAATATTTTTAACTACATAAATATTTTATTTCATTTCACATCACATCACACAATCAACTACACATCAAAATCAAACAAACAAACATACAAGCCGTCCATGGTCTGTGGACGACGGGTGTCGGGTGCTACTAAACACCGTCTGCATCCTAGTATTTATTTTTAACTAGAAAATTAAATAAAATTGAGGAGTTCTCACAGAGGGTTCCACTCCACCGTGCTTTGCTTTTGAACTGCTGAACCGTCTGGACTGGTTTGAAATTCTAATGCAGTCCTTTTCACGCTGTTCAAATAAAAATTATATTTTTATATTTCTCCTTCATATATAAAGATTGAATTTTTATAATCTCTACCTTATAAAAATTATATTTTTATTATCTCTACTACATAAAGATAATATTTTTATGTTCTCCATTATATAAAAATTATATTTTTAACTTTCCTATATTATAAAAATTATATTTTTAGTATCATACATATATAAAAATTACATTTTTATATGCGTTTCATATACATAAATATCAAACCTTTTTATTTGATAAAAATCTAAACTTCGTTCACGTTAAAAATCAAAACTTTGTTCACTTTCAAATTCAAAACTTTAACTTTATAAATCAATCTTTTTGTTCATGAAATTCTAATCTTTTTCAATGTATATGTAAAACTGATTTTTTTAACCTTAAATTAGTAAATAAAAATCAAAAATAAACTTACAGTTCGAGAGAGGAGGGGGGGGGGGGCCTAAGCTAGTGGCCGCCGTTGGTGGGGGGAAGCAGTCGCCAGGGTGGGGGGGTGCTGCAGGCGGAGGAGCATCATCGACGGTGGGATGAACGAGGTGGGCGGCGGAATTTTACGTGGGGGTTCGGGTTTGGATTCACAGAGGAGATAAGAGAGAGGGAGGGTGGCGTCAGCGGTTGGAGGGGGAAGAGGGGAGGTCTGGCGGCGGTCATCGGAGGCGGTTGAGGGGTTTAGGGCGACGTGCTTCGGATCGATTTGGGGCGCGACTTTTTTTTCTTTCTTTTCGGAACTGTCGGGTTTGGAATGATAGGGCTGGGGTTTGACCAAGGTATAGGAGAGAGGGAGTGAGAGAATTATATTATTTAATTAATTAATTTAACCCCTTAAAGTTACTTTTTATTTCGAGCATGAAACGAAATCCACCGCCTGTCGTCCCTAGCTAATTACCACCATTCCGAACACAATGGGATATGTTACGAAGGCTAATTCGATTGTTATGATCAGTTTCTGTCAAAATCAACATATAACTCTATATATTGAATTTGAACGCGCATTTCAATTTACTGGGGTCACATATGGAATCTAAAAATTTCCGAATAATATTTTCTATCCTCGTATCGACGATACGGTCCTAACAAAACTAGTTTCGTCAAATTCTGAGACCGTTTGAAAAATGACCATTTTCCAGTCGGTTAAAATCGACTAAAACTGGTCAAACACGTTTTCCTTTGCCACGCTCACATATTGATTCGAAAAATTATGAAATTTGAAACCTAGCAATAACTAGACACCACGGATCCAACAAAAGTGGTTTCGTTGAAAACTGAGGTCATTTGCAAAATTTCCATTTTTAAGGGCCTGAATTCTATAGCGACTATTCAGAATTTTCAACTGGACATATCTTTTGATTCCCGCTATGAAATTTCGATTTTTCGGATTCGTTGGAAAGATAGTCACAATTAGATCCCATTATTTTTTGTTTCACTAAAATCCGGTTTATTTTGCACCCGGTATGTTCAATTGAAGTTTGAAATCGAATTATCGAACTACCGCGCCATTTTCAATTCCTTTTATAATTATAAATAATTATTTATTTTCTAATGACGACGTATATAAATATATACGTTCGAATTCTATTCAAAATAAATTTCTCGTCGATATTATTTAAAATAATTCATTTTATATATGCAAAATTCGCTAAAATTGCTAAAATAAATTTTTTAAACTGGCTCGCATTTCCGGGTTGTTGCAAGATCAAAGGAACAAATCTCAACTAATACTATCAAATTTGTTTATTTGAAAGATTCCTCATGACCAATGGCTGCAACTAGGCTAAACAAATGAGGATAATGGGAAGTGTTCATCAAAATAATATGTTGTAACAAGGAAGGTCATATATATAAGAATACCTATCAAAGATTTGGTTCATTTAGGAAATAGATATAAAATAGGAACCAATACATCTGGGCCTGGTTAAGAAATAAGTGAAATTTTGTGCTAGATGTCTGGAATACATGCACGAAAGTTCGAGCTTTGACAGAATTTTAAAATTAAATATATTGCAGGACGTTTGAGCCTTCATAGAATTTAAATGAATATACAGCGGACATATTAGGGTTGTTATCTAATGTCTGAGCCAGTTGAGTTAGTTAAAGATGGGAAATTTTGTTCTATATGTATGTGTGACGGTATGTGTGTGTATTCATATGATTGTGCATATGTATGTGCGACGGTATGTGTGTGTATTCATATGATTGTGCATGTGTATGTGTGACGGTATGTGTGTGTATTCATATGATTGTGCATATGTATGTGTGACGGTATGTGTGTGTATTTATATGACTGTGCATATGTATGTGTGATGGTGTATGTGTGTATTCATATGACTGCATATGTAGGTGTGTATATTCATATGACTGCATATGTATGTGTGATGCATTTGTGTGTGTATCATTCTTGACATTATAACTAAGTGACATGTCAGATTTCATGCAGTATAAAAACACTTGGTTTTTGCTATGGGAATAGAAGTTTCTCACATAAATGATCAAACTTAGATTCAATTGTCTTGCATGCATTGTTCCAAGGACATATCACTTAATTTGTTGCTTATAGTTGAGTTTGGGCTATATAAATAAAATTTGCATGTCACCTTTATGTGCAGTAAACAATTTAACGACATGGTAACTTGATGTCCTGGATCTGAAACTCAAAACCACCTACTGCCATGTTGAAGTAAACACACAGTAACCTGATTTATTTTGTGCATTGTTTTGGGAAAACTTGTAATCGCCAGTCTTATTTATACATTTGTATACTGGTACTCTTCTGATAAGAACAGTAGACTGTAGTAAAAAGGAGCGGCACATTAGTTAATTGCATTATATACCGGAAATAAGAATTCCGATGGAAGTTTAAATGAAAAGAGAAATTTGGGATCGTTTCAAGAATGAAGCGATGAATTTTATTTCGATGTTCAATATATAAATTAATGAAATAAAAGTAAAAAGAATATAATTGGAATTAGATTGTGTTAAGTTGTATTACTAATTTGTTTAAGTTATTTGGAATTTGGCAAGATAAATTATAATTGGTTTCAAACCAATAATGTATAATCGAATATATGGATTCGATAGTAAGTTATAACTTGTTAATTAATTAACAAAAAGTATATGGTAAGCGAGAATTATATATGAAGTGAATCGTAAATAAGATTAAGCGAAATGTGAGGGAAGATGTTAAAGAGATTTGGACCTGTATTTGAATGAAATCAAAACTAATTTGATATGACGAGTCCAGATAAGTATCAAAGGAATGATATTCACTTTTAGAAGTAAATAATGTTTGAATGCAAGGATGTTGCAAATAAAATTGGAAATAAAGAAAATGGAGTTGCCCAGGACGATGAGATTATTCTAAAGTTCATAATACAAATCAAATGAATTTTTTCCAAAGTTCGGAGTATATTATCGAATAAGGATAATTCAGAAGGAAGTTATTCATGTAAGTCAATTATGTCGAATGTCAGAAAAATACTATTATTTTCCGTTTTTGATCAAAATTAATATATTATTAATCAATTGTTTATCTGATTAATGAATAAACTATATTTTAAGGATAACTATTTTGAAGGCATGGAATATTGTTATAATCATCGATTTTTGTAAAAGAAGTAAATTTTCAATTTGAATTCAAAAGTTACGAGATTAAATATTTTATTGGTATTCGAAGTTGTGAATTTTACCTATTTCAAAGTTAATAATGTTGCCCAGTTATGGTAGAGAGGTAAATACACCCCAACTTGATTGACTTCATTGTTGACTGAGAAATGGTTAAGGTTTGGTATCGAGAGTTGGTTAAGTAGAGTAAGTGACAACAGTTAAGCGGGAATGACAATGTTTTATTTAAGTATGATTAAATCCAATTAACGAATTTTGGAATGTTTCCCATGAGAATAAAGTATACTTTCTATAGAAAATAAAGATCTCCGAACATATGGAAATGTTTTTCCAAAGATCGTGAGAGGGTAACAAGTTTTGATTAATCAGAATGGCAAGAACAGAAGAAAAAATAGCTGCACGTCAAGAACGAAGAATGGCAGAACATAAGAGAAGTGGATTCGTAAATTGAATCCAAGAGTTGCATAAGAAATAATTAACAAGAAATTAGGGGATATAGCTAAGCAATTTAGAAACTAACTGGAGATTAGTTGAATAATTTCCTGAGTGTTGATCTGATGTTGGTTTCGGCCTTCGGGATTGATATTTAGGGAGTTGTTCGCTTGCTAATTTACGGTCAAATGATGTGAATGTAGAAGAGTAATAATGCGTGAATGAGGAAAAATGGAAATTTTGAGATTTTGAGAGCATAAGGATTTGAGTGATTTAATAATTGGAAAATTGAAAAGTAATTGGTTTGTGGCTATGGTGGATTCATAAATCCGAGTTTGGAAAGATAGTAAATATCTGAATTGATTGAGAAATCACGAATTGAAGTTTTGAAATTTGAATGGAAATTTGAGAATATGCGATTTTAGCTGTAGAAGCTTTGAAACTTATCACAATTTGGAGAATTTGAAAACTACTGACTTGGAAGGTAATTGATTGAGATGAAATCTTATATGACGGAATTTATATAAGAATGAGATGTTTGGAAAATGATTTGGGAGGAAAAATCTTATGCAGATTACATAAGTATGATTTATGAAGAATATGAAGTGAAGTACTATCTGTACATAATATTATATGTTTTCGAAGAAAAATAAGGAAAGTACCTTCCTTCTTTGAATTTTGAGCCTAGTTGAGATGTGCTGGTGGTGGTAGTAGGTTGTCCGGACATAAAACTCGAGTTATCTGAAAGAACACGACCATGTAGCATAATTTGCAGGGTTGTAGATGGTCTATGGTGGACGGATGTTTCTTGGGGGAACCAAGCGTAACCATTGTGTCTGCTGCGATCTACAGTCGTGGTAAGGGCGTAATCCACAGAGCTGTGATAGCTTACGGGTATGGATGTTTCCTGAGGGAATCAGGCGTAACCATCACTACAAGAAAACATTGATTTAGCGTCAAAAATTTAGAAGCGGAAATTTCCGTCGCTAATTTGCGACGGAATTCCATGCGATCTGCAAGAGATAGTTTTTTGTTTTTTCAACTTTTTTATGTTATTTATTACCGTCGTCTGCTGTCATCCCTCACTAAACCGTCGCAAATTGCGTCAAATTACCGACAGAAAATTTCTGCGCTATTTTCCGCTGCAAATTCAGGCAGAATACCGACGAATATTAATCCAAGCAATGCTTCACCAATGATTTTGTGATTTCTTGCAAACTTGTCAATCCGCGTCATCTATACATACAGAATCTGCACCTTTTAACTTATATAATCCAACGATGATTAGTTAGCAATCCATCGTTCACTCTTAAAAAAGTCTGGACCATCAATTAATAATCTAACATTTAGCTAAAATACTTTTCTTAAACCCGATTCCAAATTAAACTTATTTCTTTTATCCTTTCAGTATCTTCGTTTCTGATTTTCCCCAATTCATACCCTTAATTAACGATTTCTCCTTTACCCTAATTCATACGCTTAAGTAATGTCATGAAAACCACCCACCAAATCCGTTCTCCCTATTCCAAATCCTACATGCTCCTCTCACCATCTCAGTGCTCGAGCATGGAAGAAACAAAGAGACGATGGTTGGCTGTAGGTGCTAAAGTGGAAGCGGTTATGTGATTTCAGGTGTCCGAAAGTTGATTTGTTCTGGTTTGCTACTTGGGTAATGATGTCGGCCAAAGGGATGAGGTGAGGTTGGTTTGTGATTTGAAGGTTGTAGGAGAAACTTGTGGTGGTTTGGGTTCTGTTTCTAGTGGTGAAGAAAAATGCTATTTTCCCCAATTTCCTTCCCAAATCGTTCATTCCTAAATCGCTTCTATCATTTCCACATCTCCCTAAATTGCCATTCCCAAAACCACTACTATCATTCCCCCATAATAAGAACCAAAAATCACCAAGTCCCAACAATCTTCTAACTTTTGTTGCTCCGGTTGATCCCGCATCTCATTAAACCGCTGCTGTCGTTCTTCACCAAAATCGTGGATTGGAAATCGAAAATCGGGAAGGCACAGCAGGTATTCACAAGCTTTATTATATATTTTTTATCTTTCATTCCTATGATTCCTGATTTTTCTTTTTAGTAGTGTTTAACCGATGCTTGGGCTCCAACCTGTTTGAATTGAATTTAATTTAAAGGAGTTGTTAGGTAGTTTAAATCGATTATAGCAGAGAACCTATTACCTATATTTAGATGTTAGTCATTCAGTACCGATCGCGTACAAGCCAGATCAAAAATCAAAATTCAGTGAAGATGATTTATTCTTGGTGTTCAGGTTTTAATTCACTAAAATGAATAAATATACAACTTTAGCAAACATGAACATGATGGTTAAATTTTTTAGGTAAACAAAATTGTTGCAAGAAATCAGTTTTTGTATATTCATCACATTCAAATGATAGATCTTTATGAATGTTTTGTGCTGATATACATGATTTGTCAAAATACCTCATTTATAAAATTGTTGCACCTAAATAAAGGCAAATAATAAAATAACTTAGTAGCAAACTGGTTGGGCATTACTATGAGAAGTAAAGGAAAAAGCTTCCATGAGGCAACCATGTAATCTTTAATAACAAATTACAATCTCGATGGGATTGGACCAGAAAATTTGTTGTCTGGCACCTCAAAAAATTAAGGAGCTCCTCCATTGCATGCTTCATTGGGAAACTGGCCTATAAAATTGCTTCCGGACAATTGATGGGAAATCAAGCTTGTTATATTTGATATATCTGGAGGCAAGAACCCAAAAAATTGATTTTCAAATAACGTTAAAAGTGTAAGGCTAGCTAAATTCATGATAGATGTAGGAAGTGAACATAGTGGATATCTGGAGGTAAGGACCCAACAAATTGAACCTTTTAAACTTATCTGGTCATTCTTGAAGACTTGGTTATAAGGTGGCTGTAACGACCCGGGAAAAAGCGACCTTGGTTATCCGATATATAACACCTATCGAACAATCAAAAGTCGAAATTACCGGATAGTCCAAGAAAGAAATTAGAGGGTGAGGATAGATAAGATAGAACTAATAGAATAGAAGAAGAAGAAGACAATCACAACATCAGAGTAACACGAATCTCACAGCGGAACGAATAAAATATAATATACAACATAACTTGAAATCAAAAGCAGTATATGTATACTACAACATTATCAGAGTACAGCACTTACAATACAGCGGAATACACAATAGCTACATAAATCCTGAAGCCTCCTGCTCCAAGCTCTCCAAGCATACCTGTAATCCTGACTACTTGACTGCCCGTACAAATTTGGGCACCCAAGAGTTTAGGGAAAACAAAACAAAATAAACTCTGGGTCAGTCATGGGACTGGTGTGAGTAAACTCAAATCACTTGGTTTAACTTTCCAAAACCCTTTTCAAAAGAATAGATAATCGTAAGACCAATCCACTCATAAATACGGATGGCTTTTACCTTACGATAACCCAAAACATTTTGGGAATCATATATTATCTGATATTATAATAATGTCTAATCACAAGTAATTAAAATCTAGTAGAACGCTTGCATCTCACGCTCTACATATATAGTATACAAATCAAACTCGCGGGCACTTATTGGAGATTGGATTCCAACTTGACAAGGTATGGGACCACCTTCCGAACGTGTATCTCTAGAGGCAAATACACTGGGTTCAACAAGAACATCTTGCAACCCGGCCCACACATGACCGACCACTCATTTCGCTTGAGTGTATCGAATGTATATCACCGACGGTTGGGATCAGCAACCGCCTCCCGAAATGGGACAGCATCGATAGATTTAAGAACAAAAGGAATTTCTCTAGATAGGTGATCATACACCCTACTTCGGAGCGACCGACTTAACCATGTTGCCTGCCCGATTTTTGTCATTTCCCGGTTGGTGAGGCTTGAGGTCATAACGTATCCTTTGACAGATCACACCTCCATTACTTTGAATGCCACATCATCATACCCGCCAAATCACAAATTGATTTCACCAAAAATACCACGGGTATACAGCTAAGAGAAACGAATTCCTCCGCCACCAAACGTAAGTACGTTTGAAGAGATCAACTTACGCGATCCTTTGAATATACTCTGTCAGACATTCGTCCATTCACGTCTGTCCTGGGACTGGACAAACCGAAGGCACTATTCTGTAAACAGGATAGCCCTTGCATAACTCCGTCTTCAATATATTCAGCATACTTGATTCGCAACGCTTATGCCAATACGGAGTGGTTCTCTGGATAATAATCCAACCGGTCTCTCCATATTAACAACGTAAAATGGTCAAAACTTTGATAGTCGGTGATTTAACTATCAAATAAAACATGTCGGTGTGCAAACAACGATATTATTTCCCGAAGGAAATTCTATCGAACAATCCTCACTTCGTCCATTCGTTCATTCATTTCCCTTTTCCTGTTATTTAACATTACTTATTTACTATATTTAGAAAATATACGTTATTAACCTTGGAAAACATTTCCATTCCTTGTGTTTTTCTATATTCAGAAAACATTTCTGATCTTCTTTGGAAAACATTCCCAAATCCCCTTAACTAGTTTTAAACAGATGTTTGAATAAACATCACTCTGCCAAATCTCCTTCATTTGGTTTCCACTTAACCACTTTCCACTATCGAACCTTAACCATTTCTTAGTTAAAAACGAAGTCAATCAAGTTGGGGTATAATTACCTCTCAGACCTTAACTGAACGACATTTCTAACTTCGAAATAGACAAAGTTCCTCCTTCTAAAACTTTAACACTTCTTTACGACCTTCTCAGATTCTATTCACGAGTCCGCTTCTCGTACAGTAAGCACTTGATTATACAATAGTGTTATAATTCCCTGCATCCGAATATAATAACTTTATTACGACTTTGATTCTCTATCTCGAATGAATAATCGAACAACGAACTTATCAACTCCTATTGGGTTAATGCTAATCTATAACCTTTATTCTATTAACTCTTACTGGGTTAACTCTTATTCTATTAACCTAGTTTGATTAACTCAACTTGACCAACTTACTTGATCAACTCAACTTGGCTTAATTAACTCGACTTATCTAACTCCACTTATTTAACTCGACTTATCTGACTCAATTTTCCTAACTCCTGTCGAAAACTAATATTCGATTAACTTATATTCGACTAACTATGTTTGTTCTAACTTTATTTTCGAATATCTAATATTCAATTTAACTCCATTCGCTCGACTCTAGATCGCAGCGATCACAATGGTTACGCCTGATTCCCTCAGGAAACATCCGTCCGCCTTAGGCTATCTGCAGCCCTGCGAATTACGCTAGCAGTCGTGCTCACTGGTAGCTTATCTTAAATGACTACTTCTGTTTAACTCTATCTCGAATAACTAAATTCGAGCAAATCTAATTGAATAACTAATATTCCATCATCCCTCATTCGATTACTATATTTGGATAACTCTAGTTCGATTAGACTCTAACTGATTAACTCTCATTGGTTAACTCTAATTGGTTAACTCTAACTAACTAACTCTAAATGTTTACTCCAACGGTTTAACTCTACGGTTTAACCCTAACGGTTTAACTCTAACAGTTCAACTCTAATAGTTTAACTCTAACGGTTGATCTCAATCAATTTGTTCTATTGGATTAACTCTATTGGATTAACTCTCTTGGATCAACTCATTTCGAATAACAATTATTCAATAAACTCCCTTTCGAATAAACTGATATTCGATAGCTTTACTTCGAATAACTCTTATTCGATAAATTCTCTTTCATACCTATACAGTTTCAAATATCGATGTGGAAATCGATTTTTACTTCTCTATATAAGTCTTGACTTATATACTCTATTTACCCAAAGATAAATAACTAAATTAATTTATAAAACTTTATTTATAAATCAACCTTCTCACTTTATCTGTTAAAACAGATCTTTCTAAAATATTCACTTTGAATTCATGACCTGTTTACCCGTGTGCGAAGCACGGGTCGAAACTCTTCCTAGTGTAAAATTCTCCTTTATTACACTTTTATCCATTTCCAAGTACTTCAATATTCTATTTATTTTCTAAATAAATAATTCCTTTTATAACTCAGTTTATTTCTCTAGATAAATATTTCCTTTTAATCTATTTGTAAACGTTTTTACAAATATTTTCTTTCTAATTCCATTTGTAAATGTTTTACAAATGTTTTCCTTTTTATCGCTATTTGCACTGGTTTTACAAACATTTTCTTTTCTATTTTATTTGTAAATGTTTTACAAACAATTTCCCTTCTCTATTTGTTTTACAAATATTTTTCCTTTATTGCTTTGATTTTATAAAATGATTTCTTTTATAAAACCCTTTTTCCTTTCATATATAAAATCCGTTGATTTTATATAAATAATCTATTTTCAAAATATACTTTGAAAATCTCCCTTTTCACTTTTCAGTATCACTTATGGCGTAAAAATATCAAATCAAAATGATCGGTCATCATCCAACACACAGAATCAATAACGAATGATATAACACATCATATATCAAAATATATGAAAAATGGTAAATAAATGTTGAGGAACCCAGTTGGGTCCCTCCGACCTGTTTCCCTGCATCCACAGATGTCAGTCAACATAAATAACATGAGTATAAAATATTCTGATAAACAGAATCAATATTTCGATACGATTTATATATATCGTTATCGAAATATTCAATCAACTGACTAGCAGTTCAATCAAACAGCCAATACATAGCAATTCAACCAATATTTATCAATTCTAAAAATACTTTAGAGAAATAAAAAATGTTCAGAGTTAGTGAGATTTACTCACATTGGTCGGAGATCGTTAAATAACGATTATTCGTCCATCGATTCAGATCGGACAGTTTATCTTGCAATAAATTGTAACGGCTCGGATGGACTTCCAGTCAGTCTCAGTGCGTAGCCACCGTCCATACGATCCCAACGGATCCGACCGTTCGAAATTCTGACTATGTATGACCAAGTTATTCAATGCACAAGTTCATACTCTTATTTAAAATAAATTAAAACTAGACTTCTAATTTTTAGTTGGGCTTACTCTTTAATTAAGGCCCATCCAACCTTGAATAGCCCAGACCCCCGTTACCCTCCTTCTTCCTCTTCTTTGAATGCACGCCACTCATTTTTACTCAGCCATTACCGTATGTTTTCAGCCCCAACTCCTCCATCTCTCACTCGAAACCCCAAAAGAAAATCACCACATCCCTTCTCGTCGCGAGAGCTTCACGGCCATCACCTCCTTTACCAACTCGTCGGCCTCCCCTGAAACGCGACTTCGACCCCTTCGCAGCTATCCCACCATCAGGTGCGACCTCGAGCATCACCGAAACCAACCAAAATACTACATCCCTCTCCAATTTCCCCCCTCAACTCCAATCTAGGCTCGGAAACATTAATCGATGCTCCAACCTTTTGATTTCACAAACCCTAATCCGCTGTGAAGAAAGCCAGTGAACGGGAACATCACCGAACCCCTCAAGCCTGAATCGCACCACACAAAAATGGTATCAAAACGAAGAGAAACACTTAAGGAACCCATAAATATAAATATTATGATTTATAGAATTTAATTGGAATTGTTTTGGATTTTATAAATTGGATTTTCTCACGTTGGAGGAAGAATTGTGGCGGCGGAAAAGTTTTGCTGACCAGAGGAAATTATGTTTAGGGTTTAGGGTGATATGGCATTATATAGGATAGGAAATATATTTTTTATTCGATTTTTATATTTTATTTTTAAGCATACGCTGTTTTCATGTGTCCTCTAAAATTCCTGTGACCACACACGATACCCAAAAATCACGAAACTGGACATGCACTTTCAGCTCGACACTACGGACCCAACGAAACTTGTTTCGTCAAATTCCGACTCCGTTTGCTCACACAGCGTATTTTTAACGGTAAAAAATTAACTGTTTTTCACTCTAAAAATCCGTACGGCCACATACGGATTCTAAAAATCACGAAACTTGAAAACTAACAATAATTTGACATTGTGGATCCAACAAAATTAGTTTCGTTGAAATCCGACTTCGTTTGCAAAAGTGGCTATTTTTAAAGCCCTAAATAGCCCCTTTAAATAAATAAATATATTTAAAAACATTTAAATTTAATAATTAAAAATAAATATTATCGTATATATCCACAATAATTATCCATACAGCTCCAGAGAAATACGTGTGGGTTTTCAATTCGATATTCCACCAACAGAGTTATATCGATATGCGATTTATATTTAAATCCTTATATAAAATTAAATAAACCATTTGGGTTTTAGGGCGCTGTTTTTCTGAAAATTTAATTTGGACATAACTAAAAATCTACATGACGAAATCTCGATTTTTCTCTTCCACTAGAAAGATATACCCCACCAGCTCCACACGTTTCTTGTTTCACAGAAATCCGAGTTAAAACGAACCCTGTATATCCAGTTGAAGTTCGAATCGCCAAATAGCGAACTGCAGCGCCATTTCGAGCTATATTATAATTATAATATAAATTATACGTTCAAATGGCGTTTATAAATATATTCGTCAATATAATTCAATATAAACTGAATTATATATATATTTTATATTGCCCATTCACACAATACTGTGAATTCCACTATTTCTAACTATTTCAGAAATAAATATATTATTATATTATTTAATTTAATTAAATATTCACTATAATTCAATTCAACGACCCTTAAATTTTCTAAATCACTATTCAAAAAATTAAATAAATTAATCATTCTGTTGCGGAAAATGCGGGTCGTTACATTCTTCCCCCCTTAAAATAATTTCGTCCTCGAAATTGCTAAGGTAGAGAACACCCCTATTAACTAGTTTCGAATTATTCGTTTACTTCTTAAATTTCAGTTTCAACTGAATTTATTTATTTCAATTAAATTATTACTTCATTTCTATAAACGAAATTTTCCAAAACTCCTGAAAATTTTCTAACACCCGAAATTTCCAAAAAATTTCGCCAGCACCTCCTTTGTACCGGGAGCATCGGGAAAATCCCCAAACCGCCACACAGGCCTCTCCAATCCAAAAGAAAATCAAACAACCAAGCGGCTTGCCAATTCGGCTCATCAAAATCTCATCAAACTCATATGAATATAAATGTGTACCTTTTGTCGGGCATTCCTTATATTACTTCCATCTGCTGCCAATCCAACATACCCAACTGTCATCCCAGCCAAACTCAAATCACTTTTATCTTCAACACACCCATTCGCTTATCCAAGCAAAATTCCAACCAAACTGCAATTCCAATCTCAAATTCGAAATTATTACTCAACAATTCATTTCTATTCCAGATTACTCTAATCCAGTCCAATTCTACTTGATACCATTCTATTTCAATTCAATTCAATTACCGCTGAACTGGTTCAATTTCAATTTCAAATTTGCTTTCACAAATTTCTATTAAATTTGTGTTTATTTCAAATAATCTATTTCTGGGAGTTTTAAATGGCTTGGCCTTTTCCAAAAATCAAATTATCCATTTGGAATATCAAAACATCTTGTTTTTTCAAAACAATTCAAAAACAAAATCTTTGGTAGTAATCCGTCACTTACAAACTCGAAAATGAACACCGATGATGTCCGGATCAACATCGGAATCTATTTTCCAGCTATTGAAGTGAGTTCAATACTATGTCACTTTCAAAATCATTTCTAAACATTTTCATTTTGAAATTCATTTCAAGATATTCCTTTTCAATGCTTGTAACAAATTTAAAATCTCCCAGGATTTTAAAATTCACATATATTCAATTTAATTCCATTTACACCGCTTATTCAAATTTTAGCAATTTTAATTCCAATTCTGAACTTAAATTCAGATTTAATTCATCTGATTTCATATATTTCACTTATATGAATTTTGGTTTGTTATTTACATAACCATTCCACATTTTATAATCTTATTCGATTATAATCACAACCAACACATTCAATATACTATAATAATTTCAAATATCTATACTTTGCTTATATCAAAATATAATTTGGGTAAAATTATTTCATTCACCCTTTTCCAAAACATATTGTGTCGATTCATCGTATTAAAGCGTTTAGAAACCCCTATCGATACAGTGGATCAAACTGATCGACCAGAATTCATAAACAACTCAACCAATAAATCTCCACAATATAAAATCATTTTATATCAAACAACAAATACGTTCACTCGTATATATACGCTCAAACTCAGTCTAGGGTATTACTAACCCCATCTCTACTGAATCACGCCACAGAGCCAAGGTAATACTTAACCTTCAGCTCTGATACCACTGTAACGACCCGGGAAAAAGCGAACTTGGTTATCCGATATATAACACCTATCGAACAATCAAAAGTCGAAATTACCGGATAGTCCAAGAAAGAAATTAGAGGGTGAGGATAGATAAGATAGAACTAATAGAATAGAAGAAGAAGAAGACAATCACAACATCAGAGTAACACGAATCTCACAGCGGAACGAATAAAATATAATATACAACATAACTTGAAATCAAAAGCAGTATATGTATACTACAACATTATCAGAGTACAGCACTTACAATACAGCGGAATACACAATAGCTACATAAATCCTGAAGCCTCCTGCTCCAAGCTCTCCAAGCATACCTGTAATCCTGACTACTTGACTGCCCGTACAAATTTGGGCACCCAAGAGTTTAGGGAAAACAAAACAAAATAAACTCTGGGTCAGTCATGGGACTGGTGTGAGTAAACTCAAATCACTTGGTTTAACTTTCCAAAACCCTTTTCAAAAGAATAGATAATCGTAAGACCAATCCACTCATAAATACGGATGGCTTTTACCTTACGATAACCCAAAACATTTTGGGAATCATATATTATCTGATATTATAATAATGTCTAATCACAAGTAATTAAAATCTAGTAGAACGCTTGCATCTCACGCTCTACATATATAGTATACAAATCAAACTCGCGGGCACTTATTGGAGATTGGATTCCAACTTGACAAGGTATGGGACCACCTTCCGAACGTGTATCTCTAGAGGCAAATACACTGGGTTCAACAAGAACATCTTGCAACCCGGCCCACACATGACCGACCACTCATTTCGCTTGAGTGTATCGAATGTATATCACCGACGGTTGGGATCAGCAACCGCCTCCCGAAATGGGACAGCATCGATAGATTTAAGAACAAAAGGAATTTCTCTAGATAGGTGATCATACACCCTACTTCGGAGCGACCGACTTAACCATGTTGCCTGCCCGATTTTTGTCATTTCCCGGTTGGTGAGGCTTGAGGTCATAACGTATCCTTTGACAGATCACACCTCCATTACTTTGAATGCCACATCATCATACCCGCCAAATCACAAATTGATTTCACCAAAAATACCACGGGTATACAGCTAAGAGAAACGAATTCCTCCGCCACCAAACGTAAGTACGTTTGAAGAGATCAACTTACGCGATCCTTTGAATATACTCTGTCAGACATTCGTCCATTCACGTCTGTCCTGGGACTGGACAAACCGAAGGCACTATTCTGTAAACAGGATAGCCCTTGCATAACTCCGTCTTCAATATATTCAGCATACTTGATTCGCAACGCTTATGCCAATACGGAGTGGTTCTCTGGATAATAATCCAACCGGTCTCTCCATATTAACAACGTAAAATGGTCAAAACTTTGATAGTCGGTGATTTAACTATCAAATAAAACATGTCGGTGTGCAAACAACGATATTATTTCCCGAAGGAAATTCTATCGAACAATCCTCACTTCGTCCATTCGTTCATTCATTTCCCTTTTCCTGTTATTTAACATTACTTATTTACTATATTTAGAAAATATACGTTATTAACCTTGGAAAACATTTCCATTCCTTGTGTTTTTCTATATTCAGAAAACATTTCTGATCTTCTTTGGAAAACATTCCCAAATCCCCTTAACTAGTTTTAAACAGATGTTTGAATAAACATCACTCTGCCAAATCTCCTTCATTTGGTTTCCACTTAACCACTTTCCACTATCGAACCTTAACCATTTCTTAGTTAAAAACGAAGTCAATCAAGTTGGGGTATAATTACCTCTCAGACCTTAACTGAACGACATTTCTAACTTCGAAATAGACAAAGTTCCTCCTTCTAAAACTTTAACACTTCTTTACGACCTTCTCAGATTCTATTCACGAGTCCGCTTCTCGTACAGTAAGCACTTGATTATACAATAGTGTTATAATTCCCTGCATCCGAATATAATAACTTTATTACGACTTTGATTCTCTATCTCGAATGAATAATCGAACAACGAACTTATCAACTCCTATTGGGTTAATGCTAATCTATAACCTTTATTCTATTAACTCTTACTGGGTTAACTCTTATTCTATTAACCTAGTTTGATTAACTCAACTTGACCAACTTACTTGATCAACTCAACTTGGCTTAATTAACTCGACTTATCTAACTCCACTTATTTAACTCGACTTATCTGACTCAATTTTCCTAACTCCTGTCGAAAACTAATATTCGATTAACTTATATTCGACTAACTATGTTTGTTCTAACTTTATTTTCGAATATCTAATATTCAATTTAACTCCATTCGCTCGACTCTAGATCGCAGCGATCACAATGGTTACGCCTGATTCCCTCAGGAAACATCCGTCCGCCTTAGGCTATCTGCAGCCCTGCGAATTACGCTAGCAGTCGTGCTCACTGGTAGCTTATCTTAAATGACTACTTCTGTTTAACTCTATCTCGAATAACTAAATTCGAGCAAATCTAATTGAATAACTAATATTCCATCATCCCTCATTCGATTACTATATTTGGATAACTCTAGTTCGATTAGACTCTAACTGATTAACTCTCATTGGTTAACTCTAATTGGTTAACTCTAACTAACTAACTCTAAATGTTTACTCCAACGGTTTAACTCTACGGTTTAACCCTAACGGTTTAACTCTAACAGTTCAACTCTAATAGTTTAACTCTAACGGTTGATCTCAATCAATTTGTTCTATTGGATTAACTCTATTGGATTAACTCTCTTGGATCAACTCATTTCGAATAACAATTATTCAATAAACTCCCTTTCGAATAAACTGATATTCGATAGCTTTACTTCGAATAACTCTTATTCGATAAATTCTCTTTCATACCTATACAGTTTCAAATATCGATGTGGAAATCGATTTTTACTTCTCTATATAAGTCTTGACTTATATACTCTATTTACCCAAAGATAAATAACTAAATTAATTTATAAAACTTTATTTATAAATCAACCTTCTCACTTTATCTGTTAAAACAGATCTTTCTAAAATATTCACTTTGAATTCATGACCTGTTTACCCGTGTGCGAAGCACGGGTCGAAACTCTTCCTAGTGTAAAATTCTCCTTTATTACACTTTTATCCATTTCCAAGTACTTCAATATTCTATTTATTTTCTAAATAAATAATTCCTTTTATAACTCAGTTTATTTCTCTAGATAAATATTTCCTTTTAATCTATTTGTAAACGTTTTTACAAATATTTTCTTTCTAATTCCATTTGTAAATGTTTTACAAATGTTTTCCTTTTTATCGCTATTTGCACTGGTTTTACAAACATTTTCTTTTCTATTTTATTTGTAAATGTTTTACAAACAATTTCCCTTCTCTATTTGTTTTACAAATATTTTTCCTTTATTGCTTTGATTTTATAAAATGATTTCTTTTATAAAACCCTTTTTCCTTTCATATATAAAATCCGTTGATTTTATATAAATAATCTATTTTCAAAATATACTTTGAAAATCTCCCTTTTCACTTTTCAGTATCACTTATGGCGTAAAAATATCAAATCAAAATGATCGGTCATCATCCAACACACAGAATCAATAACGAATGATATAACACATCATATATCAAAATATATGAAAAATGGTAAATAAATGTTGAGGAACCCAGTTGGGTCCCTCCGACCTGTTTCCCTGCATCCACAGATGTCAGTCAACATAAATAACATGAGTATAAAATATTCTGATAAACAGAATCAATATTTCGATACGATTTATATATATCGTTATCGAAATATTCAATCAACTGACTAGCAGTTCAATCAAACAGCCAATACATAGCAATTCAACCAATATTTATCAATTCTAAAAATACTTTAGAGAAATAAAAAATGTTCAGAGTTAGTGAGATTTACTCACATTGGTCGGAGATCGTTAAATAACGATTATTCGTCCATCGATTCAGATCGGACAGTTTATCTTGCAATAAATTGTAACGGCTCGGATGGACTTCCAGTCAGTCTCAGTGCGTAGCCACCGTCCATACGATCCCAACGGATCCGACCGTTCGAAATTCTGACTATGTATGACCAAGTTATTCAATGCACAAGTTCATACTCTTATTTAAAATAAATTAAAACTAGACTTCTAATTTTTAGTTGGGCTTACTCTTTAATTAAGGCCCATCCAACCTTGAATAGCCCAGACCCCCGTTACCCTCCTTCTTCCTCTTCTTTGAATGCACGCCACTCATTTTTACTCAGCCATTACCGTATGTTTTCAGCCCCAACTCCTCCATCTCTCACTCGAAACCCCAAAAGAAAATCACCACATCCCTTCTCGTCGCGAGAGCTTCACGGCCATCACCTCCTTTACCAACTCGTCGGCCTCCCCTGAAACGCGACTTCGACCCCTTCGCAGCTATCCCACCATCAGGTGCGACCTCGAGCATCACCGAAACCAACCAAAATACTACATCCCTCTCCAATTTCCCCCCTCAACTCCAATCTAGGCTCGGAAACATTAATCGATGCTCCAACCTTTTGATTTCACAAACCCTAATCCGCTGTGAAGAAAGCCAGTGAACGGGAACATCACCGAACCCCTCAAGCCTGAATCGCACCACACAAAAATGGTATCAAAACGAAGAGAAACACTTAAGGAACCCATAAATATAAATATTATGATTTATAGAATTTAATTGGAATTGTTTTGGATTTTATAAATTGGATTTTCTCACGTTGGAGGAAGAATTGTGGCGGCGGAAAAGTTTTGCTGACCAGAGGAAATTATGTTTAGGGTTTAGGGTGATATGGCATTATATAGGATAGGAAATATATTTTTTATTCGATTTTTATATTTTATTTTTAAGCATACGCTGTTTTCATGTGTCCTCTAAAATTCCTGTGACCACACACGATACCCAAAAATCACGAAACTGGACATGCACTTTCAGCTCGACACTACGGACCCAACGAAACTTGTTTCGTCAAATTCCGACTCCGTTTGCTCACACAGCGTATTTTTAACGGTCAAAAATTAACTGTTTTTCACTCTAAAAATCCGTACGGCCACATACGGATTCTAAAAATCACGAAACTTGAAAACTAACAATAATTTGACATTGTGGATCCAACAAAATTAGTTTCGTTGAAATCCGACTTCGTTTGCAAAAGTGGCTATTTTTAAAGCCCTAAATAGCCCCTTTAAATAAATAAATATATTTAAAAACATTTAAATTTAATAATTAAAAATAAATATTATCGTATATATCCACAATAATTATCCATACAGCTCCAGAGAAATACGTGTGGGTTTTCAATTCGATATTCCACCAACAGAGTTATATCGATATGCGATTTATATTTAAATCCTTATATAAAATTAAATAAACCATTTGGGTTTTAGGGCGCTGTTTTTCTGAAAATTTAATTTGGACATAACTAAAAATCTACATGACGAAATCTCGATTTTTCTCTTCCACTAGAAAGATATACCCCACCAGCTCCACACGTTTCTTGTTTCACAGAAATCCGAGTTAAAACGAACCCTGTATATCCAGTTGAAGTTCGAATCGCCAAATAGCGAACTGCAGCGCCATTTCGAGCTATATTATAATTATAATATAAATTATACGTTCAAATGGCGTTTATAAATATATTCGTCAATATAATTCAATATAAACTGAATTATATATATATTTTATATTGCCCATTCACACAATACTGTGAATTCCACTATTTCTAACTATTTCAGAAATAAATATATTATTATATTATTTAATTTAATTAAATATTCACTATAATTCAATTCAACGACCCTTAAATTTTCTAAATCACTATTCAAAAAATTAAATAAATTAATCATTCTGTTGCGGAAAATGCGGGTCGTTACAGTGGCTTTAGGTTGTCACAGGTATTCTTTTGCAGCTCTTTGTAAATTGGTATGCTGCTCCTCATAGAATACTAATGAAATTGCTTCTTGACAGCAACATAGTACACTTACAACTTTTAGTTATAATAAAGTTATATTGGATTTGCAACCTATTCATTCATTAGTAATGCAACTTGCTACATTATTTCAGTAATTCAGTACTTTTGCAAAGAAATTATTATAGTGGATATTTGATTATAAGCTTGGAACTGATATGCCACTTAGGCGTAATTTTGTACAAATCTCGAGTGGGTTACGGTTAGTTGGTAGGGAAATTGCTTTTTAAATTTCCTCCATAGTCATTCTCATAATTTTTTTGATAAGTAAAGAGTGGGTTAACCATGTTTGTATTAAAGCTTCATTTATAAATCCATGTTCTTTAATTGGGCTTCCACACAACATAGATATTGATTTTTAACAAGTACAAAAATTTTGATGCAAAGAAAAATAACATTGTTTTGGTACATTATCTTCTCATTCCAATTGCTGTTTGGATTTAACAATTAGTAGTTTTTCTATCATTTTGTTTTGAACGGTAGAATAATCCATGTAACTTGACTACTATGTGTACATAGTAATTAAGCTTGATTTTTATTCAAATTTTCCGAATATTGACATTTACTTTATTTTTCTGTCCTACATGATTGAGAAAAAAAATGTTTGACATGCATGTTTACTACTTTTTCAGTTACCATCTCACCATGTTGGCGTTATAAGGGAAAGCAACAACTAATAGTCCTTAAACATATATACCAATTTTGGTTAACCATATTATGCTACAAGTAATAGTTTCTTTCTTGTCTACCCTATATTCGCATATATCTTATTCCTTTTAAATGATATTTTATAGTATTCCAAATATTCTTTATTTCGTTTACTTCCTATTACATTTACTTGCTGTTTTATTAAGGTTTTTATCGTTTAATATTTAAAAGTTGCCTTATACAGAATATAGGTGCTAGAATTTATTATGTTATGTTCCTCAACGAAATGGATTTTTATTTTCATAACAGTAATATAATTTTAATAATACATTTTTATATGTGGCATGACTTATTTTCATTTTTCACCATATTGCCAAAATTGGATAGTTGCATAACAATTAACCACTTGAATAATTTAATATTTAGAACTGCCAAGAGGAATATGATTTAATACCTGTTTGCGTATTTATGGATATGGTTATTCAATTACTTATATGTCAACAACAACAAATTTTTTTTTGGCTGATACCTCATCTGGAAGTAATATTAACTTTTTATGACTGTATTTTTATTTCCTTCAGTTATCTATGCCTACTGAGTTCAACTTAGAAAAGATTTTCTAATCAATGTTTTTTCCTGAATATATTTTAATAATTCCATATGAATATATCATTTTGTTGTCCTTCATACTAAATTTTAGAACTTGTGTCCTTTAGTCTAAAATATTCCCAAATTTTTTGTTCAGCCTAATTCCCTTTTATGGATTGATAAACTATTTTAGTTATTTAGCTATCATTTTCTTATTTTGTTTTAGTTACTCAATTACAGGTAACAACAGTAATTGCTTACGGACTATTAATTTATGCTTACAACCCATCTTATACATATAAATATCCATATATATATATAGTCCTTTCCATCCATTAATTCATCATCTATCAATCATGATTTTGGTTGAATTAACCTTAGTTGCAAATTGCTATTCATATCATATTACATGGATTATGAATCTGAATAATTTATTTCCATAAAGGCACCCAGTCTTGCAAGCTATATTTTTGTATGGTTTTTTGATTGATCATTTCATTATGTTTGAGTAATCAAAAATTGAATAAGAATAGATGTCAAGTTGGAAATCAGCCATTTTATTTGGATTTTAAATGTGAGTGTTCCTTCTTTAATAGCTGTTGAAAAATAACTTTTTTTCTTACTACTACTATTACCGCACAACGGTGGGAAAACCCGACCATTAAGTTGTCTAATATCACCAAAAAAATGCTATTAACTATATTTTTAAACAAAAAATTAATGAAAAATTCAATGTGTTAGTTTAAAAAATGATAATTAGTGCTAGTATGTAAAATCTATTAATTAATATGTTTTGACTCATTACCACTTTTATATAATGAAGTGATAAATCAAACAAATATTTGCTTACAACACATCACTATATTTGTAAATTGTCAGTTAAAGAACATAAATAATGCAATAGTAAGTAATAAATAGATCACATATCAATGAAGTATATTATTAAAATAGATACCTAAAAATAGCATTGTTGATTGTAGAAACTAAAATTCTGAAATAACTAAACTAACATTGCAGAAATAAATAAATAATTAAACTGAAGAATATGTCATTCTTGATATTTCTTCCAACAAAAAATTTGTTTCAGCTGAGTAATCAATAATGGACTGTGACATAACAGTGATTTTTTGCTTCTTCTCGTTCATGTAATCAATTTGAGCAACGCCAAGCTTGAAAAGACGAGGTATCCATAGCAACTCCTTCAGCTTTTGTTCATATACATCCTCGCCTTCTTCATTCTTAATTTTGCAAAGATCATCAGCACTGCAACCTATAATTTCCTCTGCTATTTCAGTGAAAGCGGTAATCCATGCTTCATCAGTTGTATCTTTAATTTTCATTAACATTATATATCTGCATTAAAAAAAGCATGTTATTGCATATATTAACACTTGGTATAATACTTAATTATATATGTGTGTGTGTATATATATATATATATATATGTATTTACCTAAAAACACAAGTACTTTCACTATGTTGGCATGCTTCGCACCAATAGCTTGATTCAATAGCTTGTATAACCTTTTTGTTGCACTTTTTACAAGCTTCGTACCATAGTTTTTGACTTTTAATGTAAGTTATGTACGCGAGTACGCTGAAGAATACAGACTGCATATTGAAAAATAACAATCAACATATATAAAATTATTAGTTTACAATATAATTTGAAAAAAGGAGGACTAACCTTGTCCTTACCCAATGTCGAGTTGCTTGTTATTTGAGAAAATATTACTTTATCGTAAATAGTAGGGGATATTTTCACATTTTTTCCCTCTTGATTGTACCAACATCTGAGATTTATAACTTCTAAAATGTTCGGATTTATGGCTACATTGGTTTTACTCAACGTCGATAAAGATAAACCTATGACAACATCAAATAATATTTAAATTTGATGGATAAAATAATATTTAAAAATGGTGACATGATAAAATATTAAACATTTTTACCTTCAAAATCTTCAACTTTTGCATTTTTAATAGCCATTATAGGAGTTTCATCAACAATTTCCACCAATTCAGAACCTACTCCCGTAGCAAGCTCTCCCCAAAATGTTACATTCGCAGTTTTGGTTCTGCAATTTAAATCTAATCATTAATATTTCAATTTTGAAAAAACAAAAAGTGTAATATGTTTACTTACGAATCATCCACAAGAAGTACATCCCGTTTTAGAAGGGTCTCACTGTTTTCTCTTCAATATTTTTTAATTGGTGAGACACTTTGAACAAGCCCAAGTATATCTAAAAAGGCACTTATGATAAGAAAACACACGATAAGATTTTCAAATTTAATAATGTAAATGCATTACCTATTAATTTCTTTTTTGGAAGGTATTTTTGAAGTTGATTAATCTTTACAAAATTATATATAACCTTCGGTATAGAGAAGCTCGCGTCATGCACCATTTCAACTGATGAGTAATCATTTAAAATAATCTCATAATTATTTTTTATGGTGCTGAAATCTTTATTTGCCGGTCTAACAGTTCCTTTTGAAATGTAATAAATCTTTTCACATTCAAATATAGGATAAAACTTGTTTGCAGCTTTGTTAAACATCGTTGCTTGAACATGGGCACCCTGTTAATTTTTTTTTAAAAGCAAGCAATGTAATAACATTTTAATAATAGTATTGCAAAAGAAAACAAAAGTACAATAATTAAGTTAAAAAAAAAGTTTACATTTTCATCCGTAAGTTCTACGCTAAACACGCATCCTTCCTCCCTAATATTTTTGTAAGATCTCAAATTGCTTTTGTTTGTTACTCGAACTTTGATCGTCCAACTGCTTTGGTAAGGATTCAGTAATGCAACATGAGTGATATTTCCCGACATATCCATTTGGCCGATAGAGCTGGCATAAATCCTAATCATATACAAATTATTAGATTATGACTTCTATGTAAAGCTAGAACAAATTAATATATATCATAATCAAGTATTAGTATCAAAAAGAAACTAAAAATATGAACAAGCTCAAGTAAATAGCATCATAAGTTTCAAAGCAAGTAGTGTCACAAGTATTTATAGATGAGATATTATGAATCGTAGAGGATGTATTGATTAAGAAAGAAGCTATAACTTTCATGTAAATAGAATAAATTCAAACGGTATCACACTGCACTATAATTTTCATTAATTCCTCACTTCAATTAGGTAAGGAACAATTTCAATACATATACACTACACTGAGAAAGCCTACTTAAACATTGCAATCTGCATAAAGTGAAAAATAAATGCAAAAGGAAATAAAATATAATTAAACTCATGCTTAAATGCAAGAGACTGTAGTGTATATATGTACAGGGACAAGATGACAATGCAACATATAAACATCACTTTATCATAAATGGCTTTATATCCTTGTTATGAGTCATCAGCTGAAATTATATTCTTGCATATTTGACAGTTTTTAAATTATTATCTTAAATCACACAAACTTAAATATTAATATTGAAACAATGCAATACAGATGAAGCAAAGAACATTAATCATAATTAATGAATTTAACACACCATAGAATGAATTCAGAACTATAATCAATCATAACAAATTTAAAAATAAAATGATATACAACAAGTTTTAATATTAGAATTTGCAAGGAATGTTAGATTTTTAGAGGATGCAAAAAGATTGAAATATGCCCTTAAGAATGTAAAGTTGTTTTTGAGGACTAAGAGTAGATGTTAAGCATTAAGCATGAAGAAGACCGCAATTGCAATCATAAAGATAACCTGAAGTAGATGTTAGTAGTTGCAATGCGATTGAGAGTATAAAGTAGAATGAAACTGAGAGTAGAGTAATAGAAAATGTTGTGATGAAAGAGTGATTAAAGTGTGAACAAACTCTTTGGTATTTGTAGGACCAATGGCACTTTTTTTTTTGAGTTTTCCACAAAGCGAACTTATTCGAAAACTTAAATGAAATTTTAGTTAGTTATGTTACAAAATCTAATGTAAATTTTATTCTTTTACTTACATCATACATTTAATGTTAAATTGTTAAATGTCACGAATATGTTGTAAATTAAATAGTAATATTATTCCGCATACCATTTAGTTAGTAATGTTACTATTTAAATAGTAACGTTAAATGATATGTTATAAATTAAATATGGTATCGTTAAATGGTATGTTGTTAATTTTATTCTGCATGCCATTTAATTGATTATTACACAAAACGTTAAATGGCACGAATATTGAATGTAAATAATGAGCATAGAAACTTAAATGTAGATTGATATGTTACAAAATAATTACATACTTGTAAAATAATGATTCACTGCCCAAAACTGAAAGCCACGATCAATTGTCAAGACAATTGATGGAAAATAAGATTTATTAAGATTTGAAACTGGTAATACCATTGAAACTTTGCAAAAATATAAATATTAATCCAGAAGTAAAAAAGGGAAAATATAATGTGTCCATGTAGACCATTGGAGCCCTAAAAATGGAAATACTAATGAGTATTAATTATTCAGAAAGTTTATAAACCAAAAGCATACTATTTATCATTTTGCACCGGAAACAATTGAAATATCAAAAGGGAGACAAATCATTAGTATCTATATATTTCTAGAATTGGTGAATATTTATTTGGATAAACTGAATCAATTTATCGGATGGGTGAAAATTATGGAGAAAAGGTTTCAATTAAAATACTATTTATGATGAAAAGACATGAAAAGGGTAATAACCAAAAGTTAAATCAATTTACATAAAGAAAAATCATTCTAGCCGTGGCAAGATTTTTATTTTGGATAGACAGATAATCAAAATAAATTATTTTCAAGTTTGTGACAAACTACATATGTAAACTACCATAATTAAGCATCTGTTAGATCTAGTATATATCAATACAACTACAACAAACCAATTTAATTCAAACGACTGATTCTTCCAATGTGTACCAAAAAATCCTTTACACTCACCTTACAAAATGAGATCCCTTTTCATTAATGTTTTTTTAATGTATAACATTTTTTTGTGGCAAAAATGAGCAGGAGATATATAGAAAATATTGCTTCTGTTAACTAATGTAATTCAAATCGTGATATAGTAACAAAAGTATGGACAAGTCTTAAAAATTTATTTGCAAAAAATGCAAACAATTGTGAGAATTTTGATAAAAGTGAAGGATAATATCATCATATGATTAATATAGTTTCTAACGTTAATAAACTCACCCTGCTGAATGCGGTTCTCTTAAAATCTGTCTCCTCTTAATAATCCCTACAAAGTTTACTGTCACAAACTACATTTGGAGCATTTAGTTATAATATATCTTTTATCAGTACTCGCTGATTAACTCAAACACACATACTTCACCATAAAAATATTTCAGGGGACTCAAACATCTCTTTAGAGTCCTTTCACGTAAAAGATACAATATGCCCATGAATGGAGCTCTTCAAACATCATTTACAAACCGCAGTTAAAGAAACCAGAACAAAATGTTGATAAATTTTGAATGTACAAAATAGTATCTCCAAACAGATGTACTTTTACATTGTTGTTCCTCGAAAGCTCGCTGCTGTTCCCAAAACAAAAATTGAATTGCTGGTTCTTATGAGGAAAATTTAAGCCTGAAGCATCATGGCGCCTATTTTTTTCATGATTTTGAATTGCTCAACTGTGGTTGCCTAGGGAATTTTGCGTTTTTCTTGCAATCCAAGGATAAGAATTTCTTTCTTGCAATCCAAGGATAAGAACTGCTTAATACCTTGTAATTTCATATACTCTCATTTTCCCATATGAAGGCAAAGAATAATTTCATCGACTCACCTACATTATGAATAAAAATGCTAAATAATAATATAGTCGGTGAATTAAAATAAATGTATTATAGGCATAATGTATGAGTCGTTTGACCATGAGTTCTTATTAGGTTATAAATATATCAAAAGAATTGAAGAAAAAATAATTGATTTAATTACCATTTACTCAAGAGACACTTTATGCAACCGTTCTTCCTCTATTAATCCTGAATGTAAGCCTTTGCTTTTCCCAATTTGCGTAAGTCTTTCAAAAGTAAACATAGGGTTGAAAGCAAGATCCTCTAATCTCCTAGTTCGTGATATTGCAACAAAAGTTAAACCAAGACTTTCCCGATCGCCAATATTAATGATTGCTCGATCAAGTGTGAGTCCTTGACTTTTATGTATCGTTATTGCCCAACTTAATACCAAAGGTAATTGAGTTCTCATACATGACGTACCAGAGGAAGTTTTCCAATTTACCGTTTGAGGAATTATTGGAATAATGTTTGTTCCCTCGCGAAATCGACTACCGTGATAATTATCAAAATCCACCATCACTACCAGCGGTTGATCATTAGGAGAGCTTGATGAATGAGAATACACGATATCCACAACAGTACCAATTGCACCATTGACTAACCAATTTTGCACTGAAAGATTTGACTGCAATATCACTCGTGCACCTACTGTGAGATAAACATATTTTTCTAAACCTTTTGCATCATCAGAAGAAGCGTTAGATGTTGTTTCACAATTATTCATTGAAGGAACACGTACAATAGGTTTTCCAAGTTCAATTAGACGATTTCTGTTGTGTTCATTTGCAGCCGCCCTTGTTGAAAAAAGATAAAGAGCGTTCTTAAAAGTTTCTTTAACTTCGTTTGATAGCAATGCCCAATCTCTTGTTTTGAATAGTTTCCAATCGTCTAAAGTAGACGCACCTCTACTTAATCTTTCTAAAGCTTGTCGTAAAAGTAGCTGCTTCTCTCCAGCTTGGCGGAATATATATGATAGTCTTGCACACTTATTGAAACTTGAATATGCAATTCCTCCACGTTGTTGCAAGAGATTTCCACCTTTTAGGTACAATGGACTATAACACACATGAGGCAATTGTCGCATGTCACCAACTAAGACAACCGAAACACCACTGAATAAGTCATTAACTGAAAAAATATCACAGCAACGTAAATTAACATTTGCAATCATTGTTCTACCATGCATGCTATATTCGTCAGTTATAATCAACTTGGTATCTTTAAATTCTTCTTGCATATGACGACATTGCTCTCCTGAAATTTCTTTATAGCATGACTTTCTTTCTGCAGAGATTGAAAGTTCATGATGGATAGTACTGCCGCAAATGTTGAATGCGGCCACTTCGGTTGGAGCCATAATGCTAACCGCTTTACTACTTCCAAAATGAGTAATAATTGTACGAACAATAGCATTTATAAGAGTTGATTTTCCTGTACTAGCTCCACCACATATGATCATTCGATTTGACTGTCCTTGCGATATAGTTCTGTATACTAAATCATTTGCAATTCGTTGATCGTTTGATAACATATCTAAAGGAATGTCAGTACAATTGTTCATAGTTTCATTTGTATACTAAGTAATTGAACTCAAATTGACATGTATAAAGTTACGTTCAACATTTATATTAGGATAGCGTTGAAGTGATTCATTCCAATTATACGAGGTATCAAAATCTCGTAAACCCATTTCTACCTCTCCCCCATCAACAAACAAAGGTCCCATCGATGCTGCAATCATCCATTCCTCTTACTGAATTTCTTCATTATCATTTGCAATACCATCATCAACTTCAACCTCGTCTTCAACAGCATTTGGAAATGCATTAGGTTGAATTAAACCCAAATCAACATATCTTTCAGACCATTTCTCGAAGCTTCCATTTGCTTCATTTAGATTTCGATAATGATGATGCAATAGCACCTATATGTAAAAATTAGCAGTAAGAATAATAATCCAGAGTTGTTTAAATATTTTGAATTATAAAACATGATTAACCGTGTGACATAAAAGTAAGAATATATGATGCTTCGAGAAGAATTCATAAAAAGTAGAAAAGCTAAATTAACAAAGAATACAAATGCAGTGAAAAATGAATACCTGCTGTTCACAAAAAAAGTTCCCATTTATCGCTATGTGGAGAAATTTTACTACTTATATCTGGTATAATTCGAACCACTGCCTCAGTTCGAAGCTTGTGCCAACCTTTATTATAATAGCGATAATTTTTTGCCATATCAAAAAGTGGAATATTTTCATACTCCCTTGGCCGATCATATACCGTGCATTGAAATTAGGATCTGATTCTATTGTATCTTCATCTGTTGTACCATTTCGACGTCGTATGACCGTTGATAACATGCTTTTCTCACTTACTGTAAGTTGCACCATAGTCCTTGATGATCGTATAAGTGGGTAAGACATCAAAAGATGGCATACCTCTTGTGCAGAAATATCTCGTTCTGATATGCTTTTAAGAAGAAGTTTTTTATTGCAGATGTAGAATTTCGACATGGACGATGAATGTTTTCGACTATTGCTCTGAATGTATCTGTGAAGGTCTTTGATACTGGCTCTGCTTTTGCTGCATATTTTCCAATATAATTTACCACTTCATGAACAGATAGGACAAGAGACCAATCTATGTTAGCACGCCAAACTTGAAGGACTTTTCTGTTATGTGAACACACAAAAGGATCATTTCGTTTTGATTGAAATCGGAAATTTTTACTATTCAGAGGATCTTCTATAATTTGAGATCTTGGCAACACGTCAAATGGATAATTAAAGCGACAAGTCATTTGTTTGCTTGTTTTATGTAAATGTAAACAATGATTTCCACATCTAGAATGACACATAACCTAAGTTATCAAGTTTTCATAGTCATCATCATCAGTATCTAAATTTGCATCAAGCGGAACAACTCTTGCACAAGGATGTTCATGTTCATGTAAAGGTTCAATCATATGAGGGTTTGTTGTGCAAACAAGACGATAAAAATACTCGACAATGATATCATTATTAATTAAATTTCCACTATTAAAAGAAGATAGGTCTAGTGCACCGTGCAGCCAAAGAAATCCATGAATATGTCCACTTCCACGATTCTGACATTCAAATCGATACCAATAGTCCATAATAGAAAATTCAGGTGTTAGGAAATCTTTTATGAACATATGAACTCTCGCTTGGAAAAACCACGCAACAACAAGTGGGTTCTCATTTAATAATTGTGCTTTTCTTTTTCTTTTTTCGGCAAGATCCAAATTTTGCAACTCATTTGCTGGATCAAGAAGTTTATAAAGCTCCGGCCATTGCATATCTGCTGAACTCAATGTAAAAAATATAGTAGGTGCTCCTAATTGTTTTACCATAACTGTAAGCTCTTTTAATCTTGCAAACCAATAAGAACGACTTCCACGAATGCCTTTAGAAAAATAAGAAATGCGTTGTGACAACTGCCGATCTCCCGATTTCATTTCACAAATATCTTGGATTGTCAAATTTCCATCTTGGGGATTTTTTTGCACATAAATATTACCAATATCCAGTGCACGCTATTTACTAACAGAATTGTAAGCAAAATAACGAAATCTAGCATCTTTTGCAAATCTTTGATCAGGATATTTCATTAAGTATTGAAAATACTGAAGAGGTCTTATTTTTTTTGGTCGTGCTTGTCTCAAATCGGCATCCCCGAAGGGAAACAATGTTGGAAAAGCCATCGATATATACCCGGAAGTATTAAACTCATCAATAGCATTAGAAGAAATAGGCATTTTAACTACCGTTCCATTATTTTGTTGACTTTCTAGAACGGATAATACACAAGCTTTTTGGTTGGGTTGTACCATATTCGTTATTGCACCCGATGATTCAAATTATTCAATGTCAGTTATTTCATTTTCATATTCTGAAGGCCCTGCTGGATAGGAATTATAGTTATATGTTGGAATGTTTTCTGAATCATCTTGAATATGTGGAAGTGTAGAAGGTACACCGTCTTCAGGTAATTCATTGAGAGATATTTCATTAATGTGTAGATCAACATAAAAAATGTTATGGGTTTTAAGCCAAAGTAGTGCTTGTCTTACGTGTTCACGTCTTACTCGAAACTCCTTGTTTTCATATACTCCACTTCTATTAACAGCTAGGACAACCTATAAATCATCTAGCTTATAAGGGAGAGAAGATGCAATTGCATTGACGCCTTGTGGAAAGTTAATAACATTTCCGTTGTATTTATATTGTTGTCCCTCTAAAGAGATAAACTGACATCACCGGATGAATGCATGCTATAAGTATCTGCTCCAAGCTTGTAAGGCTAGATAATTCAGGTGGAATATGTCCAGGTTCCATTAAATTTTGAGAACTAAACATGGATGGAAGGTCATATTGTGGTCTATCATTGTGACAATCAGTACATGGAGATGAAGAAACAATTAGATCTGGAAAATACCGAGTGCAAGCTTGAAAATATCTCCATTGCATATCTTGGCATGATTTTCTAAATTTGTGTGCATTGGTAATTTTTTCCATTGAAGATGATGATACTGAAGTAGGAAAGGATGATTTTTCCGTGTTTGAATTTTTACGTTGAGCTCTGGTTTGCCTATGTCGTGCAACATCCATGGATTTTTGACGTTGTTGTTCTTTGTTGGTTTCTCTCAAACGTTTAGCTCGCTGCTTAGATACATGTTTTCTATTGTACTTAGCAGTCCTTTCATCACGGTATTCCGACGTAGGGAAGTCTCTGTTTAGGGAATGATTATCATTTACAATTAAATAAAAAATAATATACGAGACAGAATAAGAAAAACAAATTTGTACATTAAAGAAAACATTCGCTAACCATAAAGGAATTAATTTTGAATTTGATAAAAAGACTATCATGTGTGTGTATATACATATAAATTGTGACGACCCCAAACCCCGTACCGACGGAGGTAAGGGTAATCTTTGGAATATAACACATAAACAGATAATAGCAGAACAGAAATAAATAAATACACCAGATAAAGTACAAATAATACACTGGATAAACATAATCATCAGAGTTACATAGTATACAGGATCGTACTTAGTACATATACAGTTCAGCTATACATAAATGTCTACAGCGGAAAACAAACATAATATGTACAATAGGAGCTGAACAGCATAAAAATAGATAAATGATAGAATCCAACTTCAACTCCAGCTATCCAGAAAGAGCCTGCTAAAACCTGAATACAAGGCTACCCGTGTAGAAAAAGGGGCACCCGAGTTTGCAAGTGAAACAAACTACGAGTCAGTCATGGAACTGGTATGAGAAATCTACTTAACACATTATACAATTGGCTAATCACAGGACCACGCCACTTTCGCGGAACGGGTTTACTCCATTGGATTGCCAGTGCTTTAAAACAAGTAATTCTTTTAAACATCGCAATGCTTTTTATAAAAATGAAGCCATTATAAGACTCAGTTCCCATCACACAATGCAACGCAAACCGGAGGATAGAGTTTTACCTTATAATGGCCAAAATATGCTTGATACGAATAAAGCACAAGAATTTGATATTATTACTAGTGTTTACATGTTTCAAAAACAATTTCGAATCATAACTATCAATCATAGACGACATGGGTACCATATATCATGTCGCCATATATATATACAATCAAAACCGCACAGTCACATATTTGGAAATTGGATTTCCGTCATGAACCAAGGCAAAAGATAGTCCTTACCGAATTCGAGACGCTCTAGCCCGTGTCTCAGGTAAGCCTTGGATCGTCAGGGCCGGTCCACTGATGTGCATTATTATGCCTGAACACTACCTTTCCCCACCCTTTGGGGCGTAAATGAGCCAACGAATGACTCCATCGGTCCCGGATCGACCGATATAACCGAGGCGCCTCGCAACAACAACAACCACATAGGTGAAAATAATATAAATGTCAGCCAATTCAAGCACCGACACCACCTCTAGCTAAAAAGAAACACAGGCCCTCCCTGATGTCCTCTCCCGTTTCTGGTTCATACCGGGGTGTGAGGCTCGCGAATTCACGTTATACACAAAGCTACGCCACAAGCGGTGCTTTGATCATCACCACAAGACTTTGCTTTTCAAAAGAAGCCCTGATCACATCTTAGCATGCCACACAAGAAATTCACGCCATGTAACTGATGGCTATCAATCACACAAAATGAATTCCAATGTCAGACACACAGTCCATTTACAAGTCCGTTCTGGGTCTGAACGAAACCGGAGGCACTATATACCTCGCATACCAATCGATCTCCACGAACGTCGGGACGATCACCACTCATTATCCATATTTCGGGATGCCCCCCAATCAGGACATCAGTTACCATCCAAACGAGGTGAAGATCTCCGGTCTTCAACCACCGTCTTCATCTTCGATTTCTTATCGTCGATTCAGTTATTCAGAATGGGATAAACCCGGTCTTTCTGAGCAACTCGTGTATATAAATAACTAGTGCTACACAACCACAACATACGCCTCATTCCAATTCATTAGTTACTAACCATCAATCAGTAAGAGAACGATTTCCCAAATATTAACCCCGAAGGCCGAAACCAACATCAGATCAAAATCCAGGAAACCATTCAACTTAGCTAACCTTCAGTTAGTTTCTAAATTTCACATTCCATATCGTTTATAATATTTTATAATGATTTATCACTATTTTTATTTATTTTAAAATAGCCAATTTATTCAAACGACGCTTCGGGCCATAACGCGGCCGTGGCGCTATTTTTTCTTCAGATTTGATTTACATATATCTGAAAATCTAACCGTTAGATCTTCAAAAATTTTATATCATTAGAAAGATCTTTTCAAAACGAATCCAACGGTTCCAGTTTTGGGAAAATCTGACGGTTGGATCTCCCGGTACACTCGTTTGAAGTTTCGATTTCAAAATACGAACTGCAGCGTCGTTATTCGATTTAATATAATTATATATATATATATATAATATCGATTCTGGTGCCGTTTATCTTCAGATTTGAATTAAACATTCCAGACAATCCAACCGTTGGATCTTCACACGGTTGGTGTCGTTGGAAAGATATTTCCAAAGCGAACCCAACGGTTTCAGTTTCGGGAAAAACCGATGGTCGAATCTCCCGCACTAATCGTTTGAAATCACGGTTTCAAAACACGAACTGCAGCTTCGTTATTTGATATATTTCAATTCTATTTATATATATATCGATTCTTCGATTTCAAAACTATATTCTTCTCATACATTTGATAAAAATGATATTTTTATCCAACCGACAATTATTTCAACACTTCGCTATTTTTAACTATTCATGTATATAGTAAAAATGTGATTTTTATTGTAAAACAATTCATTTCAAAACACGATTATTTTATATAGTTCATATAGGTGATAAAAATATGATTTTTATTATAAAACAATTTATTTCAAAACACGATTATTTTATATAGTTCATATAGGTGATAAAAATATGATTTTTATTATAAAAAAATTTATTTCAAAACACGAAAACCATTCAACACATGAATTTCTATTCAACGAATGAATTTCTATTCAACACACGAATATAGTTTTAACACATGAAAATAATTCTAACACATGAATATTATTCAAAATTTCGGCAGCATAACAGCAGAGTAGTTAAAACCGGGGTCGTCCCTAGTACGGCTCCTCGCTCTACCTTAAAGCCTCGCAGCTTTTGATAATGGGGATTTCATGTATCTAGTTCGCACGCAGGCGGCATGTATATTTTTTTTCTCATTTCCACAAACTAATCCTATGTGGTTTCAACCAAATAATTCTCAACCACAAACGGGTATTTTTCAACCACAATCAATTAATTTCAACCACAAACAATTCTAATCAACCATTCGTAATCGACCAATTTTCACACCAATCACAACTAGTAAATATCGTCCATGGTTTGTGGACGAGGGGCGTATATATATATATTATAAGCATTTCACTTCTATTTCGACACATATATAATTTTTACAACGCATATATAACTTATATATTGAACGTACGACTTATACTACACTTATACAAGAGGTGTACAACGCTCATATAACTCATACATCGACTATATAATTTATACATCGTCATTTTCCATATCATTTATAATTTAGAAATCTCACATTGGGTTCCACTCCACCAAAAATAGCATAAGGCTCAGAAAAATGTGCGGTCTCTTCTAGAATGTAGAAGACGTCCACACGAGTCCACTGTCTCTTGTTTCACTGAATTTCGTCAACAAACAAAAAAGATATGATTTTTTACAGTGAAATCAAAAACGGTAGCGCTTTAAACTGCTATAATATAGTTTATTTAAAATAGGCCGTTACCTCAGCTCGATCTTCAAAACTAAGTTTTCACTTTCGATCCAATGGTGCAGCGGATCGACGATCGGGTTGTGCCGCGGCCTGGAGCGTGGAAAGGCGCGCCCAACGGTGGTAGGGGCACACTTCGATTGAGGATGGCGGTCGCGGCGGAGGGAGGAAACGGCGAACTTCCTGGGCTCGTAACTCTTCACACACTACACGAAAAAATCCAAACCTTGTATGGATTTAAAGAGGGCTCGAAGCTCTTCAAAATCCCCCAAAGAAGCACTTGATTTTATTGAGTGACTGGAGAGAAAAAGAGGAGAGAAGGAGGAAGAAGCAGCCGCCATTCATGTTTGGGGTTCTATCTGGTTTTCTGGGAGTGAATGGCCAATCAGAATTTTTATTTTATTTTATAATTTTTTAAATTCTCAAAAATACCCCTCTTCACACACGAACACCAATCCAAACCCAACGACTGTCGTCCCTCGCTAAATACCCCCATTCCGAACACAATGGGATATGTTTCGTAGGCCCATTCGACTATTTGAGTCAGTTTTCCTTAAAATTAAGATATATAACATTCAATATTTAATTTGAACGTACATTTTAATTTGCCAGGGCCACAAACTGATTCTAAAAATTCCAGAAAATTAAATCTAGATATGTTTTGACAATACGGTCCCAACAAAACTAGTTTCGTCGAATTCTGAGACCGTTTGAAAAATGGCCCATTTCTGGTCGATCCAATTTAACTGTAATTGACCAAAACACGTTTTCCTTTGCCACGCTCACATACTAGCTTCAAAAATTATGAAATTTGAAACTTAGCAATAGTTTAACATCCCGGATCCAAGAAAAGTGGTTTCGTCGAATTCCGAGGTCGTTTGCAAAATGGCCATTTTCACGGGCTATATAAACTCTATAGCGACCTTTCTGAAAATTGATTTGGCCATAACTTTTGCTTCCTGCTATGAACTTCGATTTTTTAGATTCGTTAGAAAGGTATTCACTAACATATTTAAATATTTTTGGTTTCACTCAAATCCGTTTTGTTTTGCACCCGGTACAGTCAGTCAAAGTTTGAAATGAAAATTTGAAACTGCCGCGCCATTTCAGGCCTTGTTTATAATTCAAAGTAATTATATTTATTTTCAAACGTCGATTCAAACTTACTTTTCGTCGTCATTATTTAAAATATTTATTTTAAATATTTAAAATCCACTAAAATAGCCAATTTAAAATTTTTAAATTGGTTCAGATTTTCCGGGTCGTTACAATCTCCCCCACTTAAAACTTTTCGTCCCCAAAAAGGAACAAAGTCGAAAGTGGTTTGATTAATCAATTCTACGTTCAATCTGGCTTTCACTCTCCAACTTTTCAGTTTCTGAGAATTTTCAAATTCTTCAAAAATTTGGCTAACACCCGAAATTTTCGAAAAATTTCGCCATAACCTCCTTTGTACAGTGAGGGGTTTGGAAATTTATTGGGCCGTATTAGGTACCCAATAAATCCTATAAAGCATACACATATTTATAGTGATATATTCTGGTGTTTACAGGGGAGCGTGTATAGATAATAACTCCAGAGAATGAATTCTCGTCACCCTGTCCAAGCCTGAGGGAGTGTGTATTTTTAATTGCTCCAGAGAATAAATTCTCGTCACCTCGTCCCGTGTGGGAAATAAATAATCAATGCGCCGTATCTAATAACTAGAGAGACGTGATTATTGTCAACTCCAGATCCATGTGGTGTTTTTATTAATCTGGAAATTTACCGTTACATTTTATATGGTCCATATCAGTCATCAGTTCAACCTGTAATATATAGTCATCGCCATACAAGCCTCTTGCTCGTATGGTAAATCTTCAACCTCGTCACACAAGCTCCAAATGCTTATGTGGTATATGATGAAGTATGCCTATCTTCAAGAAGTATGCCATGTAGTGTAGTTCAAAATTAATTGTTACTATCCTATGGCGACATTTTTTTATTACACACAGAACAACCAGCACTCCGCATCCAATGGCATTCACAAGAGTTGATATAATAATATTTCGCATCCAACTCATTATGGTTTACCTATTTATCGGGCACGCAAATAATATCTTTACTCATCAGCTAATCCATTTACCTGTCCAAACATATATGATGCACATGTATATATTTCTATCTATTTTCATATCAGTTCAATGTGTGATTTAATTGAATAAATTATACCATTCATTCTCTTGTTAATTAAATTAACTATCATTTTAATAATTTAATTAATCAAATCTACTATCACACAACATAAACAACAATCAAATTTATTTTTAACTTTTCAAAAATATACTTTTATATATTCAAAAATCATATTTCTAAAACCAAATTATATATATAATCACAAATACGTTATTTATAAACATATAACTCTCGACTCGTTCTGTGTGAAAACCCGTAACTTCCCCAGTGAGGAAAGCGCGGATAGTTCGAGAACAAGCCACAAAATAATGCAGACGGGAGAACATTTCATTGTATATTACAACAATGCATGAGATTCAAGAATATATAGAGTATAAATGAATATTACACAGAAATATCAGAGATTTAAATTACATTTAAATACATAGCAGCGGAAAATAATACAATACACAACTAGAAGAGATATACAGATATAAAGCTTTCCGGATATCATTCCAGCTGTAAACCAGGATCCTATGAATATAAATCTGCAAAAAACCAAAACTACTAGCTGCCCGTGTCGAAAATAAGGGCACCCAGAGTTTAGGTTAAAACAATAAACTCCAGGTCAGTCATGGGACTGGTGTGAGAACTAAAACAGTTATTAATCTTTATTTTTAAAGTTAGGCAAGTCAAGGGACCACGCCGTATAACACGGAACGAGTTTCCTCCCAAGAATACCAGTGCATAAAACAAACAGCGCAATGCTAAATAAAGAAAAATGAAGCTATTATAAGACCCAGGTCCCATCACACAATGCAACGCAAGCCGGAGGATAAGGTTTTTACCTTATAATAGCCAAGAATGCTTGATACGTTTAAAACAGATTATTTGATACTATTATAAGTGCTTAGTGTATAAAACAACTTCAAATCATAAGTATCAATCATAGGCGGCATGAATGCCCCATACCACTATGTCGCCATATATAGGTTATACAATCAAAATCGCAAAGTCACGTATTTGGAAATTGGGTTCCCATCTATGAACCAAGGCCAGGGATCTTCCTCAACCGATTTGAGACAATCTAGCCCATGTCTCAGGCAAGCGCGCAGGCAAGCCTTGGATCGTCAGGGCCGGTCCACCGATGTGGATTATTATGCCTGAACAATACGTCCCTCCGCCCTTTGGGGCGTAAATGAGCCAACGAATGACTCCATCGGACCCGGATCGTCCGATCTAACCGAGGCGCCTCGCAACAGCAACAACCACACAGGTGAAAAGTATATAAATGTCAGGGCTGGTAGTTCACTGACACCACCCTAGCTAGAAAGAAACGCATGCCCTCCCTGAGGTCCGTCTCCCGTTTTTGGTTCACAACCGGGGTGTGAGGCTCGCGAATTCACGTTACACAAAGCTGTGCCACACAGGCTGTGCTTTGATCATCACCACAAGACTTTGCTTTTCAACAGAAGCCTCGATCAATTGCATCTTAGCATGCCACACAGGCAAACCACTCTATGCAACCCATATCAGTCACACAGAATGAAATCCAATGTCAGACACACAGTCTATTTACAAGTCCGTTCTGGGTTTGAACGAAACCGGAGGCACTTTCCTCGCATATCCCTCGATCTCCAAGCACATCTGGACGACCATCGATTGATTCCCTCATCTTGGGTGTACACCCCAATCAAGATCATCAGTAATCACCCAAACGATGTGAAGACTTCCAGTCTTCCACCACCGTCTTCATCTTCGACTTATCGTCGTATCAGTTATTCAGAATGGGTTAAACCCGGTCTTTCCGAATAACTCGCGTATATTTTAAATAAGTGTTACACAAACACAACATACGCCTCATTCCAATTCAATAGTCACTAACCGTAAATTAACAAGAGAATAATTCCCCAAATATTAACCCCGAAGGCCGAAACCAACATCAGATCAATATCCAGAAAACCATTCTGCTTAGCTAACCGACAGTTAGTTTCTAAATTTCACATTCATAGGGAAAGGTTCCCATTAATTTTATCCAAGATAAATTCCTTGAATTTATTCTCTAATCTTCTTTTGAATTTCGATTCAACTATTCGGGATTAACGAACCTTACCGAAGTAATCATTTGTTTTAATTTCCCAATCCCAACCTATTCATCCCATGAAGTAAAACTGGTAATACTTCATATCTAACACCACGGTGTTATTGGTAAATTCAATTACCATTTCACGTTCAAATCTAATTAAAGTTTTAACTAATGCCTGGAGCAAAACTGGTGATACTCCATCCTCGATCATTTCAATCTAGTTAAAGATTCGTTAAAACTTGTAACACCCCGTATGTTGAATAACTTGTTATAATATACATCAGGGCAGACTTAAATTTTAAGATCTGAATCAGGGGAAACGGGCTATGCCATTGCGTTCGTCTCGGGAAAATACACGAAATAGAGTCCGAGTTTTTGTAAATCGGAGTCCGTATGACCCAGTTATGGCCCATGTAAGTTTTCAGAAAATTCTAAGTTCAAAACAGATTTAAATTTCAAGTTCAAAATTCAAAAATCAGGCCAGGCGGGCTAAGCGGGAAAATTCCCGCCAGCCACCCCAAGTCGACTGGGGAGTCGACTTGGGAGTCGACACAACTGGACCCAAGTCGACTGCCCCGTCGACTTGGGAGTCGACACAGGTGGCCGGGCAGTTTTGCCTGGTGCACCATTTGAGTGAATTGGTCAGGTTTTGGGCTGTGTTTGGTGGCTGGTGACGAAATCTGATGGCTCTAAACTAATCTAGGGTTAATCTAAGGGCCTAAACTACATCCTAAATCTATAAATACACCCTAAGACTACCCTAATCCATACTAAAAATAGATACAATGTCATCATGCCGTCAAAATGCAATTAGAAGGAGCCTCCATCAAATTTTAGAAGAAGATAGCTTCTCAAATCAACTTCTAATCAACTCTAGCAACTTAATCTTCTTCCTAGGAGTGCTAATCAACAAGTTGTGAGTTTCTATGTCTTTAGCAAGCAATTGCTAAACTAATTATGATAGGATATAATGAGGTTATGGTTATGCATGTGGATCAATGCAAGTTATGTTATCATATGCTATATGTTCATGATGCTAGTTATGCAAGTTTTATGCTATATGTTCATGATGCTAGTTATGCAAATCACTATGATAAACATTGATCCATTATGACACCATGTTATGCAAGTTTGGTGTTTGATTATATGCAAGTTCATATATGACATGTTATGCAAGTTTGGTGTTTGATTATATGCAAGTTCATATATGACATGTTATGCAAGTTTGGTGTTTGATTATATGCAAGTTCATATATGACATGTTATGCAAGTTTGGTGTTTGATTATATGCAAGTTCATATATGACATGTTATGCAAGTTTGGTGTTTGATTATATGCAAGTTCATATATGACATGTTATGCAAGTTTGGTGTTTGATTATATGCAAGTAACATGTGCAAGTTTACACCTTTGTATGATATGCATACATATGCAAGTTTACCCCTTTGTATGTCATGCATATATATATGCATGTTTACCCCTTTTTATGACATGAGTAACATATGCAAGTTCATCCCTTTTTAGACCTATGACATGTATGCAAGTTTATCCCTTTATGATAGGTCTATGACATGAACATCTATGCAAGTTACCCTCTTTATGACATATGTGATTCATGCAAGTTTGGGTTGATTATTTATGCTAGTTGGGTTTGATGCTATGGTCATATATGCAAGTTGACACCTTTAAAACCCATGTTGATGCTAATGTTATGCTAAGTTGAACCCATTGTATTTGTGATGAATCTTCCCTTTTAAGTATGTCATGTTAGCGTATTACGTGGGGAACGATGGGGTTAATATTCATGTTAACAAAATTGTGGTGAAATTGGTATGATGTTGCATACCATAAGTGGATGGACATAATTGAGTCAATTATGTACATCATTAAATTGGAATTAATTAGGGAAAATTAATTCAAAATATGGGGGTGATTAATTAGGTGTAATTAATCAACTAGGACACGAGGTTGGACCCTTTTGTAGCATAAGACTGCCCGGACCCGACCGGCAAATCCAGCGGCTACAAATGATTGGCCCAATGTGAGAGGTCTTAGGCATAAACTAAATACGTGACAAGTGTAAAGACACGAGGTTAGACTCTGTTATGGCGTAAGGCTGCCCGGACCCGACCGGCAAATCCAGCTGCCATAAAAGACAGTCTAATGTGAGAGGTCTTTACAAAGGTTACGGTCTTAATCAATTAAGAAACACTTAACCAGATAAGCATGTAGTGGGGCATGAGGGGTTAAGTGGGTGCCTTGGGTGGCATGTGGAAATCTAGTGGTTGCCTTGGGTGGCAATAGAAAATACGATTAGAATACTTAAGCAAAGTGGAAACATGTAATTAAACATGGTTAAAGGGTTAAGTGGGATACACTAGAGGAAGCAAGCTTAGGTGGGTAGCTTGTGGGGGCCCATTTCAACCAGTAACCCATATGTATCTTTGTGGGCTCGACCCATGTCGAGGACGGGACACGCGTACTGGGCTTGACTATAAGAGGCCAAAACGGGTTAGCGGTGGCAACGCAAGTCCAACGGGTTTCATATGCGTGTGTGGGCCCGGGCTGGTAGGTAAGACGTTGTTGCATCGTGTAGGTATAAGCCGTGCACCGTTGGTTGTATCGGGTTGCCACTTTGGGGAGTGATACACCCCACTGTGGGGCCAGCACGGGTATCTACGTTAGGGAGCCGATCGCTTGGGGAGTAGTGGGTACACCTAGTGGAGATAGGGGCAGACGGCACCTATGTGGTCAGCTAGGGGTACACGAAACTACTAGTTATATTTTCTAAGTCCATGGGTGGGATCAACCTTTAAGTAGGAAGGACTGGTGTGGTGCAGTTTAGTAATTATCCTTGGGTGGGTAGATGCGTCTTTACCGATATCTTAGTTCATCCTATGTCTAGTTGGCTGCTTAGTGTAGTCATTTATCCCCAGTCATTACCGTACCAAGTTTATATCATACCCTAATTACTTTAATGATTGTATTGTTAAAGTTATAGGACTCGCTCAGACTTATGTCTGACCCCGTTGTTTTTATCCTTTTCCCCCTCAGGTCCTCAGGTTGGGCCTAGCACTAGTGGGCTTTGATCAGATTGCTTTATCTATCTTTTGGAGCTTGGACCGTTGATGTAAAGCTCAGCTTATCTTTTCTATTATGGCTATTAGTATGTAGTGGGATTATGTACTTTTGTTTTTATCAAGATGGATATTTAGTACTTGACTCTTGTTTTAGTTGGTTTTGGTATTGTAACCAAACATGTTTATCTTCTGCTGCAATGAAATGATGTTTTAGATTTTCGAGAATTATTTATATCTGTCTTGTTGTAATTTTTCTGTTCTATATTCACTTAAAATACTCCACCGAAGTTAAGGCATTCCCTTAGTGAGTGACCTTAGCGGGTGTGGGGTGTTACACGTGGTATCAGAGCCGAAGGTTACTAGAACAGATAATTTTTTTAGAAAAACTATTTTTCTAAAAACATTTTTGGAAGAAGTATTTTCAAAAACATGTCTTTTAAGAGAAAAGTTTTTGAAAGAAAAGCATAATCCCCAATAGCCATATCTTTATCTTTCGAATTCTCCGTTTTGAATCTTTCCTTTTTCATTTCAGCGTGGCTGAAGATCTTAACTTTCCGGAGGGTGTAGCGATACCAGTATGGTATAGGAGATTGATGGAGGCTAGGACCGCCGCTGTGGGTCCAGCAAATGTTCCTCCACCACCAGTTGCACCCGATCTTCCTCCCCCTCCTCCTCCTCGCGCGGATACTTTTGCTAAGACTTGCAAGGAATTTAAGGCTGTGGGAGGGAAATCTTTTCAAGGATCAGAAACTTTTGTGGAAGCTAGGGATTGGCTTAAGGAGGTGGAAGAGTTGATAGATATCTTTGAGATGGAAGAAGGAAAGAAAGTCAAGTTAGCTGCTTGGTTAATGAAGGGAGAGGCCTCGTTCTGGTGGAAGGTCACTAATGGAGAGCGCCCTGTTAACTCTTGGGCGGATTTCAGACAAAGGTTTGGGGCAAAGTTTCTCTCAAGGGCGGAAGAAAATCTGTATATGGAAAGGTTCTTGACTCTAAAGCAAGGAAACCTATCAGTGAAGGAATATGTCAACAAGTTTAATCAGTTGGCAAGGTTTGGCATAGACATGGCGAATACACCGGAGAAGAAGGCTTTGAGGTTCGTTAAAGGCTTAAATGAACCGATGCATGGATTGGCTATGACTCACATCCCTATGGGGGCCACCTTTGAGAAGCTAGTAGACATGGCACTTATGCATGAGGAAGAGAAGGGTCCCAATGCTAATAAGGCACCCGAGAAGAAAGGAGATCAGAAGAGACCTCAACAGCAACAGCAAAACAAGGGTGGGAAAGGCAACGGTGGCAAGGGAAAGAAGAAGTGCTTCAATTGTGGGACACCAGGCCACCTAAGCAAAGATTGTCGGAAGAAGAAGAAGACTGGCTGCTTCCACTGTGGCGAAGCAGGGCATCTAGTGAAGGACTACCCTAAGAAGGGGCAGAGGACGGGATCTACCTCAGGACGACAGGTGCAGGCTCTTATGGTACCAGGTCAGGCAAGGGGGCAAGTTCAGGCTCTCGTTGTTCCACCGATTCAGGAAAGAGGTAGAACTATTTCCGTTGAAAGTCTGGTTTTTCTGTTTGATCATCCTGTCCGTACTTTATTCGACTCTGGCGCATCGCATTCGTTTATCTCATCATCATTAGTTGAGTCACTGCACTTAGACACCAGTCTAGTAGATGATCCCTTGGTTGTTTCAAACCCAATTGGGGGCTCCACTTATTTGTCCATGATATGTTTGGGTTTGAAGATTTCTATACTTAGCATTGAGTTTAGATGTGATGCTTTTGTTTTGGGCTTCACGAGCTATGGGTTAATTTTGGGCATGGACTGGTTATCCAGTAATGGTGCCGTTCTTGATTGCGAAAGGAGAGTTGTTAGGCTCATGACCCGCTTGGGGAACACTCTCGAGATCTCTTGTAATCCCATGGATTCTATTATGCTAAGTTATCTTGAATCGCTTGACGCTTCGGTCGAGAGTTTGCGATCAGTTAGAGTGGTCCGGGAATACTCGGATGTGTTTGAGGAGGTGAAGGGCTTACCTCCGAAGCAGGAGATCGACTTCCGAATATATCTGGTAGACAATGCTAAACCAGTATCTTTGCCAGTGCGCCACATGGCTCCTCGTGAGAGGAGGGAACTCAATAAGCAAGTAGGGGAGTTGCTTGAGAAGGGGTTCATAAGACGAAGTTTATCAGAGTGGGGTGCTCCAGTGGTTTTTTCCACGAAGGCGGATGGGTCTCTCAGACTTTGTGTAGACTATAGAGAACTCAACAAGTTTACAAAGAAGAATAGACACCCATTGCCAAGGATTGATGATCTCTTTGATCAGTTGGTTGGCGCCTCAGTGTTTTCACAGTTGGACTTAGCCACGGGGTTTCATCAGTTGAGAGTGGCTGAGGATAGCATAGACAAGACTGCCTTTAGGACTCCGGATGGTTTTTATGAGTGGCTTGTGATGCCATTTGGTTTGACGAACGCCCCCGCATACTTTGTTGATCTGATGAGTAGGGTGTTCAGGGAGTACCTTAATAAGTTCGTGGTGGTCTTTGTGGATGACATCTTAGTCTTTTCTAAGAGTGAAGAAGAGCATGCCCTACATCTTAGGGAAGTGTTGGAGACTCTTCGAGCGCATAGCCTTAAGGCTAAATTCTCTAAATGTCACTTTTGGAGGAAGGAAGTGCAGTTCTTAGGGCACGTGGTCTCCAAGGAAGGGATAGCTGTGGATCCCGCGAAGGTAGTGTCCATCCAAGATTGGAAGGTTCCGAAGAATGCTACCGAGGTGAGGTGTTTCCTGGGGTTGGCTGGCTACTATAGGAAGTTTATCAAGGACTTCGCGAAGATATCAGCCCCATTAACTCGCTTGACAAAGAAGAATCTAGTCTTCACATGGGACGTAGATTGTGATGATGCGTTCCAACGGTTAAAAAGAGCTTTAACCACAGCTCTAGTCTTAGTGTTGCCAGATGGGAGTAAGCCATTTGTTGTTTATACCGATGCTTGTGGGATAGGACTAGGCGCAATCTTAATGCAAGAGGGAAGGATAATAGCCTATGGGGGAAGGCAGTTGAGAGCGCATGAGAAAAATTACCCTACACATGATCTAGAGTTGGCCGCTATTGTTTTTGCGCTTAAGACTTGGCGCCATTATCTTCTTGGCGAGAGGTTCGAATTGTTCACTGACCAAAAATCATTGAAGTACTTGTTTTCTCAAAAGGATTTGAACTTAAGGCAACAAAGGTGGATGGAGTTCTTAGCATCCTATGATTTTGAGATAGCATATACCCCTGGCAAGGGTAACGTGGTGGCAGACGCCTTAAGCAGAAAAAGGTTGTCCTTGAGTCCATTGTTCGTGGAACGACGAAGCTTGGAATTTATCTCGATGTTTGATTTCAGACCTTCTGTCGACTTTATACCCGGTTTGCTAGCATCCTTAGAGGTCAGACCTACTCTTTTGGGACGGGTTGGTGAGGCACAGCGGGACGACCCACAGTTGGTTGAGTTAGTAGAGAAGCTCATAAGGGGGGAGTCGTCCAGCCATTTGAGTAGGTACACCCTAGACGATAGGGGGTGGTTGCGTAGAGACGGTAGACTTTGTGTACCGCAAGACGAGGGTTTGAGGAAGGCTATTCTTGATGATGCGCATCGTTCGAAGATGACCATTCATCCCGGTGGGGACAAGATGTACCAAGACATGAAGCGAGATTTCTTTTGGGCCGGTATGAAGAAAGATGTGGCCGAGTATGTCGCTAGATGCTTGGTGTGCCAACAAGTGAAAGCGGAGCAAAAGAAACCTGGTGGGTTGCTTCACCCATTGGAAGTTCCGCAATGGAAGTGGGATAGTGTCTCGATGTATTTTATCGATGGATTACCGAGATAAAGGAAGGGTAATACGGGAATTTGGGTTGTGGTAGACAGACTTACTAAGAGCGCCCATTTTATACCCGTGAAGAGTAAGAGGACTGCCCCATGGCTAGCTTCAGTCTAATTCGAGAGATAGTTCGATTGCATGGTGTACCTTCTAGCATAGTGAGCGATCGAGATCCTATCTTCACTAGCGAGTTTTGGAAGAGTTTGCAAGAGGCGGTAGGGACTCAGTTGTGTTTGAGCACCGCATATCATCCTCAGACGGACGGCTAGACCGAGAGGGTGAATCGTATTCTTGAAGACCTTTTGAGGCTATGTATCTTAGATTTTGGAGGTACATGGGAAGAGCATCTTCCATTGGTAGAGTTCGCGTATAATAACAGCTTTCAGTCTAGTATTGGTATGGCTCCTTTTGAAGCTCTTTATGGAAGGCCTTGTCGATCAACTACATGTTGGTGGGAATCTACGGATAAGATCTTGCTTGGGCCTGATATGGTTAGAGAGACTTCGGAAAAGATTGATTTGATTCGAAGAAGGATGAAAGCGGCGCAAGATAGGCAGAAATCTTACGCGTATAAGAGGAGGACGGATCTTGAGTTTGATGTTGGGGACATGGTCTTTGTTAAAGTATCTCCATTACAGAATGTTGTTCGCTTTGGGTCCGTTGGGAAGTTAGCACCAAGGTTTGTAGGACCGTTTCCTATTAAGGAGAGGATTGGACAGATGGCATATAGAGTGGATTTACCCGAGAGACTTAGTGGTGTACCTGACGTATTCCATTTGTCACATTTGAGGAAGTGCCTACATGAGACCGCAGAGGTGGTAGAGCCGAGCTTGCTTAGAGAAGTGGAGGTAGAGCGTGATGCGACGAGCTCCTACTCGCATCCTTGGGTCAGAGATTAGGAAGTTGAGAAACAGAGAGGTTCAACTAGTCAAAGTACAATGGGGAGATGATGAGAGCAACGCTACTTGGGAGACAGAAGTGAAGATGCGTTCTTTGTTCCCATTCCTTTTTGAGGGTATGTTTTTTTTCTTCTCCTTTATCGCTTATCTTGTGCTTATCTTATCTTTAGTATGTCCTCTCATTAGTACCTTTGTTCTGTAGATAGGGTAAACCTATGGTTGGAACATGTGTTTGAGACATGTTATGATTGATGGATGCATGTGGATGCAAGTGTTTACTAGTGGTTGATCGTGGATGCATATACACACACTTTAGACACTAGATCGGCTCAGTCACTTCATATTGCATATAATTGTGTGTAGGTAGCTATATTAATGGATGTATAATGGTTGTATTATCATATGGATGATACATTTTGGTGTATGGTTGTGCACACATGTAGAGATAGTATGTGTCAATAGGGTTCTTTCGCATACATATTGGATGCATGGCACTATCATGGTTTGCATTAAGGAGGTCAGCTGAATCAATAGACCGCCTGATTTTGCATTAGGCAGGGAACATATACACACACACTTTTTGCATATGTTCATACGTCATTAGAAATTTTAAGGACAATGGATGCCAGTGTTTGATGGTTTAGTAGATGGTTGTTTGGTTGGTAGGATACGTTCTTCTTGACTTAGAGATTTCGGGGACGAAATCCTTTAAGTAGGGGAGAATGTAACACCCCGTATGTTGAATAACTTGTTATAATATAAATCAGGGCAGAATTAAATTTTAAGATCTGAATTAGGGGAAACGGGCTATGCCATTGCGTTCGTCTCGTAAAAATACGCGAAATAGAGTCCAAGTTTTTGTAAATCGGAGTCTGTATCACCCAGTTATGGCCCATGTAAGTTTTCAGAAAATTCTAAGTTCAAAACAGATTTAAATTTCAAGTTCAAAATTCAAAAATCAGGCCAGGCGGGCTAAGCGGGAAAATTCGTGCCAGCCACCCCAAGTCGACTGGGGAGTCGACTTGGGAGTCGACACAACTGGACCCAAGTCGACTGCCCTGTCGACTTGGGAGTCGACACAGGTGGCCGGGCAGTTTTTCCTGGTGCACCATTTGAGTGAATTGGTCAGGTTTTGGGCTGTGTTTGGTGGCTGGTGACGAAATATGATGGCTCTAAACTAATCTAGGGTTAATCTAAGGGCCTAAACTACATCCTAAATCTATAAATACACCCTAAGACTACCCTAATCCATACTAAAAATAGATACAACGTCATCATGCCGTCAAAATGCAATTAGAAGGAGCCTCCATCAAATTTTAGAAGAAGATAGCTTCTCAAATCAACTTCTAATCAACTCTAGCAACTTAATCTTCTTCCTAGGAGTGCTAATCAACAAGTTGTGAGTTTCTATGTCTTTAGCAAGCAATTGCTAAACTAATTATGATAGGCTATAATGAGGTTATGGTTATGTATGCGGATCAATGCAAGTTATGTTATCATATGCTATATGTTCATGGTGCTAGTTATGCAAGTTTTATGCTATATGTTCAAGATGCTAGTTATGCAAATCACTATGATAAACATTGATCCATTATGACACCATGTTATGCAAGTTTGGTGTTTGATTATATGCAAGTTCATATATGACATGTTATGCAAGTTTGGTGTTTGATTATATGCAAGTTCATATATGACATGTTATGCAAGTTTGGTGTTTGATTATATGCAAGTAACAAGTGCAAGTTTACACCTTTGTATGATATGCATACATATGCAAGTTTACCCCTTTGTATGTCATGCATATATATGCATGTTTACCCCATTTTATGATATGAGTAACATATGCAAGTTCATCCCTTTTTAGACCTATGACATGTATGCAAGTTTATCCCTTTATGATAGGTCTATGACATGAACATCTATGCAAGTTACCCTCTTTATGACATATGTGTTTCATGCAAGTTTGGGTTGATTATTTATGCTAGTTAGGTTTGATGCTATGGTCATATATGCAAGTTGACACCTTTAAAACCCATGTTGATGCTAATGTTATGCTAAGTTGAACCCATTGTATTTGTGATGAATCTTCCCTTTTAAGTATGTCATGTTAGCGTATTACGTGGGGAACGATGGGGTTAATATTCATGTTAACAAAATTGTGGTGAAATTGGTATGATGTTGCATACCATAAGTGGATGGACATAATTGAGTCAATTATGTACATCATTAAATTGGAATTAATTAGGGAAAATTAATTCAAAATATGGGGGTGATTAATTAGGTGTAATTAATCAACTAGGACACGAGGTTGGACCCTTTTGTAGCATAAGACTGCCCGGACCCGACCGGCAAATCCAGCGGCTACAAATGATTGGCCCAATGTGAGAGGTCTTAGGCATAAACTAAATACGTAACAAGTGTAAAGACACGAGGTTAGACTCTGTTATGGCGTAAGGCTGCCCGGACCCGACCGGCAAATCCCGCTGCCATAAAAGACAGTCTAATGTGAGAGGTCTTTACAAAGGTTACGGTCTTAATCAATTAAGAATCACTTAACCAGATAAGCATGTAGTGGGGCATGAGGGGTTAAGTGGGTGCCTTTGGTGGCATGTGGAAATCTAGTGGTTGCCTTGGGTGGCAATAGAAAATACGATTAGATTACTTAACCAAAGTGGAAACATGTAATTAAACATGATTAAAGGGTTAAGTGGGATACACTAGAGGAAGCAAGCTTAGGTGGGTAGCTTGTGGGGGCCCATTTCAACCAGTAACCCATATGTATCTTTGTGGGCTCGACCCATGTCGAGGACGGGACACGCGTACTGGGCTTGACTATAAGAGGCCAAAACGGGTTAGCGGTGGCAACGCAAGTCCAACGGGTTTCATATGCGTGTGTGGGCCCGGGCTGGTAGGTAAGACGTTGTTGCATCGTGTAGGTATAAGCCGTGCACTGTTGGTTGTATCGGGTTGCCACTTTGAGGAGTGATACACCCCACTGTGGGGCCAGCACGGGTATCTACGTTAGAGAGCCGATCGCTTGGGGAGTAGTGGGTACACCTAGTGGAGATAGGGGAAGACGGCACCTATGTGGTCAGCTTGGGGTACACGAAACTACTAGTTATATTTTCTAAGTCCATGGGTGGGATCAACCTTTAAGTAGGAAGGACTGGTGTGGTGCAGTTTAGTAGTTATCCTTGGGTGGGTAGATGCGTCTTTACCGATATCTTAGTTCATCCTATGTCTAGTTGGCTGCTTAGTGTAGTCATTTATCCCCAGTCATTACCGTACCAAGTTTATATCATACCCTAATTACTTTAATGATTGTATTGTTAAAATTATAGGACTCGCTCAGACTTATGTCTGACCCCGTTGTTTTTATTCTTTTCCCCCTCAGGTCCTCAGGTTGGGCCTAGCACTAGTGGGCTTTGATCAGATTGCTTAATCTATCTTTTGGAGCTTGGACCGTTGATGTAAAGCTCAGCTTATCTTTTCTATTATGGCTATTAGTATGTAGTGGGATTATGTACTTTTGTTTTTATCAGGATGGATATTTAGTACTTGACTCTTGTTTTAGTTGGTTTTGGTATTGTAACCAAACATGTTTATCTTCTGCTGCAATGAAATGATGTTTTAGATTTTCGAGTATTATTTATATCTGTCCTGTTGTAATTTTTCTGTTCTATGTTCACTTAAAATACTCCAGCGAAGTTAAGGCATTCCCTTAGTGAGTGACCTTAGCGGGTGTGGGGTGTTACAAAACTCCACTTAGTTTTAATCTTTAACGGGGTTAAAGAATCAGTGTCATTTAAAAACACTGTTCACAATAAACCCCAAGAGCACATTCCATTACTTACCGGGTTAAAGAACAAGGGTTATTTAAAACACTGTACACGATAAACCCAAAAATCAATGCCAGTTTAATTCCAATTAAATATCATTTAATTGTTACACTTCATTAAATCTAAAATAAAAGATTTAATTTTTTCTCATCTGGGTTCAAGAACAGTGTTAGTCAAGACACCATTCACGACAAACCCAAATCACATTTGATATTAAATACAAGGCTCTGAATAGAAAATATCCCGGCTTATATTCAATATCAAATTCTACGACCAACAAATATCATATTGGAAATAACGATATATATATCTATATCTTTCAAATTTCCATAACAACATCTGTATAGTCACGAAATCCAACATCGAAATATTCCGAAGGCAATTTCGATTCAAATCCATTCCAGTACAATCATTGGAAATTCTGGTTATTTTCAAAACCATTTCAAATTCAATTTATTTATTTTAAAAATAAATAAATTACTATTCTAGTTCAAAACTAGTTCATTTCGATAAAATCTATTTTTATCTTTTCAACCATGGAGTTTTTCATCCCAATTCTTCACAAATCATTTCTTATGATTTTACACAAATTATTACTCTTTTTAATAATTTTATCAAGGCCCGTACAGTCGATTTCCATCAACGACCATCGAACTGCACTTATAGCGACCTTTTCCAAATTTTATTTGGACATAATTCCAAATCCAACCATTAGATTTCTAATTTCTAATATTCGTTAGAAAGCTCTTTTCGATACGAACCTAACGGTTCCGGTTTTAGGAGAATCCGACGGTCGGATCTCCCGCAATATCCGTTCAAAGTCAATGGTCGAAATTCGCGAACTGCCGCGGCGCGGCGCGTTCTATTCAGGCCATTATATTATATATAATATACATAATATATACTTCATCGATTTCAATTCAAAACGTGCTTTATAAATCGTTTTAAATTCGTTTTCAAAACGGTTTCAACTTCATATTCAATTTCAAAACGAATTCATTTATATTCAATTCAATTCGAATTTCAATTCTTTTCAAAATATCAGATTTTGAAATCACTTTCGATATTCGTTATAAAATGAATAAAATCAATATAAATATCGTTCACGTCAAAATGGCGTCAATCTAATCAACACGGCTTTATATATTTCTATTTTCAAATATTTCTATTTCAAATATTTCTATTCAAATATTTCTTTTTCAAATATTTCTTTTTCAAAACTGGAACGAGGCCCAATCAATTATCATATAATGTTAATTATATGGATTTTTTTTGCAACACATGCATACAATAACAACGATGAATAATCAACCATCATCCAAAGTGCATTCTACACTGTATAAGCATCAAATATAAATATTCAACGCTTATAGCAGCCTGTCAATCAATCGATCGACATACAACTAATTATTGGGATTAGTGTACGTCAAATATCCTCCCAATACCCGTGTGGGGTTTCAAACAATCAAACACAAATTTTATTTGTGCAGTTGGGCGATGTGTAAAATTTATCGTCCCAATCAATATCAGCCAAATGTGTGTATATAAACAAATCGTCCGATTTGTTTATTTTTATTTCATTTCATATACACGTTAAAAATTCTATTTTTAACTATAAAATATTTTTAACTATATAAATATTTTATTTCATTTCACATCACATCACACAATCAACTACACATCAAAATCAAACAAACAAGCATACAAGCCGTCCATGGTCTGTGGACGACGGGTGTCGGGTGCTAATATACACCATCTGCATCCTAGTATATATTTCAACTAGAAAATTAAATTAAAAAGTGAGAAGTTCTCACTGAATTGCTAATCCAACGCCACGACTCTTCTTTGTAGAAAATCTTCGCCACTCGCCCCTTGTCAATTTTCACTGCCCATATTCTCTACATATATAAAAATCACATTTTTACTTCGTTATTCAATATATAAAAATCGATTTTTTACTTTATTATTCAATATATAAAAATCGAATTTTTACTTCGCTATTCAATATATAAAAATCGAATTTTTACTTCGCTGTTCAATATATAAAAATCGAATCTTTACTTCGCTGTTCAATATATAAAAATTGAATTTTTACTTTGTTATTCAATATATAAAAATCAAATTTTTACTTCGCTATTCAATATATAAAATTCAAATTTTTACTTTGCTATTCAATACATAAAAATTGAATTTTTACTTCGCTATTCAATATATAAAAATCGAATTTTTTACTTCGCTATTCAATATATAAAAATCGAATTTTTACTTCGTTATTCAATATATAAAAATCGAATTTTTACTTCGTTATTCAATATATAAAAATCGAATTTTTACTTCGCTATTCAATATATAAAAATCAAATTTTTACTTCGTTATTCAATATATAAAAATCATATTTTTAACTTTCAAAAATCACCTCCTTTACATTGTAAAAATCACTTCTTTTTCTTTAGGAAAAATCAAAGCTCTATACTCCTAAAATTTAAATCTTTCTATGTTATTCATATCATAAAAAGTGAAAAGAAAAATATATTTTTATATTCGTAAAAATCATATCTTTCTATTTTAAAAATATGAGATCTTTTCTACTAAAAAGAAAATATTTTCCTATCGTAAAAATTATATTTTCCTACTTAAAAAATCTATATTTTTATATACTGAAAATCAGGTTTTTTTCCACTTAGTTAAATCGGATCCTTAAATAATAAAAACAAACAAATAAATAAAAAAAAGGAAAAGAAAAATCGAAAGAACTCACGGTTGTTTGATCAGAGGTGGCAGCAGGGGGGTGCTGTTGAAGTGCGCGCGGTGGAGGGGGGGTTCCAGGGGGGGAAAGGGGGTTGGCGGCAGCCTCTTGGTGGCGCGGGGTGGTTTTCCGTTGATGGGAGGGTTTTGGGCTTCGGGTTCGGGGAGAGAGGGGATCGCGGGAGAAGGGGGTGCCGTGCCTGGCGTCGATAGCCAGAGGTGGGCGGCGCGATGAATTCCCGGTGGGTGGCGGCGGCGAGTCGCGCCCCCCCGTTCTTTTTTTTTTCTTTAAACTGAAATCGGTTTTGAAAAGGGGGGGCTGGCCAATGTAAGGAGAGGGTTTTTTTTCCCACCAAAAAGCAACTTTTATTTTCGACCTCTAAACGAGGCCCACCGCCTATCGTCCATAGCTAATTACCCCCATTTCGAACACAATGGTATATGTATCGAAGGTTGATTCGATCGTTTCGATCAGTTTTCATCAAATTTACATTTAAATTATTATATTGAATTTTAAACGCGCATTTCAATTTACCGGGGTCACATACGAACTCTATAAATCCGAGAAAAATATTTTCTAGCTTCGTATTAACGATATGGTCCTAACGAAACTAGTTTCGTCGAATTCTGAGACCGTTGGAAAAATGGCCATGTTCCAGTCGATTAAAATCAACTAAAACTGGTCAAACGCGTTTTCCTTTGCCACACTCACATATTGATTCGAAAAATTATGAAATTTGGAATCTAGCAATAATTTTACATCACGGACCCAACAAAAGTGGTTTCGTCGAAATCCGAGGTCGTTTGCAAAATTTCCATTTTTAAGGGCCTGAATTCCATAGCGACTATTCAGAATTTTCATTTGGACATATCTTTTGATTCCCGCTATGAAATTTTGATTTCCAGGATTCGTTGGAAAGATATTCCCAAGTAGATCCTATTATTTTTGGTTTCACTAAAATCCGGTTTATTTTGCACCCGGTACATTCAATTGAAGTTTGAAATCGAGTTATCGAACTACCGCGCCATTTTCAATTCCTTTTATAAATATAAATAAATATTTATATTCTAACGTCGATCTCAAACGAATATATACGTTCGAATTATATTCCAAAATAAATTTCTCGTCGATATTATTTAAAATAATCATTTTAAATAATCAAAATTCGCTAAAATTGCCAAAATAAAAATTTTAAAATGGCCCAGATTTTCGGGTTGTTACAATCTCCCCCACTTAAAACTTTTCGTCCCCGAGAAGGAACAAAGTCGAAAGTGGTTTGATCAATCAACTCTACGTTCGATCTGGCTTTCATTCTCCAACTTTTCAGTTTCTGAGAATTTTCAAATTCTTCAAAAATTTGGCTAACACCCTAAATTTTCGAAAAATTTCTCCATAACCTCCCCTGCACCGGGAGCCACGGGAAAATCCCGAAATTGCCATATAGGCCTTCTGATCTCAAAAAGAAAAAGAAAAATCCAAACGGCTAGCCAATAGGCTCATAAAATCATCATCACCCAAACGAAACAGTAAATTATATAGTAAACATGTACCTATTTGTCGGGCAAACAAATTTTATTCTCTGCTCTAGCCTCCTTGCTATGACCTGTTCAATTGTAAGTAGATGTATATGCAAGCAAATGCAACAAATTTCCAATATAATCCACTATTTGGCTCAATTAGGCGTAATGGTTCAAAATTTATCAACAAATAAACAAACAACACAAACATCAATCCATTAGTTGATTAGCTTTTGAAATTCATAACTTTGATACGTAGTCAAAAATCAGATTTTTGATGCCAAATCACAACAATAGGTCCTATCTAATTTTGGTTCTCACACCAGTCAATAGGAAATATATAGAAAGTCCACCTTCGTCACACGAACATAAATTCTAATGATGGAGCTCCATCATCAAAATCATCTCCGGGCGATTAGAGTGTAATTCTATATCTATCCAGTATATTAGAACTTCAAGTACACGTTTGCAAGGCGTATATGCAAAATCTTTATATACTGGACTGTCCAAATCAATACAAATAAATAATCAAATACGAATAATTGATTTAAATTTTCAAAACAAAATTTGTTTTCATTTTAAAAATATACTCTTCACACTCGTTCTAGGATACTACTGATCCTATCTCTAACGAGTCATTCTCATTGGATTTTACTAATCCAATATCTGATGAATCCTTTCGTATGGTTCTAATGTGTCCTGTCCTCTGAGCTTTGTAAACCAAAGCTCTGATACCACCTGTGAAAACCCGTAACTTCCCCGATGAGGAAAGCGCGGATAGTTCGAGAACAAGCCACAAAATAACGAATACGGGAGAACATTTCATTGTATATTACAACAATGCATGAGATTCAAGAATATACAGAGTATAAATGAATATTACACAGAAATATCAAAGATTTAAATTACATTTAAATACATAGCAGCGGAAAATAATACAATACACAACTAGAAGATATATACGGATACAAAGCTTTCCGGATATCATTCCAGCAGTAAACCAGGATCCTGTGAATATAAATTTGCAAAAAACCAAAACTACTAGCTGCCCGTGTCGAAAATAAGGGCACCCAGAGTTTAGGTTAAAACAATAAACTCCAGGTCAGTCATGGGACTGGTGTGAGAACTAAAACAGTTATTAATCTTTATTTTTAAAGTTAGGCAAGTCAAGGGACCACGCCGTATAACACGGAACGGGTTTCCTCCCAAGAATACCAGTGCATAAAACAAATAGCGCAATGCTAAATAAAGAAAAATGAAGCTATTATAAGACCCAGGTCCCATCACACAATGCAACGCAAGCCGGAGGATAGGGTTTTTACCTTATAATAGCCAAGAATGCTTGATACGTTTAAAACAGATTATTTGATACTATTATAAGTGCTTAGTGTATAAAACAACTTCAAATCATAAGTATCAATCATAGGCGGCATGAATGCCCCATACCACTATGTCGCCATATATAGGTTATACAATCAAAATCGCAAAGTCACGTATTTGGAAATTGGGTTCTCATCTATGAACTGAGGCCAGGCAACGTCCTCAACCGATTCGAGACAATCTAGCCCATGTCTCAGGCAAGCGCGTAGGCAAGCCTTGGATCGTCAGGGCTGGTCCACCGATGTGGATTATTATGCCTAAACAATACGTCCCTCCGCCCTTTGGGGCGTAAATGAGCCAACGAATGGCTCCATCGGACCCGGATCGTCCGATCTAACCGAGGCACCTCGCAACAGCAACAGCAACAACCACACAGGTGAAAAGTATAAAATGTCAGGGCTGGTAGGTCACTGACACCACCCTAGCTAGAAAGAAATGCATGCCCTCCCTGAGGTCCGTCTCCTGTTTTTGGTTCACAATCGGGGTGTGAGGCTCGCGAATTCATGTTACAAAAACCTGTGCCACACAGGCTGTGCTTTGATCATCACCACAAGACTTTGCTTTTCAACAGAGGCCTCGATTAATTGAATTTGAGCATGCCACACAGGCAAACCACTCTATGCAACCGATATCAGTCACACAGAATGAAATCCAATGTCAGACACACAGTCCATTTACAAGTCCGTTCTGGGTCTGAACGAAACCGGAGGCACTTTCCTCGCATATCCCTCGATCTCCAAGCACATCTGGACGACCACCGATTGATTCCCTCATCTTGGGTGTACAACCCAATCAAGATCATCAGTAATCACCCAAACGATGTGAAGACTTCCGGTCTTCCACCACCGTCTTCATCTTCGACTTATCGTCGTATCAGTTATTCAGAATGGGTTAAACCCGGTCTTTCCGAATAACTCTCGTATATTTTAAATAAGTGTTACACAAACACAACATACGCCTCATTCCAATTCATCAGTCACTAACCGTAAATTAACAAGAGAATAATTCCCCAAATATTAACCCCGAAGGCCGAAACCAACATCAGATCAATATCCAGAAAACCATTCTGCTTAGCTAACCGATAGTTAGTTTCTAAATTTCACATTCATAGGGAAAGGTTCCCATTAATTTTATCCAATATAAATTCCTTGAATTTATTCTCTAATCTTCTTTTGAATTTCGATTCAACTAGTGGGAATTAACAACCTTACCGAAGTAATCATTTGTTTTAATTTCCAAATCCCAACCTATTCATCCCATGAAGTAAAACTGGTTATACTTCATATCTAACACCACGGTGTTATTGGTAAATTCAATTACCATTTCACGTTCAAATCTAATTAAAGATTTAACTAACGCCTGGAGCAAAACTGGTGATACTCCATCCTTGATCATTTCATTCTAATTAAAGATTCATTAAAACTCCACTTAGTTTTAATCTTTAACGGGGTTAAAGAATCAGTGTCATTTAAAAACACTGTTCACGATAAACCCCAAGATCACATTCCATTAATTACCGGGTTAAAGAACAAGGGTTATTTAAAACACTGTACACGATAAACCCAAAAATCAATGCCAGTTTAATTCCAATTAAATATCATTTAATTGTTACACTTCATTAAATCTAAAATAAAAGATTTAATCTTTTCTCATCTGGGTTCAAGAATAGTGTTAGTCAAGACACCATTCACGACAAAACCAATTCACATTTGATATTAAATACAAGGCTCTGAATAGAAAATATCCCGGCTTATATTCAATATCAAATTCTACGACCAACAAATATCGTATTGGAAATAACGATATATATATCTATATCTTTCAAATTTCCATAACAACATCTGTATAGTCACGAAATCCAACATCGAAATATTCCGAAGGCAATTTCGATTCAAATCCATTCCAATGCAATCATTGGAAATTCTGGTTATTTTCAAAACCATTTCAAATTCAATTTATTTATTTTACAAATAAATAAATTACTATTCTAGTTCAAAAGTAGTTCATTTCGATAAAAATCTATTTTTATCTTTTCAACTATGGAGTTTTTCATCCCAATTCTTCATAAATCATTTCTTATGATTTTACACAAATTATTACTCTTTTTAATAATTTTATCAAGGCCCGTACAGTCGATTTCCATCAACGGCCATCGAACGCACTTATAGCGACCTTTTCCAAATTTGATTTGGACATAATTCCAAATCCAACCATTAGATTTCTAATTTCTAATATTCGTTAGAAAGATCTTTTCGATACGAACCCAACAGTTCTGGTTTTAGGAGAATCCGACCGTCGGATCTCCCGCAATATCCGTTCAAAGTCAATGGTCGAAATTCGCGAACTGCCGCGGCGCGGCGCGTTCTATTCAGGCCATTATATTATATATAATATACATAATATATACTTCATCGATTTCAATTCAAAACGTGATTTATAAATCGTTTTAAATTCGTTTTCAAAACGGTTTCAACTTCATATTCAATTTCAAATCGAATTCATTTATATTCAATTTAATTCGAATTTCAATTCTTTTCAAAATATCAGATTTTGAAATCACTTTCGATATTCATTATAAAATGAATAAAATCGATATAAATATCGTTCACGTCAAAATGGCGTCAATCTAATCAACACGGCTTCATATATTTCTATTTTCAAATATTTCTATTTCAGATATTTCTATTCAAATATTTCTTTTTCAAAACTGGAACGAGGCCCAATCAATTACCATATAATGTTAATTATATGGATTTTTTTACAACACATGCATACAATAAAAACGATGAATAACCAACCATCATCCAAAGTGCATTTTACACTGTATAAGCATCAAATATAAATATTCAATGCTTATAGCAGCCTGTCAATCAATCGATCGACATACAAGTAATTATTGGGATTAGTGTACGTCAAATATCCTCCCAATACCCGTGTGGAGTTTCAAACAATCAAACACAGATTTTATTTGTGCAGTTGGGCGATGTGTAAAATTTATCATCCCAATCAATATCAGTCAAATGTGTGTATATAAACAAATCGTCCGATTTGTTTATTTTTATTTCATTTCATATACACGTTAAAAATTCTATTTTTAACTCCAAAATATTTTTAACTATATAAATATTTTATTTCATTTCACATCACATCACACAATCAACTACACATCAAAATCAAATAAACAAGCATAAAAGCCGTCCATGGTCTGTGGACGACGGGTGTCGGGTGCTACTAAACACCGTCTGCATCCTAGTATATATTTCAACTAGAAAATTAAATTAAAAAGTGAGAAGTTCTCACTAAATTGCTAATCCAACGCCACGACTCTTCTTTGTAGAAAATCTTCGCCACTTGCCCCTTGTCAATTTTCACTGCCCGTATTCTCTACATATATAAAAATCATATTTTTACTTCGCTATTCAATATATAAAAATCAAAATTTTACTTTGTTATTCAATATATAAAAATCGAATTTTTACTTCGCTATTCAATATATAAAAATCGAATTTTTACTTCGCTATTCAATATATAAAAATCGAATTTTTACTTTGTTATTCAATATATAAAAATCGAATTTTTACTTCGCTATTCAATATATAAAAATCAAATTTTTACTTCCCTATTCAATATATAAAAATCGAATTTTTACTTCGCTATTCAATATATAAAAATCGAATTTTTTACTTCTCTATTCAATATATAAAAATCGAATTTTTACTTCGCTATTCAATATATAAAAATCGAATTTTTACTTCGTTATTCAATATATAAAAATTGAATTTTTACTTCGCTATTCAATATATAAAAATCGAATTTTTACTTCGTTATTCAATATATAAAAATCATATTTTTAACTTTCAAAAATCACCTCCTTTACATTGTAAAAATCACTTCTTTTTCTTTAGGAAAAATCAAAGCTCTATACTCCTAAAAATTAAATCTTTCTATGTTATTCATATCATAAAAAGTGAAAAGAAAAATAAATTTTTATATTCGTAAAAATCATATCTTTCTGTTTTAAAAATATGAGATCTTTTCTACTAAAAAGAAAATATTTTCCTATCGTAAAAATTATATTTTCCTACTTAAAAAATCTATATTTTTATATACTAAAAATCAGGTTTTTTTTTCCACTTAGTTAAATCGGATCCTTAAATAATAAAAACAAACAAATAAATAAAAAAAGGAAAAGAAAAATCGAAGGAACTCACGGTTGTTTGATCGGAGCTGGCAGCAGGGGGGTGCTGTTGAAGTGCGCGCGGTGGAGGGGGGGTTTCAGGGGGGGGGGGGGGGGGAAGGGGGTTGGCGGCAGCCTCTTGGTGGCACGGGGTGGTTTTCCGTTGATGGGAGGGTTTTGGGCTTCGGGTTCGGGGAGAGAGAGGGGATCGCGGGAGAAGGGGGTGCCGTGCCTGGCATCGATAGCCAGAGGTGGGCGGCGCGATGAATTCCCGGTGGGTGGCGGCGGCGAGTCGCGCCCCCCCGTTCTTTTTTTTTCTTTAAACTGAAATCGGTTTTGAAAAGGGGGGGCTGGTCAATGTAAGGAGAGGTTTTTTTTTTTAATTTTATTTTCCACCAAAAAGCAACTTTTATTTTCGACCTCTAAACGAGGCCAACCGCCTGTCGTCCATAGCTAATTACCCCCATTCCGAACACAATGGCATATTTATTGAAGGCTGATTCGATCGTTTCGATCAGTTTTCATCAAATTTACATTTAAATCATTATATTGAATTTTAAACGCGCATTTCAATTTACCGGGGTCACATACGAACTCTATTAATCCCAAAAAAATATTTTCTAGCTTCGTATTGACTATACGGTCCTAACAAAACAAGTTTCGTCGAATTCTGAGACCGTTGGAAAAATGGCCATTTTCCAGTCGATTAAAATCAACTAAAACTGGTCAAACGCGTTTTCCTTTGGCACGCTCACATATTGATTCGAAAAATTATGAAATTTGGAATCTAGCAATAATTTGACATCACGGACCCAACAAAAGTGGTTTCGTCAAAATCCGAGGTCGTTTGCAAAATTTCCATTTTTAAGGGCCTGAATTCCATAGCGACTATTCAGAATTTTCATTTGGACATATCTTTTGATTCCCGCTATGAAATTTTGATTTCCAGGATTCGTTGGAAAGACATTCCCAAATGGATCCTATTATTTTTGGTTTCACTAAAATCCGGTTTATTTTGCACCCGGTACATTCAATTGAAGTTTGAAATCGAATTATCGAACTACCGCGCCATTTTCAATTCCTTTTATAAATATAAGTAAATATTTATATTCTAACGTCGATCTCAAACGAATATATACGTTCGAATTATATTCAAAAATAAATTTCTCATCGATATTATTTAAAATAATCATTTTAAATAATCAAAATTCGCTAAAATTGCCAAAATAAAAAATTTAAACTGGCCCAGATTTTCGGGTTGTTACATTCTGGGGCATTTCTGACCCCATCTCTAATGAGTTATTCTGATTCTGCTATACTCATACTAGGATATTTCTGATCCTATCTGTAATGAGTTATTCGTCCTAGAACACTGCTGGTTCTATCTCTGACGAGTTCGTTAATGTGTTATATACCAGAGCTAAGCTTAACCAAAGCTCTGATACCACGTTGTGACGACCTCAAACCCCGTACCGACGGAGGCAAGGGTAATCTTTGGAATATAACACATAAACAGATAATAGCAGAACAGAAATAAATAAATACACCATATAAAGTACAAATAATACACTGGATAAACATAATCATCAGAGTTACACAGTATACAGGATCATACTTAGCACAAATACAGTTCAGCTATTCATAAATGTCTACAGTGGAAAACAAACATAATATGTACAATAGGAGCTGAATAGCATAAAAAGAGATAATTGATAGAATCCATCTTCAGCTCCAGCTATCCAGAAAGAGCCTGCTAAAACCTGAATACAAGGCTGCCCGTGTAGAAAAAGGGGCACCCGAGTTTGCAAGTGAAACAAACTACGAGTCAGTCATGGGACTGGTATGAGAAGTCTACTTAACACATTATACAATTGGCTAATCACAGGACCACATTTCTATTCAATACATGAATGTTTTCTATAGTTTGTATATATATAGTAAAAATGTGATTTTTATGGTAAAACAATTTATTTCAAAACACGAATACCATTCAACACATGAATTTCTATTCAACGAATGAATTTCTATTCAACACACGAATATAGTTTTAACACATGAAAATAATTCTAACACAAGATTATTATTCAAAATTTCGGCAGCATAACGGCATGGTAGTTAAAACCGGGGCCATCCCTAGTATGGCTCCTCGCTCTACCTTAAAGCCTCGCAGCTTTTGACAATGGGGATTTCATGCATCTAGTTCGCACGCAGGCGGCATGTATATTTTTTTTCTTATTTCCACAAACTAATCCTATGTGGTTTCAGCCAAATAATTCTAAACCACAAACGAGTATTTTTCAACCACAGTCAATCAATTTCAACCACAAACAATTCTAATCAACCAATTTTCACACCAATCACAACCAATAAATATCGTCCATGGTTTGTGGACGAGGGGCATGTATATATATATATATTATATAAGCATTTCACTTCTATTTCAACACATATATAATTTTTACAACGCATATATAACTTACATATCGAACGTACAACTTATACAACGCTTATACAAGAGGTGTACAATGCTCATATAACTCATACATCGACTATATAATTTATACATCGTCGTTTTCCATATCGTTTATAATTTAGAAATCTCACATTGGGTTCCACTCCACCAAAAATAGCAGAAGGCTCAGAAAAATGTGCGGTCTCTTCTAGAATGTAGAAGACGTCCACACGAGTCCACTGTCTCTTGTTTCACTGAATTTCGTCAACAAACGAAAAAGATATGATTTTTACAGTGAAATCAAAAACGATAGCGCTTTAAACTGCTATAATATAGTTTATTTAAAATAGGCCGTTACCTCAGCTCGATCTTCAAAACTAGGTTTTCACTTTTCGATCCAATGGTGCAGCAGATCGACGATCGGGTTGTGCCACGGCCTGGAGCGTGGAAAGGCGCGCCCAATGGTGGTAGGCGGCACTTCGATCGAGGATGGCGGTCGCGGCGGAGGGAGGAAACGACGAACTTCCTGAGCTCGTAACTCTTCACACACTACACGAAAAAATCCAAACCTTGTATGGATTTAAAGAGGGCTCGAAGCTCTTCAAAATCCCCCAAAGAAGCACTTAAATTTATTGAGTGATTGGAGAGAAAAAGAGGAGAGAAGGAGGAAGAAGCAGCTGCCATTTGTGTTTGGGGTTCTATCGGGTTTTCTGGGAGTGAATGGCTAATCAGAATTTTTATTTTATTTTATAATTTTTTAAATTCTCAAAAATACCCCTCTTCACACACGAACGCCTATCCAAACCCAACGACTGTCGTCCCTAGCTAAATACCCCCATTCCGAACACAATGGGATATGTTTCGTAGACCCATTCGACTATTTGAGTCAGTTTTCCTTCAAATTAAAATATATAACATTCAATATTTAATTTGAACGTACATTTTAATTTGCCAGGGCCACAAACTGATTCTAAAAATTCCAGAAAAATAAATCTAGCTATGTTTTGATGATACGGTCCCAACAAAACTAGTTTCGTCGAATTCTTAGACCGTTTGAAAAATGGCCCATTTCTGGTCGATCCAATTAACTGTAATTGACCAAAACACGTTTTCCTTTGCCACGCTCACATACTAGCTTAAAAAATTATGAAATTTGAAACTTAGCAATAGTTTAACATCTCGGATCCAAGAAAAGTGGTTTCGTCGAATTCCGAGGTCATTTGTAAAATGGCCATTTTCACGGGTTATATAAACTCTATAACGACCTTTCTGAAAATTCATTTGGCCATAACTTTTGATTCCCGCTATGAAACTTCAATTTTTCAAATTCGTTAGAAACGTATTCACTAACAGATTTAAATATTTTTGGTTTCACTCAAATCCGTTTTGTTTTGCACCCGGTACAGTCAGTCAAAGTTTGAAATGAAAATTTGAAACTGCCGCGCCATTTCAGGCCTTGTTTATAATTCAAAGTAATTATATTTAATTTCAAACGTCGATTCAAACTTACTTTTTGTCGTTATTATTTAAAATATTTATTTTAAATATTTAAAATCCACTAAAATAGCTAATTTAAAATTTTTAAATTGGTCCAGATTTTCCGGGTTGTTACATAAATTGATTTTAACATACGAATTTAACTCAATGTACGTAGACATAATTTACTTGAAAAATATTACCATTAACTAAATGTAATTGTATATACCTGTGCGAGGAACATGCTAGATGAAGCGGAGGCAGTCCACCCAGAATGTTATCAAGACTAAACACATCAAAAGTTTCACTCATAACTTCATACGACCTCTACAAACACATGCACATTATAAAAAAATTTAGTGATTTTAAATAATTTTGGAAAAGCATAACATAAACTCCATGAGAAACATAACACAATTGTTTAAGGTTGATAAGCTAGTATGTTTACCTTACGTGAAGCAGTCATAGTCTTTGGGGAGCTTTGTACGTAATATATTAAATCTTCAAACGATTGTTCGTCATCAACAGACGATGGTAAGACGTTCAAATCAAAATTAAACCTAACTACAGTTATAATGATCGTATGATGTCATATTTAACTTATTAAAAGTTAAAACGATATAATGATACTTATAAAAGAGTCACCTTGATTATGGGTCTGTGCTTTTTCTTGAGCCTCTTCAAATAATGAAACATTATCACATGACTTTGCCTGTTGTAACATAGAAAATATACAATAATTATTTGATTGCATCTATAATTTAATGAATAATGTTAATACATTTTAAATACAAAATTTGAGAGTAAGTTGAAATGTAGACTGGAAATTAATTACCGTATGTGAAAGACATGATATTGATGATTGTTGCACATAAGAAAGCTCAAATGGCTGGTCGACGTTGTTAAACAAAAGTGATACATTTAAATCAAATGCATCAAATGCACACCTGATGCCTGCATTATTAAAATACATAAGATATCACATTTTTTCAATTAACAAAATAAATTTGATTTACAAATTCTAGGAATATGCAACACTTAAAATGAAAGAAAACCAAAAATTATTTTGAGAAAAAGTAACCGGCTAGTTCAAAAGACTACCTTGGCTAGTAGATTTTGTTGTTGCAGCCTCTTGCATATGGTTGACATGTTTCTCATATTGTTTCTATAAATTTGTAGCAAGAAGGCATGCATCCAAAACAATATGATTTATATTAGACGTATGATAAAAGTATTAAACGTAAAAATAGGATAATTTGAGAAAATCACCGTATGATTAGTTAATTCCAACGTGGACACCGGTGTAAGATCAACATGATGCTCAAACGACTGATCAACATTGTCGGATAAAGGCATATCATTCAAATCAATATGAAACATTTCAGATGTTTTGTTTTTCAGCACCTGCCAAAAAATAATGCACACGGTATTAATTAAATAGGCATAACTAAAATATTCAGATATTATTCAAATTATGCATCTGCCAAAAATCATGCACACGGTATTAATTAAATAGGCATAACTAAAATCTTCATATATTATTCAAATTATGCACCTGCCAAAAATCTTCAGATTGAATACATTTTACAATCGATAACACAAAATGCATAACCAGGCAAGCATATAAAAATCACATTTGTCAAATAATTGAATATGTAAATCACAGCAAAATAGTAGACAATGTCCAAAATAAACATGCAAAAATATAATAAATTCATTGAATGGCAGATAACAACACAAATGGCAACAACAACAGCCAAATTAAAAGTTTAACTAAATCATATAGCTAAAAAATAGTTTAGAAAATAAGCCGAATGTGGAGAAATCATTTACAGTAATGATTTGTTAATTTTTTGCAGCCAAAAGAATACTAATTATCATTTTTTAAACTAACACATTTGAAGTTCGTCACTATTTGTATATACAACCTGCAAGGTCATCATAACTACTTGATCTTCTAAATCAACAAATGTTTTTGCAAGCTGGAAGATAGACACTTTTATGTTGGATTAGAAAGAATAAAAAGTTATTAGAAGTTACCTGATTAAAGTCATTAAGGAATTGCATCAACTATTATCTGCTAAAATAATTTTAATACCCAAGTGATCAAATATAAGTAGACAAAAATGAATTTAAAAAATCACACTTAAAACCCAATAAAAATCAAATAACCTTAAAAGAAAACTGCATATGTTTAGTTAATTATCACCATAACCGGACTGCAACCGCTGAAATCAACCATAAAATGTATTTCTATTTATACTCCGTCAATGCACACTCTTCCAAAACTCGATAATAAAAGCCAAAATAATTAAAATATCACTTGCGGATTCATCCATTTATTACCTAATATATTGCAAGGCAACAAATTGATTAAAATTAAATTTCCTAATAAACTAACCCCGGATACGTCAGAGTTTATCAATCATATTTATTTGATCGGTATGGACAGCAATTGAAAGACATCTATATTCATTTATCATCCGTACTTCCCTCAAATGATATTAGTTATTTGAGAAAATTAGGTGCACAACAATTCACATAATACTACATATTATTTTGTTATTTAAAACTATAGGCCAACAATATGAGCGAATGCAAACCAAACATTATTTTTTCAAAGAGAAAGAATGAAGCCAACACCTAAATAGCATCTATAAGTCCAAAAGAAAGGAAACACAAAAGTTCTCAATCCTTAAAATTGTCCTAATTATCAAAAAATTCAAAGGTTTAAACAATTGTATATATATTAGCATTCTTATGTATGTCAAATGCAGAGTAAAAGTCAAAAATTATTGTTGGTTTACTAACTTGCTTTTGCCTATTTTAATAGAAATAAGTTTCTCCATCTTTGTTATGTGCGCATAAACATTGAACTATGGTATACTTGCTGATAATACATAATTATGAATAGCTAAATTTTTACCAAAGACATCAAGGTAGCAAATGAATAAAGAGAAAACAAGAATCACTATAAATAATGGTAGAATTTTGATGAATTGTTTTACCTTTTTTAGTTGGTATATACGACTATTCTTCGAAACCGCTTGAAGCTACTCCATTTTAAGAAATCTACAAATAACATTTCACAAACTTTGTCTTCTTTTAGCAGTTTTGGTGTCAAAAATCAAGCATATTTTAAGAAGATATAGCACTAAAAAGAAAATGCTTAACTGTTATCTATAAATTTAAAATTTCCATATTCTTATCAATAACCAAGTGGAAAAAAGGAATCATTTTAAAGGACAATAAATTAGTCTTGGAAGTAGTAGCCCCAAATTATCAAGCATCAATGTAAAAAGTGTATCCGAACACCAAAACTGTTGGCGTAAATTAAATTATTGTCCAACAATGTAATTAGCTCAAATTTTCAGGCTGGCCTTATGAAAAACCAACATGGTTAGTTAGGATTACAACTATGCTCAGTTCAAAATTTATCCAAACAATTTAGATGAAAAGTCGATGCTTATAAGAATCAAATCGTTGTCATAAGATCAAATTAAGCATTATTTGACCAAAAGAACAATATTCATCTTAAGTAAAACAGCGATATGTCTTAGGGTAATATCAAACATCCAATATTATATACTTTACATAGATATAGTCACATAATTAAAAATATCAGCCAAAGGTCTTTAGGCCTATTATCCTAAGAGTTAACAAAGTTTAAATACATTTGATGTAACAACTAATGGTATTCCCTCGTTATATTTAAAAGTGGGCAGTTTGCGTCATGATATCTGAGTCAATCTAGTGGAGCCCACGATAATTATTTCATAACCATAAACAAGTGTCTGCTACGCGGTTAATTGCAGTCATACACATACTAAAATAATATAAAACCATAGGCCACAATACCATAAACGAAAATTGAATGAAAATAAAGGGATGAGCATCCTAAAAGATTCAGAATTTGAGTATTGTAGAAACATTTAAGTACAATTTACCTGATTTTGCGACCTTTGACTTCGTGTTGTGCTTTTGTAAAATTACGCCTAAATAAAACGAGAAAAAAATGCGGAAAAGAAATCGCGAAGGAGAAAAATCGAGGAGAAAAAGGAAGTAAAATAAGAAGAAAAGGCGGAAAGCAAAATGGCGAAGGAGAAAAATCGACGAGAAAACGGTAAGGAAATAAAATGAGAAGAAAACGAGAACAAGGAAAACGCGGAAAGAAAGTGTTCTGAGCGAAAATTACGGCTAAATTTATTGGCTCAGACAATTTGATTTTGGCTCTTACAGTAGGCAGACCTCCCTAATGGTCGGTTTGATTATGTTATCTTTTCCATATATTGTTTTTCCATGAACAAATGTCTCTAACTTACTTTGTTTGTGTTCATTAGTCTTCCAATAGACGCAACTTCAACTTGGCACTTATCAGTTATCACATATCTCTATATGTTTTTCCTTTTTTTGTACTTACGTAATATTAATAGGCTACATATATGTTAGATTTAACTGAGGTAAAAATCATCACATATGGTGTATTGGTTTCTCTTTCCCTTTTAATCACTAATTTCTGTTCTCACATGCCTTTTTTCAATACTTTTACTTTTATGATGATTTTTCCTGTTTATTTATATTTCTGTGCATGCTAATAAAGTGAAAAAACTCATTATTTAAATTATCAAGGTCTCAAGTATCCCTTGTGAAATCTAAGTCTGTTTTTTTTCCAATTCATGCAGTGACAGGTTGTATGAAAATATAGAATTATGGTTACATATGATTATAAACAAGAAAAAAATGCTTGATCTTCACTACTGTATTACTTATCTAATTCTTGCAAACATTATCAAGCAAATTAATATGCATAGGGATGATGAAGATCTATATCAGTAGAAACTACGTACGGTTATGCAATTCAGTTTTGTAGATTATTTCTGAAAAGTCGAGATTATTTTATAAATGGAGCTAATAAGGCAATGTTTGGTACTGACTATTCTTTTTACAATGCCAACTCGGAACTTTTGGTGGTTTATTTTGAAGAATCCTCATTGTAACATGAAATATCCTAACATATGTAAATTATTATTGAAGTCAACCAAGTTGTAGTATGTACATATAAGGCATATGGAAATAAATTGTATCTGGTTATTCATATCCTGACAAGTTTAAATTTTATAAACTGACATAATAATGAAATAGTTAAGTTGAAATATATGGAATGATCAGAATGCCTACAAATATATATACATGTAGATGTAGGTCTGAGTTGGTTTAACATGATTATTCAGCAAATCAATGCATACAGTCGCATTTTAGTATACAATTATATGCAAACAACAATTTAGCTACTAAGCAAATAGTGCATGCAATTTTTTTACTGGTAACTTTCTATAGATCCACATTTTCCTTGACAAGAAACTGAATGCTGTGAATATTTGTTCCCGTAATAAACTGGAACACCATAAGGACACAAGCCCTACACATTGGCCAAGACCAAGACAAACGGACTCTCTCTGCACATGGCCATTTTTGAATTCTCGCACTATGTACTTCCTTTTTTACTTCTATTCAGTTATTATAATCGCTGATTGCTTTTAAATTTTGGTGCTAGACAGCGAAGGTCCACATTGTTTTGTAGGAATTAGAATTGCCATGTAAGGGAGAAGAACCAATGTTTTTGCCTCACTCACAATAATTGATATTCTTACTGTTGGCAAACATACATAAAGGTACATATGTAGCATGTAATAAAATTTGTTGTGGACAAATATGGAACCATTGTAACGGCCCGCAAATTCGTACTATCTGAGTTGACTAATAACACCACACGTCCAACCCAAATTGCATAGAAATACGAATCATTATTAGAAAGAAGTTAGAGGATGAGAAATAGAAAGAAAGAAATATTAGAATAGAAGAAAACAAAGAAGACAAATCCCACAGCGGAACAAATAAAATATATTAAATAACATAACTTTTGAAATACAAATCAGTAACTCTATATACAGACAATTATCAGAGCACAATAGTTATTCCTAGAACAGTTATAAACCCCTGTTTCCAGGTACAATATAGTACACAGTGGAAATATGATAGTCTATAGCTAACTGGTGAAGCCTCTTGCTTCCAGCTCTTCCAACTGAATCTGAAAAATCCCGACTACTTGACTGCTCGTACAAATTTGGGCACCCAAGAGTTTAGGGAAAACAAACAAAATAAACTATGGGTCAGTCAGGGGACTGGTGTGAGTAAACTCCAACCATTTGTTTAACTTTCAAAATCTTTTCTAAAGAAAAGATAATAGTAAGACCAGCCCACACATAAACATGGATGGTTTTTTTACCTTACTATAACCCAAAATACTTTGATACGAAATTCCAGAGATAATATAATAGTGTCTAAATCAAATAAATAACAATCTAGTGGAACGCTTGCATCTCACGCTCCACATATATATATAAAATCAAAAACCGCATGGGGCTTATTGGAGATTAGATTCCGACTATGACAAGGTATGGGACCACCTGCTGATAGTGTATCTCTAGAGGGGAATACACTGGGTTCAACAAGAATATCTTGCAACTCAGCCCACACATGATCGACCACTCATTTCACTTGAGTGTATCGAATGCATATCACCAACGGTTGGGATCAGCAACCGTTTCCCGAAAAGGGACAACATCGATAGATTAAAGAAGTAAAAGGAATTTCTCTAGATAGGTTATTATACACCCTGATGGGAGCGACCCACATAGCCATGTTACCTGCCTGATTTTTATCATTTACCGATTGTTGAGGCCCGAGGCTATGATTTCTTATCATTCATTGATAGCACAATCACTTTGAATGCCACATTATCAGATCTGTCAATCACTAATTGATTTACATAATTATATTCTGGATATTATGCTAAGAGAATAAATACTCAGCCACCATATATATTCACACAGACCAACATATGCGATCATTGGAAATACTCTATCAGACACTCGTCCATATACGTTCGTTCTGGGACTGAACGAATTCGAAGGCACAATTTATATTAATAGAAAAAGCCCTTGCACTTTACTCCGTCTTTGATTATCTTTATATAATCTGATTCGCAACGCTACTGCCAATACAGAGTGGTTCTCGGATAATAATCCAACCGGTCTCTCTATATTGACAACGATATTGGCAAACACTTCAATAGTCGGTTATTTAACTATCGAAGAAAAACAAACATCCATTCATCTATAACATCAAACCATCACTGGGCCTTTAAATTAATATTTTATTAATTAAAACGCTTCTCCATTTTCTTATCCATATTCGTTAACACGATAATTTCGATAATCATCTTCTTCGCTTCTTACGCTATTTGGAAAACATTTCCATATATCGTCTTCTTTTATTTTCTATATTTAGAAAATATCTTCTATTTATAATTGGAAACCATTCCCATTTACTTTTCTCTTGCTCGACTCATTTAATTCTACTCTCAGGAAATATATATTATTATATTTCCAAAATTCCACTAATTTTGGTTTAAAACGAATATTGTGTAAAACATCGTTACTCCCAAAATATTTCATTCAACTATCTTTTATTCAACCATTGATCTTCGAGACTGGATCTTTGTTATTTATCGGTTAAAAGTGAAATTAGTCGAGTTGGGGTAAAATTACCTCTCAGACCTTGACTGAAAACATCCTTAACTTCAAAATAGACAAGACCATTATACCCGAATAATCACCACCATAAAAACCAATTATCCATTTCTAAAAACGTATACCCTTCTATTTCTATTTTTAACAAATCTAATTTATAGATTTCCTTTTTGTTTATAATATTCTATTTTTAAGTTCATTTACTTATTGAATTCTATATATATATATACATACATATATATCGATACATTGATTTCTAACTATCAAATTTTCTTAAAAATATTCTAACTCCTTAAATTTCCGAAAAATTTCGCCATAACCTCCTTTGTACCGGGAGCATCGGGAAAATCCCCAAACCGCCACACAGGCCTCTCCAATCAAAAGGAAAAAGAAAAAGCTAAGCGGCCAGCCGATTCGGCGCATAAAATCTCATATGGAATTTAAACGTGTACCTTTTTGTCGGGCACTTCCATTATAATCTTCATACACTTCATTCCATACCTGTCTAACCCATATACTACCATTCCTAATTTATTCCAACTCAATCTGGCTATTTTAACTCGATTTGCTAATTTATTCTTTAACCAGCTCGTTTGCTCATTTCATTTTCTATTTGAACATATCACGTTTAAATATATTTTAACTTACTTATTACCATTCGAATCCCATTTCCAATTAAAGTTTCATATTTGAATTCGGATATAAATTCCTAAATCGAATTCACTTATTAGAATTCCAATTTCACGTCAAAATCTCGTTAACTAATTATTATTCAAATTAGTTAATTCTATTCAATAATTAAAAATCTGATTTTTGTTTCAAAAATCAATCCATTACTCCACTGGAGTTCAGATATATTTCACAACTCAAATATGGGATTTTCTAAATAGAAATTCAGATTTGATTCGCTTAAAATCCTTTTATAAAATTAAATAAACCGTTATGGTTTTTAAATGGTTATGGCGCTGTTTTTCTGAAAATTTGATTTTGACATAACTCAAAATATATACAACGAAATTCAGAATTTTCTCTTTCATTAGAAAACTATTATCTAATTGGTCCTGACGATTCTTGTTTCAAAGGATTCCGACTTAAATTGAGTTATATATACTCAATTGAAGTTCGAAACGCCAATTTACGAACTACCACGCCGCGGCGAGTTCGTTTTTAATTATATATATATATATATATATATATATATATATATATACGTTTAAACTTCGTTTATAAGAAATTCAACTCCATTCTGATATATTTTTAATATATATCAAATCAGTTTCCCCAATTCAACATAATATTTTCGATTATCCATAATTGTCGATTTTTCTTTACTCGGTTATATATTTATTTATACTTCGATCTTCTATATTAAATTCCAATTTTTGCTTTTATAAATTATAAATCCTTTGGATTTATTTCTATTCTGTTTAAAAATCCACATTCTGAAATATATTTCGTCGTTCCCATTTCGAAATGATTTCAACTTTCTATTTTCAAATTCTATTTTCGATTTCTATTTGAATTTTCTTTATTCAAATCCTATTTGAATTTTCTACACTCAAATTCTGTTCTCAATTCTATTTGAATTTTCTATATTCAAATTCTATTTTCAATTCTATTTGAATTTTCTCTATTCAAATTCCTTTTTCAATTCTATCTGAATTTTCTCTATTCAAATTCTATTTTAAATTCATATTTGAATTTAAATATTCAAATTATCTTTTGATAATTAATTCATTATATTTATAAACACCATTTTATAAATTTTTCCTTATTTTATATTTAAACAAATCTATATCGAAATATATTTAAAACCATAGTCTCCTTTTGGAAATTTCTATTTATAATAACTTATAACACCCAATTTGTTTTCATATTCAATTTAACTTCTATTTAAATAAATTCAAATTAATCGAATTCAAATCATAAATACTTACGGATTTATTCTAGTTTAATTTATATTCTGAACATCAGAATAAATTCAATCGTTTATTTCTCTAAAACAATTTCCCATTTCTGTTTTTAAATTCACCTTTGAATTTAAATATTCAAATTATCCAATGATAATTTTTCCATTTCATTTATAAACACTATTTATAAATTCATTTCAATCTCCTGATTATCTAATGAAAATCATCCCATTTTATTTTATAAATACCATTTATAAATTTACTTCAATTTCTTGCATTGCTAAATTCATAAACATTTGTTTATAAATTTTCAATACTTGTTTTATTTACTCAAAACAAGTTAATATCTTTATTGCCCATTCGAAATTCAAATTCTATTTTTAAAAATAGAATTCCTCTTTTAAATCTCAAAATATCCATTCCATGATATTTTTATATATCAATATTTTAGGCCCAGTGATATTTCAAACACCCAAAACAACCAATTATAAATGACAGGTTTTCTAACACATCATATATGATAATATATATGAAAAACAAACAAATAACAATATTTTTGAGGAATCCAGTCCTGTTTTCCTGCATCCACAAATGTTAGTCACATAAATAATACCATCTTGCTTCGAGGCAGGATATCACGGTATAGAAGGTCATCCACTAATATATATTTGTGGGGCGCATAGGGAAATCATCCGCTAATGGTACCGCGGGCATCCGCTAATGATACCGCGGGAACAATCCAACCACCCAAACCAATATATATATATATATATAATAGTCAACCCTAAATAACTAATATATTTAAAACAACCAGAAAGCATTCAAAAAAGCAACAAACAATTATTTTTAACGAAAAAAATAATTCTAAGAAAAAGGTGAGTGAGATTTACTCACATCGATTTCATTTTCTGATCCATTCTGATCACAAATTTAATCCCATCTTATGTAACCCGTAGTAATGGATTACTCGATTGACGCTACTCGATTAAATCTTGTATGAACTGAATATGATATTCATTTTAAGTTATCAAACAATTTAAATGATATAACAATTTAATATTAAGTTGGAAATAATTACCTTAATCAAAGCTACTTTTCTTCCTAAAATAGAATATTTGAAGCCTCATTTGAATTCTTTCACCACTAAAAAAAACAATCCTACTCCGAGTATTTGCTGCGGTAACACAAGCCAACCTCCCTGATGTACCATAGCTTACCCCACTGCACAATTCAGACAACACCTTTCCCCTTAGCACAAGAAATTCTACCAGCGACAACCTCCGTATCCTACTGTGATTAATCTCGGACCCTAACCCCTCTCTCTCTCTCTCTCTCTTCAATGCCAAAGCTTCGATCCCCACTAGGACCATTTCAACAACCACCTCCAGACTATGTGAAACACCATCGACTTCTTCTTCTTCTTTTATTATTAACCGCAGTCAAAACATTTATGCAATTAGCAACTTCAGTATGAACGCAAACAGGTTGCGAACTCTCTACCTCCACGCCATCCTTCCTTTGTGTGAATCGATTCGCCCGCAAATTCGTACTATCTGAGTTGACTAATAACACCACACGTCCAACCCAAATTGCACAGAAATACGAATCATTATTAGAAAGAAGTTAGAGGATGAGAAATAGAAAGAAATATTAGAATGGAAGAAAACAAAGAAGACAAATCTCACAGCGGAACGGATAAAATATATTAAATAACATAACTTTTGAAATACAAATCACTAACTGATTATCAGAGCACAACAATTATTCCTGAAACAGTTATAAACACCTGTTTCCAGGTACAACATAGTACACAGCGGAAATATGATAGTCTATAGCTAACTGGTGAAGCCTCTTGCTTGCAGCTCTTCCAACTGAATCTGAAAAATCCCGACTACTTGACTACCTGTACAAATTTGGGCACCCAAGAGTTTAGGGAAAACAAACAAAATAAACTCTGGGTCAGTCAGGGGATTGGTGTGAGTAAACTCCAACCATTTGTTTAACTTTCAAAATCTTTTCTAAAGAAAAGACAATAGTAGGGCCAGCCCACACATAAACATGGACGGTTTTTTACCATACTATAACCCAAAACACTTTGATACGAAAATCAATCTAGTGGAATGCTTGCATCTTACGCTCTCTATATATATAAAATAAAAAACCGCAGGGTGCTTATTGGAGATTAGATTCCGACTATGACAAGGTATGGGACCACCTACTGATAGTGTATCTCTAGAGGGGAATACACTAGGTTCAACAAGAACATCTTGCAACCCGACCCACACATGACCGACCACTCATTTCGCTTAAGTGTATCGAATGCATATCACCAACGGTTGGGATCTGCAACCGTTTCCCAAAAAGGGACAGCATCGATAGATTAAAGAAGTAAAAGGAATTTCTCTAGATAGGTGATTATACACCCTGATGGGAGCGACCCATATAACCATGCTGCCTGCCCGATTTTTGTCATTTCCCGGTTGTTAAGGCCTGAGGCTAAGATTTCTTATCATTCATTGATAGCACAATCACTTTGAATGCCACATTGTCAGATCCGTCAATCACTAATTGATTTGCATAATTATATTCTGGATATTATGCTACGGGAATAAATCCTCCGCCACCATATATATTCATACAGACCAACATATGCGATCATTGGAAATACTCTGTCAGACACTCGTCCATATACGTTCGTTCTGGGACTGAACGAAATCGAAGGCACAATTTCTATTAATAGAAAAAGCCCTTGCACTTTACTCCGTCTTCGATTAACTTTATATAATCTGATTCGCAATGCTACTGCCAATACAGAGTGGTTCTCGGATAATAATCCAACCGGTCTCTCCATATTGACAACGATATTGGCAAACACTTCGATAGTCGGTTATTTACCTATCAAAGAAAAACAAACATCCATTCATCCATAACATCAAACCATCACTGGGCCTTTAAATTAATATTTTATTAATTAAAACGCTTCTCCATTTTCTTATCCATATTCGTTAACACGATAATTTCGATAATCATCTTCTTGGCCTCTTACGCTATTTGGAAAACATTTCCATATATCGTCTTCTTTTATTTTCTATATTTAGAAAATATCTTCTATTTATAATTGGAAAACTGAAACGACCCGAACTTCCCTGGTCTCCGAAGAGAAGGGAAAGAGCGGATTGAGTCGAGAACAAGCGACAACAGAACGCAGACGGAAGAACATTTCATGTTTATTACAACAATGCATCAGATTACAAGAATATACAGAGTATAAATGAATACACATTACACAGAAATATCAGAGATTTAAATTACATTTAAATACATAGCAGCGGAAAATAATACAATACACAACTAGAAGGAGATATACGGATACAAAGCTTTCCGGATATCGTTCCAGCTGTAAACCAGGATTCTGTGAATATAAATCTGCAAAACCAAAACTACTAGCTTCCCATGTCAAAATAAGGGCACCCAGAGTTTAGGTTAAAACAATAAACTCCAGGTCAGTCATGGGACTGGTGTGAGAACTAAAACAGTTGTAAATCTTTATTTTAAAGTTAGGTAAATCAAGGGACCAAGCCGTATAACACGGAATGGGTTTCCTCCCAAGAATACAAGTGCATAAAACAAACAACGCAATGCTAAATAAAGAAAAATAAAGCTGTTATAAGACCCAGGTCCTATCACACAATGCAACGCAAGACGCAGGATAGGGTTTTCCCTTATAACAGCCAAAGAATGCTTGATACGTTTTAAAACAAATCATTTGATACTATTATCAGTGTATAGTGTATAAAACAATCTTCGAATCATAAGTATCAATCATAGGCGGCATGGGTACCATATATCATGTCGCCATACTAGTTCTACAATTAAAACCGCAAAATCACGTATTTGGAAATTGGATTTCCGTCTATGAACCGAGGCAAAAGATAGTCCTCAACCGATTCGAGACTGTCTAGCCCGAGTCTCAGGATCAGAGCTCGAGTGACCCTTGGAGCGACAAGGCCGGTCCACCGATGTGGATTAAACTTAAATCCTGAACACTGCGTTTCCCCGCCCTTTGGGGCGTAAGTGAGCCAACGAATGGCTCCATCGGACCCGGATCGTCCGATCTAACCGAGGCGCCTCGCAACAGCAACAACCACACAGGTGAAAAGTATATAAATGTCAGGGCTGGTAGTTCACTGACACCACCCTAGCTAGAAAGAAACGCATGCCCTCCCTGAGGTCATTCTCCCATTTTTGGTTCACAACCGGGGTGCGAAACTCGCGAAGTAAACGTTACACAAAGCTACGCCACAAAGGCCGTGCTTCGATCATCAACCACAAGACTTTGCTTTTCAACAGAAGCCTCGATCATTTGCATCTTAGCATGCCACACAGGCAATTCACTCTATGCGTTTGATATCCATCAGTATATAACCCCTGAGCTCGTACGTCTCAGAGAAGGGCGTTAAGCAAGAGAATAAATTCTCTGCCGCCAAACAGATATATATTCAATAGAAATCAATCACACAGACTAAAATCCAATGTCAGACACACAATCCATTTACAAGTCCGTTCTGGGTCTGAACGAAACCGGAGGCACCTAGTACCCCGCATCTCCATCGATCTCCAAGCACGTATGGACGATCACCAACTGTTTCCATCTTCTTGGGTGTACAGCCCAATCAAGATCATCAGTAATCACCCAAACGACGTGAAGACCTCCGGTCTTCGACCATCGTCTTCATCTTCAACTTATCGTCGTATCAATTATTCAGAATGGGATAAACCCGGTCTTTCCGAATAACCCGCGTATATTTTAAATAAGTGTTACACAAACACAACATACGCCTCATTCCAATTCATCAGTCACTAACCGTAAATTAATCGAGAGAATAATTCCCCAAATATTAACCCCGAAGGCCGAAACCAACATCAGATCAATATCCAGAAATCCATTCTGCTTAGCTAACCGACAGTTAGTTTCTAAATTTCACAATCATTGGGAAAGGTTCCCATTAATTTTACCAAAGATCAATTCTTTAATTTATTCTTTGATCTACTTTTGAATATCAATTCAAACTAGTCGGGATTAACGAATTTTACCGAAGTAATCATTTGTTTTAATTTCCCAATCCCAACCTATTCATCCCATGAAGTAAAACTGGTAATACATCATATCTAACACCAAGGTGTTATCGGTAAATTTAATTACCATTTCACGTTCAAATCTAATTAAAGATTTAACAAACGCCTGGAGCAAAACTGGTGATACTCCATTCTCGATCCTTTCAATCTAATTAAAGACTCATTAAAACTCCACTTAGTTTTAATCTGTGACTGGGTTAAAGAATCAGTGTCATTTAAAACACGGTTCACGATAAACCCAAAATCACATCACATTAATTATCGGGTTAAAGAACAAGTGTTATTTGAAACACTGTTAACGATAAACCCAAAAATCAATATCAATTCAGTTTCAATTAAATATTATTTAATTGGTACACTTCATTAAATCTAAGTAAAAGGATTTAATCTTTTCTCAACTGGGTTCAAGAACAGTGTTAGTCAAGACACCATTCACGACAAACCCAAATCACATTTGATATTAAATACAAGGCTCTGAATAGAAAATATCCCGGCTTATATTCAATATCAAATTCTACCACCAACAAATATCGTATTAGAAATAACGATATATATATCTATATCTTTCAAATTTCCACAACAACATCTGTATAATCACGAAATCCAACATCGAAATATTCCGAAGACAATTTCGATTCAAATCCATTCCAATGCAATCATTGGAAATTCTGGTTATTTTCAAAACCATTTCAAATTCAATTTATTTATTTAAAAATAAATAGAATTATAATTCTAGTTCAAAACTAGTTCATTTCGATAAAAATCTATTTTTATCTTTTCAAATATGGAGTTTTTCATCCCAATTCTTTCTAAATCATTTCTTATGATTTTACACAAATTATTACTATTTTTAATAATTTTATCAAGGCCCGTACAGTCGATTTCCATCAACGGCTATCGAACTGCACTTACAGCACCTTTTTCAAATTTGATTTGGACATAATTCCAAATCCAACCGTTAGATTTCTAATTTCCAATATCCGTTAGAAAGCTCTTTTCGATACGAACCCAATGGTTCCGGTTTTAGGAGAATCCGACGGTCGGATCTCCCGTAATATCCGTTCGAAGTCAATGGTCGAAATTCGCGAACTGCCGCGGTGCGGCGCGTTCTATTCAGGCCATTATATTATATATATAATATATATAATATATACTTCGTCGATTACTATTCAAAACGAAATTTATAAATCATTTTAAATTCGTTTTCAAAACGTTTTCAACTTCATATTCAATTTCAAATCAAAATTGAATATTCCAATATAAATTCGTTTTAAATTCTTTTCAAATCGATTTTAATTCGAATTCATTTATATTCAAATCCAATTCGAATTCATTTCTATTCAATTTCAATTCGAATTCATTTCTATTAAATTTCAATTCGAATTCATTTCTATTCAACTTCAATTCGAATTCATTTCTATTCAACTTCAATTCGAATTTCAATTCTTTTCAAAATTTCAGATTTTGAAATCACTCTCGATATCCATTATAAAATGAATAAAATCGATATAAATATCGTTCACGTCGAAATGGCGTATATCTAATCAACACGGCTTCATATATTCATATTTTCAAATATTCTATTTCAAATATTTCTATTTCAAATATTTTTATTTCAAATATTTCTATTTCAAATATTTCTATTTCAAATATGGAATGAGGCCCAATCAATTACCATATAATGTTGATTATATGGATTTTCTACAACACATGTATACAATAACAACGATGAACAATCAACCATCATCCAAAGTGCATTCTACACTGTATAAGCATCAAATATAAATATTTAGCGCTCATAACATTCTGTCAATCAATCGATCGACATACAACTAAACAATTGGGATTAGTGTACGTCAAATATCATCCCAATACCCGTGTGGGGTTTCAAACAATCAAACACAGATTTTATTTGTGCAGTTGGGCGATGTGTAAAATTTATCGTCCCAATCAATATCAGTCAAATGTGTGTATATAAACAAATCGTCCGATCTGTTTATTTTTATTTCATTTCATATACACATTAAAAATTCTATTTTCAACCATAAAATATTTTTAACTATATAAATATTTTATTTCATTTCACAACACATCACACAATCAACCACACATCAAAATCAAACAAATAAGCATACAATCCGTCCATGGTCTGTGGACGACGGGTGTCGGGTGTTACTAAACACCGTCTGCATCCTAGTATATATTTATAACTAGAAAAATTAAATTGAAAGGTGAGAAGTTCTCACAAAATAGCTAATCCAACGCCACGACTCTTCTTAGGTAGAAATCTTCGCCGTTCTTGCCTCTTGTCACTTTTGTTGTCCGCTTTCACTACATATATAAAAATCACATTTTTACTTTGCTATTCAATATATAAAAATCGAATTTTTACTTCGCTATTCAATATATAAAAATCGAATTTTTATTATCATAACTATATAAAAATTATATTTTTAATGTTTAAACCATATGAAAATTACATCTTTGTTGTTTCTAAAAATCCGATCTTTGTTGTCAACAAAAATCTGACCTTTTCATTTTATTAAATATATAAAACTGAATTTTTCTCATAAAGACTACATATATATATATTTTATATAAACTGATTACTCTAAATAAATTAAAATAAATATATAAAACTTACATCGATCAAAGGAGGGCGGGGGTTCACCAGCGGTGGAGCGGCGGTCGGATGCAGGGAGAGGCGCTGGCGGTCGCTGGTGCGGCGGAGCTCCGGTCTGTGGTGGGAGCGATGTGGAGGCGGCGGGTTTTGAGGGTGGCGCAGCGGGTTTAAGGGGGGGCGGGTTCTTCGAGGAAGATGAGGGTGAGCGCGAGAGGGATGGTCGAGTAGGGGGTGAGGCTGGACGGAGGGGAGGCGGTTGGTGGCGCGCGGTGCCCCCCTGGCGGCGCAACTGGAACTAGGGCACGCAGCCCCTTTTTTTTTTAATTTTAAAAACTGAAATGAAAATATCGGGGAGAGAGATGAGAGAAAAGGAGGGTTATTTATTTTTATTATTTAATTATTTTATTTCTATAAAAAGTAACTTTTTATTTCGACCCTGAAACGAGGCCCACCGCCTGTCGTCCATAGCATAATACCCCGATTCCGAACACAATGGGATATGCATCGTAAGCTGATTCGATCGTTTCGATCAGATTTCGTTGAAATCAACATATAACTCTATATATTGATTTGAACGCGCATTTCAATTTACTGGGGTCACATACTAACTAGAAAAATTCCCGAAAAATATTTTCTAGCTTCGTATTGATGATACGGTCCTAACAAAACTAATTTCGTCGAATTCTGAGACCGTTTGAAAAATGGCCATTTTCAATTCCTTTTTATAATTATATATAATTATTTATATTCTAACGACGACGTATATAATATATACGTTCTAATTCTATTCAAAATATATTTCTCGTCGATATTATTTAAAATAATTCATTTTAAATAATCAAAATTCGCTGAAATTGCCAAAATAAAAATTTTAAACTGGCCCAGATTTTCGGGTTGTTACAATCTCCCCCACTTAAAACTTTTCGTCCCCGAAAAGGAACAAAGTCGAAAGTGGTTTGATAAATCAACTCTACGTTCGATCTGGCTTCCATTCTCCAACTTTTCAGTTTCTGAGAATTTTCAAATTCTTCAAAAATTTGGCTAACACCCTAAATTTTCGAAAAATTTCGCCATAACCTCCCCTGCACCGGGAGCCACGGGAAAATCCCGAAATTGCCATACAGGCCTTCTGATCTCAAAAAGAAAAAGCCAAGCGGCTAGCCAATCGGCTCATAAAATCATCATCACCCAAACAAAACAGTAAATTATAGTAAATATGTACCTATTTGTCGGGCAAACAAATTTTATTCTCTGCTCTAGCCTCCTTGCTTTGACCTGTTCAATGTAAGTAGATGTATATGCAAGCAAATGCGACCAAATTTCAATATAATTCAATGTTTGATCAAACTGGCTATATGGTTAAAATTTCAACTAATCAAAACAGTAATCAAACAACACAACCATCAATCAATTAGTTGATTTGCATTTCAAACACATAATTTTGCTATATAGTCAAAAATCACATTTTTGATGCCAAATCACAACAATAGGCCCTATCTAGTTTCGGTTCTCACACTAGTCAATTGGAAATATATAGAAATCTCACTTTCGAAACTCGAAAATAAATACTGGCGACGGTGCCCCATCACCAGAATTATCCCCGGGCAGCTAGAGTATGATTCTATAACTATTCAGTATATTAAAACTTCGAATACACGTTTGCAAGACATATATGCAAAATCTTTATATATCGGATTGTCCCGATCAATATAGAATAAATAATCAAATACGAATGGTTGATTTAAATTTTCAAAACAAACTTGTTTTCAATTTAAAAAATATACTCTTCACACTCGTTCTAGGACACTACTGATCCCATCTCTAACGAGTCATTCTAATTGGATATTACTAATCCAATATCTGATGAATTCTTTCGTATGGTTCTAATATGCCTTGTTCTCTGAGCTTTGTAAACCAAAGCTCTGATACCACGCTGAAACGACCCGAACTTCCCCGGTCTCCGAAGAGAAGGGAAAGAGCGGATTGAGTCGAGAACAAGCCACAACAGAACGCAGACGGAAGAACATTTCATGTATATTACAACAATGCATCAGATTACAAGAATATACAGAGTATAAATGAATACACATTACACAGAAATATCAGAGATTTAAATTACATTTAAATACATAGCAGCGGAAAATAATACAATACACAAATAGAAGGAGATATACGGATACAAAGCTTTCCGGATATCGTTCCAGCTGTAAACCAGGATCCTGTGAATATAAATTTGCAAAACCAAAACTAATAGCTTCCCGTGTCAAAATAAGGGCACCCAGAGTTTAGGTTAAAACAATAAACTCCAAGTCAGTCATGGGACTAGTGTGAGAACTAAAACAATTGTAAATCTTTATTTTAAAGTTAGGTAAATCAAGGGACCACGCCGTATAACACGGAACGGGTTTCCTCCCAAGAATACAAGTGCATAAAACAAACAACGCAATGCTAAATAACGAAAAATGAAGCTGTTATAAGACCCAGGTCCTATCACACAATGCAACGCAAGCCGGGGGATAGGGTTTTCCCTTATAACAACCAAAGAATGCTTGATACGTTTTAAAACAAATCATTTGATACTATTATCAGTGTATAGTGTATAAAACAATTTTCGAATCATAAGTATCAATCATAGGCGGCATGGGTACCATATATCATGTCGCCATACTAGTTCTACAATTAAAACCGCAAAATAACGTATTTGGAAATTGGATTTCCGTCTATGAACCGAGGCAAAAGATAGTCCTCAACCGATTCGAGACTGTCTAGCCCGAGTCTCAGGATCAGAGCTCGAGTGACCCTTGGAGCGACAGGGCCGGTCCACCGATGTGGATTAAACTTAAATCCTGAACACTGCGTTTCCCCGCCCTTTGGGGCGTAAGTGAGCCAACGAATGGCTCCATCGGACCCGGATCGTCCGATCTAACCGAGGTGCCTCGCAACAGCAACAACCACACAGGTGAAAAGTATATAAATGTCAGGGCTGGTAGGTCACTAACACCACCCTAGCTAGAAAGAAACACATGCCCTCCCTGAGGTCCTTCTCCCGTTTTTGGTTCACAAACGGGGTGCGAAACTCGCGAAGTAAACGTTACACAAAGCTACGCCACAAAGGCCGTGCTTCGATCATCAACCACAAGACTTTGCTTTTCAACAGAAGCCTCGATCATTTGCATCTTAGCATGCCACACAGACAATTCACTCTATGCGTTTGATATCCATCAGTATATAACCCCTGAGCTCGTACGTCTCAGAGAAGGGCGTTAAGCAAGAGAATAAATTCTCTGCCGCAAAACAGATATATATTTAATAGAAATCAATCACACAGACTAAAATCCAATGTCAGACACACAGTCCATTTACAAGTCTGTTCTGGGTCTGAACGAAACCAGAGGCACCTAGTACCCCGCATCTCCATTGATCTCCAAGCACGTCTGGACGATCACCAACTGTTTCTATCTTCTTGGGTGTACAGCCCAATCAAGATCATCAGTAATCAGCCAAACGACGTGAAGACCTCCGGTCTTCGACCATCGTCTTCATCTTCGACTTATCGTCATATCAGTTATTCAGAATGGGATAAACCCGGTCTTTCCGAATAACTCGCGTATATTTTAAATAAGTGTTACACAAACACAACATACGCCTCATTCCAATTCATCAGTCACTAACCGTAAATTAATCGAGAGAATAATTCCCCAAATATTAACCCCGAAGGCCGAAACCAACATCAGATCAATATCCAGAAAACCATTCTGCTTAGCTAACCGACAGTTAGTTTCTAAATTTCACATTCATAGGGAAAGGTTCCCATTAATTTTACCAAAGATCAATTCTTTAATTTATTCTTTGATCTACTTTTGAATATCAATTCAAACTAGTCGGGATTAACGAATTTTACCAAAGTAATCATTTGTTTTAATTTCCCAATCCCAACCTATTCATCCCATGAAGTAAAACTAGTAATACTTCATATCTAACACCACGGTGTTATCGGTAAATTTAATTACCATTTCACATTCAAATCTAATTAAAGATTTAACTAACGCCTGGAGCAAAACTGGTGATACTCCATTCTCGATCCTTTCAATCTAATTAAAGACTCATTAAAAATCCACTTAGTTTTAATCTGTGACTGGGTTAAAGAATCAGTGTCATTTAAAACACGGTTCACGATAAACCCAAAATCACATCACATTAATTATCAGGTTAAAGAACAAGTGTTATTTGAAACACTGTTCACGATAAACCCAAAAATCAATATCAATTCAGTTTCAATTAAATATTATTTAATTGGTACACTTCATTAAATCTAAGTAAAAAGATTTAATCTTTTCTCAACTGGGTTCAAGAACAGTGTTAGTCAAGACACCATTCACGACGAACCCAAATCACACTTGATATTAAATACAAGGCTCTGAATAGAAAATATCCCGGCTTATATTCAATATCAAATTCTACGACCAACAAATATCGTATTAGAAATAACGATATATATATCTATATCTTTCAAATTTCCATAACAACATCTGTATAATCACGAAATCCAACACCGAAATATTCCGAAGACAATTTCGATTCAAATCCATTCCAATGCAATCATTGGAAATTCTAGTTATTTTCAAAACCATTTCAAATTCAATTTATTTATTTAAAAATAAATAGAATCATAATTCTAGTTCAAAACTAGTTCATTTCGATAAAAATCTATTTTTATCTTTTCAAATATGGAGTTTTTCATCCCAATTCTTTCTAAATCATTTCTTATGATTTTACACAAATTATTACTATTTTTAATAATTTTATCAAGGCCCGTACAGTCGATTTCCATCAACGGCCATCGAACTGCACTTACAACGACCTTTTTCAAATTTGATTTGGACATAATTCCAAATCCAACCGTTAGATTTCTAATTTCCAATATCCGTTAGAAAGCTCTTTTCGATACGAACCCAACGGTTCTGGTTTTAGGAGAATCCGACTGTCGGATCTCCCGTAATATCCGTTCGAAGTCAATGGTCGAAATTCGCGAACTGCCACGGCGCGGCGCGTTCTATTCAGGCCATTATATTATATATATAATATATATAATATATACTTCGTCGATTACTATTTAAAACGAAATTTATAAATCGTTTTAAATTCGTTTTCAAAACGTTTTCAACTTTATATTCAATTTCAAATCAAAATTGAATATTCCAATATAAATTCGTTTTAAATTCTTTTCAAATCGATTTTAATTCGAATTCATTTATATTCAAATCCAATTCGAATTCATTTCTATTCAATTTCAATTCGAATTCATTTCTATTCAATTTCAATTCGAATTCATTTCTATTCAACTTCAATTCGAATTCATTTCTATTCAACTTCAATTCGAATTTCAATTCTTTTCAAAATTTCAGATTTTGAAATCACTTTCGATATCCGTTATAAAATGAATAAAATCGATATAAATATCGTTCACGTTGAAATGGCGTATATCTAATCAACACGGCTTCATATATTCATATTTTCAAATATTCTATTTCAAATATTTCTATTTCAAATATTTTTATTTCAAATATTTCTATTTCAAATATTTCTATTTCAAATATGGAATGAGGCCCAATCAATTACCATATAATGTTGATTATATGGATTTTCTACAACACATGTATACAATAACAACGATGAACAATCAACCATCATCCAAAGTGCATTCTACACTGTATAAGCATCAAATATAAATATTTAACGCTCATAACATTCTGTCAATCAATCGATCGACATACAACTAAACAATCGGGATTAGTGTATGTCAAATATCATCCCAATACCCGTGTGGGGTTTCAAACAATCAAACACAGATTTTATTTGTGCAGTTGGGCGATGTGTAAAATTTATCGTCCCAATCAATATCAGTCAAATGTGTGTATATAAACAAATCGTCCGATCTGTTTATTTTTATTTCATTTCATATACACATTAAAAATTCTATTTTCAACCATAAAATATTTTTAACTATACAAATATTTTATTTCATTTCACAACCCATCACACAATCAACCACACATCAAAATCAAACAAATAAGCATACAAGCCGTCCATGGTCTGTGGACGACGGGTGTCAGGTGTTACTAAACACCGTCTGCATCCTAGTATATATTTATAACTAGAAAAATTAAATTGAAAGGTGAGAAGTTCTCACAAAATAGCTAATCCAACGCCACGACTCTTCTTAGGTAGAAATCTTCGCCGTTCTTGCCTCTTGTCACTTTCGTTGTCCGCTTTCACTACATGTATAAAATTCACATTTTTACTTTGCTATTCAATATATAAAAATCGAATTTTTACTTCGCTATTCAATATATAAAAATCGAATTTTTATTATCATAATTATATAAAAATTATATTTTTAATGTTTAAACCATATGAAAATTACATCTTTGTTGTTTCTAAAAATCCGATCTTTGTTGTCAATAAAAATCTGACTTTTTCATTTTATTAAATATATAAAACTGAATTTTTCTCATAAAGACTACATATATATATATATATATATATATATATATATTATATAAACTAATTACCGTAAATAAATTAAAATAAATATATAAAACTTACATCGATCAAAGGAGGGCGGGGGTTCACCAGCGTCGGAGCGGCGGTCGGATGCGGGGAGAGGCATTGGCGGTCGCTGGTGCGGCGGAGCTCCGGTCTGTGGTGGGAGCGATGTGGAGGCGGCGGGTTTTGTGGGTGGCGCAGCGGGTTTAAGGGTGGGCGGGTTCTTCGAGGAAGATGAGGGTGAGCGCGAGAGGGATGGTCGAGGAGGGGGTGAGGCTGGACGGAGGGGAGGCGGTTGGTGGCGCGCGGTGCCCCCCCCCCCCCCGACGGCGCGACTGGAACTATGGCACGCAACCCCCCCTTTTTTCAAAAAAAACTGAAATGAAAATATCGGGGAGAGAGATGAGAGAAAAGGAGGGTTATTTATTTTTATTATTTAATTATTTTATTTCTCTAAAAAGTAACTTTTTATTTCGACCCCGAAACGAGGCCCACCGCCTGTCATCCATAGCGTAATACCCCCATTCCGAACATAATGGGATATGTATCGTAAGCTGATTCGATCGTTTCGATCAGTTTTCGTTGAAATCAGCATATAACTTTATATATTGAATTTGAACGCGCATTTCAATTTACTGGGGTCACATACTAACTAGAAAAATTCCCGAAAAATATTTTCTAGCTTCGTATTAACGATACGGTCCTAACAAAACTAATTTCGTCGAATTCTGAGACCGTTTGAAAAATGGTCATTTTCAATTCCTTTTTATAATTATATATAATTATTTATATTCTAACGACGACGTATATAATATATACGTTCTAATTCTATTCAAAATAAATTTCTCGTCGATATTATTTAAAATAATTCATTTTAAATAATCAAAATTCGCTAAAATTGCCAAAATAAAAATTTTAAACTGGCCTAGATTTTCGGGTTGTTACAAAAACATTCCCATTTACTTATCTCTTGCTCGACTCATTTAATTCTACTCTCAGGAAATATATATTATTATATTTCCAAAATTCCACTAATTTTGGTTTAAAACGAATGTTGTGTAAAACATCGTTCCACCCAAAATATTTCATTCAACTATCTTTTGTTCAACCATTGATCTTCGAGACTGGATCTTTGCTATTTATTAGTTAAAAGTGAAATCAGTCGAGTTGGGGTAAAATTACCTCTTAGACCCTGACTAAAAACATCCTTAACTTCAAAACAGACAAGACCATTATTCCCGAATAATCAACACCATAAAAACCAATTATCCATTTCTAAATACGTATACGCTTCTCTTTCTATTTTTAACAAATCTAATTTATAGATTTCCTTTTTGTTTATAATATTCTATTTTTAAGTTCATTTACTTATCGATTTCTCTATATATATATCGATACATTGATTTCTAACTATCAAATTTTCTTAAAAATATTCTAACTCCTTAAATTTCCGGAAAATTTCGCCATAACCTCCTTTGTATCGGGAGCATCGGGAAAATCCCCCAACCGCCACACATGCCTCTCCAATCAAAAAGAAAAAGCCAAGCGGCTAGCCGACTCGGCGCATAAATCTCATATGGAATTTAAACGTGTACCTTTTTGTCAGACACGTCAATTATAATCTTCATACACTTCATTCCATACCTGTCTAACCCATATACTTCCATTCCTAATTTATTCCAACTCAATCTGGCTATTTTAACTCGATTCGCTAATTTATTCTTTAATCAGCTCGTTTGATCATTTCATTTTCTATTTGAACATATCACGTTCAAATATATTTTAACTTACTTATTACCATTCGAATCCCATTTCCAATTCAAGTTTCATATTTGAATTCGAATATAAATCCCAAATAGAATTCACTTATTCAAATTCCAATTTCACTTCAAAATCTCGTTAACTAATTATTATTCAAATTAGTTAATTCTATTCAATAATTAAAAATCTGATTTTTGTTTCAAAATCAATCCATTACTCCACTGGAGTTCAGATATATTTCATAACTCAAATCTGGGATTTTCTAAATAGAAATTCGTATTTGATTCGCTTAAAATCCTTTTATAAAATTAAATAAACCGTTAGGGTTTTTAAATGGTTATGGCACTGTTTTTCTGAAAATTTGATTTTGACATAACTCAAAATATATACGACGAAATTCTGAATTTTCTCTTCCATTAGAAAACTATTATCTAATTGGTCCTGATGGTTCTTGTTTCAAAGGATTTCGACTTAAATTGAGTTCTATATACTCAATTGAAGTTTGAAACGCCAATTTACGAACTAACGCGCTGCGGCGAGTTCGTTTTAATTATATATATATATATATATATAAATGTTTAAACTTCGTTTATAATAAATTCAACTCCATTCTGGTATATTTTTAATTTATATCAAATCAGTTTCCCAATTCAACATAATATTTTCGATTTTCTATAATTTTCGATTTTTCTTTACTCGTTAATATATTTATTTATACTTTGATCTTCTATATTTAATTCCAAATTTCCCTTTTATTAATTATAAATCCTTTGGATTTATTTCTATTCTATTTAAAAATCCACATTCTGAAATATATTTCATCGTTTCCATTTCGAAATGATTTCAAATTTCTATTTTCAAATTCTATTTTCGATTTCTATTTGAATTTTCTATATTCAAATCCCATTTGAATTTTCTACACTCAAATTATATTCTCAATTCTTTTTGAATTTTCTATATTCAAATTCTATTTTCAATTCTATTTGAATTTTCTCTATTCAAATTCCATTTTCAATTCTATTTGAATTTTCTCTATTCAAATTCTATTTTAAATTCATATTTGAATTTAAATATTCAAATTATCTTTTGATAATTAATTCATTATATTTGTAAACACCATTTTATAAATTTTTCCTTATTTTATATTTAAACAAATCTATTTAAAACCAAAGTCTCCTTTTGGAAATTTCTGTTTATAATAACTTATAACACCCAATTTATTTTCATATTCAATTTAACTTCTATTTAAATAAATTCGAATTAATCGAATTCAAATCATAAATCCTTACGGATTGATTTTAGTTTAATTTATATTCTGAACATCAGAATAAATTCAATCGTTTATTTCTTTAAAATGATTTCCCCATTTCTATTGTAACGACCTGGAATTTTACGCGCTCTAAGTCGGTAATTAAACCAACTCGGAATGCTCAAAATGACAGATTGTTATTGGCTTACACGGTTTAAAACGGAATAAATGCAGAATCACAAAGTACAATAAATTGCAACGGAATAAAATTTCATATAAATTACCAGTGTTTTTTCAATTATTGTACAGGGGAAGAATAAAATTTTTATACATAAATTTCTTTGAACAACTTCTCTGTTTTGTCGAGCGAGCGCACGAATGCATCTTCATGTCTCCACGTCCTCTCATGTTTGCGAGCTGATATCTTTGAAGCTGGAACACTTGGGGCCTGACCCGTGCGTTCCATTCAAAATACACAAAACACCCGAGTCAGGATTAAACTTATTTCAAGTAAGCACACTTCGTTAAACACTAAATATAATTAGTTTAATCCCAAAATGTGTGAAATAATACGAGTATGATTCCCATTGAAACTGCCGAAATAAATATGCAAAGATCAAAATACTTGCATGTATCAATACAGTGGGTGGTAGCAAAAGAATGACAAGTTGCATGACGGAAACAAGGTGTGGTATGAATGTGTAAAATAATAGAATGGGTCATATTAAGTAAGGCAAATTAAAGCATGTCCATTAATATGCTACAACCATCACCAATTCGAACAGGCAAGGTAAGGGAATAAATAATAAGCTGCTGTATAAATATGCATGGGTCCCAATCATTTACTAAGGCAACATTTCAACTAGTGGGTAGCAGGTAAGAGTGCGCATGCATCATGATCTCAAAATCAAATGGAATTTCCACAGCAACATTTTTTGCCAAATAGAATATGTATGTTGAAATATGCAGACTCGTGCATATCTTTATAACAAATGAAAATATGAGTGGTTAATCACACATTGTATGTAACCAGTGGATGATGCAGAGGAACATTGCATACGTGAAATTTTTTTTACAGGCTTAAATGGCAACCTACCCATATTTTAAATTTATGACAACATACCCATTTATGACCACATTCAAACACAAATGCAAAAGCCAAGAAGGAGTTGCTAATACCAGGTAATACGCTACATGCCTCATAAGAATGTTTTAAAATCATCTTTTCTTCTCTTCTCTAAACTAAACAAGCTACACTTATTCACATATATCAAATTTAACTATACTGTCAATGCAACAACAGTGCATACAAAAAGGCATTCTATTCATACCCAACATATGTATGTGTACAGTACTAGGTGACATGCATGTAAAATGAACTTAAAAACATTCCAACAAAACAAAACTTGGACCAATGCATGCAAAGAAAGGTTTGGACATAACTAGTGCAATGCAAATTACAGAACTATACAGTCAAGCAACCCATACTTCTAAACGAAATGTCTGCATCATGTTTTATCAAAGTAGGCTAGTAAAATTTCATGAGTGAACACAATGCTATTATATTATTTTTATTTTACTTAAATCATATGTTGGAATGCACGAACCAAACCATGCTTAGACAACAGCATACATCACTTATACGAGAAAAAGCAGGACTAGAAGATTTTCCTATAATAAAACATGTATGTAGCATGTGAATAACAGTAACTTATACCCATGATAACCACAGCGACCAACTAGAAAAGCGAGATGCAGGTGCATGGAAGTTGGGTATAGTTGTGAAACAGTCCAAGCTTCTATAGTTGCAATGCGTCACAAACCGGTGTAGTACGGACCAAAAAGGGTAAAGTGCAGACAGGCATGGGTATGTATATGGTTCTAGTTTCTTTTCATGAATTCATCCATATCAAATGCAGGGCTGACAAATGGAAATGCATGTTGACATTTCCAGTAGCTAACTTAACCATGCAAGGCACTTAGGGCTAATAGGAAAAGAACACAAATGCATACAACTATGTCAATAAAAAGGGGTGAAGACTGAGCCATTAAGGGGTTTCAGACATAGGGTATAGGCCCAGATTACTAAGGGATTAAGCCGAAACTACACAACAACTAAAATGATAGCCCATCTCTATCCTATAGTTCAACTAAGGCAATAAACAATGATGGCAAACAACAGATCAAACCGACTATACTTGGTGAATCCAAAGTTGTAACACCCCACGTCCATTAATGTCACTCACTAAGGGAATGCATTAACTTCCATGGAGGTTTTAAGTGAATATAGAACAGTAAAATTACAACAAGACAAATATAAAATAGTACTTGGAAATTCAAAAACTTTATTTCATTGTAGCAGAAGTCAAAACATGTTTGATTACATCATAACACCATATTCAATGTCAAGTACAATATCTATCTTGATAAAACAAGTACATAATCCCATTACATGAATAGCCATTAAAAAGAAAGATAACAAGCTGGACTTTACTTCAGCAGTCCAAGCTTTCCAGAAGATAAGCGATCCAACTAGACTCCACTAGAACTTGGCCCAACCTGCGGACCTGAAGGGAGAAAAAGGATGGAAAAGAGGGGGTCAGACATAAAGTCTGGTGAATATGATAATTCTACAATACTATTACCAAAATAACTGGACTAAGGCATAAGCTGGAAAACAAGAAAATGTCTATGAAGAGCAGATTAAGGACATAGACAATCGCTAAAGGCAACGTTATAGGCGCTCCTAAATACTAAAGGATAAACACTATATTGCACCACACCAGTCACCCTAAAGATTCATCCCACTTAGCTTCACTTAGAAACTTTCCCAATGGCTTTACGTACCCCTAGCTGACTACATAGGTGCCGCCTGCCCCTATCTCCACTAGGTGTACCCTACTTCCCATTATTCGATCGGCTCCCTAACTCGTAGATACCCGTGCTGGCCCCACAGTGGGGTGTATCACTCCCCTAAAGTGGCAACCTGATACAACGGACATGCACGGCTTATACCTACACGATGCAACAACGTCTTACCTACCAGCCCGGGTCCACACACGCATATGAAACCCGTTGGACTTGCGTTGCCACCGCTCCCTGTTTTGGCCTCTTATAGTCAAACCCAGTATGCGTGTCCCGTCCTCGACTTGGGTCGAGCCCACAAAGATACGTTTTGGGATACTGGTTGAAATGGGCCCCCACTATTTACCACAAGCATTCCACCTAAGCTTGTCCCCATTAGTCCATCCCACTTAACCCACTTAGTCATGTTCATTTACATGTGTGTTTGGTTAAGTCTAATCGTATTTCAAATGCCTCTAAAGGCAACCACCAGATTCCTCATGCCACCCAAGGCACCTACTTAACCCCCATGTCCCACCTTACATGATTATCTGGTTAAGTATTTCTTAGTTCATTAAGGCCATAACCTCATAAAGACCTCTCACATTAGACTGGCATTTATGGCAGCTGGATTTGCCGGGCGGGTCCGGGCAGTCTTACACCATAAAAGAGTCTAACCTCGTGTCTTTACAACTGTTATGCTTTAGTTTGGGCCTAGGACCTCTCACATTGGGCCGACATTTGTGACTACTGGATTTGCCGGGCGGGTCCGGGCAGGTTTACATCACAAACGGGTCCAACCTCGTGTCCTAAGCATTGATTATTAATAATAATCCACTTTCCCCCAATTTTAATAATTCCCTACTTGAATTATTAATTACTTCCAATTTTTAACAATGTCCATAATTGACTCAATTATGGACATCCATTCATGGTATGCAAAATCTTACAAAATTGCACCCAATTTATTAATTCCTAATATTACCCCTACCCCACGTTTGAACGTTTATTCGCAAAATATATGTTAGACTCGAATAGCCTAACTCATAGCATAAAAGAGATTATCATAATAACAACATGTATATGTGACCAAATGAATCATAATAAGGGGTGAAACTTGCATATGTCCAACTTGCATAGATTATACATGTCATGGACCTAAAGGTGTCAACTTGTTCAAAATTCACCTAATATAATCTCAATCAATTTTCATAAACTTACATATGAACATGTGTGAATCAACATCATCTAAATTTTTTTTAACAACATGGTTTTATATGGGTACACCTAACTCAATAGGCAAATTCCCATATTCAAGTTTTATTTAATTATAGTTTCAAGTTTATGGGTACACCTAACCTAATAGGCAAATTCCCATAAACAAGATCCATTTAAATTAAGAAAAAAAAACATAACTTTAAGCATGATCCAACAGCATGATTTTTCAACATAATATAGCATGATTTATAACATGGCATAGTATGATAGTATAACATAGCTTGACATGATTCTCAACATAGCACGACATAGCATAAGAGAATTTACAACATAGCATGACATAGCATATATAATTTACATCATACGACAACATAATAACATAATAAGAGATCCACAATATATAGAATTTACAATTACAAATCACATCACTTTCTTGTGATCCATTCATAACTGAGTCAAATTAGTTTGTAATAGTCTTGTGAGAATCATCATACTCACCAACAAAAGAAAAGAATTAGAGAAAGAGAGATCTTTTGATTTGATTTGTGTAGATTTAGTTGTAGATGATTAGGCTTCCTCTTCTTAGTTTGTGACGGCTACGCTGAACTCCATGGCAGCAGCATGACGGTAGCTTCTCTAATTTTACAAGTGATTTAGGTTTAGGGTCTACCCACTTATTTATAGATTTTAGAATGCATTTAGGCCATTAGATTTAACCTAGAAATAACCGCAGCCGTTCAGACAAGATGGGGTTTATCTTGTTGACTCAGCAATGAGTCAGAAGTGACTCAGCAAACACTCAGCATATTAATAAACTTCTATTCATGTCATAAATATATATATTTTCTACAATGTACATATTAGATACATCCCCCTTTACTTATTATTGTTTTTATATACATATTAGATACATCCCCTCTCTCACACACTTATTAATATTTTTATATTCATATTAGATACATCCCCTCTCTTACACACTTATTAATATTTTTATATTCATATTAGATACATCCCCTCTCTTACACACTTATTAATATTTTAGCAACTTTAGTGTTAATAGAAAATTCGGGGTGTTACAGTGACGTTGGCTTCAGCGAGATTGGAACTGCTGGAAGTTGATCGAGGCATGGGTTTTTTGAGGGTGTAGAGGCGGAAGTCGTGATAGCGGCGGTCGGTGGTAGAGATTTGCGGAAGACCTCGAAGTACAGGAATTCGGGTACGAGGAGGGCGAAGCGGCGGATCTTGGGTTCGACAGAGGAGGAGCATGTAGGCAAGAGGCTGCAGTGTAGAGATTTTTGGGGAGGAGTCGCCATGATTTCGAAAGGGGAGGAACCGATTTGGCCAATGAATTTTTGGGAAAACTGATTTTGATTTGGGTGAAAATGAAAGAACGGATGGAAGAATATAAAAGAGAAGGGGACGGAAAGAGAATAAAAATGAGGACACGTTACAAACGAATGAAAGGGGCACGCGTTGATATACAACAAAACATAAGACAAGTGGTAAGCGCATTCAGCTAGGCTAAACAAGTGGCAAACTTATCAAAGAATTATTTAAATTTTAAATGTATATACTATGTTTGTATACAACAGATACAAGGTATTGCATATATTCAAAATGCCTATCTTATATTAAATTAAAATGAAACCAATTCAATTTAAATTATATTAGATTAAAATTCTCAAGCTACGTTGGAAAATAAAATTTAGAATTCTCTAACAAAATTTTAAAACATCACAAATATTTGGTTAACAACGTTTGCTTTAACAACCGTACGTATTGATGTTAAGTCCGCGGAAAGAAACTATATTTAAAGGTAACTCGAACTCAAAACTTGGTAAATTACGACAAAACGTCTACATTGATATTCAGATTTACACAAGCATTTTCATTATAAAACCGAACACTACGTTTGAGAATAGCTAAGAGTCCAACTATTATATCAAAATCAACACATAAATATTTATTTTAGCATCAAGTCTTAATTTATATTTATATTTTGAACGTCAAAATTTCCGGTCCGTTACAATCTCCCCCACTTAAATCTTTTCGTCCTCGAAAAGGAAAGTCGAAAAATTATGCTTAAGTAAAACAAACCTTCCTTATAAAAATTTTAGTGGACAAACACTTATCATTTCTAGTAGGTTTGAAAGTGTATCAAATAATTCATAAGAGTTCTAAACACAAAATTTTATATACTTAAATTTGTAAAGCTTTTATATAAATCCTTTACACAAAACTTAAATTATTGCATTGAAAATTAAATAAGGAAATTTGCTGTATTTCAGAATCATATTTTGCAAAACATTTGAAAATCTCAAAACGATTTCTTCGAACTTAGAATCCCATTTTCATTTCAAACCATAGGAATATTACATATATTTTCTTCATATAAGAATGATACTTCACTTTAGGATTTTCAAAACCAAAATTGCTTTCAGAAACTTCAAACATAAATAATAACTGGAAGCCTAACAAGTCCATCGTCGTTCTTGCCAACTTTAGACATGCGTTAATTAGGCGCATGGTTAAAATATACAAGTTCTAAATATACTTATTTCAACTTCTAGTCAAAAAAAATTCTGTTTCATTTCCTCAAGTTTCCCATGACAAGGCCTAGGGACGGCCTATCTTACGCAATAATATAGATAATTAAGGTCGCTTTGGACGCCTAAAGCAGACCATCGTCGAGGGTTCTCAAGCGAAGTGTACATCACGGTTTTCGTCCAGACACGGACCCCCAAGCACAAAATCGCGGAGCACATATATCTCTCGGTTTTCGTCTAGACACGGACACCGTATATGCCTAGGTTTCTCTTCCCAAATACCATCATCGAGGGATCCCAAGCGAAATGTACATCACGGATTTCGCCCAGACACGGACCCCAAAGAACAAAATCGCGAAGCACATATATCTCTCGGTTTTCATCCAGACACGGACACCGTATATGCCTAGGTTGCTCACCTTAAGTCACACACACCCTTCGTTTAGTCACAAGTCACCCGCATCCATGAAGATATCAAATCATTTCATGTCCCGAAGTCATAGATTATTTCGCAATAATAATTCGCAAATACTTTCAATCATAGTATTGTTGTTTTTCAAATATTTCAAATATCGGGATTCAAGTCGTCGAAATTTTCTTAGTTCATAAATCAATTTATAAACTATTCATCATATCCAAAATAACAGGAAAACAATGTTGATCAATTGAAAAATACAATTTTAACTTCCAAACATTCAACTTATGTTTCATATTCCGAAATCAATGATCTTATTCAACATTTCCATCCTTTCGAAGACTTTTAAGAATCATTATAATCATATCGAGCTTTACAAATTTCAATTTATATCGGAATACATTTCGACAATTATACATAAATCGATTCATATATCCATAAAATTTCCATTCAATAATTGGAAATTAAATTTGATTAATACTATTTTCTTATCGTTCTTTCAATTCAAGTAAGCTTCTCAAATTTTAAAGCTTAGGAAAATCGTTCATATTCTATATGTATGTCATAACAGTCTTTCATTAGATCAAATTTCCATGATTTCTAAATAACTTTCATATTCTCATAATATAAAATTTTCAAGAACTTCAAGTCAATGTCTTAGAATCATTTACAATTCATAATCGAATTTTCTCTTTCCAAACATTATTTTCAAAATAATTCCAACACATCTTGTTTCAAAATCCTTTACACCTCCATATAGGATTTATATTTATTCTTATTTCAAATATCACATCATGTTTGAAAAGTTCACATTTTCCTACCATTGGGAAAAATTTCTCGTAACATTTTTATTGAAAATACCATCACATTTTCGCTACGCACTCTGATTATGCGTATATTCAAACTAGTATTGGTGAAACATCCCCAAACATCGGTTTCCAATTTTCCGAAACAAAATCCTCAATTTATATTTCAAAAATCCAATTTTTTTTGCATAAGTTGGATCTATTTTCCAACACTTTCAATTACGATGAAAACTCATTTATTGGGGTTCTGTTACATAATACTTTGGACAAATTAAAGTCATCTAGTTCGAATTCAAACCCAGTTCCACACGGCACGAAGTGATATACATGGATCAAGCCAAAATTCCATGTACTCAAGTGGAGATGTACTAATAGAAGTTCACTATCAAATGAATATCACAAGGTATGACGGTTCGAAGCAGAACATTTTGCCAAATTCATAAGGTGCAGGGTACAAGAACAACAATTCAAATCCAAATGATGAGCTTAATCGAGGCCACAATAGGAAGGTCAAATGCACACAAGGATACAAGTATTAGCAACTCAATCATGGGATACTCGATTTCTTATTCTTGAGTAAATTTTACTTCAAAATTCATTTTCTCCCTTTGTATCTTAAGTGAATACTTGTTGAGAAATTTCATTCAACTTATTCGTTCTTGTCGATTTGTTTTAACGAAGGAAAACATACAATTCAATTGATTTGTTTACTCTATTTCACTCATTTTTCGTATTAACCCCGTTGCTCAAATTTTCGTATAGCTTCAAGTGGGGAAAAATCAGTCTCCTCCCCTGCTTAAGACATCTACCACAATTTGATGGTATTGTCAAAACCGAAATATGGGTGATATGATTTCTTAATACCCAAGCTCACTTACGTGCATTTTCAAAATTCACCTTTCAGTTTTTAAGTGAGATTAATTTCTAAATTATATCCTTGCGGTTTGACAAAATAGTTTGATTCACGCTTCTTATTATCAAGTTAAGTATGTGTTTAACTTAACTACCTTATGTTAAATTTCCTTAACATTCCAACCCTTTTAAATTCATTTTTGCATATCCCATATCATAACATAATACCATCAATAGTTTGAAAGTCAGTTGCAAAACCAATTTATATTTTACAACTGTGAGAACGTCGCAAAACCTTTTCAATTGCTTATCTAAACAACGTTAAGTATTCATCGACGTCTCAATCAGAAATATATAGTCATCCCACTTTCAAAACTCAAAAATAATACTGATGATGATCGATCAACCACCAGAATCATCCCCAAGCGACTAGAATGTGATTCTATATCCATATAGTATATATTGGACTTCGTATATACGTTAGCTAGGCGTATATGCAAAATCCTTACATATTTGATCGTCCGACCTTGACGTCAAATAAATACTCGCCACTGTTTCCATTACACGTTGATTATCCTTTAAATCTATAGTTTTTGAATTAACGGCATTCTTATATAAATCTTTTATATAAGTTTGGAAAAACCTTTATATCAAATGTCGATAAATTTCCAAGTCATGTTCCAACAATATCGTTCTTATATATTTCCTTATATAAGATTTCATCCCATATCAAATAAAGCATAGTTTTACGAGTTAATCGCTTCCTTATATTTATATAAGTCTCGAACTTGCATTTCGATCACCATTGGATTCTCTTATTTAAATCCTAATTTCCTTGAACTTTGTCATCTCAAAATCATTTTGATTTTCGATTCGTTATTTAATACCATTCCAATCTAACTCGATTTAGGTCTTCCATTTTATTTCAAATTCATATTTGAGAATCGGCTTTCACAACTTCAAATTTGATTTTGAATTCATATGTCACGCGCATCGTTCTTCCACCAATCCTTCATACTCGAGCACTCGTACTGAATTTGTCTAGATCTTTATTAAAAAAAACAAGTAAAATAATAAGTTTGTACTGAAATAGGTTTAAATAAGAAAATAAGATAATATAATTATATATAAGATAGTTTAAATACGAAATGATTTAGAAAAATAGTTAAGTAAATATAGTAAAGTTTATAGATAGTTTTTGTATAAAATAGATTCGAAAATGTTAGTAAAACACTTTGGTATAAAATAGGTTTCTAAAATAAAAGGGTTTAAGATGCAAAATAATCATAGTATATTAGTTATAATGAAAGCAATATTAATTTAAATCAGATCTAAGTCAAATTCAGTACTGAATCACGTTTCGTCCGTCAACCCTTCTTTAAGTCGAGCATCGCCAAACTTTAACTTCGTCAAGTTTCAAATTATTCCAAGTTCTCTTTTTTTCAATGTACGCTGCGAAACCCGTACTTTGGTACTCCTCTTTGATTTTTCAACAAAATCTCTTTTTCCCAAAATACTTTATTAGAAGAATTCAAAACATTTGGAAAACTATTTCATTAATCCCCTTTATATTCCTTGAAAATTCCGAGTACTTGACAATCGATTTACCGCAAAAAGCTTTTATCTTCAAAAATATCTTCTTCAAATTTTTTTTCAAAAATGATTTATTTTCGAATTCCGCTGATTCTAGCACTAATTCCGCTCATTCTAAGGTATTTCTACCTTATCTCTAATGAGTTTTTAAACCGAATAAGCCAAACTTTATTAAACCTGGCTCTGATACCAGCTGTAACGACCTGGAATTTTGCGCGCTCTAAGTCGGTAATTAAACCAACTCGGAATGCTCAAAATGATAGATTGTTATTGGCTTACACGGTTTAAAACAGAATAAATGCAGAATCGCAGAGTACAATAAATTGCAACGGAATAAAATTTCATATAAATTATCAGAGTTTTTTCAAATATTGTACAGCGGAAGAATAAAAATTTTATACATAAATTTCTTTGAACAACTTTTATTGTTTTGTCGAGCGAGCGTACGAATGCGTCTTCATGTCTCCACGTCCTCTCATGTTTGCAAGCTGATATCTTTGAACCTGGAACACTTGGGGCCTGACCCGAGCATTCCATGCAAAATACACAAAGCACCCGAGTCAGGATTAAACTTATTTCAAGTAAGCACACTTCGTTAAACACTAAATATAATTAGTTTAATCCCAAAATGTGTGAAATAATACGAGTATAATTCCCATTGAAACTGCCGAAATAAATATGCAAAGATCAAAATACTTGCATGTATCAATACGGTGGGTGGTAGCAAAAGAATGACAAGTTGCATGACGGAAACAAGGTATGGTATGCATGTGCATTCAATACCATGCATGTGTAAAATAATAGAATGGGTCATATTAAGTAAGGCAAATTAAAGCATGTCCATTAAAATGCTACAACCATCACCAATTCGAATAGGCAAGGTAACAGAACAAATAATAAGCTGCTATATAAATATGCATGGGTCCCAATCATTTACTAAGGCAACATTTCAACTAGTGGGTAGCAGGTAAGAGTGCGCATGCATCATGATCTCAAAATCAAATGGAATTTCCACAGCAACATTTTATGCCAAATCGAATATGTATGTTGAAATATGCAGACTCATGCATATCTTTATAACAAATGAAAATATGAGTGGTTAATCACACATTGTATGTAACTAGTGGATGATGCAAAGGAACATTGCATACGTGAAATTTTTTTACAGGCTTAAATGGCAACCTACCCATATTTTAAATTTATGACAACATACCCATTTATGACCACATTCAAACACAAATGCAAAAGCCAAGAAGGAGTTGCTAATACCAGGTAATACACCACATGCCTCATAAGAATGTTATAAAATCATCTTTTCTTCTCTTCTCTAAACTAAACAAGCTACACTTATTCATATATATCAAATTTAACTATACTGTCAATGCAACAACAGTGCATACAAAAAGGCATTCTATTCATACCCAACATATGTATGTGTACAGTACTAGGTGACATGCATGTAAAATGAACTGAAAAACATTCCAACAAAACAAAACTGGGACCAATGCATGCAAAGAAAGGTTTGGACATAACTAATGCAATGCAAATTACAAAACTATACAGTCAAGCAACCCATACTTCTAAACGAAATGTCTGCATCATGTTTTATCAAAGTAGGCTAGTGAAATTTCATGAGTGAACACAATGCTATTATATTATTTTTATTTTACTTAAATCATATATTGGAATGCACGAACCAAACCATGCTTAGACAACAACATACATCACTTATACGAGGAAAAGTAGGACTGGAAGATTTTTCCTATAATAAAACATGTATGTAGCATGTGAATAACAGTAACTTATACCCATGATAACCACAGCGAGCAACTAAAAAAGCGAGATGCAGGTGCATGGAAGTTGGGTATAGCTGCGAAACAGTCCAAGCTTCTATAGTTGCAATGCGTCACAAACCGGTGTAGTACGGACCAAAAAGGGTAAAGTGCAGACAGGCATGGGTATGTATATGGTTCTAGTTTCTTTTCATGAATTCATCCATATCAAATGCAGGGATGACAAATGGAAATGCATGTTGACATTTCCAGTAGCTAACTTAACCATGCAAGGCTCTTAGGGCTAATAGGAAAAGAACACAAATGCATACAACTGTGTCAATAAAAAGGGGTGAAGACCGAGCCATTAAGGGGTTTCAGACATAGGGTATAGGCCCAGATTACTAAGGGATTAAGCCGAAACTACACAACAACTAAAATGATAGCCCATCTCTATCCTATAGTTCAACTAAGGCAATCAACAACGATGGAAAACAATAGATCAAACCGATTATACTTGGCGAATCCAAAGTTGTGAACTTGAAAGAAAATTTTAATTTGTAAGAAAACTTACATTTTGTCGGCGAAGTAGAAGCACGGGTTCAATAACTGACAACGGAGAGCATTACAGACTTCAATGGTGCAGACAATGAGACTAGGGTTCATGCAAGGAAAAACAGCTGCTCCAGTGCTGTTGTCGGTTGGAAACTGGCTGCGACGGCAAGGTTGAAGGCGCACTAGGTTGGTCAGAGTGGCAAGTCTGGATCGTCGGTGACGTTGGCTTCAGCGAGATTGGAATTGCTGGAAGTTGATCGAGGCATGGGTTTTTTGAGGGTGCAGAGGCGGAAGTCGTGACAGCGGCGGTTGGTGGTAGAGATTTGCGGAAGACCTCGAAGTACAGGAATTCGGGTACGAGGAGGGCGAAGCGGCGGATCTTGGGTTCGACAGAGGAGGAGCATGTAGGCAAGAGGCTGCAGTGTAGAGATTTTTGGGGAGGAGTCGCCATGATTTCGAAAGGGGAGGAACCGATTTGGCCAATGAATTTTTGGGAAAACTGATTTTGATTTGGGTGAAAATGAAAGTAACGGATGGAAGAATATAAAACAGAAGGGGACAGAAAGAGAATAAAAATGAGGACACGTTACAAACGAATGAAAGGGGCACGCGTTGATATACATCAAAACATAAGACAAGTGTTAAGCGCATTCAACTAGGCTAAACAAGTGGCAAACTTATCAAAGAATTATTTAAATTTTAAATGTATATACTATGTTTGTATACAACAAATACAAGGTATTGCATATATTCAAAATGCCTATCTTATATTAAATTAAAATGAAACCAATTCAATTTAAATTATATTAGATTAAAATTCTCAAGCTACATTGGAAAATAAAATTTAGAATTCTCTAATAAAATTTTAAAACATCACAAATATTTGGTTAACAACGTTTGCTTTAACAACCGTTCGTATTAATGTTAATTCAACGGAAAGAAACTATATTTAAAAGTAACTCGAACTCAAAACTTGGTAAATTACGACAAAACGTCTACATTAATATTCAGATTTACACAAGCATTTTCATTTTAAATCTGAACACTACATTTGAGAATAGCTAAGAGTCCAACTATTATATCAAAATCAACACATAAATATTTATTTTAGCATCAAGTCTTAATTTAAATTTATATTTTGAATGTCAAAATTTCCAGGCCGTTACATCTATTTTTAAATTCACCTTTGAATTTAAATATTCAAATTATCCAATGATAACTTTTCCATTTCATTTATAAACACTGTTTATAAATTCATTTCAATCTCCTGATTATCTAATGAAAATCATCCCATTTTATTTTATAAATTTACTTCAATTTCCTGCATTGTTAAATTCATAAGCATTTGTTTATAAATTTTCAATACTTGTTTTATTTACTCAAAACAAGTTAATATCTTTATAGCCCATTCAAAATTCAAATTCTATTTTTAAAAATAGAATTCCTCTTTTAAATCTCAAAATATCATTTTCATGACATTTTTATATATCAATATTTTAGGCCCTGTGATATTTCAAACACCCAAAACCACCAATTATAAATGGCAGGTTTTCTAACACGTCATATATGATAATATATATGAAAAACAAACAAATAATAATATTTTTGAGGAATCTAGTTGGATTCCTCCAACCTGTTTTCCTGCATCCACAAACGTTAGTCACATAAATAATACCCATCCTGCTTCGAGGCTAGATATCGCGGTATAGAAGATCATCCACTAATATATATTTGTGGGGCGCATAAGGAAATCATCCGCTAATGGTACCGCGGGCATCCGCTAATGATACTACGGGAACAATCCAACCACCCAAACCAATATATATATATATATATATATATAGTAGTCAACCTTAAATAACTAGTATATTTAAAACAACCAGAAAGCATTCAAACAAGCAACAAACAATTATTTTTAATGAAAAAAATAATTCTAAGAAAAAGGTGAGTGAGATTTACTCACATCGATTTCATTTTCTGATCCATTCTGATCACAAATTTAATCCCAGCTTATGTAATCCATAGCAATGGATTACTCGATTGACGCTACTCGATTAAATCTTGTATGAACTGAATATGATATTCATTTTAAGTTATCAAACAGTTTAAATGATATAACAATTTAATTATTAAGTTGGAAACAATTACCTTAATCCAAGCTACTTTTATTCCTAAAATAGAATATTTGAAGCCTCATTTGAATTCTTTCACCACTAAAAAAAACAATCCTACTCCGAGTATTTGCTGCGGTAACACAAGCCAACCTCCCTAATGTACCATAGCTTACCCCACTGCACAATTCAGACAACACCTTTCCCCTTAGCACAAGAAATTCTACCGGCGACAATCTCAATATCCTACTGTGATTAATCTTGGACCCCAACCCCTCTCTCTCTCTTCAATGCCAAAGCTTCGAGCCCCACCAGGACCATTTCAACAACCGCCTCCGGACTATGTGAAACACCATCGACTTCTTCTTCTTCTTCTTTTATTATTAACCGCAGTCAAAACATTTCTGCAATTAGCAACTTCAGTATGAACGCAAACAGGTTGCGAACTCTCCACCTCCACGCCATCCTTCCTTTGTGTGAATCGATTTTTAGAACTTCAAAATAAAACCTAATTTTCGTCGCACCTCTTAACCGAAATCTCATCGTGACTGCTAACTCCTCCATCTAAGACCTATTACAGGTCGCGACCTCTACATAAGCAAGAAATCCCTCACGTTACCCTATGAGGCGCTAATCAAACCTTCTCTCCCAAATCCATACTTAGTTCCATCTATCATGGCTTCCCTCATCCCTAATCCTACGTTCAAGGTTCGCTGAATGAAATGAATACCCCCGAGAAGAACAATCGAACCATTATAAATAGTACCAGCGCGAAGAGCACTCCGATTCGAATTCCAAATGATAGATTTCGTGATTTTAGGATTATTAGAGGAATTGATTTTAATTTTTGAAGTTATTTAGGAGTGGTATATTTTGTTTTTCTCTGAGGATCAAAATTGGAAAAACGTAATAAAGGGTTGGGTCTCGTTTAAATAGACAAGAGAAGGATCATCGTAAGGTACATCTATGTGATCAATTTTTCAATGTTATAGGTACGACTAAGTACATGAGAATTAAATTCGACTTGATTTGAATTTAATGTGATTTGATTTAAAGAGATTTTAATTCTTTTTAAACAGATTCTGATTTTATTTCGAGCTTATCCACTACGAATATCTCATGGTTCACAAATTAAAAAACGTGAACCGCTATTTTAGCTTACCGACTGTCGTTTCAACGTAATTGCACTATTCTGCGCTCAATAGAATAGACTGTAAAATTTAATTCGAACGAATATATAAAATAACCATATTAAATTGATATAATATAATTTAAATTCAAAACAAATAAATTCTTCGAACATAAATTATTATCACCGTCATCTATATTCAAATAGAATACAAATTGATCATTTGAATTGTTTTGATTCAGTTTTTAACTTCGATTTCAATAATATTTCGTATTACGATAATTTAATATATTCAATATTAAATAGAAATCGAATTTTAAATCGATAACTTAATATAAAATTTCATTTATATTATCAACTAAATATTTAAAACAAATATTAAATATTTAAAATAAACTGTTCGAAAATCCGGGTCGTTACAACCATTGTGTTAAAGATTGTGTCTAGGTGCTGCTTTATATTATAAAGCGTTTCTTAGTTGGATTTTTTTTCTAATTTTGAAGTGGACCCAATAGGATTTTTGTGTAATAAGATTTCAAAGGCGATGATGTTAAGGATTTGGAAAGGCAACTTTGTACAAATTGAATAATTGAGGTTGCCTTTTGACACCGTTTAGACAATATAGTTATCTATTTTTGTTAATTTTTTATTCGCTGACATGCTTTTTATATTAAACTTTGTCAAAATAGAATGCATCTTTCCTCAGTCTATTTTTAACAAATGATGTTGTTAAAACTATGCAACTTATAACCTCCAAGAGCGCTTATCAATGTCCAAGAACGCCCAGGACACTGGATGCACAAAGACATGCTTATTTGTCCTATATAAGTTTACTATTGCATATGTTAATTGGTTGGTTTTTTTTGCAATTTCAGGCTAAATTGCACGGAGAGGTGGCAAAGGTTTTACGGTGGGCATGGCTTCGGTGAGTTCTGAGTTTTTATTGAAACTATAATAGTCACATAATAATTTTTATGTTCTTTTTCGTTGTCTTCCAGTTGGCACTCCTCGAAGAAGTTAGCAACAAACTGATGGATGAAAACTTCTGCCTTTTACATAATTTGTTAATTGCTTAACTTCTGCTCAAATTTTATGTCCAAACTTATGTTTTCATTTTTTATCCTCTTTCTATGTAATGGAAAGCAACACATACTACAATGAAAAGGCTGTGTTGGTTGATAAACCCTGGAGCACATGTGAAGAAGGGTGAGGAAGAGTAAGTTTACAAATATTATTAATATGTTATGATATTAGGTTAACATAGGGCAATAAAACAATTTTTTTGGGTACTTGACTAGGGCACTCAATACGTTTGGGCCGGTCCTGAAATCAAGTTAGGATACCCATAAAAAAAGGAGTAGTAGCAAGGCTATTGCTTGAAGAGGGAGCTGCTGCCAATAGCTTGGCCTAGACGCACATGTTGTGTTGTGCACGTTAATGAGTGTGTATTTGCTTGTATTATGCAAGTATATGCATCAATCATGATAGTTCAGCTGTAACATGAAGCTTTTTTTTTTGCTGTTTGATATGTTGTTTGAACATGGTTTGCAAGTTAATGAGTGTATATTTACCCTTGTCCATTGAATGGCAGCAATATATCTGGCTGTGTCAGTTAAGTTTTCCAGAATGAGAGCACAGAGCGGATTAGGATTGAGGCAGAGGGAGACCGTGAGCAAGATAATTGCTAAAGACTTGAGGAAGAGCAGACAATGTTTGCACAACAACAAAAAGAAGATAGAGAAAACTTTCAAGCACAAATGAAACAAGTGATGGCAATGCTTCGGAGAAATGATGAATCTGATTATGAAGATCCTTCGCCATCGTCATCTTCATGAGTTACTCGGGTATAGTAGCTGGATATATTTTGTTGATGCTTCTTTTATATAGTTTTTTTTCTATAGGTATTATGGGTAAGGATGATGTTTTTGTATGGAATACCACTAGCACTAGTTGAATAGTTTTGTTTGTTATAATTCAATCTAGTGTATGTATGAATTGATAGATGATTAAGGACGGCATTGTTTTTTGTATGGAATATTAGCTCTAATAAAAAAATATTGTTGTGATAAAAAAACTAACGATTGCATTTCCTTTTTTGTTAATGTCGCTCATTTTATGTGCATGTGTGTATGTATACACACGCACAACTATTGATTGGTAGCCATGGCTGGAAAAATAACAAATAAAAAACAATATATAACCAAAATAGAAAGGGAATACCGACGAAATATTTATCAAAATTGATACTAAACCATCGCTAAGCAGAAAATGATATTTGAAAAATAGCGACGGTTTACCGACGGATAACTAGAATGCAAAAATATTTGCTATATATTTCTATCGGTAATCCCTTGTTAAATTGCGTGCATTTAGCGATGGAAAAATAATTACTAATTGTATTGTGTTATATATATCCGTCGGTAAAACGTCGGTGAAATATTTTTAGATGAAATGATAATATATCAGAAAACGACAGTAAAGTGACGAAGAATCAACGTTAATTTCCGTCGCTAAATCGTGCCTAAAACACCGATGTGTTTTTTAGCGACAGCCGTATTCTGCTGCAAATCCGTCGCTAACAGGCCTTTAGTCAGGGTTTAGCGATGGATTTTTCTGTTGAAAAATCAGTGTCTTGTTGTAATGCATTATGTACCTGCGGTCTACATAGCATATCTACAAGTGAAAGAGATGTAACCACTAGAGTTACTAAAGGTAGAATGGAGCCATGCAATATGTGAGATATCTTAGTGAAGTAGAGCCACCTGTTTGATGCAGCATTGTGTCTTCGGAACATCATTTGTCTTCGTGACTGGATTTGTTTTCGTGACTTGAATCTTGATTGGTCCTCGTGACCTGATTCATTTTCATCATTTCATGATTTTTTTTTCGTGACTCTGTGAGAAAGCAACCAACACTCAATGACCTCACATTTTCTCTTTGATTCTTTAAAATATCTTCCATTGATTTGTCCATGACGAAATTCACAGGGAAGTGAATTCCTACGGATACAGATGTTTTCTGGGGGATCCTGATGGAACCATTGTGTATCTGTGATTCATGAACAATCAACATATTAGTATCACATTGGTACTTTCCGTATCTGTTTTTAAAAGAAATTTTTTGAAATATTTGCACTAGTAGTTGAAGCAAGGATATTTAGTGCTTAGAGATTTTAGTCGTGCGCCTGGCCATCGTATGCCTAACATCTGTGAGAACGACAATAAACTTGTCAAACTTCGAGTTATCAAGCATTTAAAAATAATAATTAAAAAAATCGATAATTTTGAAGTAAAACTATACCTAATTTAATAAGTTAAAAGGATTTCAGAATGTTTTCAAGTTCATAGTTTTGGAGTAATAATATAAATATTTTTTGCATGAATTTTGTGTTACATAGAAAAGCTATAAAATTTCGAATTTTGGAAATTTTCGAATCGAAAATTTATAACTTGAATAGAGATGTTACTTAGACTCCTATATGAGCGTTGGAAAAAAATGAATGGATTAAATGCAAAGAGATTGGGTTGATGGTTGGAAAGCCTAGACCCATTACAGTTACAACAATGAATAAGTAAACATCGACAAATGAGTTTATATTGAAATTTGGAATAATTTGAGATGCAGTAATCCGATTTATGAAGAAATTGAAATTCTAGAAGAGATTGGTTTTTAAAAAGGAATTTTGATTTTCCAAATAAATTGAATACGATTGATGACTTAAAAATCACGGAAAGATTTCACACAAATTTGGAAATTTAAAGCATACTCAAATGATCTCTCCTTTTCGAGGATGAAAAGTTTTAAAGGAGGGAAGATTGTAATGTAAGGGATTTCGACAACCGGAATGTGAAATTAATTGAAGATTTAATTATTTGCAATCGAATTCTACAGTGATACCTGGGTTAGAATAAAATAAAAATCAACTGTATGGTTTTATATTAAATCTAGTAGTTAGTTGAGAATCAAATATTTATTGTTTGAATTGAATTTGATTGAATATTTGAGTTGGATGTGAAACTTGACTGAAAAATATAAATGGTCAAAGTTAAAAATTAACCTGGTTGACATTAAACAAATTGGAGAATTTTCTTTAAATATACGAATAATGTTGTATAAAACCGAAGTCGGATTTCGACCAGAATAATTTTACTAAATTCAGAATAGGAGTTCGTAAAATTTAATTATGAATATATGAATTAACGTGCATGACAGTACACAAAATTTCATTATAATAGGAGTTCGTTGGTAGCTGTTCGAAAATAAAACGTCGACATAACGTACGGTGGAAAATTGAGGAACCGTAATAAACAAATAAACAGAATGTTGGTTCCTTCCTACACACACTTCTTCTGCCTTGGCCACCACGAAAACGTGGTACCCATTGTATTTGTGTTTATAAAAGAATCCAGCCCTTATTCAATTCTTCAGTGAATCCCTAAATCAAAAATGGCATTTCCCAAATGTTTAAAGGCTAAAGCCAAATTGTTCTCTTCCAAAAATTTTAGTTTTCCCCAAAATCAGTTTCCCTAAATCTTTTCAAGTGAAGAGACGTATCTTTCTTTCCAATTAAAATGACCAAAACCCTAAATTTGTTTGTCCAAATCGATTTTTTCCAGTGTCAATTTAATGGCCACCAAATGAAATCACTTCTATTTTCCCAAATCAAAACCGTACCTTATTCGTTCCTCCGTCACTTCTAATCGAGGCGTCTCCCCAGTCCATCTCGCGTTCAAAACCAATGCCACTAGAAAGATCAAGGCGCCACTAGCAACTGAAGTGCTTTGCCTCCGCCATCACATTGCCTTCCCTTCGAAGCAACAGTTTACAATAACAACAGACAAGCCTGACACCGAACCACCTAAGAATCATTGTCCAGCTCGCAACTGTTTGCCGCCTTATCCACTGCCCTAAGGTGAGCATCTCACTCACGATTAAATCTTAAGTTTAAGTAGATTTAAACTCAATTTTTAATTTGAATATAATAGTTAAATGTTGCATTGTTTGCTGGTTGCATCCTATGTTTGTGGCTTTCACTTTAATTTGTCTCTGTTGGGGCTCGCATAACAAATTTGAACTGATACTACCCCTGATTTACATTTGTGTTCCATGCCTTGATTCGGTGCGGCTAACCGGTCGGAATTGCCGATTTATAAATTTACGTATCTGGCTTACTAGCCCATTGCAGTTTATCTTAGGTGTTGTGTATGTGAATATGCATCGACCCGGATGTGTATATATGTCCATGACGTTGGTATATGAAGCTATGTATTACAGTTATCTTTAGGTATTTGTTTTAACATGAAATAAAGGGCCACTTAGCTTAAAACTTAGTGGCAGGAATGACACTTCACCGCAGTGATTATTCAATAAGTGGAAAAATGAAATAGAGATTTAGTAATGCAAATACACTTGATTCGTTTTGAACCTTGCACTGTCTATCTCTACCGTAAGGAATCCTGATTTTGATAAAGGCAGAATTGCACTTGACTTTTAAAGTTATTGTGGGTTACCTGTCTTCACATCTGAGGTATATTCGGAGCTGGAATTCCCAAAATGTTTAAATTAACTTACTACATATATTTACTATTTGAAATCTTACATATACATATATATATGAATTGAGTGGATTTAAGAATTGATTTTTTTTCGAGTTACTCGTGCAACTGGAATTTGGGTTAATTTTAAAGGAAGGTTGTATATCTTACTATCTTAGTCATGCCCTATTGAATATGCCCTGTTTGAACTAAAAATGACTCGCATGTTACCCTGAAATTTATTATATCCTAAACTGTGTATTAATATTTCCTGAAATTAATGGACTTTTTATATTGGAGACGCCCCTTGTAATCAAACTGGCACATTCTTTACGGGCTGAACACTTGAATGGGTTTGGATGTTCCATGGCACCCTGAACCCACTTGAAACCATAAAAATTGTGCTGCCATGATTATAATTGTGCACTATTAAATCTGACTATATATGGTTCCCATGTATTTCGCACTTTAAATTAATCTGATGGTGAAATGAATTTTGCTGAAAACAAATGTTTTCTGAAGTGAATTTGCCAAAACATTTACTGACGTGAATTTGATCACTTGATCACATTTTGTTAGACTGCCATGCATTGCAGTGGCCTTTTTCTATTATGCTGAACTCTGGGCCTTGTTCAATTGAAATTTCAAACTACATGAAATACTTTTTCCACCTAAGATATATGTTGACTTTCACTATTAATACCTGCTTAAAGGGTTTTGTTGAGTTATGCAGACTGCCAATTGTTCACTTTTAAATCAACCAGTTTGAGCCTGTACATGTGTATAACGCTGTTAAAACAACTCTCCTTTGACCTGGAATTATGTATACATGTGGTTTGATTTTTACCTAGCTATTTCAGCACTTACTAGAATTAAATGTATTGGTGCTTACACCTAATTGGACATATTGAGCCTCTATCATTTGTTTTTTCTTTTATTTTTGGCATTAAACTAGTATTGCTAGATATATTGAGACCCTATCATTTGTTTTCTTTAAACGACATATATGGCCTCCAATTTGTATTCATATTCATTGTATACTTTACGACTGTTCCATGTAAGCCTACATGCTATACTGGATCACGTTTCATCTTATGTTGGTCTTCCGTATGATGACATTGTTGCATGGTCTCGTTCATTTACCATGTTTAGGCGTGATTTTGTAGTATATCTATCCTACCTTGCGTTCATTTGAATGCTCATGGTATTATACTGTGCGTCATGGGTTTCATTTAATATATATATATATATATATATATATATATATATATCTTTGCAAAGTAAAGACTAGAAGAGCATATGCTTTATATTGCTGCACCACTTTGCCTTGTTTAAGGTTATACATCTAGCACCACTTCTGTCATATCCTTTACAATCAAAAGAAAATAAGGAAAGTTTACCTACTTTGAATCTGAATGTGTATAGTAAGATGGCCACCTTGAATTGCAATATGACGCCAAATGTTCTGCTTTTAAACGTGAGCAAAGTTGTCCATAGTTTTTATTCATGTACCTGTGTCATTATAACTGTTGGTGTCATGTATAGTTTGCCATGTCATTTCAGTTCCTTATAACTTGAGTACATTAGCCACAACCCACTTGAATTTAGTTCTCTGGAGTATATTGCCACACTTTTCTATTTGAAATGTGTGCTCTGCATTTGAGGTTATGTCCCTCCTGGTATGCACTGATGCACTTGAACGTGCTATCCGTCCCTGTTATGTTGTAATATTTGTGTATACCATCTGAACATCAGTATATGTATTTGCAGTAGCGGGATGCTGGGGCAGTGCACACGTGTACTTGTACACGTGTGTATATGCAGGCTTCCATGAACATTTGTCCCTGAGATAAAAACTGATAAACACAGATAATATATTTGATGCTAGAATTAATTATTATATTCAATTTACACTGAAGTTAATTTACTTGAACTATGATTTAATCCTGACTCGAGTGTTTTATGTTTTTGCATGGAACGCTCGGGTCAGATCCGAGCATTTCAAATTTAAAGAATACAACTCATGATTTGAAGATTGGCAAAGCTGGGGATTTTGAAGACGCACACTCTGAACTTTTCAAAAACGGTAAATATTTTCTTGTATTCAAGTCGTTTTAATTTCCGTTGTGTATAGAAAAATCTTTGTATCAAAAATTCTGATTGATATATAAAAGTTTATTTCACTGTTCAGTACCGAGTTATGTATTTATTCTATGTTTTATATGTTGATTCTATTTTAAACCCTGTAAGCTAAATAACAATCTGTCGATTTAAAGTTTTAAGTTGGTTTGATCATCAATTTGAGGCGGTCAAAAAGGCGGGACGTTACAATAGGCTTTCATTTCAAATTTTAATCGCTTCTCATTTTAGTTGCTATTTATTTTAGCTTATGCATTCCATTAGTTCTAATGCTACGAATTTCCATGCGTAATTTACTGCATCCATTCATTTTTTATTATGCAATTAAAATTTTACATTCCACAACAGTTTTCTTAAAAGCTTTATTATATGTATGCACGATACTATTATATGTTTAAACATATTTGTGTTTAAAATTAGAACTAAGATCATTTATATTTGCCATATAGATACCTACTAATTCAATTTATTTCCCATATATAGAAATTAATATTGACGTGGATATATGGCAATTTCTTATATGGTTAGAAAGGAAATTTGGCACTCTATCAATGATAGTTTTTTCTAACAATATTTAGGTGCTAAGTTTAGGACAATTTCTTTGATTTAGTTGCTATTTATTTTAGTTTATGCATTTTCATTGGTTCTAATGCTACGAATTTCCATGCGTAATTTACTGCATCCATTCAGGTTTTTATTATGCAATCAAATTTTTACATTCTAAAATTGTTTGCTTTAAACCTTTATTATATGTATACATGATACTATTATATATTTATTTTCCATATATAGAAATTCCTATTGATGTGGATATATGGCAATGTCTTATATGGTTAGAAAGCAAATTTGGCACTATATCAATGATAGTTGTTTTTTCTATATTGTGCAGCTTGAAATTTTTATCTAATTCAATTTCAAATATAGATGGTACTGATAATTGGAATAAATCCCTAAAATTTCGTTGAGCCCAAAAAAAATAGCATCTGTCTTACCATGTTTTATTCATAGCTAAAAAATAGCATCTTCTGCATTTGACTGGTTCTGAAATGCTCTTAGCCTCTACCTATAATTGCGACATTTCTAGAATAAACCATATACCCCTTTAAATATCGTTCAATATCTCCATTCATATTCACATTTCTCTCCTCATTTTCATCGCTCCTTGTTCATCATCATTGTTCTCTCTTCATTCACCTTTCCCTTCCTAATTTTTTAGGAAGCACTTAAAAGGGAACGATCGTTATATAACCAATTCGTATTTTTTAGAAGAAAATTGATGTGAAAATTACCTCCAGAGAAGCTTTAATGTCAGTCTCGACAGAACTGAAGAGTCTGGTAGAGTCGTTTTGCGTGATGCTTTTCAACATCGTATTTGTCTTATTTGTGGAAAATTGCTCAAAGATCTAGGTTAGTCATTTATTTTTTGTTCTTATTGTTTAGTTGTTAAACTTTAGGAATATTTCAAAGCTCCAGGCTCCTTAGTTTCAATTTTCTCGGTGATTTGCAGTTTGCAAGTTTTAATGGCCCCTAGGGTTTGTAAATAGGAGTAAGAAGTAGAACGATTTGAAGGAGGGGTCAGGTTGCTTATTCTTCTTGCTAGAAATCCTCATGTAAGACTCCTCAGAAATGGAGTCATTGTTCCTCCCATTGACATTTAGAATATAGCCACCTGCCATAAATATACCAATTTTTCTTCAGAAAGAATTTGTGTACAAATACACACACAAATGCATATGTGTAACTCCATCTTCAACATTTTATGTAGATATACTTTTGAATTTGTTTATGTTGTTAACTCTTTTTGCATTTTTTTAGTTTCACATAATATTTATAAGATACACAATATTTAAGGAATAACCACGCGCGAAGCACGTTCCGTTACGCTCGTGTATGTATGTGTATATATATGTGTATATATATATATGGTCTTAGTTTGGTAAATTACGGTGTTAAAATTTGAATTTAAGTTGGTTTGGGCTAATTGGATGTGAGAAAACATTAAATGGAAATAATGCTATTAATTAATGATGAAAGTGACATAAGCATAAATGACCAATACTTGGTCTACTTTTTACAATTTTATTTTTGTTATAAATAATAAGAAAATGAGAAGCACTTAGAAAATAGGAGAGAAAAATCTTATTTATTCGTAAGGCTATTTGTTGCAATATAATGGCGGATCCTCCAGTCTTCTCCTACCCTATTCCAGCCAAATACCGTGCCGCATTCCACCCCCGTTCGCCACCCCCTCCTCCTCGTTCCTCGCTTCCTTCGTCCTCCTCTTCTCTTCCTATCTCAAATCATCCTTTGCCTCACCGCCCAGTTTTTCGTAATCCACTTTTTCGTCATCCAGCACCCATCTCCTCCCGCCGTTCTTCTGCCTTTCACCGATCTTTCAATTCATCTTATCCAACCAATCGTTCAGTCTCTAACCATACCCATCAATCTAATTCCTTCAACCGATCTTTTCAACGTCATCCTTCTTCTTTATATTCGCATAACTCTCAATTACCCTCTGCAAAAGACTTGAATTGTCATAATCGTTTTGATGTATTGAATGATTTTCCAGCAGTTCAATCGGAAAAAACATATGCTGAAGTGGCCGCATCCCCTCCGTTGGTTCCACCGAAGCGTACTCAAGTAAGGAAATCAAATGTTTTGCCTGTTTTCTCTTCTATTCAGAATACGGTCAATTTTTTGAAGAAGGAACGACGCTGTCTACAGTGTGCAAGTAGGGGACACGTGGCAAGAGAATGCAGAAATTCGAAAATATGCTTCTTTTGCACTGGTTACGGCCATTCATGTGCACGTTGTCCTAAAAAAAGAATACCTAGAGACACTTCGAAACACGTGCGGAAAGGCACTTATTGGAATAATGAAACTCCTGTCGCGTGGGTCCCTCGCACATCAACTCGCGCTGATAAATCAAAAAAAGTGTGGGTCCCTCGCACATCAACTCACGCAGATCATAATCAAAGGGATTCACATTATCCCAGATGTCAGCAATCCACGCCTTCTCCTACACTTAAACCCATATCCTCCAACACTTCTTCTCTGAACGCCGAAGACATGTATCATTTTATAATGGAAGATTCATCAAATTACGTAGTCGGAACAGCAATTTCTGGTGGCTGGAGCATTACAACTCTTCACGATACTTTGTCGAAAGCATTCGATCACCATGAATGGCCCATGTGGATATACAGAAACAACGCTTTCATCATTGCTTGCCCTAATGAAGGGATCAGAGACCATGTCTTGTTCTGGAAGATCTTAACAAGGCCAGAAGGTGCTATGTACTTTGAATGCTGGTCTGAAGCTGAATGGGAGCCGGCTGCGGAGCTAGAGTGCGAATCATGGGCAAAGGTGGTGGGTTTTCCAGAATTTCTTAGGTACAACTCCTTTGCTGTTAAAAATATTCTAAGTCCTTTGGGTAATGTGGTGGCACTTGATGATTGTGAGTGGGCTCATTTTGATCATAGAAGCTTGTTTATCAAAATTCAATTTTTTGAAGGAATCGATTTGATCACTTTCCTTGTTACTAATATTAACAAAAAGAAACATCTCTTGAAAGTGCAACGTTGCATTCATGAACACCCTGGTTTGAAACCTGAATCCTTACTTATTGGTAATGTTGAAGAGATGACTGTACCCTGCATGCATGAAAATATGGAGGAACCTGACGGGGAAATTCCAAATGACATGATTGCTATGCCTATGACTAATTTTGAACAAGATGTGGATCGGTTTACACAACAAAACATCAACCAATTCATCCATAGTGATATGGCCTTTCACAACATTCCTCGACCTTTTCCTTTTACCATGCCCCTTCCTGTTATCCCCTACCATGTTGAAGGTACCCAATCTGTTGCTCCTCCAGCTGAGACTTCACCTGACAGTCTGTCCCCGCAACCTGCTTTACCTCTTCAACAAATTCTACCTGTCCCATTCACAGATTCTCCTAGAGTGGAAGAAGAAAACTGGACTCAGTTTCTCTCACCAGTCTTTGTCAGATGTAGTGCAAGGATAAGGAAGCGTGATGATCAACCTGAAGGCTCGGGTAGTTTTTTTACCCCTATTGTTTTTTCTTCTGCAAATAAAAGTTTAAGCAAAAAACTGTCACGTTGCATGGGTGTTAATTTGAGCGATTCACATTATGTTTCCATGCACGAATTAGAACTGGAGCGCATCAATGCTACCCAATGAAGTTATTCTCATGGAATGTCAGGGGGTTGGGCAACCCATCAAAATGCCACGCTATTAGTTTGGTTTTACTTCCTCTAAAAGTGGATATTCTTTTTCTTCAAGAAACTAGATAACCCAACTCCAAATCACTTCAAACTTGTGGGCGGCGCTTTTTTATCGGGTTGGACTTATGTTAAAGCTATTGACACATGCGGAGGCTTAATCACTGCCTGGAATGAATCTATCTGGTCATTACGTTGGACCACACAAAGTTGTTCTGCGCTCCACGTAGCTCTTTGCCACATCCCCTCTAACCTCATCTACTTCTTCTCCAACATTTATGGACCCCAAAATGCTCATGATCATTCACTTCTCTGGTCTGACTGTAGTACACTTGCATCACAATTTAATGGCCCATGGGTTATTGGGGGGGATTTCAACACTACTAGATTCAGCTATGATAGAAATTCAGGCATCTTATCTCATGATAGTGAAGACTTCAATTCCTTCATTTTTGACTGCTCTCTTATTGATCCACCAATAAGTAACCGCTCCTTCACCTGGTCAAATCGTAGAGCGAATCCATCGTTAGCTAAATTAGATCGTTTTCTATATAATGGGGCATGGGATGAACTTTTTCCCATGTCTGTTGTATATGGTTTAGCTTCTATTATATCATACCACTGCCCCATATTGCTCAATTCTGACATCTCTATTTGCAACAAGAGCCCTTTTAGATTTGAAAGACTGTGGTTACTCGAGCCTTCTTTTGATGAATTTGTTCATTCCATTTGGAATCAAACCTTTGTGACGGATTCGGCTACTCATAGGATTGTACTAAAACTAAGGGCTCTTAGGAAGATCATCAAACCATGGGCTAGAAATATTTGGGGTTCTCTTCGTTCTCGTATTTCTACTATTCAAAATGATATCATTGACATCAATATTTTAGAAGAACATCGCCCCCTTCTTGAGTCGGAATATAAAAACTTGCGTTCACTAGAAACTGAGCTGGATAGATTGATGAAACAAGAAGAAATTGGGTGGAAACAAAGATCCAAAGATTAATGGTTGGAGGAAGGTGACAGAAACACTTCTTATTTCCATAGGATGGCTAATGGAAGACGTAGATCTACTTTCATATCTGAAATTGTGGATGGTGATCACTCATACACCAATCAAAAGGATATTCTTATCCTTTTTTTCTAATTATTTTCGATCCATTCTTGGTCAATCCCACTCTGCACCTCCTAATATCGATTGGAATCACTTATATCCCAATCCTTCGCCTATACACATTGATCATCCATTCTCTGAATCGGAGATTTGGGCTGCACTGAAAGACATGGAGGATGACAAAGCCCCTGGGCCTGATGGCTTTAGCCCAGTTTTCTTTAAACACTTTTGGGCCGTGATCAAATCTGACATTATTGATATGTGTAACGAATTCTACAATGATCCCCATTCTATCGCCAGAATCAATTATGCTAATATCATCCTCATTCCAAAAACTTCGGGAGCTAACACGCTGTCATCCTTCAGACCAATTAGTCTTCTCAATACCACTTTTAAAATTATCACAAAGGTTTTGGCTAATCGTCTTCAAACTGTCATCGTCTCACTTGTTGGACCTGAACAATCCGCCTTCATACTGGGGAGAAACATCCAAGACTGCATCGCTGCTACACAGGAAGTAATCTCTTTTTGTCATTACACTTCTACTCCTGGTGTCTTACTCAAATTAGATTTTTCTAAAGCATTCGATTCGGTTAATTGGTCATTCATTATGGACGTTTTAAAACATAGAGGATTTTCTGAAAGATGGTGCTCATGGATTGAAAATATTCTTGGCTCAAGTTGTTCATCTGTTTCAGTAAATGGTGTTTCGGGTAATCTCTTCAAATCCAGACGAGGCCTAAGACAAGGGGATCCTCTCTCCCCCTTGATCTTTGTACTTGTTGCTGATGTTTTTAATCAAATGGTTAAAAAAGCTTCTGATAATGGCTTTATTGCTGGCATTTCTCTCCCAAACACTTCCATATGCATTAACAACTTACAATTTGCTGATGACACTATAATCTTCTCTTCTCCTGAACCTCTCCATATTCATTGCCTCAAAATATTGTTATATGTCTTTGAACTTGTTTCCGGCCTCTCCATTAATTTCAACAAAAGTGTCATCTATATGCTTGGCAACTCTGATCACCTTGGAGTCATGATTTCTTCTACTCTTAACTGCAAAGTTGCTAAATTCCCAATGACCTACCTTGGTTTACCTCTTAGACCCACTAAACTACGCAAAAATGATTGGTTTCCTCTCATTAACAAGCTTGAATCAAGGCTATCAGCATGGAAGGCAAACTCTTTATCATCCATGGGGCGTGTAATCTTAGTCAAATCTGTCCTTTCTTCTATCCCGACTTACTGGATGTCTTTCCACAAACTCCCTAAATGGGTAATTAGCAAGATTGATTCAATAAGAAGCTCCTTCCTCTGGAATGGCCATAAAGTTAAGAGGTTGATCAATTGGAAGACTGTTTGCCTTCAAAGTGATCAGGGGGAACTTGGTGTTCTAGACCTAAATCATTTTAATACTGCTTTACTTGCTAAATGGATCTGGAGACTTCTTTGTCCAGGTGATTTCATTTGGAGAAACTGGATTTTAGCATATCATTTTTCTTCTAACGCTCATCTTGTCCTTCATCAAAATCCTTCCATGAGAATTTCTCCCTTTCTTCATGGTGTTCTTTTTTGTCTTCCTCGTACCAAATCTTTGTTTCATGTCTCCTTGGGGGGTGGTTCATCCTGTCTTTTTTGGCACGACATTTAGCTTGGTCAGGTACCTCTATCTTCTTCTTTTTCTTCCCTCTTTTCTCTTCAAACTCATTCTATGCTTACTGTAGTTGATGCATTTAACAATGGTCACACAAGTTTAGTTCCAGGTTCACTATTTGATTGGAATACTCTTTCACAATTGTTGAATATCTTTGTAATCTTGCGCAAAACTCGGCTCAATGAGAGGATTGATCAGTTTGTTTGGTCATTATCCCCATCTAGTGGTTTCTCTGTTTCCTCTTGCTACAAATTTCTGAATTTCTCTGGTAGAAGGTTCAAATTCAAAAGATTGTGGAATTGCAAACTGGCTCCTAAAATCCTCTTCTTTCAATGGTGTTTGATTCACGAGAAGATCAATACTAGAGAGAAGCTGTTTAGATGTAACATTGCATCTGATCCCAACTGTGCTTACTGTAATATGCATGCAGAAACCATCCATCACCTTTTCTTTGTCTGCGAATGCACCTACCCTATTTGGGCTGCCTCAAGTTCTTTCTTACTTGGTTTCATCCCTGACATCTCCTCCTTTTTCGATCATTGGGAATTCTCACCTCCTAATCCACTAGTAGATGCTTTCCTTGCTGTTTATAGTTGGTGTGTGTGGAAAGAAAGAAATGCAAGGATTTTTAGAAATAATGTTAGCTCGACTACAAGTATATGTCATCGCATTATCCATATTTTTACTTCATGGACAGATTCTGGTGGTAGCTTTGCTCCAGCTTTCAGATTTGCTTTACCTCAGGCCTCCTCTCCATCTGACTCAGTTGATAGCAATGACCCAGCTTCCAGCAGAGATCTTGTGTGATGGTTTATGATGTTTCTTTAGTACCGGTCTTTATCTATGTATAATTAAATATGCCAAGTAACTAAGTCGTATATGTTTGATGCTGTATGATGTTGTATTGCTCAAGAGGTTAGACTGGACGTATTTTTTGGACCACCAACTGGGTATGTCAGTTGGAAAATTACTACTATCTATTATATAATCGGCTGTGTAGTCTCGTGCTACATATCCGTTTGCTCAAAAAAAAATCTAAAGCAAACATTACAATAATGTCTTATTTATAGGCATGCCACAAACAATGAAAATTACAATAATGTCATTGAAAAATGTAACAACCCGCATTTTTGTGTCGCTAAATTTAAATTTAAATGTATTAAAATATAGGTTTCAAATTTAAAAAACATTTTAAATGATGTATTTTTCATTTAATTTATAGAAACTTCTTATAAGTTTAATTTAGAAAATAAATAACTTTTCGTTTGATGTATTTTGCGCACAACATCAGTAAAATTTCACAAAATAAGTCAACTTGTCTATTTTATTACCTTTATGTGATCGTAACACATTGCTCGACATGATCATGTTTTTATTTTTGGCGTTAGCATCTCGTACTTAAACAAAATTTTGTGTAATGGGTTATCCAAAGATTTCTAATTTTAAATGAAACACATATTCCCTCTTTTCTTCTCACCTACAGCCCTCTCCCCACCACATTTCTCTCCCATCATGCTTTCAATTAATTCAAACTTTAATCCATACATTAATTTTATGCTACCTCCAATTCTATGTTTTCAATTAATAAATCCTACTATTTGTGCCTATATATAAACCGTCGCTCATTTAATATCCCATGATTCTTTTACTTAGTTATTAAGGAAGTACGCTATATATGTATTTCACGCAAGCCAATGTAAGGACGTCATTTTTCGTTGTGGCAACACTTCCCTTTTATCTCTTCTTTGGCAACTTCTTTCTTTCATTTTGTTTTCAAGATGCAACAGAGAACCATTTTCTTATCTTCCTTCTTTATATATACACATATATACACTGTCTCTTCAACAATTTTCTCCTCTTCATACACTCGTTATTAGTTAAAGTCTTCAATATGAAAGTTGTAAAGGATGAAAAGTTCTACATTTCTCATTTATGTCCCATCCGAAACAATGGTGCGTGTAAATCTTGGCAGCCAGCAGAAAATTTAGTAGTTGAAGTTAGATGTGTCGAGTGGTGTGTTTCTTAATGCAGTGTCCAATTGCGAAGATGACATTTGATTTTGTCAAGAGGAACTCGAGATATGGAGGTTGGCAGTAGCAAGCTTCATTGCTTCTAAATATCCATGCGTGAGCAAGTAAAAATGTAGCGCAGATCACCAGATGCATGAAACAAACAAAAGAAAGAAAAGAGGGTCACTTTTTAAAACAAAGAGATTTGAGGTTACGGAACCTCTAACCACTGCTCTCTTGCTTTAAGCCCTCGGCAACACATTCGTTTTTGTAAGTCAGGGAGGGATGAAAGTTGGCATGGGTTCATGCATTGGGGCAGGTCAGTGGCGTGTACTCATGCAAATGTGCACGTTGGTGCACATGAAGTTAAGGCTATAAATTTTGTACGAATGTTCGATGTTCATTCGCGTGAAATACGCATGTCTGATCCGTTCGATTTTAATTTAGGACACGAGTTATGACAACCAAATTTGCACAGAAAAAATCACATTTAGTTCGTGTTCATTTGAATTCGTTCGAAATTTCTCAAATTTTGGTATATAGTTCAATGAAAATTCATCAAAAGGTATAAAATTTGATAAAAATATTCATGTAAGACATGTCCGTTCGTGTACATGTTCGGCCGATTTGTTAGCTCCTGAGATGATTGTTTTGATGACGATAACCTTGTGATTTGCATTTGATTAAGTTATATTCAAAAAGATTTAAAAAAATCGCAATTTTCATTAAAGAATATTTACCTTTCTCCCCCTCCGTCTCTCTTATGTTAGGTTAATCTTAAGATCCATGATCTGCATTCTCACACGGTTTCATTTAGGAAACGAGCCAAGACAACAAGATTTGTACAAGAAAAAATATTTGTTCAGTCTATGTCAGCTCCAATTTTATTTAGGATAGAAACTGAACACGCCTCCATTTGGTTAGGTCCGACTAATTTATGCCTCTGCATGAAGTGATCAAACATTGAAGGGGGAGGAATCTTGATATGTGATCTCTTTGGATTTTGATCGGGTCTACTGAGTCGGTGGAAGCTATGGGCGAGTGCATGCAAGTGGTGTGCATGCTTTAATGTACATGCCTAAGAAGTGGGTAAGGTTACCTATATATATATATTAAATTATATTTAATTAAAGTTGTTGTGATTTAAAAATTGAAGTAGCCAAACTTTAAATATGTTTATCTCGATCTTATGGAATTTGTTTTACCCGCGGGTCTCGGTAGCATGATTCGTATTGATGAATATAACATGTTGGTGTAGTTGTTTGACACATTTGGTTAAGCACAAAATATTAGTTATGAATTTAATATTGTTTACCGTAATTAAATTGACCATTTTTACAGTGACATCTAATAGTAGAATCAAACATCGTTCTGTTATTATAATAACATAGGCATTTATTTTATACATTAGTTAATTATTATTGATAAGTATTGATTGTTGTTTATCGTTGGTTATTATTGTTTGACTCATTGTATTGAATGCGCTCGAGCTGTTTGTGAGCAAATGTATGTTTCTATTAAGCAGTGGGTTGGGTAGAAAATATTTATATGCTAACGTCTTGTTATTAAATTTATGATTTGACTAAAAGATGTTTAGCGATAATATTTGTTCATTTAACTTGTAAACGAAAATTTTACTGAACAGTTTAAAAGATGGTTTTCATAAAATAATATGCAATTAAATATTTAATTTCAAGAAATGTAAAATTTTTGAAAATAAATATTTTGAAGATGATAAATGGCTTATAAAAAGATGCTTTATAAATGAAGAGAATTTCGACGACTTAAATTTCGATCTTTGATTTTTTTTGAGAACAACACTATGATTTGAAGATATTTGTGATTATTAATACGAAATGATTTATCACTTCGGGATGTAAAATGATTTATTATGTTATCGGCGATTCAGATAACCCGTGACTAAAAACCGGGGATGAGTTTGGTAGGACCCTTAGAGACCGTCTACTCTAGAATGATAGAGGGATATTATTTAGTTATTTATTTATTGAGAAGGCTATGACCCAGTGGCATTGCTATCAGGAAAAAAAACCTGATCTGGTTGCATATTTGTTTATGTGCTTTTATTATAGAATATTTGGGATTTTCAAAAGTGATATGTTTCTAAATCCTAAGTGAAGTATGATTTGATATGAAAAAGATATATATTATTTAAATGATTTAAAATTAAACTAGGATTGAAGTTCGAAGAGATTATTTTCAAAAGAATGGATTTTTAAAATAAATGAAGTTGATTAGATTTGATAAATATAAACGTGAAGATTAAGTCTAAAGAGTAATTTGGGATTGCATAGTTGTTTGTGCATGTGGTCTCTATGATTCTTGCTTGTGAATAAGAGAACTATATTGGCTTGATCTTGTATTTAATTGGCTACCCAATCAAATAGGGATGTATATGCCATCACAAGTAGTAGTGATGCAGCCCTGATAATAAAAAAAACAAATTTATGTTTGTTGATTGTTATGCATCTTATGACATCATATATTTCCTCCTTAGTATAGTATTTTGCATTTGATCTTATCCGAGTTACTCGGCTGTAGAGTTACTATATTTGTATTATAACATTACTAATAAATTAGATAATCTCTGATAATTTGTATTATTAAAATTGTATATTATAAATTTAGCAGTGTCAAATATTTATCAAATATTGTATATTAAATTGGTAGTTTTTATTAATAGTTTTATAATGGACAGATATTTCGACGATTTTGACTGTTCCGAAAATCCAGGTCATTCCATAACATTAGCGTATTCAACCTTATAAATTTACATATGTTATAGAACTCACTCTTGGATATGCGTCTTTAAAATCTTAAATATTCATATGATAACTTGAAGTTGTCCCTTGTTGAATCGCATATAATGATTGTTCCTGTTTATTATTATCTTGTTTACATATATCTTATGATTGTTACCGTTTATTATTATCATGTTTACATATATCTATTCGGTCAACAAAGATATTATCCAGTGAATGAGTTAAGTGTCATTTTTCTTGATGCTAGTAATGTGGGATAATAATGGCTTTCAATTCTGACCATATTAAGGGCACCTCAATCCCCTGTTTCTAACCTTCCTTCTTTTTTCCAGGAGTGTCATTTTTGTTGTAAATATTTAATTTAATTTATTATTTTAAATATTATATTTGGAATATTAATGGATTTTAATATTTAATTCGTTTATTAGAACGAAGTTTTAACGTTAAATTTATGTTTAAATTTAAAACCAGTTCGAAATGGCACGGCGGTTTGTAATATTGAGTTTTGAACTTCAATTAAATATACATAATCCGATATAAGTCGAAATTCTACGAAACGAGAAACGTTGGAATCTTGTTGATTATAATTTTCATATGGAAGAGAAAAATCTAGATTTCGTGTTATAGATTGTTAGTTATGTCTAATTAAAATTTTAAAATAGTCGCTATGGAAATCGTTATTAGATTATAATGTTTATTTAATATATTTAAAAGGATTTTAATATAATTTGGACGAGGACATCGTTTAACTCGGAATCGATGATACTAAGTTGTATAATCTATACTGGTTTATATTTGAAACCATATAACGAATTTATTTGGATATTTATTATACTGAAAATTTATAATTATTTAATTTGATTATTTTGGAATTTATATAGTATTTTTTAATATTATATGAGCCTTTAAAATGACCATTTTTCAAATGGACTCAGTTTTCGATGAAATTAGTTTCATTTGAATCGTAACATCAAATTATTGTACGTTGTCAAATTTCGTGGCAAACCGATGTCGTATGTGACAACGACAACCATAAACGCCCAGTCATTTTCTATAGCGTGTAATTAAATTAATTTAATAAAGCGATATTTGGGTATGACTTGAGTAGATGATCGAATTAAGCCATGAAACTAATTCTGTTCAGTTCGTATCGACGTTTAGAGTCGGAATAGGTAGGTAGTTTGTTATTTTTGGACGTCGGGTATTTTGGTGTCTAATCTAGCATTGTTTGGTGTACAAAATAACGTACCAGGAAACAGTCTCGGAATGCAATGAAACTTGTGCCATTGGATTCATATTATTTATTATAATATTTCGATTTTCATGTCAATCGAACTTACCGTTTGATCATGGCAACGATAAACGCCTTAATCATTTATATTATTTTGGCCAATTTAGATAGGGGTAACTTTGGAAGAATAAGCGACTAGCCAAACGAACTTCGAATTTAACAAAACAAATTTTGTTGGATCCATAAGGAAAAAATCTAGTGTAATTTCAAAGTTTCAAGTTAATTGAATTTATTTTATGATTGTGGAAAATTTAAATGCGTAATTTTTAGCCTGTGATTTATAAAGGACTTTTTGCAAACAAACTCAGAATTCGACAAAACCTGTCCGGAATATTTTTCTATGCTAGGATTAGGAGTTTCATCTCGATTGGAGGTTGTATGTGTGGGTTTTAATGTGTTACTTCACATTGAAGTTTCGATAATATTATTATATTATATTTACTCCCTATATATATTCACACAACGCAGTAAAAATGGGGTCAAACCCTAATTTGAAGTCAACATATAACCAGCTGCCACTGTTATTAAATTAATGATGGAAATCGTTCAGATTTCCTTCCCATTCTTTTACGCGATCAGTTCGAGGATCCTAGGAATGTTCAACATCAAACGGGTAGAGGACTTCAAGCACTGTTAGTTGAATGGCCATGATCGTCATCAGCTATCATTTGTGGCCAGGGCGGCGCCTTGAAGGATCGGCATTTGTAGGCAGGTTAGGGGTGGATGGTGAGTTCGAGTTCCACGAGACTCGTGGTGGTGACGGGGGTTGTAACAACCCGAAATTTATGAACCAATTTAAAAATTTTATTTTAACTATTTTAATATATTTTAAAAATTCTAAATGACTTATTTTGGGAATTAATAATTTAAAATTTATTTAAATTGAGGTTAGAACGTATAAAATTATTTTAATTATAAAACGAACTCGAAATGGCACGGTAGTTTAAAAATTGATATTAAATTTCAAATGAATGTACAGAATTCAAAATAAACCGGATTTCAGTAAAACCAGAAACATTTGAATCTGTTTAATTATATCTTTCTAGTGAATGTGAAAAATCCAGATTTCATAATATAAATTGAAAGTTATGTCCAGTTTAAAATTTAGAATAGTCGCTGTGGATTTTTTTTTTAATAATATATAGCCCTTAAAAATAAACATTTGCAAACGACCTTTGCTTTTTCAATGAAACCACTTTTGTTGAATCCGGAATGTCAAATTATTGTTATGTTTTAAATTTCATAAATTTTGGATTTAATATGTGAGCACAGTAAATTTAAATGTGTTTGGTAATTTCAGTTTGAATTTAATCGACTGGGAAATGACCATTTTTCCAATGGTCTCCAAATTCGACGAAATTAGTTTTGTTAGGACCGTATCATCAAAACATAGCTAGATTTATTTTTCTGCATTTTTTGGAGTCCGTATGTGGTCCTGGTAAATTAAAATGTACGTTTAAATTCAATATATATTGATTTATATTTTAATTTTGATACAAACCGATCAAAACAGTCGAATTGGCTTACGAAACATATCCCATTGTGTCTGAAATGAGGGTATTTAGCTAGGAACGATAGTCGTTGGACTTGATTTGGAGTTTGAACGAATTAGAGTCAGTTTTGTAATTAAATAAAAATAAAATATTATATATATACCCCATGCTCTTTACAAACCCTAGTCAACCCTTTTGTTGCACGGTCAAAAAAAAAAACCCGCCTCCAAACAGAAATGAACGGCAACCCCATTCCAATCTTGTTCCCCTTTTTTCTTGTAATCCATTCATCTATTTGCAAAGCCCCAACTACCATGTTCTTCATCTTCATGTGCTCTTCAAATTGATCCGCTATGATCAATTACTGTGCACCGTCGTCATTGATTCTGGAGCTCCAAGGCATCGGCTTCGCACACAAAATGAGGAGGTTAGGAACAGTCGAACTGGCGGCGGCTACTGGTGGGGGGAGGCGGCGCAAGGAGCTTCCAGGTGGTCACTTCTGATCGACGTCACGTGGCTCCTGGAGGCAACGAATTTTAACCCTAGATTTGATGTTAAGGGTTCAGGCGGTTATGGAATATCAGAGGAAGAAGAAAGAGCAGCCGAGTTTCTTTTTTAACCAATGTATTAATTAATTTGTTAATTATTAATTAATTATCTATTAATGTAAATCAATGTATAAAATTGAATATCTTCTTCATATGAGGTCAGAAACTCGCAAATTCAGTTGCTTTGCAATCAGAAAAATGAGAGCTACAACATGGAACTGAATAGAACGGAGACAGTGCAAATTAGAATTTAAGGCAAATTCAGATCCGGACAGAAATAAAATCATCAAACAATGAATGGAGGAGAGGAAATGTAGGTGAGAACTCTTTTTCACTCAAATTATTTTACAGTTATTATATAATAGGTTGCAGATGGGGCTTAGTAGCTCCTAACACTATTTTTTTGTACAAACCATGGTTGATTGTTTGAATTGTGATTGGGATTCTGATTGATTGATATGTGTAACAAGCCGTATTTTTCGATAACATGTTAAAACGAGAATCAAGGCAAAATTTAATTTTAAATTCTGAATCAAGTAAAACGGGCTATGTCATTGCGTTCGTCTCGGAAAAATACGCGAAATAGAGTCCGAGTTTTCGAAAATCGGAGTCCGTATGACCCGGTTAAGGCCCAAAGAAGTTTTCGGAAAATTTGAATTTCGAAACGTGCAGAAATGGGGCCAGGCGGGAAAATTCCCGCCCAGACAAGTCGACAGGCATGTCGACAGGCATGTCGACAGGCATGTCGACAGGCATGTCGACATGCATGTCGACAGGGCTGTCGACTTGCCCTGTCGGCTGATTTTGATCTGGTGCACCTATTTGCTATCTTGGCTAGGTTTTTGGGCCTGGTTTGAAATCTGACGGCTCTGCTTGGTCCTAGGGTTAATCTAAGGGCCTAAAACTATCCTAATCTCTATAAAAAGACCCTAAACCTACCCCTAAACCCTCATTATTCACTCATGTAACTAAACTATGGCCAAATTTCTACTCTCATGGCCTCCATCTCAAATCCCTAGAGCCTATGCACTCAAATCAAGTTCAAATCAAAAGATGCAAGCTTGCTACACCAAATGGAGGCCAAATCAACGTTGTTATGCGAGTTTCATGACGGATCTTCATCAAAGGAGCCACCTTTCTTCGTCAAAGTGATGCATGATCCCTTTCCTAAGCCTTGCCTAAGTAAGTTCTAGCTACTTTTGGGTCAAAACGGTATTTTAATGTTGACATGGGATAAAATGAGGCTAAACATGATTATGCGAACATATATGAACCTTACCTTGCCTCTTGTGTTCATGTTTATGATCTTAGGCCATGTGAGTGACTTAATCATGCCTCTCATGCTATGCATAACCTAGCTTAACTTGCAAGTTTGGATCTTTATGCATGAAATGCTAGCATGAACCTTTAGGAACCATTTTACTTGTGAAACCTTGGCTAAGACTAGATTTTGGGGCTTATGCATGTTTATGAACCCAAACCCCTTTATGCTATCATGTAAGTTTGTGGCCAAGTCTTTTATGAGATTATGCATGTTTATGGCCAAAACCTTTTCGTGATAATATGCATGTTTGTGGCCAAATTACCTTATGACACTATGCATGTTCATGGTCAATTTCTTTATGATGTTATGCATGTGGAAGCCAAGCCCTTTTTGGCATCATGCATGTTGTGAGACCAATATGTGGCATAGCATCCTTACTATGTTGACTCGCTTTGCTTACGTTGGGAAAAACACGATTTTGGGTAGTTAGATAAACATGAACATGTCGCAAAATCTTAACTTGAATATGACATGTGTTTATACTTGAAAATGTGACTTGAAGGATAACATGGAAGTTGGCATGTAAGTATGCATAAAAACATGAGCTTGGGAATTTACCTATTAAGTTAGGTCTACCCTTTGGGAATTTACCTATTAAGTTAGGTCTACCCAAATGCTCGAAAAGCTTGTAACATGTTTTGGAAACACGATGAACTTAGATAATATGAGTGTGGCCAACTCGAGGTTGGGTTGAGTTTGCAACGTAAAACTACCCGGAACCGACCGGCCTAACTAGTAGTTGCAAACAATAGGACCCAATGTGAGAAGTTGGTCATGTCGCGCTTAAGACCCGAGGTTAGACTAGGTTGTGGTGTAAATCTACCCGGACCCGCCCGGCCTAACTAGTAACCACAACAAGGTCTAATGTGAGAGGTTGAGGGTGCATTAATTAAATTAATGCCACATAATAGGGTTAAGTTAATTTGATTAATGAGGCTTAACCAAATATGATATGGACAAATGGGTTAAGTAATTTGATTAGGCTAATGATACTTAACAAAACATGAGAAGCTTGGGTAGGTTAAGTAACTTGATTTGCCTAATGACACTTGACCATTTTTATACGACTAGTGGACGGGATTAAGTTAACCAACACTTAATCAATCCAACACGATAACGTGATAAGGTTAAGTAAAATTTCTTAATGACACTTAACCGTATAATACAGTTAATGGATGGGGTTAAGATTAGGCTTAACTAATCTAAACATGGTAATCGGATGGGGTTAAGTTAGCCTAGACTTAATTAATCCAACTTGGTAATTTAATGGGGTTAAGTTAAACACTTAACTAATTTAACACGATGATTTGATGAGGTTAAGTGACCTATACTTAACCAATCTAACTCGTTAATTTGATGAGGTTAAGTTAATCTATACTTAACCAATCTAACGAAAACATGATAAGGCTAAGTCACGAATCACTTGAATGCGCTTGACCGATTTGATGACAAGGTCAAGTTAATTTATATAATTAACCAATCTAAAATGATAATTAGACGAGGTTAAGTCATGGATTCCTTGATATACTTAACCAACTTGACACATGGTTTGTAGGGTTAAGTCTTGGACTTGTATACTTAGCCAATTTTGACATGGTTTGTAGACGGGCTAAGTTATGAACTTAAGTGACACTTATAACCCATTAGATAAACCCTAATTCGGAGGATTAGGTAAATAACCATAGTTAACAAGGATTATGGAAATAAGGCTAAGTGGTAAACCTTAGTTAAGGGAAACTAAGTAATAATTCTTAGTCAAGGAAATTTGGACCATTTCTTAGATAGATTAGCAACCCGATACGTTAGGTCAACGTTTAAGTATGCGTGTAGGAGCAGGCTATCTGATTTAGATAAAGGCTCCAACGAACTGGGTAACGAAGCAGCGGCTTCGGGGAACGTGAGGATATTCTTGGGATCCCTCTGTGAGCTGCCAGGTCATTATACTAGGCTCACGAGAGGTTGAGGTCTGCGGTAGAAGAACCAAGAATATGCCTTGGTTGCTATGCGAGCGACCTAAAGACTGGGGTGGATAGCAGTGAGTCGACGAATACATAAGGTGCCCGAGATAGCAAGTTCGTCGATCATCTACCATCTTAAGTCAAGCGTGTACGTACGGAAAGGCAGGGGACACCCAACAGACCATAATTTGCTATCTAATTATGGGTGAGGTAGGTCGTAGGATGTGGGCTGACCGGAGTGTAGTTCTCATGCAAGATTTTCTCTTGTGTTGCCTTTCACTAGTTGAGGGAGGGGTCTCGTGGGACCATAGCCACGTGTAGAAAAGCAGACCTTAGTATCTGCATCGGCAGATAAATCTAAAGCTCCCGACCGAGTCCTGTATTTCTTGGTTTGCCCTGTGACAGGACTCGGGTGGCACGATGTGATACATGTGCATACAGCTATAGAAAAACGATTCACGATGAATGCGTGGGAAAAAGGGCGCGGTTGAGGGTTAGCGTAATCCCTAGTGGCCTAGGTGGTTTAACCCAAACCGAAATACGAAAGCGTGCAATAGGTAAGCGTAATCCCTAGTGGTGCTAGGTGGCGTAAGTCCTATTAGTTCAAACGATGATTCATATGGAAGAGCCTAGCTAGAACAAGGGTGACAGTCCAAACGATTTCAAGGATAATACGACATGAGGAAGCCCGTACGAGGTACGACAAAGGACTGAACTTATATACATGGAAAGAAACACATGATTTGAGTAACCTATATATGCGATATATTAGGTTGACATGGACCATTACACGACTTTGAGCAAGGGACATTCATGGTTAACACATGACGCGGGTAGGGATACTAGTACGAGAGGTGCAGAGCAAATATACATGTTAGAACTAGGAAGAATATACATAATAGATACCGTGGGATGTTAGACGGGGTAGATACTTTGGGATAAGGTACTCGATAAAAATCTGACGATGTGATACCTTGACTTACCATAACACCGTAGTTTATCATGATACTTTAGTTTACCTTGCCGCAGTAGTTCAGCCGGCTACCCTGGTTTATCTATCTTGTAGTTATCCTTATGTTTACTTTCAGTTTATGCATGTCATGTTACCTTTACCTGTTTTTATACTGGAAGTAGATAGGACTTACTCAGTCTTTTTGACTGACCCGTTTTGTTTCGCCTCTTTTCTTCCGTTTCCCCCCCCCAGGTTTCAGGGAGGAAACAATGCTGTTTAGCTCGGACTTCTTCTGCTCGAAGGTCATCATGGATGGCTTGGGCTTCTCTTGGCTATGGCTACTTTGCGGTTTTACTTGGGGAATAATTTATTAGAAAGTCTTTATGCTTCTTTACTATTGCAAGACAGGTTTTGATGTACTCTGATGTAAAAGGCTTTAGACCTTATGTATTCATGTTTATGAAAGTTTGATTTTACTTCCGCTATTTATTTATATATGTTCTGTCTTGTGATATTTCTGTGCATGTTTACCAATAATGCCCCTCCAAAGCTAGTGCATTCCTTTGCGAGTGACCCTAGCGGAGGCGGGGTGTTACATTTGGTATCAGAGCAGAAGGTTACTAGACTGGGCAAAAGTTTTTAAAGACCTTCTGAAAATTATTTGAAAAACCGTTTACAAAGAAGCATTTTTCAAGAAAATTTTCTTTTAAAAAGAAAAAGGCTATTCCCCAAAGGCCATTAGCATTATCCTTGTTTCCTTGATTGAATCTCTTTTCCTTTCTTTCCTCCATCTGTAGTCACAGTGGTTTTGACTGCGACTAGTCTTTCTAGCTGCGTAAGTGTTTCCCGTACGATGGAGGTGGTTCTCGAGAGACCGTTGCAGAGTTATGAAAGGATAGTCAGAACAAGGATAAAGGATACGAGCTCAGGGATAAGCAACATATTGGTATGGCTGAGTCCTAAAAGGAGGGAGAAAGATGAACAAAGAAACCCATGACGAGAGAGTCCCTTTGGCATGGTGAAACGGGACGGATAGTTAAGTATCATGGAACAGGGACAAGATCATTCGGAGGGCAATAGTATGCTCTCATTTCTAGGGTACCTCAGAAGGAGGGTAACGATCTTGTTAAGGGTTTAGTTTTTCTTCTCCATCATCCCGTCGGGACTTTGTTTTGATCACCGCATCTTTTTAAGTCCGCTTCGATAGTTGAGTCTCTGCACCTTAGTACTAGTATAATAGAGGATCCCGTTTTTGTCTCAAGTCCTATTGGAAGATCGGTCCATTTATTCATGACTTGTTTTGGATTTGAGGATGACATGCCTCGGTTATGGATGGATTCTAGGGATGAAGGGGTTATCCAGTAAGGGGTGCCACTCTCGGTTTTGATAGAAGGGTAGTTGGACCCTTGACTAACCCTCGAAGTCTCGTGAAACCTTTTGGGTTCGGTCATGGTTAGTTACTTAGAATCCCTTGATGCCTTTATGGGAAAATTGGAAGCCCAATCAAGTGGTGTTCGCCGGTAAGACGGATGGTTTATTTCACTTATGCATGGGTTATAGAAATCACCCTAGTAAGTGCGCTTAACCTGGTTGGCATCTGTTTACTTTCAAGAGAAAGTTCTTCTATGTTGAATACCTTATGGTACGAGGTCCGAGATTCACTAGTGAATTTTGGAAAGCTTGCATGAGATCATGGGTACGCAGTCATGTTTGCGTCAAGTATTCTAGGAAAAGGATAAGTGCAAGAGGAACGAGAGGCGACGAGGAAATGAGTTCCAACTCATGTTATGGAAACAGGAAATAAGAAGCTGCGAAATCGTGAAGTAAAAGGGGCGGTCAAGGCACGATGGAACTAAGCTTAAGGTGATGCGACTCAGGAGACTGAAGACTAAATACGCGCATGATATCTCTTTTTGGGAGTATATCCTTGATCCCTGTTTTCCTGTAGAGCTTGGTTGTAGGCTATCTTTTGTGGACATCTCCTCGGTCCTATTTTCTGTTACAAACCCCGTAAGGAGTTTGTCTTGTTTATCTTCTCGACCCTGTTTCAGGGAGTCCTAGGTAGAACCCTATGGATGTAAACATGTATTTGAAACATGTTATGATTGATATGGTTGCAAGTGGTTGCAAGTGGTTGCTCGTGGATGCGCGAATACACATTAGATACTAGCTCGACTCGGTCACACTTCATATTGCATATGCACGAGTATTTATACTTGTTTATAGATGAAATCGAATGTATTATCATGCGGTTGTGGCATATGGATGAATGATTGTGCACGCATATAGTATCCATATGACTAGGACTATTTGCATACATGTTGGATTCATGGCACTATACATATTTTTGCATTAGAAAGATTATTCAGGCCTGATCATTAGCATTAGCTAAGGAACATATACACACACTCTTTGCATGTATTCATACAGCATTAGAAATCATCTAAGGACGATGGTTGCTTGTGGATGATGTTTTGAGTAGATGGATGATGGATGGTAGGATATGTTCTTCCTAACTTGGAGATTTCGGGGACGAAATCCTAAAAGGTGGGGAGAATGTAACAAGCCGTATTTTTCGATAACATGTTAAAACGAGAATCAAGGCAAAATTTAATTTTAAATTCTGAATCAAGTAAAACGGGCTATGTCATTGCGTTCGTCTCGGAAAAATACGCGAAATAGAGTCCGAGTTTTCGAAAATCGGAGTCCGTATGACCCGGTTAAGGCCCAAAGAAGTTTTCGGAAAATTTGAATTTCGAAACGTGCAGAAATGGGGCCAGGCGGGAAAATTCCCGCCCAGACAAGTCGACAGGCATGTCGACAGGCATGTCGACAGGCATGTCGACATGCATGTCGACAGGGCTGTCGACTTGCCCTGTCGGCTGATTTTGATCTGGTGCACCTATTTGCTATCTTGGCTAGGTTTTTGGGCCTGGTTTGAAATCTGACGGCTCTGCTTGGTCCTAGGGTTAATCTAAGGGCCTAAAACTATCCTAATCTCTATAAAAAGACCCTAAACCTACCCCTAAACCCTCATTATTCACTCATGTAACTAAACTATGGCCAAATTTCTACTCTCATGGCCTCCATCTCAAATCCCTAGAGCCTATGCACTCAAATCAAGTTCAAATCAAAAGATGCAAGCTTGCTACACCAAATGGAGGCCAAATCAACGTTGTTATGCGAGTTTCATGACGGATCTTCATCAAAGGAGCCACCTTTCTTCGTCAAAATGATGCATGATCCCTTTCCTAAGCCTTGCCTAAGTAAGTTCTAGCTACTTTTGGGTCAAAACGGTATTTTAATGTTGACATGGGATAAAATGAGGCTAAACATGATTATGCGAACATATATGAACCTTACCTTGCCTCTTGTGTTCATGTTTATGATCTTAGGCCATGTGAGTGACTTAATCATGCCTCTCATGCTATGCATAACCTAGCTTAACTTGCAAGTTTGGATCTTTATGCATGAAATGCTAGCATGAACCTTTAGGAACCATTTTACTTGTGAAACCTTGGCTAAGACTAGATTTTGGGGCTTATGCATGTTTATGAACCCAAACCCCTTTATGCTATCATGTAAGTTTGTGGCCAAGTCTTTTATGAGATTATGCATGTTTATGGCCAAAACCTTTTCGTGATAATATGCATGTTTGTGGCCAAATTACCTTATGACACTATGCATGTTCATGGTCAATTTCTTTATGATGTTATGCATGTGGAAGCCAAGCCCTTTTTGGCATCATGCATGTTGTGAGACCAATATGTGGCATAGCATCCTTACTATGTTGACTCGCTTTGCTTACGTTGGGAAAAACACGATTTTGGGTAGTTAGATAAACATGAACATGTCGCAAAATCTTAACTTGAATATGACATGTGTTTATACTTGAAAATGTGACTTGAAGGATAACATGGAAGTTGGCATGTAAGTATGCATAAAAACATGAGCTTGGGAATTTACCTATTAAGTTAGGTCTACCCTTTGGGAATTTACCTATTAAGTTAGGTCTACCCAAATGCTCGAAAAGCTTGTAACATGTTTTGGAAACACGATGAACTTAGATAATATGAGTGTGGCCAACTCGAGGTTGGGTTGAGTTTGCAACGTAAAACTACCCGGAACCGACCGGCCTAACTAGTAGTTGCAAACAATAGGACCCAATGTGAGAAGTTGGTCATGTCGCGCTTAAGACCCGAGGTTAGACTAGGTTGTGGTGTAAATCTACCCGGACCCGCCCGGCCTAACTAGTAACCACAACAAGGTCTAATGTGAGAGGTTGAGGGTGCATTAATTAAATTAATGCCACATAATAGGGTTAAGTTAATTTGATTAATGAGGCTTAACCAAATATGATATGGACAAATGGGTTAAGTAATTTGATTAGGCTAATGATACTTAACAAAACATGAGAAGCTTGGGTAGGTTAAGTAACTTGATTTGCCTAATGACACTTGACCATTTTTATACGACTAGTGGACGGGATTAAGTTAACCAACACTTAATCAATCCAACACGATAACGTGATAAGGTTAAGTAAAATTTCTTAATGACACTTAACCGTATAATACAGTTAATGGATGGGGTTAAGATTAGGCTTAACTAATCTAAACATGGTAATCGGATGGGGTTAAGTTAGCCTAGACTTAATTAATCCAACTTGGTAATTTAATGGGGTTAAGTTAAACACTTAACTAATTTAACACGATGATTTGATGAGGTTAAGTGACCTATACTTAACCAATCTAACTCGTTAATTTGATGAGGTTAAGTTAATCTATACTTAACCAATCTAACGAAAACATGATAAGGCTAAGTCACGAATCACTTGAATGCGCTTGACCGATTTGATGACAAGGTCAAGTTAATTTATATAATTAACCAATCTAAAATGATAATTAGACGAGGTTAAGTCATGGATTCCTTGATATACTTAACCAACTTGACACATGGTTTGTAGGGTTAAGTCTTGGACTTGTATACTTAGCCAATTTTGACATGGTTTGTAGACGGGCTAAGTTATGAACTTAAGTGACACTTATAACCCATTAGATAAACCCTAATTCGGAGGATTAGGTAAATAACCATAGTTAACAAGGATTATGGAAATAAGGCTAAGTGGTAAACCTTAGTTAAGGGAAACTAAGTAATAATTCTTAGTCAAGGAAATTTGGACCATTTCTTAGATAGATTAGCAACCCGATACGTTAGGTCAACGTTTAAGTATGCGTGTAGGAGCAGGCTATCTGATTTAGATAAAGGCTCCAACGAACTGGGTAACGAAGCAGCGGCTTCGGGGAACGTGAGGATATTCTTGGGATCCCTCTGTGAGCTGCCAGGTCATTATACTAGGCTCACGAGAGGTTGAGGTCTGCGGTAGAAGAACCAAGAATATGCCTTGGTTGCTATGCGAGCGACCTAAAGACTGGGGTGGATAGCAGTGAGTCGACGAATACATAAGGTGCCCGAGATAGCAAGTTCGTCGATCATCTACCATCTTAAGTCAAGCGTGTACGTACGGAAAGGCAGGGGACACCCAACAGACCATAATTTGCTATCTAATTATGGGTGAGGTAGGTCGTAGGATGTGGGCTGACCGGAGTGTAGTTCTCATGCAAGATTTTCTCTTGTGTTGCCTTTCACTAGTTGAGGGAGGGGTCTCGTGGGACCATAGCCACGTGTAGAAAAGCAGACCTTAGTATCTGCATCGGCAGATAAATCTAAAGCTCCCGACCGAGTCCTGTATTTCTTGGTTTGCCCTGTGACAGGACTCGGGTGGCACGATGTGATACATGTGCATACAGCTATAGAAAAACGATTCACGATGAATGCGTGGGAAAAAGGGCGCGGTTGAGGGTTAGCGTAATCCCTAGTGGCCTAGGTGGTTTAACCCAAACCGAAATACGAAAGCGTGCAATAGGTAAGCGTAATCCCTAGTGGTGCTAGGTGGCGTAAGTCCTATTAGTTCAAACGATGATTCATATGGAAGAGCCTAGCTAGAACAAGGGTGACAGTCCAAACGATTTCAAGGATAATACGACATGAGGAAGCCCGTACGAGGTACGACAAAGGACTGAACTTATATACATGGAAAGAAACACATGATTTGAGTAACCTATATATGCGATATATTAGGTTGACATGAACCATTACACGACTTTGAGCAAGGGACATTCATGGTTAACACATGACGCGGGTAGGGATACTAGTACGAGAGGTGCAGAGCAAATATACATGTTAGAACTAGGAAGAATATACATAATAGATACCGTGGGATGTTAGACGGGGTAGATACCTTGGGATAAGGTACTCGATAAAAATCTGACGATGTGATACCTTGACTTACCATAACACCGTAGTTTATCATGATACTTTAGTTTACCTTGCCGCAGTAGTTCAGCCGGCTACCCTGGTTTATCTATCTTGTAGTTATCCTTATGTTTACTTTCAGTTTATGCATGTCATGTTACCTTTACCTGTTTTTATACTGGAAGTAGATAGGACTTACTCAGTCTTTTTGACTGACCCGTTTTGTTTCGCCTCTTTTCTTCCGTTTCCCCCCCAGGTTTCAGGGAGGAAACAATGCTGTTTAGCTCGGACTTCTTCTGCTCGAAGGTCATCATGGATGGCTTGGGCTTCTCTTGGCTATGGCTACTTTGCGGTTTTACTTGGGGAATAATTTATTAGAAAGTCTTTATGCTTCTTTACTATTGCAAGACAGGTTTTGATGTACTCTGATGTAAAAGGCTTTAGACCTTATGTATTCATGTTTATGAAAGTTTGATTTTACTTCCGCTATTTATTTATATATGTTCTGTCTTGTGATATTTCTGTGCATGTTTACCAATAATGCCCCTCCAAAGCTAGTGCATTCCTTTGCGAGTGACCCTAGCGGAGGCGGGGTGTTACAATATGGTTGTATATAAAATTGTTATATAAAATTGTATATAAAATTATCATGAAAAGAAATAAAATAAATATTCATTTACAAGTCGGACGGCTTGTTTATGTACACCTTTTTAACTGATATTGATTGGGACGATAAATTTTACAGCCCAACTACACAAATAATAATCAGTATTTGTTGTTTGAAACCTCACACAGGTATTGGGATGATATTTGACGTACACCAATACCAATTGTTTAGCTGTATGTCAATCGATGGGTTGACAGACTATATAAGCGTTATTTATTTATTTTAATGCTTATACAGTTGTAAAAAGCATTCTGCATGTTGTATGAATTTTTAATGATTGTTTATCATTATTGTTGTATACATGCGATGTTTGAAATCCATATAAATTAAATTGTATGGTAATTGATTGATTCTGATTTCAGTTCAGAATTAACGAATATTTGAAATAATATTCAGTGAATAATCAAAATGCGATTTGATGTCCGATTTTGGATGGACACAAAAATATTGAAATGTGAAGTCGTGTTAAGTAGTTAAACGCCATTTTAACACGAATGGGATTTTCTGTCGATTCTATTCATTTTATAGTGAATACGAAAATGAAATGGATTTCAAAATCTGATATTTTGAAAATATTATCATTTTAAAATTATAATGATATGGAATATTCAATTTGGATTTAAAATTGAAATAGACGTGGGAATCGTTTTAAAATGAATTTATAAATATTTTATAAAAACGTTTTGAATGGAAATTGACGAAATATATATTATATATATATATATTAATGGCTTGAATAGAACGCGCCGCGCAGCGACCGTTCGCGAATTTCAACCATTAACTTCGAATTGATGTTACGGGAGATCCGACCGTCGGATTTTCCTAAAACCAAAATCGTTGGGTTCGTATCGGAAAGAGATTTCCAATGAACACAAGAGACTTGAAATCTAACAGTTGGATTTTGAGATATGTCCAAATCGGTTTTTGGAAAAGGTCGTTATGGATGAAGTTCGGTGGTCGATATTGAAAACCAACAGCACGGGCGATATTACAATTACTTAAAATATGGAAAAATTATGTAAAATCATAATAAATGATTTGGAAAGATTTTGGATGAAAAATTCCATATTTGAAAAGGTAAAAATATATTTTTATCGAAATGAACTAGAATAATAATCCAATTATTTTTAGAAATAAATAAATTGAATTTGAAAATGGTTTTAAAATAACCAGAATTTTCGAACGAATAAATTGGAATGGATTTGAATGGAAATAATCCCCGGGATATTTCGATATTGGATTCCGTTATTATATGGATATTGTTGAGGAATTTGAAAGATATAGATATCGTTATCCCAATACGATATCCGTTGGTTTCAGAATTTGATATTGAATACAAGTCGATATAATTTCTATTTAGAGCCATGTATTTGATATCAAATTGGATTTGGGCTTGTCATGAATGGTTTCTTAAATAACACTGTTCTTAAACCCATTTGAGAAAAGAATAAATCTTTAAATTAAGGTTTGGTGAAGTTTTTGAATCAATTAATATTTAATTGGAGTTGAATAAAAGAATTGGAATTTTGGGTTTATCGTGAAAGGTGTTTTAAATAACATTAGTTCTTTAACCCAATTAACAGTGAAGAATCAGATTTGGAATTTATAACCTTTTAATTAAGATTAATGGAATTTTCCAAAGTAAAGATTTCCAATTTAATATATTGAATTGGAATTGAATGAATTCGATTGGGTAATAATCGAGTTGAGCTTCTTTAAAGGAAGACCGTTAATATATATGGAATTTAAAAGGCTTTGTTGTTATTCCATTTATACTATTAGTCTAATATGGTAATTTATATCGATTATACACTGTTATGATTTCCGTGAAGATTCCATAGTTAATGGAAGATGATTTGGGTTTACCGTGAACTATTTTTTAAATGACATTGGTTCTTTAACCCAGTTAAATACATGATTTATTTTCTAATTTGAATAATCATTGAATAATGATTTTTGGGGATTAAAACTAAGTGGAGTTTTAACGAATCTTTAATTAGATTGAAATTTTAATGTGGTAATTAAATTTCCCAAATTGGAGAAGTGTTCGAAAATGGAGTATCACCAGTTTTACTTCATGCGATAGTTAAATCTTTAATTAGATTTGAACGTGAAATGGTAATTGAATTTACCGATAACATAGTGGCGTTAGATATGGAGTACTACCAGTTTTTCTCCATGGGATGAATAGGTTGGGATGGGATAATAAAATGAATGATTACTTCGGTTATGCGTTAATCCTGACTAGTTTGATAAACCTTAATTTGGTTTAAACTGTGAATAGATAATATAAAATCTTTTGAAATGAATTCCAAAGAATAGATCAAACAGTGTGTTTAAAAGTGATAATCTTTGATAAGATTAATGAGAACCTTTCCAGAATAAATAAATACGAATAAAAGAATATTTTGGATTGGAATGAGGTGTATGATGTGTTGTTATAACACTTGATTATAAGATACACGAGTTATTTGGAAAGATTGGGTTTAACCCATTCTGAATAATTGTTAGGACGACTAACAATCGAAGAGATTGAAGACGGTGCAAGACCGACGATCTTCACATCGAACAGATGGGTTGCTAGCAATGCCCATAATTGGGGTAGCTACCTTGAAGTGGCTACAGTGGTAGCCGTCTTGACGTATTCGCTGATTGTTCGAATATGCGAGGGCCTCTCTCCTGTATTGGACATAGGGGACGAGGAATATTGTGCCTCCGGTTTCGTTCAGACCTAGAATGGAATTGTAAATAAATGGTGTGTCTGACATTGTATTCCTTTATGCTGTATTCATTGATCTCTTCAAATATATATCTGTTTTGTAACGACCTGGGGATTTCGCGATCCTGGATATCGGCATACAACACTATGTCGACTATTCAAGCATCAAAAACACCGGATAGTCCATGAAAAAAATTAGAGGGTGAGAATAGATAAGATAGAAACTTAGAATAGAAGAAGTAAAACATACAACATCAGAGTAAATACGAATCTCACAGCGAAACGAATAAATATATTTCATAACATAACTTTGAAATAAAAAGTATCTGTATACAATACCAATATTAGAGTATAACACTTACAACACATCGGAAATAACAATCTATATAATCCTGAAGCCTCCTGCTCCAGCTCTTCGAGTATCTGTAAATCCCGACTACTTGACTGCCCATATAAAATTGGGCACCGAAGAGTTTAGGGAAAACAAAACAAAACAAACTCTGGGTCAGTCATGGGACTGGTATGAGTAAATAATTTAAAACATTTTGGGAAAATAACGATATCTCATAAGACCACGCCGTATAACGGAATTGGTTTTTCCCTTATGAGAATCCAAATCAATTTGATTTAACTTTCAAATCAGTTTGAAAGAAACAATGATCTTTCATATCAAAACTCTTTTGGTATTATAATAGTGTCTATCAATCACAATATAATAATCATCTTGCAGAACGCTTTCATCTCACGTTCCACATATATAGTATACAATCAAAACCGCAAGCACTTCTTGGGTAATGGATTTCCAACTATGAAAAGGTATGGAACCACCTTCCGATAGTGTACCTCTAGAGAGGAATACACTGGGTTCAACAAGAACATCTTGCAACCCGACCACACATGACCGACCACTCATTTCGCTTGAGTGTATCGAATGTATGTCACCAACGGTTGGGATCAGAAATCGTTTCCCGAATAGGACAACATCGACAATAGATTATAGAATGAAATGAATATCTCTAGATAGGTGATAATACACCCTACTTGGCAGCCAACCACTTAGCCATGCTGTTTGCCCGATTTTTATCATTTCCCGGTTGTGAGGCTAGAGGCCACGCTTATCTCTGACAGATCACACACTTATTCACTTTGAATGTCACATCATCCTACCCGCCAAATCACAAATTGATTTCCCCAAAAATACAATGGGTATACAGCTAAGAGAAACGAATTCCTCCGCCACTAAACATGTATACGTTTGAAGAGATCAATTTATGTGATCCATTTAATATACACTGTCAGACATTCTTCCATACAGGTCATCCTAGGACTGGACAAACCAAAGACACTATTCTGTAAACAGGACAACCCTTGCATAACTCCATCTTCAATTATCTTCATCATACTTGATTCGCAACAATAATGCCTATACCGAGTGGTTTTCAGATGATGAATATGATCCTGCTCTCTCCGTATTGACGACGGAAAAATGGTCAAAAACTTCGATAGTCGGTGAGTTAACTATCAAAGAAAAACACATGTGCAAACAACGATATTATTTCCAGACGGAAATTCTATCGATCAAAAACCAATCATCATTTATCCCTTTAGTTCATTTTTCATCTCCTGTTTCCATTTATTGAACATTTCTTATTTTCTAAATTTAGAAAATATACGTTATTCACTATTGGAAAACATTTTCCATCTTTTTTTCACGTATCACTGTCATTCCAGTAATTTTTCTCATCAAACATTCATTTTCTATGATTAGAAAATGTCTCTGATTATATTTGGAAAATGTTTCCAAAACTCATTCATTGGATTTAAACAGATGTTTAAATAAAACATCGCTATGCCAATTCAAATGATTTCCTTCATTAACTATATTCACTTAACCAACCTTCACTATCAAACCTTAACCATTCCTTAGTTAAAAACGAAGCCAATCAAGTTGGGGTATAACAACCTCTCAGACCTTAACTGAACAACATTTCTAACTTCGAAACAGACAAGGTTCGCCTTTTAAACCTTTAACAAACTTCCTTATGTAACTCTCGGATTTTATTTACGAATCCACTTCTTTATTGAAAAACATTGATTATAACTACAACGTTATAATCCCTACCTCTGAAATATCTAACTCCAAAATATAACTCGATTAACTCAAATCAATTTACTCTAACTCCATTAACTTTAACTCGATTAACTTTAATTCATTAACTCTTATCACTTAACTCCTTCCGAATAAACTATATTCGATTAACTCCTTTCGAATAAACTATATTCGATAACTCCTTTAACTCTATTCGAATAAACTATATTTGATTAACTCCTTTAACTCTATTCGAATAAACTATATTCGATTAACTCCTTTAACTCTATTCGAATAAACTATATTCGATAACTCCTTTAACTCTATTCGAATAAACTATATTCGATTAACTCCTTTAACTCTATTCGAATGAACTATATTGGATAACTCCTTTAACTCTATTCGATAACACCTTTAACTCTATTCGAATAAACTATACTCGATAACTCCTTTAACTCTATTCGAATAACTATATTCGATAACTCCTTTCGAATAACTAATATTCGATAATCCTTTCGAATGACTAATATTCGATAACTCCTTTCGAATAACTAATATTCGATAATCCTTTCAAATAACTAATATTCGATAACTCCTTTCGAATAACTAATATTTGATAATCCTTTCGAATAATTAATATTTGATAACTCCTTTCGAATAACTAATATTCGATAATCCTTTCGAATAACTAATATTCGATAATCCTTTCGAACAACTAATATTCGATAATCTCTCTTTGAATACCTAATATTAGATAACCTCTTTTCGAATAACTAATATTCGATAATCTCTTTTCGAATAACTAATATTCGAATAACTCTAAACCGACTAACTCTAATTTGTTTAACTCCTTTTGGTTAACTCCTTTTGATTATCTCCTTTTGGTTAACTCCTTTTGGTTAACACATTTTGATTAACTCCTTTTTCAATTCCTATTTCAAAATCAGTTTCCTTTATAAAATGTTGAGTTCACCTTCTACTTAACATATCGGTGTCAAAACCGATTTCTACTTCTCTATATAAGTTCAGACTTATATATTCAGCTTATCCTATGATAAATTAGTTTACTTAATTTTAAAAAACATTACTTATAAATTAATCTTCTCCAATTATCTGTTAAAACAAATTTCTATTTAATATTTATTTTTCCAAATATTCCTTTTATAATTCTATTCACTTTCTAAATAAATATTTCTTTTATACTTCTATTTATTTTCTAAATAAACAATCCTTTTATACTTCAATTTTTTTTGACAAATAAATATTCTTTTCCATTTCTATTTGTAAATGTTTACAAATATTCCCTTTTCAAATCTATTTCTAAAAGGTTTACAAATATCTCCTTTTTAAATCTATTTGTAAATGGTTTACAAATATCTCCTTTTCTATTTGTTTTACAAATATATCCCTTTTATATTTGTTTTACAAAAATATCCCTTTTCAATTCTTCTTTGATTTTATAATTTTCTTTTGTAAAATTCTTTCCTTTTATATATAAAATCCATTGATTTTATATAAATAATTCATTTTCAAAATACACTTTGAAAATCCTCTTTTCTACATCCCAGTATTTCTTACGGTATTTAAAATACCAAATAACAATGATTAATATCATTAAAACACACATAATCAACACAGATTATATATATCCCATCATATATTACAATATATGAAAAATAGTATTATAAATATTGAGGAATCCAGTTGGATCCCTCCAACCTGTTTCCCTGCATCCACAGATGTTACACAATATAATCTACATCAATTTCATTTTGATATGAAATATTCTGATAAACAAAATCAATATTTGATTAACGAACTATATATATATATATCGTTATCTATAATTTCAAACAATCAATCAGCAATTCAATCAAACAGTCAACACACAGATATCAGTCATCATTTATCAATACTAAAAATATGTTATAAAAATATAAACTAGTAGAGTTGGTGAGTTTTACTCACTTTGGCAGATAAACTGTTGTTTGATTCAGATCAAACAATTTATTTCTCCATAAATTCAAACGAGCTCCAATCTACTTCGAACCAGTTCCATTTTGTAGTGTCCGTCCCTACGATTCCAACGAGACCAACGGTTCGTCAATCTGAGTCCGTATGGATGAGATACAACATTTTAAAAGTTGGTACTCATATTTAATTTAAACAAAAACTTGGTATACAACTTAATTAGGCTTAAGCAATTTAACAAGGCCCATACCCGCGTCCCATTTGATCTTCTTCTCTAGCTCCATGGTAATCCCATCCACCTCATCCCATTTCCTCCTAGCGTCCTCTTCCAGAAAATACAACAACTCTTTCTAATTTTTTCCAAGCCCAAAAGCACTAGTTTCTCCATGAATTCAAATACAAACATTTCTGCTACCACCCTCTTCAAATCCTTAGTCCACGTCATTTTAAAACTACTAATTCATGTTCTTCCAATTTTCCAATTCGAGCGCCTGGAATGAACTCCGCCTAGACACACTTCATACCCTCGTTCATCTCCCATTCTTCACCCAATCGAACCAAACCACCACTGATAAACTGCTCTTGTAAAACTCCATTACCTCCTCTAACTAATACCCAACTCGCATCCCCCATTTCAATTCATGTTCCAGGTTCTTCACCGTGCTACCCTAAATGAACACAGCGACACAAAGTCGAACAAAAACCCACAAAAGTCTTCAAACAGTTTTGGTTTTCCCTTATAAGTTTAAATCTGACCTCCATTGTACTCATTTCCTTCTCTGTTAGCCGCGGCATTCAACTCTAGCTTCCTGAAGACACCGCGAGCCAAAAACAAATCCATTGAGCTCAACATGATATATATAGGATTGAAGAGCTGCTTGAAACAAACTCAGAAATACTTGTTTCAAGATTTATAATATTCTCTATGAATTTAAATGTTTTTTATAACTCATGAAATTTGGGTTTGAGACAAAATGACGGCCACTTGATTCATTGACCAATGAAGAGATGAAGGGTTACAGAGGTATAGAGGGGTATATATAGGAGACTTAGATATATTTTTTCTAAATATTATATTAAATTATAATCAACCGCTGTTTTTATTTGTCCTTTAAAATTCCTGTAATCACACATGACATCCAAAAATCACGAAACCGGACATGCAGCTACAGTTCAACATTACAGACCCAACAAAACTAGTTTCGTCGAATTCCGACTCCATTTGCTCACACATCGTATTTTTAACTGTCAAAATATCGACTGTTTTTTACATTAAAAATTCATATGGCCACATACTGACCTCAAATATCATGAAACTTGACATCTAATAATAATTTAACACTGCGGCTCCAACAAAATTAGTTTCATTGAAAACTGAGGTCATTTGCAAAACTGGCTATTTTTAAAGCTCTAAATAACCCATTTAAATATATAAATATATTTATAAACAATTAAATTAAATATTTATAAGTAAATGTTATCGTATATATATTCACACAGAATATCGTATAGCTCCAATGGGATTTATAACTCGATATTCAAATCCCGGTTGAATCGATATTTAGTTTATATTGAAAAATCCTTTTATAATATAAATAAATCGCTATAATTTATAAAGGAATTCCATAGCGACTTTTCGAAAATTTGATTTGGACATAAATCAAAATCTACATAGTGAAATCCCGATTTTTCTCTTCTATTAGAAAAATATACTTCACCAGCTCCGAACGTTTCTTATTTCACATAAATCTGATTTAAAACAGACACAGTATATTCAATTGAAGTTCAAATCACCAAATAGCAAACTGCAACGCCATTTTGTGCTCGATTATAATTATATTATAATTCTACGTTCAAACTTTGTTTAAATAATATATTCGTTATTCAAATTCAATTCCAAACTGAATTATTATTTTAAATTGCCCAATTCACACAATACTGTGAATTCTGTCTTTTCCGATTATTTCAGAAATTAAATATATTACTCTATTATTTAATTTAATTAAATATTCACTATTATTTAATTAAACAATGATTTAATTCCCTAAATCACTATTTAAATAATTAAATAAATTAATTATTATACCGCAAAAATACGGGACATTACATGTTTGGTGCCAGATAATTTATTCTCTTGCTTAACACCCTCTCTGAGACATACGAGCTTAGAGGTTATATATTGGTTGAGATCACTAATATGGTATGGATTGACAGTGTGACGTGCTAAGTTGCAGTGATCCAAGCTTTTTGTTGAAAAGCAGAGCATGGTGGATGATGATCAAAGCATAGCTTTAATTAGCATAACTTTGTGTTGCGTTGATTCGCGAGTCTCGCACATCGGTATGATGGTGAAATGATGGTTAGATCAGTATACTTTCGAGATGAGAATGGATTGGTCGACTAAGATTGGCTGGGTGTGGTCGCTACACACCTGGTAGGGACAGGGCACACCTCCCGATTCCCAGAAGGATGGAGTATACAGTGTTTTCTCATGCACGGGACGTAAGCCGTTGAGATACTTCATATCCTGGATATAGTGTCGATGTGCATTACAGCGTTTTCTCATGCATAGGATGTAAGCCGTTGTGTATTGCACTACATGATAGATCTTTCGGATCAGGAGCCATCATGATGGAAATTCAAACTTCCAATATGACATTTTTCGGTTTTATTTGTAAACCTATATATTACACATAGTGAGATGGGCGCTCATGCCGTATATGCTTGATACATTTATATTTGAAGTTGATTTCTTCACTTATAATAATAAAAGACAAATTTCGCATACCAAGCATATTTGGCTACTATAAGATAAAAGTCTATCCTCCGGCTTGCGTTGCATTGTGTGATGGGACCTGTGTCTTATAATAGCTTCACTGTTCTCTATTTATCATTGTGTTGTTTGTTTTAGGCACTGGTATTCTTGGGGGTAAACCCGTTCCGTGTTATACGGCGTGGTCCCTTGATTTACCTAACTTTAAAATCAAGTTAATAGCTGTTTTAGTTCTCACACTAGTCCCATACTGACTCGGAGTTTATTGTTTCTACCTAAACTCTGGGTGCCCATATTTTCCACACGGGTAGATAGTAGTTTTGGTTTTCGCATATACTTCTTTTCCCAAGATCCTGGATTACAGCTGGAGCTATATTTGGACAACTTTGTGTCCGTGTATTTCATTCAGTTGTGCTAGTTGATGTACTTCCGCTACACATTGTATTAATACATTTTATTTTCGCTCCTATGTATTTTAAATCTCTGATATTTTTCTGTATAATATTTATTCATACTCTGATATATTCTTGTACTTTGATGTAAATTATTGTAATAAGCAATGAAGTGTTCTGTTGTTTGTGTTCTGACGCGTCGTATTCTCAATTCAATCCGGGCTTTCCCGATATGGGGTTTGGATCGTCTCAGTTTGGTATCAGAGCTTTGGTTTACAAAGCTAGAGAACAAGACACATTAGAACCAAATGAAAGAATTCATCGGAGATAGGATTAGTAATATTTTTATGAGAATAACTCATTAGAGGTAGGATCAGTAATATCCTAGAATGAGTTTGAAGAGTGTTATTTAACAAAAAAAGAAAATTAGATTTTGAAAATTTTATATCTTATTATTCGTATTTAAATATTTATTTTATATTGAATTTAGACTATCGAGTATATGAAGATTTTGAATATACGCATATTCGAAGTCTTAAATATACTGGGTAGATATAGAATCACACTCTAGTGACCCGGTGATAATTCTGATGATCGCTATAGCATCATCAGTACTTATGTTCGAGTTTCGAAAGTGGGATATCTATGTATTTCCAATTGACTGGTGTGAGAACCAAAACATAATTAGAGTTCATTGTTGTGATTTGGCATTGAAATATGATTTTTGAATATATATACAAAAGTTATATGTTTTGGAAATTTAATTCACAAATTGATTGCTGGTTGTGTGTGTGATTATTGGTTTGATTAACAAAAATATTGGAATAATAAAACCAATAAGAGAACAAAAAGGTAAAATTTAGCCAAATTGAATCAAATGTTGAACTGAATTAAAAATTTATTAGAATTGCATATATATACATGTATATATAATGAACAAGTCATAATATGGAAGCTAAGAAGAGGAATAAAATTGTATTCCCGACAAATAGGTACATATGTACTGTATTTATTGGCATTTATGAGCCGATTGGCTAGCCGCTTGGCCTTTTCATTTTCTTTTGGATTAATGAGGGCCCTGTAAGGCAAGTTGTAGTTTTACTAATAGGGCTGTACAAAGGAGGTTATGGCGAAATTTTTCAAAAATTTAAGGTGCTAACCAAATTTTTGAAAAATTAGAAAATCCTAAGAAACTGAAAAGTTGAAGAATGAAAGTTGAGTTGGTTAGTGAAACAACTTTCAGCTCCGATCCTTTTCGAGGACGAAAAGATTTTAAGTGGGGGAGATTTTAACAACCCGGAATTTCTGAACCAATTTAAAAATTTTATTTTAGCTATTTTAATGGATTTTAAAGATTTAAAATGATTTATTTTGGGAATTAATGATTTAAAATTTATTTAAATCGAAGCTAGAATGTATAAATTTATTTTAATTATTAAACGAACTCGAAATTGCGTGGTAGTTTGAAAATTTGATATTAAATTTCAAATGAATGTACGAAATTCAAAATAAATCGGATTTCAGTAAAACCAGAAACATTTGAATCCGTTTAATTATATCTTTCTAATGAATGTGAAAAATCCTGATTTCATAATTTAAGTTGAAATTTATGTCCAGTTTGAAATTCAGAATAGTCGCTGTGGAATTTATATATATTTTATATAATATATAGCCCTTAAAATTAGCCATTTTGCAAACGACCTTCGTTTTTTGATGAAACCACTTTTGTTGGATCCGGAATGTCAAATTATTGTTGTGTTTTAAATTTTTCAATTTTTGGATTTAATATGTGAGCGTAGTGAATTTAAATGTGTTTGGTAATTTCAGTTTGAATTTAATCGTCTAGAAGATGACCATTTTTCCAAAGGTCTCCAAATTCGACAAAATTAGTTTCGTTAGGAATGTATCGTCAAAAAATTGCTAGATTTATTTTTCTGTAATTTTTGGAGTCAGTATGTGGTCCCAGTAAATTAATATACATTTAAATTCAATATATATATTGATTTATCTTTTAATACTGATAAAAACTGATCGAAACAGTCGAATTGGCTTACAAAACATATACCATTGTATTCGGAATGGGGGTATTTAGCTAGGAACGATATTCGTTGGACTTGATTTTGAGTTCGAACGAATTACAGTCAATTTTGTAATTAAATAAAAATAAAATATTATATATATATCCTATGCTCTTTACAAACCCTAGTCAACCTTTTGTTGCACGGTCAAAAAAAACGCCCGCCTCAAAACAGAAATGAACGGCAGCCCCGTTCCATTCTTGTTCCCCTTTTTTCTTGTAATCCATTCATCGATTTGCAAAGCCCCAACTACCACGTTCTTCATCTTCATGTGCTCTTCAAATTGATCCGCTATGATCAATTACGGTGCATCGTCGTCGTCGATTTTGGAGCTCCAAGGTGCCGGCTTCGCACATAAAATAAGGAGGCTAGGTACTGTCAAACTGGCGGCGGCTTGTGGTGGGGGGAGGCGGCGCAAGGAGCTTCCAGATGGTCACTTCTCATCGACGTCATGTGGCTCCTGGTGGTAGCGATTTTCAACCCTAGATTTGGTGTTGAGGGTTCAGGCGGTTACGAAATATCAGAGGAAGAAGAAAGAGCAACCGAGTTTCTTTTTTAACCATTGTATTAATTAATTATCTATTAATGTAAATCAATGTACAAAATTGCATATCTTCTTCTTACGAGGTCAGAAATTCGCAAATTCAGTTGCGTTGCAATCAGAAAAATGAGAGCTACAACATGAAACCGACCAGAACGAAAACAGTGCAAATTAGAATTTAAGGCAAATTTAGATCTGAACAGAAATAAAATCATCAAATAAAGAATAGAGGAGAGAAAACGAATGTGAGAACTCTCTCTCACTTAAATTATTTTACAGTTATTATATAATAGGTTGAAGATGGGGCTTAGTAGCTCCTGACACTATTTTTTTGTACAAACCATGGTTGATTGTTCGGATTGTGATTGGGATTTTGATTGATTGATATGGTTGTATATAAAATTATTTATATAAAAATGTATATAAAATTATCATGAAAACAAATAAAATAAATATTCATTTACAAGTCAGACGGCTTGTTTATGTGCACCTATTTAACTGATATTGATTGGGACGATTAATTTTGCATAACGTCCAACTACACAAATAATAATCAGTATTTGTTGTTTGAAACCCCACACGTGTACTGGGATGATATTTAACATGCACTAATACCAGTTGTTTAGCTGTATGTCAATCGATGGGTTGACAGACTGTATAAGCGTTATTTATTTATTTTAATGCTTATACATTTGTAAAAAGCACTCTGCATGTTGTATGAATTTTTAATGATTGTTTATTGTTATTGTTGTATACATGCGATGTATGAAATCCATATAAATGAAATTATATGGTAATTGATTGAGTCTGATTCCAGTTCAGAATTAACGAATATTTTAAAATAATATTCAGTGAATAATCAAAATGTCATTTTGATGTCCGATTTTGGATGGACACAAAAATATTGAAATGTGAAGCCGTGTTAAGTAGTTAAATGCTATTTTAACACGAACGGGATTTTTTGTCGATTTTATTCATTATATAATGAATATGAAAATGAAATGGATTACAAAATCTGATATTTTGAAAATATTATCATTTCAAAATTATAATGATATGGAATATTCAATTTTGATTTAAAATTGAAATAGAAGTGGGAATCGTTTTAATATGAGTTCATAAATATTTTATAAATACATTTTGAATGGAAATCGACGAAATATATATATATATATTATATATATATTAATGGCTTGAATAGAACGCACCGCGCAGCGACTATTCGCCATTTCAACCATTAACTTCCAGTTGATGTTACGGGAGTTCCGACCGTCGGATTCTCCTAAAAGCGAAACCGCTAGGTTTGTATCGAAAAGAGTTCCAATGAATACAAGAGATTTGAAATCTAACGGTTGGATATTAAGATATGTCCAAATCACTTTTGGAAAAGGTCGCTATGGATGCAATTCGGTGGTCGATATTGAAAACCGACTGTATGGTATGGGCAATATTATAATTACTAAAAATATGGAAAAATTATGTAAAACCATAATAAATGATCTGGAAAGATTTTGGATGAAAAATTCCATATTTGAAAAGATAAAAATATATTTTTATCGAAATGAACTAGAATAATAATCTAATTATTTTTAGAAATAAATAAATTGAATTGAAAATGGTTTTAAACTCACCAGAATTTTCCAACAAATAAATTGGAATGGAAATAATCTTCAAAATATTTCGATATTGGATTCCATGATTATATGCATATTGTTGAGGAATTTGGAAGATATAGATATCATTATTCCCAATAGGATACCCGTTGGTTTCAAAATTTGATATTGAATATAAGCCGATATAATTTCTATTTAGAGCCTTGTATTTGATATCAAATTGGATTTGGGTTTGTCGTGAATGGTGTCTTGAATAACACTGTTCTTAAACTCAGTTGAGAAAAGAATAAATCTTTAAATTAAGATTTAGTGAAGTTCTCCAATTAATTAATATTTAATTGGAAATGAATAAAAGAATTGAAATTTTGGGTTTATCGTGAATGGTGTTTTATATAACACTGGTTCTTTAACCTAATTAACAGTGAAGAATATAATTTGGAATTTATAATCTTTTAATTAAGATTAATGGAATTTTCCAAAGTAAAAATTTCCAATTTAATATATCAAATTGGAATTGAATGGAATTCGATTGGGTAATAATCGAGATGAGATTTTGTAAAGGAAGACTGTTACTATATATGGAATTTAAAAGGCATTGTCGTTATTTCATTTATATTATTAGTCTAATACGGGAATTTATATCGGTTATACACTGTTATGATTTCTGTGAAGATTCCAAAGTTAATGGAAGATGATTTGGGTTTATTGTGAACTGTGTTTTAAATGACATTGTTTCTTTAACCCAGTTAAATACAGGATTTATTTCCTAATTTGAATAATCATTAAATAATGATTTTTGGGGATTAAAACTAAGTCGAGTTTTAATGAATCTTTAATTAGATTGAAATGTTAATGTGGCAAATAAATTTGCTAAATTGGAGAAGTGTTCGAAAATGGAGTATCATCAGTTTTACTTCATGCGACAGTTAAATCTTTAATTAGATTTAAACGTGAAATGGTAATTGAATTTACTGATAGCACAGTGGTGTTAGATATGGAGTACTACCAGTTTTGCTCCATGGGATGAATAGGTTGGGATGGGATAATAAAATGAATGATTACTTCGGTAAGGTGTTAATCCCGACTAGGTTGATAAACCTTAGTTTGGTTTAAACTGTGAAAAGATACTATAAAATATTTTGAAATGATTTCCAAAGAAATGGATTAAACAGTGCGTTTAAAAGTGATAATCTTTGATAAAATTAATGAGAACCTTTCCAGAATAAAGAAATACGAATAAAAGAATATTCTGGATTGGAATGAGGCGTATGATGTGTTGTTATAGCATTTGATTATAAGATACACGAGTTATTCGGAAAGACCGGGTTTAACCCATTCTGAATAATTGTTACGACTAATAGTCGAAGTGATTAAAGACGGTGCAAGACCGACGGTCTTCACATCGAATGGATGGGTTAGTATTGATGCCCATGATTGGAGTTGCTGCCTTGAAGGGGCTACAATGGTAGCCGTCCGGATGTATTTGTTGATTGTTTGGATATGCAAGGGACTCTCTCCTGTATTGGACATACGGGACGAGGAATAAGGAGCCTCTGGTTTCATTCAGACCCAGAATGGATTTGTAAATGGATGGTGTGTCTGACATTGTATTCTGTTATGTTGTATTCATTGATCTCTGCTAAATATATATTTATTTGGTGGCGAAGAATTTATTCTCTTGCTTAACACCCTTCTCTAAGACGTATGAGTTTAGAAGTTATATATTGGTTGAGATCAATGACATGGTATGGATTGACAGTGTGACATGCTGAGTTGCAGTGATCCAAGCCTTTTGTTGAAAAGCAAAGCTTGGTGGATGTTGATCAAAGCATAGCTTTAATTAAAATAGCTTGGTGGAACGATGAAATGCAAGTGGAAGGAAATGCCTGAAACAGTTTACTGAACGTAATTCAAGTTATTTGTTTTTTCTTAATTTAGAAAGGTTAATTATATTAATTAAAAAATATTAAGATGTTTTGTAACTTATATAGGATGCTGGAACGAGTGGGATTGGCAAATTCAAATGGGAACAATGAAGTAATGTCGGGTTTGTTTGTAGAATGAAGAAAAAGGTCCGCCCATCCTTGTTTAATATCGGGATTTGTTTTAACCTAATAAATAAAAACATTAAGACTTAATAGTTTGTTAACTTATACTTTAAATCATAAATCCGGTTGCAGGGTAATCGGGCAGAAATAAACTGTGACGGTCGCCGTGTACCATTAGACATTTTCTCGAAATGCGCTGTGCTAATGCCCGAGTAGCACGGGACGATCGTCAAAAAGGTTGAAACGATAAATTACCAAGGAACCTATAGTATACCTCACAACACATGGAATAAAATATAATAATAACATACCTTGACATAAAACGGGCGAGACAGTACATAAGCTGAAAACTAAACCATATCCATCAGAGTAGCGGAATCCAAAATACAGCTTCATATCTAATTATTACAACTTTAAAATACTATCTCTCAAAGGAAATAAAAGAGGTACATTACTAATGCCCAAATTAGTGACCAACAACAACACAGAGAGAATATATATACATAGTACGTAGAAGCCTCCTGCTCGTCTACGGGCAGCTACTCGTGCATAACCACCTAACCTGCTTCTAGTATGCTCGGTTAGGAGCACACAGAGTAGTAAGAAGAGACATAAAACTCTAGGTCAGATGAAAGTCTGGTGTGACGATAGCAAATCTATGTAACTGAATAAAGCAATAACAAGTACAAATAATCTGTAATAACTCGGAAATTCGAATCAATTTAAAAATTTTATTTTGGCAATTTTAGCGAATTTTGCATATTTAAAATGATTATTTTTAATAATAACGACAAGAAATTTATTTCGAATAGAATAAGAATAGAAATATTTATTTGAATCAACGTTAGAATATAAATATTTATTTTTATTTATAAAAGGAATTGGAAATGGCGAGGTAGTTTGAAAATTCGATTTCAAATTTCAAATTTCAAATGAATGCACATGATTCAAAATAAACCGAATTTTAGTGAAACCAAAAACATTAGAATCTAATTGAAAATATCTTTGCAACAAATCTGAAAAATCAAAATTTCATAGCGGAAATAACAAGTTATGCCTAGTTGAAAATTCAGAATAGTCGCTATAGAATTTTGGCCCTTAAAAATGGAAATTTTGCAACCGACCTCCGTTTTCGACGAAACCACTTTTGTTGGATCCGGGATGTCAAGTTATTGCTAGGTTCCAAAATTCATAATTTTTGAAATCAATATGTGAGCGTGGAGAAGTAAAAGCATGTTTTTATAGTTTTAGTCAATTTGGATCAACCAGAAAATGGCCATTTTTCAAACGGTCTTCAAATTTGATGAAATTAGTTTTGTTAGAACCGTATCGTCAACACAAAGCTAGAAAATATTTTTCAGGAATTTTTTAGAGTCCTTATGTGGCCCCGGTAAATTGAAATGTGCGTTCAAATTCAATATATAGATGTATATTTTGATTTTGATGGAAACTGGTCGAAACAGCCGAACTGGCTTATGATACATATCCCATTATGTCCGTAATGGAGGTAATTAGCTATGTACGATAGTCAATGAGTTCGATTTGGAGTTCGAAATAAAAAGTTTCATTTTAGAAATTTAAAATAATATTATTATAAAACTATATATCTCTCTCTCCCCCTCAACAGTTATTTTCAACGAAATCAGAAAAGAAAAAAAGGGGGAAGAGGGCGTCTTGCCCTAGCCCAACGTCGATGGCCGCGCCGCCTGGCCTCACCCCTCCTCGCCGATCCCCTCCTCCGCTGGCCTCCTTCTCCTCTCTCCCCTTTAAACCACGTCCAAACCCTAGACCGCAAACCCCGCCGAGACCAGCAGCCGCTTGCCCTAGTGACCACCGCCGTCCTTGCTGGCCAGTGCCGCCCCCTCCCTTGCACCGCCACGTCCGCCGCCACATCTCCCCTCAAGACTGACCCTTCTCCCTATCCATCCCCTCTGGTAAAAGACAGTGAGCCCTTTTATTTATTCTATATTAAAGCTTTGTTTTTTGTTTTTTTTTTATCATTTTTTTATATACATAGGATTAAAGACGATATTTTTATGTGTTTAAAGGTTAGATTTTTAAACGTAAAGAGATTAGATTTTTTAACATGCTAAAGATACGATTTTTAATTAGTCAAAGCTTCAATTTTTATTTATATACGAAGTGGTGATTTTTATATAAAGGGGATTGATATAAAAATGTGATTTTTATATGAATAACATAATAAGAATATAGTTTTTATTATATGAGGAGTGAAATAAAAATTCGATTTTTACACATATGGTTTTACAATGAAAAGGCGAAATTTTTAACAATATAAAAAGGTTTGATTTTTATATTATAGAATAATAAAAATATGATTTTTATAATAAATAGATAATAAAAATTTGATCTTTATATATGTAGTGATAGGATAAAAACACGATATTTATATATAAAGTGAGGGTATAAAAATGTGATTTTTATCATATATATAGCAAAGTAAAAACATGATTTTTATCAGTTGAATGGCAATGTAAAAAAGTGATTTTTATATATTCATTAGTGATAGAAAGATTTGATTTTTATCTATATAGTAGCGGCATAAAAATGTGATTTTTATCTATGTAGCGTTGCTGTAAAAATATGAAATTATTTTTAGAAAGATAAAATATATGAATTTTAGCCTATGTATGTCATTTATAAAATAATCATACAAAGAAATAATTACTGATTGGTTAAAAATATAATTTTTAGCGTAGGTATGCTACATAGATCGGTAACCAAAGAATGGCGGAGAGGAACGCCAATGTGAGAACTTCGCACTTTATTTTATTTTCTAGTTAAAATATATACTAGAATGCAGACGGTGCTTAGCAGCACCCGACACCCATCGTCCACGGACCATGGACGACTTGTTTGTTTGTTTGTTTAATTGTGTTGTAGAAATTGATTGTGTGATGTGGAATGGAATAAAATATTTTATGGTTAAAAATATTTTATAGTTAAAAGTATAATTTTTAATGTGTATATGAATAAAATAAATATTTATAAACAATTCGAATGATTTGTTTATGTACAGACCTTTGACTGATATTGATTGGGACGATAAATTTTACACATCGCCCAACTACACAAATAAAATTCGCTATTTGTTGATTGAAACCCCACACGGGTATTGGGGTGCTCTATGACATACACTAGTCTCAATAATTAGCTGTATGTCGATCGATTGATTGACATGATGTATAAGCGTTATTTATTTATTTTAATGCTTATGCGGTTGTAGAATGCACTCTGGATGTTGTTTGAATTTTTATTGATTGTTTATCGTCATTGTTGTATACACGTATTGGATGAAATCCGTATAATTGAAATTATATGGTAATTGATTGAGTTTGATTCCAATTCAGAATTAACGAATATTTTAAAATAATATTCAGTGAATATTGAAATGTGAAGCCGTGTTAAGTAGTTAAATGCCATTTTAACACGAACGGGAATTTGGTCGATTTTATTTGTTTTGTAATGAATATCGAAAAGTGATTTCAAAATCTGATGTTTTGAGAATATTGAAGTGATATAGAATATTTAATTTTGAATTGAAATTGAATTGAAATCAATTTAAAGTGAATTCAAAACGAATTGAAATTGAAATTGAATTGAAATCGATTTAAAGTGAATTCAAAATGAATTGAAATTGAATTGAAAATTGAAATTGAATTGACATTGATTTAAAGTGAATTCAAAACGAATTGAAATTGAATTGAAATCGATTTAAAGTGAATTCAAAACGAACTGAAATTGAATTGAAATCAATTTGAAAAGAATTTAAAACGAATTTATAATGGAAAATTCAATTTTATTTGGAATTGAATATGAAGTTGAAACTGTTTTGAAAACAAATTTAAAACGATTTATAAAATACGTTTTAAATGGAAATCGACGAAATATATATTATATATAATATAATGGCCTGAATAGAACGCGTCGTGCTGCCGCAGTTCGCGAATTTCAACCATTGACTTCGAACGGACATTACGGGAGATCCGACCGTCGGATTCTCCTAAAACCTGAAGCATTGGGTTCGTATCGAAAAGATATTTCTAACGTATGTTAGAGATTTAAATCTAATGGTTGGATTTGGAATTATGTCCAAATCAAATTTGGAAAAGGTCGCTGTAAGTGCAGCTCAATGACCGTTTATGGAAATCGACTGTACGAGCCTGGATAAAATTATTAAAAATATCAATAATTAGTGTAAAACCATAAGAAATGATTTATAAAGAACTGGGATGAAAAATTCCATATTTGAAAAGATAAAAATAGATTTTTATCAAAATGAGCTAGTTTTGAATTAGAATTATAACCCAATTATTTTTAAAATAAATAAATTGGATTTGAAATGATTTTAAAAATAACCAGAATTTCCAATATATAAATTGGAAATGGATTTGAATCGAAATTGTCTTCGGAATATTTCGATATATGATTTCGTGATTATACATATATTGTTATGGAAATTTAAAAGATCTATATATATACATTGCTATTTCCAATACGATATTTGTTAATTTCAGAATTTGATATTGAATATAAGCCGATATATTTTCTATTCAGAGCCTTGTATTTAATATCAAATTGGATTTTGGGTTGTCGTGAATGGTATCTTTAATAATACGGTTCTTAGACCCAACGGAGTTAAGAAAATCAGTAACTAACTGAAGATTAGTTAAGTTGAATGGTTTCCTGGGTATTGATCCGATGTTGGTTTCGGCCTTCGGGTTAATACTTAGGGAATTGTTCTCTTACTAATTTACGATTAGAGACTGTGGAATGTGAATTGGGTTTATTATGAACTGTGTTTTAACGACATTTGTTCTTTAACCCGATTTACTGTGAAATGTGATTTGGGATTTATAAATCTTTTGTTAAGATTTAAAGGAGATTTTCCAAAGTAAAGTTTTCCAATTTAACATATTAAATTGGAATCAATTTAACATATTAAATTGGAATTGAATGGAATTCGATTTGGTAATAATCGAAGTAAGCTTCTGTAGAGTAAGACGGTTAATATATGGAATTTAAAAGGCCTTGTCGTTATTCCATTTATATTATCGGTTGGATATGGAAGTTTATATCGATTATATCTATCGATTTGTTTTCCATGAAGATTCCATTGTTAATGGAATGTAACTTTGGGTTGTTGTGAATGGTAACTTTAATAATACGGTTCTTAGACCCAACGGAGTTAAGGAAATCAGAAACTAACTGGAGATTAGTTAAGTTGAATGGTTTCTTGGGTATTGATCTGAAGTTGGTTTTGGCCTTCGGGGTTAATACTTGGGGAATTATTCACTTGCTAATTTACGGTTAAAGGCTCATGGAATGGAACGTGATTTTGGGTTTATCTTGAACCGTGTTTTGAATGACATTAGTTCTTTAATCCAGTTAAAGACAGGATATGATTTCCCAAGTTAAACAATCGTTAATATTGATTTTTGGGAAGATTAAAACCAAGTGGAGTTTTAATGCATCTTTAATGAGATAGAAATGATATCCAAAAGAAGATTAAAGGATAAATTTAAAGAATTTATCATTGATAAAATTAATCGGAACCTTTCCCAAAGTATAAGAATATTTGAATAAAGGAATATTCTGAATTGGAATGAGGCGTATGTTGTGTTTTTAGAGCACTTGTTTATTATATATGCAAGTTATTCAGAAAAACCGGGTTTATCCCATTTTGAATAACCGATTTGACGATGTGTCGAGGATGAAGACGGTGGTTGAAGACTGGAGGTCTTCACATCGTTTGGATGATTACTGATGTCTTGATTTTGGCTGTACACCTGAGACAAGGTAATATGTGGTGATTGTCCAGACGTACTTGGAGATCGATGGATATGCGAGGGCCTCTCCCCTATATTGGACATATGAGGGAGGAATAAGGTGCCTCTAGTTCCGTTCAAACCTAGAACGAACTTGTAAATGGATGTGTGTCTGACATCGGATTTCATTCTTTGTGATTGATATACATTTGTCGCATAGCGTGAGTTGCCTTTGTGGCATGCTGAGATGCAAATGATCAAGGCTTCTGCTGAAAAGAAGAATCTTGTGGTTGATGATCAAAGCACGACTTTAATATAGCGTAGCTTTGTGTAGCGTTAATTCGTGAGCCTCACACCCCGGTGTGAACCAGAAACGGGAGAGGACATCAGGGAGGGTATTTGTTTCCTTCTAGCTAGGAGTGGTGTCAGTGTTTTGCACGCCCTGGCATTTTACTTATGTGGATGATAGATAGGAGGCGCCTCAGTTATATCGGTCGATCCGGGGCCGATGGAGTCATTTAGCTCATTTACGCCCCATAGGCCCGGGAAACGCAGTGTTCAGGCATTTTAATCCACATCGGGTGGACCGGCCCTGACGATCCAAGGGCTCACCTGGGTCCTGAGACTTGGGCTAGATTGTCTCGAAGCAGTAAGAGCGAACCCTTGCCTTGGTTCACAGATGGAAATCCAACTTCCAATATGGGACATTTGCGGTTTTGATTGTAGAGCCTAGTATTGGCGACATGATATATGGTACCCATGCCGTCTAGGATTGATACATTTATATTTGAAGTTGTTTTATACACTATGCACTTATAATAGTATCAAATGATTTATATTAACGTACCAAGAATGTTTGGCTATTATAAAGGAAAACCCTATCCCCCGGCTTGCGTTGCATTGTGTGATAGGACCTGGGTCTTATAATAGCTTCATTTTTCTAAAAAGCATTGCGTTGTTTTGTTATATGCACTAGTATTCTTGGGTAGAAACCCATTCCGTGTTATATGGCGTGGTCCCTTGATATATCTGATTTAAAGTAAAGTTTTAAATAAATGTTTTAGTTCTCACACCAGTCACATGACTGACCTGGAGTTTATTGTTTTAACCTAATCTCTGGATGCCCCTATTTTCCGCACGGGCAGCTAGCAGTTTTGGTTTTGCAGATTTATATTCATAGGATCCTGGGGTATAGCTGGAATGATATCCGGAAAGCTCTATATCTGTTTATCTCTTTCAGTTGAGTTTTGTATTATTTTCTGCTGCTATGTAATGTAATTTAAATCCCTGATATTTTTCTGATGTATAATATTTATTCATACTCTGTATATTCTTGTATACTGATGGAATTGCTGTAATAAACAATGAAATGTTCTTCTGTTTGTGTTCTGATTCGTCTTTTTCTCAAAGCAATTCGTTCTTTCCTTCACGGGGAAGTTCAGGTCGTTATAGTTTGGTATCAGAGCTTTGGTTTATAGAGCTCAAGAACAAGGCACATTAGAGCCGAACGAATGAATTCATCAGAGATTGGATTAGTAACATCAAATGAGAATGACTCGTTAGAGATGGGATAAGTAGTATCCTAGAATGAGTGTGAAGAGTGTATTTTTAAAATGAAAACAATTTTTTTTTTTGAAAATTTAAACCATTTCATCATATTTGAATATTTATTTGTATTGAATTTGGACAATCCAATATATAAAGATTTTCCATATACGCCTTGCAAACGAGTATTCGAAGTTTTAATATACTGGATAGATATAGAATCGCACTCTAGTCACCCAGAGATGATGCTGATAATGACCGTGGCATCATCAGTGTTTTTGTTCGAGTTTCGAAAGTGGGATTTCTATATATTTCTAATTGACTGGTGTGAGAACCAAAACTAGATAGGGCTTATTGTTGTGATTTGGCACCAAAAATATGATTTTTGACTAAATATCAAAATTATGAATTTGAAACGTTGATTCACTAATTGATGATTGTGTTGTGTGATTATTTATTTAAACCATTATGTGAATGAACGGTAAATTTAGCCAGTTTGAATCAAATATTGAACTGTATTGAAAATTGTTGGAAATTACATGCATATACATGTGTATCCATTGAACAGGTCAATGCAAAGAGGCTAGAGCAGAAGAGTAAAATTGTTTGCCCGACAAATAGGTACATGTTTATTGTATTTCTTGGGGGTTTTGATGATTTATGAGCCGATTGGCTAGCCGCTTGGCTGTTTCTTTTTCTTTTTGGATTGGAGAGGTCTGTATGGCAATTTTGGGATTTTCCCAGTGCTCCCATACAGGGGAGGTTATGGCGAATTTTTTCAAAAATTTAGGGTGTTAGCCAAATTTTTGAAAATTTTGAAAAGTTCTCAAAAACTGAAAAGTTGAAGAACTTAAGCCGTAATGAAAATAACGAAGTTGAATTGGTTTGTAAAACAACTTTCAGCTCCATTCCTTTACGAGGACGAAAAGATTTTAAGCGGGGGAAATTGTAATAACCCAGAAATCCGAACCGATTTAAAATTTTTATTTCGACAATTTTAGCGAATTTTGCATATTTAAAATGATTATTTTAAATAATAACGACTAGAAATTTATTTCGAATAGAATTAGAATAGAAATATTTAATTAAATCGATGTTAGAATATAAATATTTATTTTTATTTATAAAAGGAATTGGAAATGGCGCGGTAGTTTGAAAATTCGATTTCAAATTTCAAATGAATGCACATGATTCAAAATAAACCGGATTTTAGCGAAACCAAAAACGTTAGAATCAAATTGAAAATATCTTTGCAACGAATCCGAAAAATCAAAATTTCATAGCGGGAATAAAAAGTTATGCCCAGTTGAAAATTCAGAATAGTCACTATGAAATTTTGGCCCTTAAAAATGGAAATTTTGCAAACGACCTCCGTTTTCGACGAAACCACTTTTGTTGGATCCGGAGTGTCAAGTTATTGCTAGATTCCAAAATTCGTAATTTTTGAAATCAATATGTGAGCGTGGCAAAGTAAAACGTGTTTTGATAGTTTCAATCAATTTGGATTGACCAGAAAATGGCCATTTTTCAAACGGTCTTCAAATTTGACGAAATTAGTTTTCTTAGAACCGTATCATCAATACGAAGCTAGAAAATATTTTTTGGGAATTTTTAGAGTCAGTATGTGGCCCCGGTAAATTGAAATGTGCGTTCAAATTCAATATATAGATGTATATTTTGATTTTGACGGAAACTGGTCGAAACTGCCGAACTGGCTTATGATACATATCCCTTTGTGTTCGGAATGGGAGTAATAAGCTATGGACGATAGTCGGTGAGTTCAATTTGGAGTTCACAATTAAAAGTTGCTTTTTAGAAATTTAAAATAATATTATTATAAAATGATATATCTCTCTCTCCCCCTCAATAGTTATTTTCAACGAAATCAAAAAAAGGAAAAAGGGGAAGAGGGAGTCGTGCCCTAGCCCAACGTCGATGGTCGCGCCGCCTGGCCTCGCCCCCCATCGCCGATCCCCTCCTCCGCCGGCCTCCTTCTCCTCTCTCCCCTTTAAACCACGTCCAAACCCTAGACCGCAAACCTCGCCGAGACCAGCAGCCGCTTGCCCTCATGACCACCGCCGCCGTTGCTGGCCAGAGCCGCCCCCTCCTTGGTGTCGCCGCGTCCGCCGCCACATCCCCTCTCAAGACCGACGCTTCTCCCTCTCCATCCCCTCCTCCGGTAAAAAATAGTGAGCCCTTTTATTTATTCTATATTAAAGCTTTGTTTTTTTGTTTTTTTTAATCAGTTTTTTTATATACATAGGATTAAAGACGATAGTTTTATGTGTTTGAAGATTAGATTTTTAAATGTAAAGAGATTAGATTTTTTAACATGCTAAAGATACGATTTTTAATTAGCCATAGCTTCAATTTTTATTTATATATGAAGTGGTGATTTTTATATGAAGGGGATTGATATAAAAATGTGATTTTTATATGAATAAAATAATAAAAATATAATTTTTAATATATGAGGAGTGAAATAAATATACAGTTTTTACACATATGGTTTTATAATGAAAAGGAGAAATTTTTAACAATATAAAAAGGTTTGATTTTTATATTATAGAAATAATAAAAATATGATTTCTATGATAGATAGATAATAAAAATTTGATCTTTATATATGTTGTGATAGGATAAAAATACGATTTTTATATAAAATCGAGGGTATAAAAATGTGATTTTTATCATATATATAGCAAAGTAAAAATATGATTTTTATCAGTTGAATGGCAATGTAAAAATGTGATTTTTATATATTCATTAGCGATAGAAAGATTTGATTTTAATCTATATAGTAGCGACATAAAAATGTGATTTTTTTCTATGTAGCGTTGTTGTAAAAATATGAAATTATTTTTAGAAAGATAAAATATATAACTTTTAGCCTATGTATGTTATTTATAAAATAATCATACAAAAAAATAATTAACGGTTAGTTAAAAATATAATTTTTTACATAGGTATACTACATAGATCGGCAACCAAAGAATGGAGGAGTGGAAATCCAATGTTAGAACTTCTCACTTTATTTTATTTTTTAGCTTAAATATATACTAGGATGCAGACGGTGCTTAGCAGCACCCGAAACTCGTCGTCCACAGACCATGGACGACTTGATTGTTTGATTATGTTGTAAAAATTAATTGTGTGATGTGGAATGAAGTAAAATATTTTATGGTTAAAAATATTTTATAGTTAAATATATAATTTTTCAATGTGTATATGAATAAAATAAATATTTATGAACAATTCAGACGATTGGATTATGTACACACCTTTGACTGATATTGATTGGGACGATAAATTTTACACATCGCCCAACTACACAAATAAAATTTGTTATTTGTTGATTGAAACCCCACACGGGTATTGGGGTGATATATGACATACACTAGTCCCAATAATTAGCTGTATGTCGATCGATTGACTGACAGGTTGTATAAGCATTATTTATTTATTTTAATGCTTATGCGGTTGTAGAATGTACTCTGGATGTTGTTTGAATTTTTAATGATTGTTTATCGCCATTGTTGTATACATGTATTGGACGAAATCCATATAATTGAAATTATATGGTAATTGATTGAGTCTAATTCCAGTTCAGAATTAACGAATATTTTAAAATAATATTCAGTGAATATTGAAATGTGAAGCCATGTTAAGTAGTTAAACGCCATTTTAACACAAAGGGGAATTTGGTCGATTTTATTCGTTTTATAATGAATATCGAAAAGCGATTTCAAAATTCGATGTTCTGAAAATATTGAAGTGATATAAAATATTCAATTTTGAATTGAAATTGAATTGAAATCGATTTAAAGTGAATTCAAAACGAATTGAAATTGAATTGAAATCGATTTAAAGTGAATTCAAAACGAATTGAAATTGAAATTGGATTGAAATCGATTTAAAGTGAATTCAAAACGAATTGAAATTGAATTGAATTGAATTGAATTGAAATCGATTTAAAGTGAATTCAAAACGAATTGAAATTGAATTGAAATTGAATTGAAATCAATTTGAAATGAATTTAAAACGAATTTATAATGGAAAATTCAATTTTGATTTGGAATTGAATATCAAGTTGAAACTGTTTTGAAAACAAATTTAAAACGATTTATAAAATACGTTTTAAATGGAAATCGGCAAAATATATATTATATATATTGTATGTTTAATATAATGGCCTGAATAGAACGCGTCACGCTGCGGCAGTTCGCGAATTTCGACCATTGACTTCGAACGGACATAACGGGAGATCCGACCGTCGGATTCTCCTATAACCGGAACTTTCGGGTTCGTATCGAAAAGAGCTTTCTAACGAATGTTAGAGATTTGAAATCTAACGGTTGGATTTGGAATTATATCCAAATCAAATTTGGAAAAGGTCGTTGTAAGTGCAATTCGATGACCGTTTTTGGAAATCGACTGTACGGGCCTTGATAAAATTATTAAAAATATCAATAATTAGTGTAAAATCATAAGAAATGATTTGGAAAGAACTAGGACGAAAAATTCCATATTTGAAAAGATAAAAATAGTTTTTTATCGAAATGAACTAGTTTTGAACTAGAACTATAACCCAATTATTTTTAAAACAAATAAATTGGATTTGAAATGATTTTAAAATTTACCAGAGTTTCCAATATATAAATTGGAAATGGACTTGAATTGAAATTGTCTTCGGAATATTTCTATATAGGATTTCGTGATTATATAGATATTGTTATGGAAATTTGAAAGATATATATATCGTTATTTCCAATACGATATTTGTTGATTTTAGAATTTGATATTGAATATAAGCCAATATATTTTCTATTCAGAGCCTTGTATTTAATATCAAAATGGATTTTGGGTTGTCATAAACGGTATCTTTAATAATATGGTTCTTAGACCCAATGGACTTAAGAAAATCAGAAACTAACTGGAGATTAGCTAAGTTGAATGGTTTCCTAGGTATTGACTGATGTTGGTTTCGACCTTCGGGGTTAATACTTAGGGAATTATTCTCTTACTAATTTACGGTTAGAGACTGATGGAATGTGAATTGGGTTTATTGTGAACTGTGGTTTAACGACATTCGTTCTTTAACACGATTTACTATGAAATGTGATTTGGAAATTATAAATCTTTTGCTAAGATTTAAAGGAGATTTTCCAAAGTAAAGTTTTCCAATTTAACATATTAAATTGGAATTGAATGGAATTCAATTTGGTAATAATCGAAGTAAGCTTCTTAGAGGAAGACGGTTAATATATATGGAATTTAAAAGGCCTTGTCGTTATTCCATTTATATTATCGGTTGGATATGGAAGTTTATATCGATTTGTTTTCCATCAAGATTCCATTGTTATTGGAATGTATTTTGGGTTGTCGTGAATGGTATCTTTAATAATACGGTTCTTAGACCCAATGGAGTTAAGAAAATCAGAAACTAACTGGAGATTAGTTAAGTTGAATGGTTTCTTGGGTATTGATCTGATGTTGGTTTCGGCCTTCGGGGTTAATACTTAGGGAATTGTTCACTTGCTAGTTTACGATTGAAGACTGATGGAATGGAATGTGATTTTTGGTTTATCGTGAACCGTATTTTGAATGACATTGGTTCTTTAACCCAATTAAAGACATGATATGATTTCCCAAGTTAAACAATCGTTAATATTGATTTTTGGGAAGATTAAAACCAAGTGGAGTTTTAACGCATCTTTAATGAGATAGAAATGATATCCAAAAGAAGATTAAAGGATAAATTTAAAGAATTTATCTTCGATAAAATTAATGGGAACCTTTCCCAAAGTATAAGAATATTTGAATAAAGGAATATTCTGGATTGGAATGAGGCGTATGTTGTGTTTTTAGAGAACTTGTTTATTATATACGCAAGTTATTCAGAAAGACTGGGTTTATCCCATTATAAATAACTGATTTGATGATGTGTCGAGGATGAAGATGGTGGTTGAAGACCGAAGGTCTTCACATCATTTGGATGATTACTGATGTCTTGATTTGGGTTGTACACCCGAGACAAGGTAATAAGTGATGATCGTCCAGACGTACTTGGAGATCGATGGATATGCGAGGGCCTCTCCCCTGTATTGGACATATGGGGGAGGAAAAAGGTGCCTCCGGTTTCATTCAGACCCAGAACAAACTTGTAAATGGATCTGTGTCTGACATCAGATTTCATTCTTTGTGATTGATATACATTGGTTGCATAGCGTGAATTGCCTGTGTGGCATGCTGAGATGCAAATGATCAAGGCTTCTGTTGAAAAGAAGAGTCTTGTGGTCGATAATAAAAGCACGGCTTTAATATAGCGTAGCTTTGTGTAGCGTTAAGTCGCGAGCCTCACACCCCGGTGTGAACCAGAAATGAGAGAGGACATCAGGGAGGGCATGCATTTCCTTCTAGCTAGGAGTGGTGTCAACATTTTGCACGCCCTGGCATTTTACTTATGTGGTTGATGGATTGGAGGTGCATCAGTTATATCGGTCGATCCGAGGCCAATGGAGTCATTTGGTTCATTTACGCCCTATAGGGTGTGGAAACGCAGTGTTCAGGCATTTTAATCCACATCGGGTGGACCGGCTCTGACGATCCAAGGGCTCACCTATGTCTGGGTCCTGAGACATGAGCTAGATTGTCTCGAAGCGGTAAGGACGATCTCTTTCCTTGGTTCACAGATGGAAATCCAACTTCCAATACGTGACATTTGTGGTTTTGATTATAGAGCCTAGTATTGGCGACATGATATATGGTACTCATGCTGTCTAGGATTGATACATTTATATTTGAAGTTGTTTTATACACTATGCACTTATGATAGTATCAAATGATTTGTTTTAACGTACCAAGCATGTTTGGCTATTATAAGGAATAACCCTATCCCCCGGCTTGCATTGCATTGTATGATAGGACCTGGGTCTTATAATAGCTTCATTTTTCTAAAAAGCATTACGTTGTTTTGTTATATGCACTGGTATTCTTGGGAGGAAACCCGTTCCATGTTATATGGCGTGGTCCCTTGATATATCTGATTTAAAGTAAAGTTTTAAATAAACGTTTTAGTTCTCACACCAGTCACATGACTGACCTGGAGTTTATTGTTTTAACCTAAACTCTGGGTGCCCCTATTTTCCGCATGGGTAGCTAGCAGTTTTGGTCTTGTAGATATATGTTCACAGGATCCTGGGGTACAGCTGGAACGATATCCGGAAAGCTCTGTATCCATTTATCTCTTTCAGTTGTGTTTTGTATTATTTTCCGCTACTATGTAATGTAATATAAATCCCTGATACTTTTCTGATGTATAATATTTTTTCATACTCTGTATATTCTTGTATTCTGATGGAATTACTGTAATAAACAATGAAATGTTCTTCTGTTTGTGTTCTAATTCGTCTTGTTCTCAAAGCTATTCGTTCTTTCCTTTACAAGGAAGTTCGGGTCATTATATAATCATACCTGACCTGGACCTACAACCAAAGAGTTAGCACAACAAGATGTACAATACTCTAAGGTAACACTAACATAGAGTGTAAAATGGAAGTGTGTGTGTCATGGTGATAACAAATATCAAACATAGCAATCATACGCACATCTCTCACTTAGTGCGTAAAGCATACGATATCCACCGCTTTGATAACCAAATCCATTGGGGCCATGACGGGTCCACACCGCCCTGGACTCCGTTCAACTATTGCTATGACCACACCACCCTGGTCTATAGTCAATAGCCTTACCCAGTCCACACCACCCTGGCTCTGTGTTATAGGCCAACCAATCCACACCGCCTTGGCTCTGGTTCGTCTACATGCCCCCTCTCTCAATAGTAAACCAAAGTTATAGATATCGATAACCCCTTTGCACACATCCCACAGCAAAGCCCAACCCTTGAAGTTAACTCATTGGTTCCCATCAGGATCCTGAGCGATAATTTCCCACTTGGACTTCCTTTGCTTCTCGGGTTTTGGTCGAATTGAAGTTGATCTCCAGAAGAGTTCACAATCGTCATCGCATGGTAGTGGTAGAAGGTCAAGTTTGGTTTGGTTCGGCTTCCTTTCCTCGGTTCGGTTCGGTGCTCCGGTTTGGCTCCTCCATTTCGGTTAGGTTCGGTGCTCCAGTTTGCCTCCTCCATTTCGGTTCGGTTCAGTGCTCCGATTTGGCTCGCGCTCTCCAATTTGATTTGGTTCTCTTGTTCGGCTCATGCTCTCCTGTTCGATTCGGTGCATCCACCTCGACCTAACCCGATCCTATGCTAGGCTCTAATCCGATCCGATTCCCACTTCAACTCCAACTCGATTCGAATGGCCTTCCTTTTTGCCATGCTTCCTCCTGCCACCACTCCGGTTCGGTCCGTCTAGTTAATCTGCCCAATTGGACCCCCATCCGATCCGAACCGGAATCCTGGCATTTTTCCAACAAGCTTGTATCATCCATTCTCGTCATACAACGGTGTTTCCAACCATTCTAACTTTACTAAACAATCATAAATCATACGAATAGTAGTAGTAACATGTAGAAACTAAAAATATCAAAACAACGATTTCACATGTTAATTTAGATCAAACATACCCAAATTCATGATTTTCCCCTTAATCCCCTAAATTCCGAGATTAGCAAAACAAATAAATCAACCCAATTTCATATATGCGACATAAAATATGATCTCAGAATTTATGCATATTTTCCATAATTTTTTGGATGTATAATTTCGCTAATCATCACTAATCACCCTTAGTTAGCCATAATTAGTGAACAAACATGCTAATCACTCACCTTAGCCAATAATAAATGATAGATCTGAAACTTTTACTGATTTGGCTCGGATTCCATTGTAGTGCAGCAGCTCTACCTCGAATTTGGTGTTAATCCGGCTTGATTTGATGTAGATTCGATTAATTTGTGATTAGAGAGTGATTAAAGATAGATTTAGAAGATGGAAGCCATGATTAGCGTTTGAGAAAGGTTTGTGGTGGCTAGAAAAATGAAAGAAGATGATTCTCCAACTCCTTTCAGCCCTTTATAACCCTAATCCCGAATTGGGTTATGGGCCTAGCCACTAATCACTTAATAAGCCCAATTAGGTTGTTTTCCATCCTTTAAACCTTATTTCAGCCATATCTCCCAAATGATAAGTCCATTTGATTACTATGACCACTCTACCGAATGGGAAACCATCATCCAAATCCAACGGAAGTGGTTTCAGGTCAAAACTCTTTACCAATCAAAAATTATAGACGAAACAAGGTTCTCTACGGGTAAAACTATCATTTTAAAATCCGACAAAATCATGAATGTGGGAAATGACCCCAATAGTCGTTTCCCAAAGTTACACGACCATATGACTTCGTATAAAAATAAAACAAATATTCTACGATCCTCCGATACGTAGAATACGGGTAGTTACATAAACAAAGAAAAGCGTGAATAGTACAAGAAAGTCGGACTATTTTGTATCCAACGTGGCAGCGGGCCCGATTATTTTAAAAAGTAATTAGTTTGTTTAATCTTAGTTTAAGAATTATTTAATATAATTTAATTATATAAACTTCGAAACTCCGTCGTATGTTATCAGAAATGGACAAACCAAATTGCCTTGGAATCGTCTCGACAAACACTACATTATGGAGTTGATCTAGACATGAATGGAGACAACTGGAATTTACAGTTAAATTAAACAACTATTTAATTTAACTTTATTCGAATCGTAAACGAATCAAATCAAAGTGAGTTAAACTCACTCAGTTCTTCCTGCTTATATTTTATATAAGTCGGGTTTTATAATTATGTGCTATGGTTGCTAATGGTTGATTGTGCGTTAGAAATATATTCATATATTGACTAAACCAATAAAATTAAACATTGTTTAATTTCAGTGAAAAACCAAATCGTTATTTTAACGATTGGAACTAATTGAGGTAACTTACCTTGCTGGTAGCGTTTATAAGATAAATGTGTTTAATTTGTTGAATTGTTGGTTATGTTAAATAAATTGGTTGATGTTAAATAGTCGTTATTTACTGTATAGAAATTATCAGTTAAATTGAATTTAATGATTTTATTCGAGATAATATATTTTGATGTAGGGAAGAACAAGTTGGAGGAATCCAACTGGATTCCTCAAATATATTAGATATTATTTATTTTCATATTATCATCATATGAACTGTTCTGTTAGGATAATTGATTTAGTTGTTGACCATTGACCTAAAATTCAATGATTAACCAATGGGCAATATTGGTTGAGTAATTGGCAGTATATGCCTTATAAATCAGTCGTGTTCTAAATATGGATTTACCGTCAGATAAATCGATGAAAATAAAGTTATAAAATTTATTTTATAACCGAATATAGATTTTAAATATATTATTTTGAATAAAATTTATTAAAAGGAAATAAATAATTATAATTTATTATTTAAATTTATATTTAATTATTAAATGATTTTATAAAGAAAATTCTGATATTAATTAGATCTATAAGAAAGAGAGTAGAAAATTAACCTAATGGTTAAGAGTTAATTGTTTTTAAGAAAAAAATTAAATGGAATTATTTAAATTAATTATATTATTAATTAATTTAAAGGAAGGACTATAATCAGAATTAATTGTGTTTTGAGTTGACAAAATCGATCATTTTAACTGGATCGACTGTTAAATTAGTTTGTTGTTGATTAATCTAATAAAATAGTTTAAAGAATAATTGTTTTAATTTTAATAAGAATTTAAAAAGGGAATTTACTATTTATTTTAGTTAATAAAGAAATTAACTACTTCTGTAGTAGTTAATGATTAAAGTAAATCATTATTTTAATTAATAATAATTTAAGAGATTTTTTTTAATTAGAACTCATTAAAAAGTAATCGAAGTTGAAGTAAAATCTAACTGAATTGTGAAAGGAGTTTATAAAAGGGGTTTATATTAAAATCCTGAGTTTTTATAACAAAGTTATAAAAGAAATTTAAGCGAATACGATAGTTAAATTAAACGTTTACTTAATACTTGAATCAAGTAAAAAGGAAATTAGGATAAAAAGGGTTTATATTAAACCACAATTGTACAAACAAAGTTTATAAAAGAGACGAGAAGTTAAGACTGTAATTTTAAATTAAAGTTACATAATAATGAAATTAAGTAAAATGGGGAAATTGAAATAAGATTATCAAAGAGGGAAAAGGGTGAATGTGCTAGAAAAAGTGTAACGGCTCGAGGAATTCAACCCAAAAAATCGACACAAAAACACCATGTCGAATATTCAAGCATCGGAAACACCGGAACGTTATTAGAAAGAAATTAGAGGGTGAGATAAGAAATAAAGAAATATTAGAATAGAAGGAGAAGAAGAACCAATACACACAAAATCAGAATCTCACATCTTAGTGGAACAAAATATAATATAGAAATAAATCTTTACTGAGAGCTTTTAAAAATACTTACAATCATCAGAGTACATTAACACATATGGACAGTTATAATAACCTGTCCTCATACACAACACACGGTGGAATAACAATCATATAGTATACGTCTGGACTTCCCTAGCTCGTCTCTTCACAACATCCGATAACCTGAACTTGTAAAACCCGGTCTAACCCGAGCATTACAAACGACAGGTCGGTGTGGAGAACCGGAGTGAGAAAAACACACTAAGTTTAAAGGTATCACACAACTTGGTTTTTAAAGTTTAAAATCCTTTTGAAAGAAAAGGATAATCGTAAGACAAAATCCACACATAATTGCGGAGGGTTTTTACCTTACGATAATCCAAAACATTTTTGAAATCAATATCTTTTCTGATATTATAATAGTGTCTAAATACAAATAGATATCAATCTAGCGGAGTGCTTGCATCTCACGCTCCACATATATAGTATACAATCAAAACCGCAGGAGCTTATTGGGGAATGGATTTCCATTGCAAGGTATGGGCAACCACCTTTCCGATAATGTACCTCCGGAAATGGATACATTGGGGTTCAACAAGAACATCTTGCAACCCAGGCTAAACATGACTGGTCCCTAACTTCGCTTGAGTGTACCGAATATATCATCACCATTTGGGGGACAGCCAACCGAACCGATAGCTACATATAAAAATTAAAACGAGACAACTGAAGGCATTTGATTCCTCCAGATCAGGTAATGATATACCCTTTTGATGGGTGCGACCCACATAGCCATGCGACCTACCCGATTTTAACCATTTCCCGGTTGATGAGGCTTGAGGTCAAAATTAATTAATTAATTTGTTCATGTATTTAATTATTCTTTTCTTTTAGAAAATCTAGCCACCATCCACTTTGAATGCCACATCCTCAGATCCATTGGATATCACTAATTGATGTCCACAAAAATACATTAGTTGTTTGGTTAAGGCAACCGTCGTTCTTTCCACCAACTATGGTACGTTTGAAGAAATCAACATACGTGATCCCTTTGGAAATACTCTGTCAGACACTCGTCCATACAAGTCATCCAGGCACAGGATGAACCAAAGGCACCCTAATACCACATCCTATATAGGTATCACCCAAACACTAGTGGCGAGTAATCCTTGCAATCCGAAGATTTCACCCACGACAGAATCACAAGTCAAAATATCTCTGGCCGCTAAACCAGAGAAATTCAACAAGTAGCTCTTCCGCTCATGAAGATCAACGGTCTTCAATTGCTCCATCTTCATGTATTTGCTGGTTCGGAATGGTTTTCGAATATAAATTTGATCTCAGTCTTTCCGTACCAACAATTGTATAGGTCAGATTTGATAGTCGATGATTTAACTATCAAATAAATAATCGTGAGAATAAAATAGATTCACTGATTCAGTTCTTGTCATTACTTGGCCTCTTTAATTAATCTGTTAATTATATTCTTTAAATATTCCGATATTTGGAATTTATCTTTTACTTCTTATTATAAATAAAAATAAGCTTAAAAATCATTTCATTCGCTTATAAACTTTTCGAATATAGTTTATAATATTATTTACGGAAATCGTAACTTATGTTTCCTTAATTGTTCTCGTTTATAAACTAATACCATTCTTGGATAATCATGAAGTCGTTCAAGTTGGGGTATTTTATTTACCTCTCGGACCTTGACCAATCAACATTCATATCTTCAGAATAGATAGAAGTTTATTAACCACGCAGTTTCTTTTGAAAACTTTATTTAAATCTCAACAATGTTTAGTTAATTAATTATTAAGTAAACTAGTATTATACTTCTCTGTTAATCTTTAATAATCCTTTATAATATTACTCGAGCTTTGATTCCATTATAAACAGAATCTTTTATAAAATTCCTTCAACATCTCTTTATAAATATTCTTCAACTAGTTTGTAACAACAATAATATATTGGTTTTAAAATCATATATAACTGTCTTTAACAGTCTTATATAAATATCTTTATAAATCTCATATAATTATCCGTAGAAAGCTTACGTACTAATCATTACATATACTTTTTAAATCAAAATAATTCAACTTATCATCGGTAACAAACGTTACAGATTTCATTTCACTTCCTTTTTATTTTCTTTATTATACCCTTATAAATTATTCTGACAACTTACGCGTTGTCTAAACTCACATAGCAATCTTTTTAACGATCTTCGGTTTATAACTCAAACAGTTCAATTTTATTATTTGTAACAATGGTTACAAATGTATTTTTCCAAACTCTTACTTCATTTACAATTCCCATTTGTAAATTATTAACGACAACTAATATTTCGATTTCATTTCTAAAATCTTTAACTTCCATTTACAAAGTCGTTTGTAAATCATTTATGACGACTTGTCTTCTTTGCCATTTCCAAAAACCTTACTTAGCTTATACTCTTGACTTCGCTTAACACTCCGAACTTCAGAATATCACATTCCGATCCTTAGAATAAATCTCACTACTGTAAAGGTAGTTAATTTATTTATTAACTAAAGTAAATAGTAAATCTGTTTTCTTTTTAATATCATCTTAAATTAAAATGAACATTCATTATATTAATTCAGAATAAACTAATTTGATAATCATTCTAGTTAAAACAGTTGACTTAGTCAACTTAAACAGGTTATTTCATTAATCAATTCCAATTAATCCTTTTTTAAATTAATTAATAATATATTTAATTTAAATAATTCCAATTAATTGTTTCTTAACAAAAACAATTATACAACTCTTAAACCGTTGGGTTAAGTTCTGTCCATTTGCTTATAAATTTGATTATTATCAGAATTTGCTTTATAAAATCAATTAATAATTGATTATAAACTTATTTAATAAATAATAAATATTTATTTTCGTTTAACAAATTTTTATTCAAAATACATATTTAAAAATCTGTCTCTAGTTATAAAATAAATTTTATAACTTCATTTCATCGATTCACCAAACGTTAAGTTGATATTTGGAAAACCGATTGATTTATAGGCTATATACTGCCAATACTCAACTAATATTACCCATTGGTTTAAACAAAACAATTGTTGAATTTTAGGTCAATGGTCAACAATTTAAATCAATCATCCAATCAAAACAGTTCATATAATGATAATATGAAAATAATTAACATCAAATATATTTGAGGAATCCCGTTAGATCCCTCAAACCTATCCTTCCCTGTATCCGAATGTGTTATCTCAAATACGATCATTTAATATAATTAAAATATTATTTATATAAATAATTAATATTAGACAATTAATAACGACCATTTCATTTAGCAATCAATCACGACAATTCAAACAATTCATTAAATTAAACATGTTTATTTTATAAACGTGACCAACAAGGTAAATTACCTTCACTGGGTCCAATCGTTAGAGTAACGATTTGGGTTTCAACGAAATTAAACAAAGTTTAATTTCATTGGTTCAATCAATATATAAAGATATATTTAACAATAAACAAACAGTCAACCATTAGCAGCCATATCACACAAAATAAAAACCTAACTTGTATAAAGTATAAGTGGGAAGAACCGAGTGAGTTTAACTCACCTTGATTTAATTTGATGTTCGAACGGTTCGGTTACAGTGAAATTAAACATCCGTTTAATTTAACTGTAAATTCCAGTTGTGTCATGTGCTATCCAAAACAGTTCCATAATGTTCCATTCGTCCATACGATCGTAACGCAACTTGGTTTGTCCAATTATGTTCACGGGATCAAAAGTTATTAACAATTAAAGTTAAACGATTTAATTAAATTAACTAATTAATAATTAACCTAATTATCTCTTAATTATTAAAATTAACATCTTAATTACATTTTAAACAAACTAATCATTTTCAGCTAACCGTCAGCCCTTTTTCTTGGATCTCGTTGTTCGATCCTGTACATGAGGACAAATGATTAAGTTTTTATACTAATCGGTTTAATTAATATACTTACCCATAATTAATCCTTAATTATAATTAACCTATCTTGTTTTAATTCAGTTTGGCCGATGCTTCGTGTTTCCCTTTTGCTCCAGTCTTCGAAGACCACCACGCATCCATCACAGGAAGAACACCACGTTGCCAAATGATTGGAACGCTGCTATCATTCGGGATTTCCTTCCTTTAAAAACGCTGTGTCCATTCTAATTCCTTCATTTAAACTGGGATCATCCCTCCTGCTTCTTGTTTGTAAACAAAAACTAGTCATGATGCATTCTATTTCCGATCACTGCACCAAAACTCCACCACCGTAATTTGATCCAAAGCCACCGCCGCGTGCCCCCTAGTCTCCTAGACCCACGCCCAAGCCACCATTTATTCGATGTTCGCAGTCGCTCCCAAACCACCCCTAACCGTCGAGACTTCCTAAGCAGATTTCGTCCTCCACGGATTGAAATATTTTATCATAACCGATCAACCTCACAAGCTCGTCGAGCTGAATACAAATGCTATTGGGAGTTTATTGAATACTTTAAAGGATTTTGAGTTAGATGAAGGGAAAGTGTGGAGAGTTTTCAGCCATTCGAAACTTCATGGAGGCGGCTCCAATATTGTTGAACGCGCCAGGAGAAAACCAAGGGTTTTGACCCTTTACGTTGTACATATATATGAAGAGTAGGGTTGTTTTAATATTATTATATTATTTACTAAACTTCATGATTTATCTTATAAAACAAGCCCATACGATCTCCGTTTTTGACAAAATAATGTAATTCTAACACAAAAAAATATTCCAGACCTAATGGGATAGGTTTCGTCGAATTCCGAGGTCGTTTGTGAAAAGTCCATTATAATTATCGATGAAAAATCAAGCGTTTAAAATTCCTATATTTACAAAAAAAAATTGAGACCTTGACATTCTACCAGACCTATTCCTAATGGATCCAATGAAACTTGTTTCGTTAAATTTGGAGTTTGTTTGGCCAGTCGTTTATTCGTTAAAAATTACCCATGTTTAAATTGACCAAAATAATATAAATGATTAAGGCATTTATCGTTGCCACGATCAAACGGTAAGTCCAGTCGACACAAAAATTGGAATTTTATAATAATTAATCAATACAAATCCAATGGAACCAGTTTCATCGCATTCCGAGACTGTTTCCCAGTACACAATTTTTGTACGCACTGCAATGCTATTTTGAACATCAAATTACTCGGTCTCGAAAAATAACAAACTATATGTCTATCTTGACTCCAAACGTCGATACGAACTCAACGGAATTGGTTTCATGGCTTAATTCGATCGTCTGCTCAAGTTATACACAAATACCCCTTTATTAAATTAAATAAAGTTAATTACACGCTATAGAAAATGACTGGGCGTTTACGGCTGTTGTGGTCATATACGACATTGGTTTGCCATGAAATTTAATACTGTACAATAATTTGATGTTACGGTTCCAATGAAACTAATTTTGTCGAAAACTAAGCCCGTTTGCAAAATCGCTATTTTAAAGGCCTATAATAATATTAATAAAATATTATTAAATTCCAGAATAATCAAATAAAATAATAATAAATTATTATTAGCATAAATACCCAACTGGAAATATCATATAGCTTTAAATATAATCTATACAACTAAATATCATCAATTTTGAGTAAAACAATGTCCAAATTATATAAAATCCTTTTATATTAATTAACAAACGTTATATTTTAATAACGATTTCCATAGCGACTATTTTAAATTTTGAATTGGACATAACTAACAATCTATTACACGAAATCTGGTTTTTTCTCTTCTATATGAAAATTATAATCAACATGATTCAAATGTTTCTTGTTTCACAAAAATCTGAATTTTGTCGGATTCTGTATATTCAATTGAAGTTCAAAACTCAATATTACGAACTCCACGCCATTTCGAGCTTGTTTTAATTTATATATAAATTTAATGTTCGAACTGCGTTTTAATAAACGAATTAAATATTAAAAATCATTAATATTCCAAATATAATATGTAAAATAATAAATATATTAAATATCTGATTATCAAAAATACGGGCTATTACATTCTTTCCCCCTTAATAGAATTTCATTCCTGAAATTACTAAGGTAAGAAAAAATGTCACAAACTCATTGATTTTCGAAATCCAATTTATTTTAAATCGATAACTAATTTATTATTGTAAATTAAAATATTGAAAATTGTCTAACACCTTAAATTCCCAGAAAAATTTGGCAAAGTCTCCCTTGTACGGAGGGACATCTACGATATCGCATGAACAAATAATATATAAACATCGACCTACAGGGTGGGAAAATAAAAACTAAAATTTATATTTTCGCATAAGCGTACCTTTTACGAGCGCTATTGAGCATACGTGCTCAATTTACATGCAATTTATGCAACCAAAATCAATCTTATAGCCTTCTGGCACCTGTACTTAACTCAATCCAACACATAAGTAACATATATATGCAATATTAAATAATATTCCACTAATCATCAAGTATAACAATACGAATTCCAAAATCAATCAGGTAGCATTAATTCCCTTCAAACATCAGGTTAAATCATAAAATTCAATTCATATGCATTTTCATTCCAATTTAATTATACTAGAATTTATTATTTAGTTTAAAATTCATTCAGCTCCATTAAATTGTTGATTATTTCTATTCAAACAATCTACCATCCAATAAAAAACATTTTCATAATCAACAACCAATACACAACCAAATACATTGAATTTACATTCAGTATTAATATTTATTTTGGTTGAACAAATTTGAACATCAATCGGTTAATATCCGATTCATTTCCATTTAATTATTATTTATTCAAATTTTGAATTCCAAATTTAATTTCAATATCATTCTTAACTAAATTTTCACTTAACGAGGTTAAGTTCCAATTCAATCCTAAACCCAATTTGAATTCCATTCAAATCAATCAAACAAACAATATCTCAATAATTTTATAAAATTATTCCTTTTCTATATAAAAATATAATTTGGGTGAAATTATTCTATTTACCCTCTTTACAAAATAATATTGTATCCATTACCAATTCAATGCTTTTCAACACTTGAACCGATCAAAGAACACAATACAAAACATTTGTATATAAAATTTACAAATACGCTCTCATACATATACACTAAACTCAATCTAGGGTATTACTAGCCCCATCTCTATCGAGTTATACCACAGAGCCAAGGTTATTACTAAACCAATAGCTCTGATACCACTGTAATGGCCCGAGGAATTCAACCCCGAAAATCAACACAAAAACACCATGTCGAATATTCAAGCATCGAAAACACCGAAAAGTTATTAGAAAGAAATTAGAGGGTGAGATAAGAAAGAAAAAAATTTAGAATAGAAGGAGAAGAATAACCAATACACACAGAATCAGAATCTCACATCGCAGCGGAACAAAATATAATATAGAAATGAATCTTTATTGAGAGCCTTTAAAAATATTTACAATCATCAGAGTACTTCAACACATCTGGATAGTTATAATAACCTGTCCTCATACACAACTCACAGAGGAATAACAATCATATTGTATATGTCTAGACTTCCCCAGCTCGTCTGTTCACAACATCCGATAACCTGAACCTGTACAACCCGATCTAACCCGAGCATTACAAACGACGGGTTAGTCTGGTGAACCAGAGTGAGAAAAACACACTAAGTTTAAAGGTATAACATAACTAGGTTTTTAAAGTCCAAAATCCTTTTGAAAGAAATGGATAATCGTAAGACCAAATCCACACATAAATACGGACGGTTTTTACCTACGATAACCTAAAACGTTTCTGAAATCAATATCTTTTCTGATATTATAATATTGTCTAAATACAAATAGATATCAATCTAGCGGATCACTTGCATCTCACACTCCACATATAAAGTATACAATCAAAACCGCGGGCGCTTATTGGAGAATGGATTTCCATGGCAAGGTATAGGTAACCACCTTTTCGACAATGTACCTTCGGAGACAGATGCTATAGGGTTCAACAAGAACATCTTGCAACCCAGGCTAAACATGATCGGTCCCTTACTTCGCTTGAGAGTACCGAATATATCATCACCACGGTTTGGGGCCGGCCAACCGAACCAATAACATACATACAAAAATTAAAATGGGACAACCGAAGGCATTTGATTTCTACAGATCAGGTAATGATATACCCTTTTGATGGGTGTGACCCACATAGCCATGCAACCTACCCGATTTTAACCATTTCCCGATTGATGAGGCTTGAGGTCAAAATTAATTAATTAATTAATTAATTAATTTGTTCATGTATTTAATTATTCTTTTCTTTTAGAACATATGGCCATCATCCACTTTGAATGCCACATCGTCATATCCGCTGGACATCACTAATTGACGTCCACAAAAATACTCTAGTTGTTAGGTTAAGAGAACTGTAGTTCTCCCCACCAACTATGTCATGTTTGAAGAAATCAACGTACGTGATCCCTTTGGAAATACTCTGTTAGACACTCTTCCATACAAGTCATCCAAGAATAGGATGAACCGAAGGCATCCTCCTACCACATCCTATGTAGGTATCACCCAAGGATCAGTAGCAAGTAGTCTTGAAATCCGAACATTTCACTCACGACAGAATCACAAGTCAAAATATCTTCGGCCGCTAAACCATAGATATTCAACAAGTAGTTCTTTCGCTCATGACGATCAGCGGCCTTCCATTGCTCCATCTTCAATCTGCATCTTCACGTATTTGCTGGTTCGGAATGGTTTTCGAATATAAATCTGATCCCGGTATTTCCGTAGCAACAATCGTATAGGTCAGATTTGATAATCGGTGATTTAACTATCAAATAATTAACCGTGAGAATACAATAGGTTCGCTGATTTAGTACTTGTCATTACTTGGCCTCTTTAATTAAACATCTGTTAATTATATTCTTTAAATCTTCCAATATTTGGAATTTACCTTTTACATCTTATTATAAATAAGAAAAAGCTTAAAAATCATTTCACTCGCTTATACACTTTTCGAATACAGTTTGTAATATTATTTGCAGAAATCATAACTTATGTTCCGCTCAATTGTTCTCGTTTATAAACTAATACCATTCTTGGATAATTGTGAAGTCGTTCAAGTTGGGGTATTTTATTTACCTCTCAGACCTAGACCAATCAACATTCATATCTTTAGAATAGATAGAAGTTTATTAACCCCACGGTTTCTTTTGAAAACTTTATTTAAATCTCAGCAATGTTTACTTAATTAATTATTAAGTAAACTAGTATTATACCTCTGTTAATCTTTAATAATCCTTTATAATATTACTCGAGCTTTGATTCCATTATAAATAGAATCTTTTATAAAATTCCATCAACATCTCTTTATAACTATTCTTCAATTTGTTTGTAACAACAATATTATATTGGTTTTAAAATCACATATAACTGTCTTTAACAAATTTATATAAATATCTTTATAAATCTCGTATAATTATCTGTATAAAGCTTACGTACAAATCCTTATATATAATTTTTAAATCAAAACAATTCAACTTATCATCTGTAACAAACATTACAGATTTTATTTCGCTTCCTTTTTTCTTTATTATACCCTTTCAAATTATTCTGACAAATTACGCGTTGTCTAAAATCACATAGCGATCTTTTTAACTATCTTCGGTTTATATCTCAAATTGTTCAATTTTATTACTTGTAACAATGGTTACAAATGTATTTTTCAAGACTCTTACTTCATTTACAAATCCCATTTGTAAATTATTAACGACAACTAATGTTTTGATTTCATTTCTGAACTCTTTAACTTCCATTTACAAAGTTGTTTGTAAATCATTTATGGCGACTTATCTTCTTTGCCATTTCCAAAAACTTTACTTAGCTTATACTCTTGACTTCGCTTAACACTCCGAACTTCGGAATATCACATTCCGATCCTCAGAATAAATCTCACTTCTTTAACCATTTCGATCTTCAGAATATCACATTCCTTTTTCTAATTTCAAATATTCAGTAAATATTTGATTTAAGCTATAAAATTCTCTTAAAATCATTTTTACAAGTTCGTTTTAAAAACTCGGTTTTAATATAAAACCTGTTAGTAAATTCTTTTCACAATTCAGTTAGACTTCATTTCCACTTCGATTACTTTTTAAATGTATTTCGAATAAAAAGTGATCCCTTAAATTATTATTAACATAATAATTTACTTCAAACATTAACTACTAAAGGTAGTTAACTTCTTTATTAACTAAAGTGAATAGTAAATACGCTTTCTTTTTATTCATTATATTAATTCAGAATAAACTAATTTGATAATCATTTTAGTTAAAATAGTTGACTTAGTCAAATTAAAACACGTTTATTTCATTAACCAATTCCAATTAATCCTTCTTTTAAATTAGTTAATAATATAATTAATTTAAATAATTCCATTTAATTGTTTCTTAACAAAAACATTATACAACTCTTAACCGTTGGGTTAAGTTCTGTCATTTGCTTATAAATCTGATTATTATCAGAATTTGCTTTATAAAATCAATTAATAATTAATTATAAACTTATTCATCTGGGATAGAAGGTTCAGTTCCTGGGCGGGAGGACTTAATAAATAATAAATATTTATCTTCTTTTAACAAAGTTTTATTCAAAATATAGATTTAAAAATCTGTCTCCAGTTATAAAATAAATTTTATAACTTCATTTCGTCGATTCACCTGACGGTAAGTCAATATTTGGAAACCTGATTGATTTATAGGTCATATACTTCCAATTACTCAACCAATGTTACCCATTGGTTTAAAAAAAACAATTGTTGAATTTCAGGTCAACGGTCAACAATTTAAATCAATAATCCAATCAAAACAGTTCATATAATGATAATATGAAAATAATTAACATCGAATATATTTAGGGAATCCCGTTGAATCCCTCCAACATGTCCTTCCCTGTATCCAAATGTATTATCTCAAAAGTGATCATTTAATATAATTAAAAGATAATTTATATAAATAATTTATATTAACAAATTAATAAAGACCATTTCATTTAGCAATCAATCACGACAACTCAAACAATGCATTAAGTTGAACACATTTATTTTATAAACGTGACCAACAAGGTAAATTTACTTCATTGGGTCCAATGGTTAGAGTAACGATTTGGGTTTTCACTAAAATTAAACAACGTTTAATTTCATTGGTTCCATCAATATATAAAGCTATATGTAACAACAAAAAGACAGTCAACCATTAGCAGCCATAGCACACAAAATAAAAACCAATTTATATAAAATATAAGTGGGAAGAACTGAGTGAGTTTAACACATCTTGATTTAATTTACTATTGGAACAATTAGGTTACATTGATTAAACAACCGTTTAATTTAACTGTAAATTCCAGTTGTGTCATGTGCTATCCAAAATAGTTCCATTCGTCGATACGATCGTAACACAACTTGGTTTGTCCAATTCTGTTCACATGATCAAAAGTTATTAACAATTAAAGTTAAACGATTTAATTAAATTAACTAATTAATAATTAACCTAATTATCTCTTAATTATTAAAATTGACATCTTAATTACATTTTAAACAAACTAATCATTTTCAACTAACTGTCTGCCCTTTTTCTTGGATCCCATTGTTCGATCCTGTACATGAGAACAAATGATTAACATTTTAAGCTAATCGATTTAATTAATATACTAATCCATAATTAATCCTTAATTATAATTAACCTATCTTGTTTTAATTTAGTTTGGTCGTTGCTTCGTGTTTACCTCTTGCTCCAGCCTTCGAAGACCACCACGCATCTTTCACAGGAAGAAGATCACGTTGCCAAATGATTGGAACGCTGCTATCACTCGAGCTTTCCTTCCTTTCAGAACGCTGTGTCCATTCTAATTCCTTCATTTAAACTGCGATCATCCCTCCTGCTTCTTATTTGCAAACAAAAACAAGTCACGCTGCATTCTATTTTCGATCACTACGCCAAAACTCCAACACCGGAATTTGATCCAAAGTCACTGCCGCATGCCCCCCAGTCCCCTTTACCCGCGCCCAAACCGCCGTCCAGTTCGATGGTCGCTATCGCTCCTAAACCACCCTTAACCATCGAGACTTCCTGAGCAGATTTCGTCCTCCACAGATCGAAATATTTGATCATAACCGATCAACCTCACAAGCTCGTCGAGCTGAATACAAATGCTATTGGGAGTTTATTGAATACTTTAAAGGATTTTTAGTTAGATGAAGGGAAAGTGTGGAGAGTTTTCAGCCGTTTGAAACTTCATGGAAGTGGCTCCAATATTGTTGACCGCGCCTGGAGAAAACCAAGGGTTTTGACCCTTTACGTTGTACATATATATGAAGAGTGGGGTTATTTAATATTATTATATTATTTACTAAACTTCACGATGAAGTATCTTATAAAATAAGCCCATACGATCTCCGTTTTCGACAAAATAATGTAATCCTAGCATAAAAAAATATTCCAGATCCAATGGGATAGGTTTCATCGAATTCCGAGGTCGTTTGTGAAAAGTCCTTTATAATTATCGATGAAAAATCAAGCGTTTAAAATTCCTATAATTACAAAAAAAATCAAAAATTTGAAACCTTGGCATTCTACTAGACCTTTTCCTAATGGAACCAATGAAACTTGTTTCGTTAAATTTGGAATTTGTTTGGCCAGCCGTTTATTCGTTAAAAATTACCCTTATCTAAATTGACCAAAATAATATAAATGATTAAGGCGTTTATCGTTGCCACGATCAAACGGTAAGTCCAATTGACATGAAAATTGAAATCTGGTAATAATTAATTAATACTAATCCAATGGCACCATTTTCATTGCATTCCGAGTCTATTTCCCGATATGCTATTTTTATATGCACCACAATGCTATTTTGAACACCAAATTACCCGGTCTCCAAAAATAACAAACTATATATCTATCTTGACTCTAAACATCGATACAAACTCAACGGAATTGATTTCGTGGATTAATTTGATCGTCTGCTCAAGTTTTACACAAATACCTATTTATTAAATTAAATAAAATTAATTACGCGCTATAAAAAATGACTGGGCGTTTACGGCTGTCATGGTCACAAACGACATCGATTTGCCACGAAATTTAATATCGTATAACAATTTGATGTTACGGTTCCAATGAAACTAATTTCGTCGGAAACTAAGCCCATTTGCAAAATCGCTATTTTAATGGCCTATAACAGTATTAATAAAATATTATTAAATTCCAGAATAATCAATAAAATAATAATAAATTATTATTATCATAAATACCCAACTAGAAATATCATATAGCTTCAAATATAATTTATACAACTCAATATCATCAGTTTTGAGTAAAACGATGTCCAAATTATATAAAAATCCTTTTATATTAATTAATAAACGTTAATAACGATTTCCATAGAGACTATTTTAAATTTTGAATTGGATATAACTAACAATCTATAATACGAAATCTGTATTTTTCTCTTCCATTTGATAATTATAATCAATAAGATTCAAACGTTTCTTATTTCACAAAAATCTGACTTATATCGGATTCTGTGTACTCAATTGAATTTCAAAACTCAATATTACGAACTATCGCGCCATTTCGAGCTTGTTTTAAATTATATATGAATTTAATGTTCGAACTACGTTTTAATAAATGAATTAAATATTAAAAATCATTAATATTCCAAATATAATATGTAAAATAATAAATATATTAAATATCTAATTATCAAAAATACGGGCCATTACAGAAAGGATTGTTAAAAGTGAATTTGGTAAAGGAGTGAGTAATAGGATTTTGTAACCAAAATCCGAGTAATATAATATATTGTCTAAAGAAGTGGAAGAAAAAGGTAATGTTTAGTAAGTAACTTCTTAATCAATGAATTCTAAAATAATAGTTACATTCGAGAAGGAGATTTCCAAAAGTAAGAAGGTTTTATAAAACCGTATTTTAAATAAAATAGCTGTAACGATATAGATTTCGCTCGGACCTAATCGATCGCTAAACCCACCAAGACCGTTCGAATCCCGCATACGCTAACTCTGGGCATACAACACATCAGAACAAATAACAGAACACTTTTATAAACATTATAATAATGTTACATCAGAGTACAGAATATCAGAATATATCGAAAAATAACAATACAGCGAAAGATTTATTTACAATAAATGTAATACAATGCAGTGGAAACAAATAAAATAACACAGCGGAAGACTATCAATACTCTGGACACAGGTTTTCGCTTCGATCCAGAATCCCGCTAAACATATATGCAAAACAAAACTACTCGTATGCTTGTGTGGAAAATAGGGGCACCCGAGTTTGCAAGGAAAAAAAACTACAAGTCAGTCATGGGATTGGTGTGAGGAACTCTAAACAGTTATAAACTTATATAAATGATAAGGCAAATCACATGACCACGCCGCTAACGGGGAACAGGTTCACCCGCATGAATGCCAGTGTATAAACAACAATCAATATAGATATATGGATCTACTATGCATCAATCAACATGCAATATCCCAATCTACCCATTTAGATTAATCACCACACTTAGATTTTCCAAATCCAATTCAATTTACAGAAATTATTCCTTTGGACTTTATTTCCTGATTTCCTATTTCAAATCATTTGAAATACATATCTAACTTTCTATATCAAAGTAGAGTTCACTTCGGGATCTCAAATCAAATCATTTGGAAATATGAATTCCAAATCATAACAATGCATACAAACAAGTATGCAACCAAGTATCGAGACCCCCCTAGACAAGGCAAAGGGCACGCACCTAAGCGACTCGATATATATATGTGCACCTCCCACTATGGAGCAGGCTACACCGACGATACACCTCCCACCATGGAAGCATACACCGCCCATCTCACCCATACTTTTAGTCGTCCGGGTTACCTGAATCTTTAGACACATACTAAATCATTTTTATATCCGGGAGTGGGGAAAATCATTTCACAACATAATAATCACAAGTACTTTCAAAATATAGTACTTCAAATCAGCATTTCACATAAATGATTAGTCACTATTAATCACATAACCTTTGAGCTTGTACGTCTCAAAGAAGGGTGTTAAGCATGAGAATAAATTCTCCGCCACTAAATAGATACATCATTAATAGCAACTAATCGAATATGTGATGAACTACAATGTAAAACCATAATACATTTCCAAATCATTTCGAAATCATTGGGTTTTAGCCCTCAAAATCCTTTCTTTTTATAAACATTTTTATAAAACATTCCCTTTCCAAAATCGGGAATACTATTCTTTTCAATTAAGAAAAATATCATTTCAAAATCATTCATTAAATCTGAAATGAACTCAACAACGTCGCTACACATCTCATAGTCAAATCGTGAAGTGTTTCACAAGATGTCAGCCTATCAATATTTCTACCCAACCCAATGCTAAATGTTAAAGCATATTGTCAGCCTACTTTGTGAACTAGGCTACACAAAGAACAAATAAGGAGAAAGATAGTGTAGGAGGTGAATAAATATCAAGAGCGCAGAGACCACATCGGATCGGATCAGAGAGATACAACAGTAGCCTCATTACATCGGATCGGATCGGTAATACGTCAACAATGCCAAAGGATAGCAGGTGGCTTCAGTGGTTCGGATCGGAGGAACACTTCAGCGGCATCAGAAGAAAGCAAGCAATCCCATCGGTTCGGATTGGATGAGTACGTCAGCAGCATCAAGGGACAGCGAGTTGCATCACCAGATCGGATCGGAGGCCTCGATCTGAACCCCGTTTTCCCTTTGAATCTGTAGCCATTGCTGCGCATATCCCCAGAAGACTTGGACAAGACCTGACCATTTCTCCCATGAACTCCTGCTAAACCAATGCGTTGTAGCCATCTTGGAGCCTCCGAACCCGACTCTCAAGGGATGGATGCCACGCAATTCCGAACCGAAGCCACTTCGAGGAGATTTTTCACCTATAAATACACCACCTAGAGGCATTTGAAAGGATCTCTTGGCAAATTCTCAGTTCATACTTCCTCCATAGCCGAATTCTACAAGCATTTCAGAGCAAAATCATCTCTTAAATCCATTTTTGAGAGATTTGAGTGAGTTTATGCATTGTAATCGTGAAGTTGAGTGAGAATCATTGTTGTACTTGTATTCAAACCATCAATTAAAAGAAAACAAAGTGGACGTAGGCTCGTTGCCGCCGAACCACTATAAATTGCGTGTTCTTTATTGCTTTTTTATTCTATTTCATTGAATTCATATCTAATTTGGGTGTTAGAGCCAATTTTTGGTCTAACATTTTGGTGCTTTCACTGACAAAATTTGAATTCTTAGCTTTTTTGGGATTACCATTCTACTATTTGGACCCTCAAGTTCAAAGAAGTTAATTCCTTCTCTCTGACATCTTTCAATACTTATTGACTAACCGTTGAAGAATCAAGTATTATGGCTAAGAGCAAAGGAAAGGAAGTGCAAGGCACTAGGGGAAATGATGCTAGAGAAAATCAACAAGCTATCGTGTTAACAAGGTCACGCGCTCAAAGCTCTGGAGCAGACAACTCCAACCAGGAGAATCCGGATCGGATCGGAGGGGCTGATCCAAACCGAGAGGAAACAAACCGGATCGTATTGACACCGATCCGACCTGATGACCCGATCCGAACCGATGGTGTTGGGGGCTCTCACTCTCTCCATCCGAACCGCCCCGACCAGGCTGTTGTGGGCCGATCTGACCCGAATCAGAATGAAGCTGGAACTTCTACTCAAGCTCCCTCCAATGATCTGATTCCAGCCACGATGACTAATGCCCAGCCTGATCCATCTGCACCCATTACACAGGGAGAATTTTCACGTTTTCTTGACATGCTTCAGAGCACTAAAGAAGCATTGGAAGCCCAAAGGCGTGACAACCTTCGCATGCAGGAAAACATGATCACCATGGGTAGAGAATTACAAGAGCTTCGAAGGCAGAGGACTCCTTCCCCACCACACCGCATTCCTACAGATGATTCGTCTTCTTCGGAGGGGGAACGTCCTCATGATAGAAGGACGCTTGAACGACCTCAGAACCTTGACCAATTGACTTTTGGATCTTTAGGATCCCAAGAAGATGCTGCTCGTGTATTGGGCCCTGATGACCCGAGTCTGCAACAGCCTATGTTGCTACCCATGCACGGATCCCACGTCTTACCCAAGGATCCTAATATTACTAATCCAACACAGCAACAACTTCTCCAACCTTTACCTCCAGAGATTGACCGGGAACACAGAGAGCAACGTAGAGCAGCTGCCGCCAGAAACAGAAGGTTATCCCCTAATCAGGAACCTAGGGGTAATCCGAACATCGATCTAGAGAGCCTATGCAGACACTAACCAACGTCGATGTATGGGCAATGGTGCGCCAGATTATGTCTGAAAGCCGGCGATATACTAATGAAGATTGGGGAATTGAGCGAAGTCATACCCCTTTCACTGATGACATCCTAAATTTCTAGTTCCCTCAGCGATTCAACTTGCCTCAGATGGATCGATATTCAGGAAGAACAGACCCAGGGCAGCACCTAATGAGATATGCATGGTTCATGAATGCGGCAGCAGCTCCAGATGCCGTAAAATGCAAAGCCTTTCCCATCTGTCTTGAAGATGTAGCGTTAATGTGGTTCACTCGACTTCCTCCTCGATCGGTGTCAAATTTCACAAAATTGAGTGAGCGTTTCATGAATCAGTTCCGACTCCATGCCCAAAAGTCCAAGACCGTCATAGAATTGTCACGAATTAAACAAGGCCCAGGAGAATTTTTGAAGTCATATTTGGATCGCTTCAACCTGGCCGTCACCGAAGTCACTGATCCCTATGAGCCCACAATCCTGATGGCCTTGATAGAAGGAGTGGATCCCGACACAGAGTTCGGGGATTACTTGGCTGGAAAACCACCTCCTACAAGAGAATTATTCTATGAAAAGGCTAATTTCCGTTTAAGGCGAGAAGAAGCTAAGGAAAATTGGAAGAGAAAGTCCGAAGGGGCCTCGAAGGAAGGCGTCCAGAGCAATGTCGCCATGAAACAGTCTGGTGACAGTTCAGGAAAAGTGGAAGTAAATGTTGGCAACCAGAGTGGTGGTAATAGCAACAGAAATGGGAACGACAATAGAAGGAACAGAAACCGTGGGAATAGCCCCAATAAACGACCCAGATTCCAGAGTTTTGAAAATTACACGTCGTTGAATGATATATTGGTGAACATTTATCTAGACACATACAGCATATTGCAGTACAAAAAACCACCACCCAGAGATTCTACTGAGAAGGAAATTGAAACAGGAAAGTTTTGCTTGTTTCAAGGAACACACGGTCATTCCACCAATGAGTGTCGTCATTTGAGGGATGCCGTCGAAAAATTGCTGCGAGAAGGGAAGTTGGATAAATACAAAGTCGCCCTAGGGACAGGGGGACAAGCCCCGAACCAAGAACAGCCTACTTCAAAACCCACGGCTCAGCAAAAGGGTAAGAGGATCGTCATTAACTCCATTATAGGCGGGCCTCACTTGATTGGTCGAAGTTTTAAAGCAATGGACCAGTATGTCAACGCCGCCAAGCATTATGAAGTAGGAGAATGCAGCAGCCTTGAAGACGTCACTCCAATAAAACATCAAAAAACGATGTCCGATGATGTCATATTCCGCAATAGAGCCGAGTTTGGAGTTCAATCCCCAACCGATGATCCGCTAGTGATAACCACGACAATTGGCCCCACTCTGGTTCATAAGCTTTTAGTGGACAATGGAAGCTCGGTCAATATCCTCTTCAAAAAAGCCTTCGAACAACCGAGGCTCGAAGCAAAAGACTTAAAGCCATGCCAGGGATGGATACGTGGTTTTAATGGAGTATCCACAGCTCCAATGGGTTTTGTGGAATTACCAGTCACACTAGGGCAGGGGGATCGCTAGAGAGTAAGGATCCTGCCGTTTGTAGTTCTGGATTTGGAGTCGCCTTATAATGCCTTCCTAGGCCGACCGACCCTTGCTAAATTTAGGGCATGTATTGCGCCTTGGTGTTTACTGCTAAAATTCTCGACTGACTCGGGAGTTGGGACGATGAGAGATGACCAAGCTACGGGATGAGCTTGTTACGTGGCAGAGTTAAAGATGCTAATGAAGGGGCTGAATATAGATGCTAAAGATGATTCCGCCTCTCCAAAGGGGGCCTCAGCATAGCAACTAAATGGTCCTTCCCCAAGAGAGTCGCCTTCAGACGTGCTCGAGGATATAGATCCTAGAGAGGATAGAGAACCTGGGGACATGAAGGCAACTCCCAATGAAATAACAGTTGATATACCTATTGATGAAACGGATCTAATAAAAGTGCTAAAGATTTGCTCGTAACTAGATCCAGTTAGAGCAAGAGAATTGGCTGATTTTCTGAAGGCAAATCTGGATGTGTTTGCCTGGACTCACGCTGACATGTGTGGGATTTCGCCTACCATCATGAGTCACTCCTTGTGTATTAATCCAAAGCACCAACCAGTTAAGCAGAAGAGACGGATGTTGGGCCCAGAGCGGTCAGCAGCTTTGAAAGAAGAAGTAGAGAAGTTAAAAGGTAACGGATTCATTAAGGATTCGAAGTATCCCGACTGGATATCGAATCCTGTCTGGTTAAAAAGTCAAATGGGAAGTGGAGAACGTGCATCGACTTTTCTGATTTGAACAAGGCTTGCCCGAAGGATAGTTTTCCTCTCCCCAAAATTGATTAACTAGTAGATTCAACTGTCGGGCATGAACTTTTATCCTTTATGGACGCTTATTCCAGGTACAATCAAATTCCCATGCATGTACCAGATCAAGAGCATACAAGCTTTATTACGGACTTGGGATTGTATTGTTACGTCATAATGCCGTTTGGATTAAAAAATGCGGGAGCCACATATCAGAGCCTAGTCAACCGCATGTTCTACAATCAAATTGGGAAGACCATGGAAGTTTACGTAGATGATATGCTAGTGAAATCCAAGCAATCTCCCGATCATACGAAGGACTTAGCAGAAATGTTAAGCATACTATGAAGATATGGGATGAAATTGAACCCCTTGAAGTGTTCTTTCGGCATGGCATCAGGCAAGTTTCTTGGCTTTATCGTGAGTTCCAGAGGAATCGAAATCAATCCGGACCAAATAGCAGCAATCTGGAATATAGAGGAGCCGCGAAAGATTAGGGAAAAGCTTAGCTGGAAAAGTTGCAGCACTGGGCAGGTTCATCTCCAAAGCAACAGACAAGTGTATTCCTTTCTTCGATCTCATAAAATGGGGAAAGCGAAATTTCGAGTGGACTCCCGACTATGTGGAGGTATTCCAGAATCTGTTAGACTTCTTAGAAAAGCCTCCAATATTATCAAAGCCTGTGCAACATGAGGATTTGTTCGTCTATTTGGCAGTATCATCTCACGCCGTCAGTGTAGCACTAGTACGTGAAGAGGATAAAGTCCAGAAACCTGTGTATTACGTAAGCAAAAAACTAGCTGCTACAGAAAGTAACTACCCAAAGATAGAGAAGCTTGCTTATAGCCTCCTGATTGCTTTGCGCAAACTTCGCCATTATTTTCAGGCACACCCAATAGTGGTGTATACCAACCAACCTTTGAGACAAGTGTTGCATAAACCCGAAGCATCAGGGCGGCTACTTAAATGGAATATCGAGCTGAGCCAGTTTGATTTGAACTTTCAACTGCGAAGATCAATAAGGGGGAAGGCCTTGGCTGACTTCATAGCTGAATTTACAATTCCTGAAGAAAAAACGGTGGGTGACAAGACAGTTACTTTGGATCAAGAATTTGAGCATAGTCCATGGAAATTATATACGGACGGAGCCAAGAACGATAGAAAGTCCGACGCCGGAGTTGTTTTAATAACTCCTGAAGGATGATCTATCTACTATGCGTTGCGGTTAGAGTTTGTTGCCATAACAATGACTCCGAGTATGAAGCCTGATTGTCGGGCTGGAACTCGCCAAAGATTTGGGAGTGAGGACACTAGATATATATTGCAACTCCAAGATAGTTGTATGTCAAGTTCGGGAAGAATTTGCTGCTAAAGGACCTCGACTCATCACTTACCTCAAGAAGGTAAAGGAATTGTTGGAAGATTTGGAGCATTATAGCATAACACACATTCCGAGAGAAGAAAACCAGAAAGCAGATCGATTGGCGAAGCTAGCAAGTTCAGATAGTCTTAAAGAATCCGAAATGGTTCCGATAGAGGTGTTGGATTCACCGAGTTTCGATCAAATGGAAACAGAGCTAGCCCTGGAAGTTGAACCAGAAAGAGAATCCTGGATGACATCAATTAAGAATTTTCTCAAAAATGGAACCCTCCTATTGAAAAAGAGTGAAAGACGAGCTGTAAGACTTAAGGCCACTAGATACGTTTTATAGGACGACGTCCTTAATCGTCAAGGGTTTTCGATGCCCCTGCTATGGTGTATCGCACACATCGACATCAAACGTGTACTGCAAGAGGTACATGAAGGTGAGTGTGGAGATCACACTGGGGGCCAAACCTTAGCAAATAAAGTGTTACAGCACGGATATTTCTGGCCTACCGTGAACAAAGACGCGGCTGCTTATTCACGACGCTGCGACAGATGTTAAAGATATGCCAAAGTTCCCAGAGCGCCTCCGACTCAGCTCAAGTCAATGGTTAAGTCCGTGGTTGTTTGCCATATGGGGAATTGACATTATTGGAGTGCTACCTATTGCCAGAGGAGGAGCAAAGTACGCGATTGTTGTCGTGGACTATTTCACAAAATGGGTGGAAGCTGAACCTCTAACAACCATCACAGCAAGGAAAGTGATCAGTTTTGTAGTTAGAAACATTATTTGTCGATTTGGGATACCGAAGACCATCATAACTGATAATGGGACGCAGTTTGACAGCATAGAGTTCAGAAATTTTTGCCAGAAATACAAGATTGATAAGCGATACACTGCGGTAGCTCATCCGCAGTCAAATGGATATGTCGAAGCCGTAAACAAAGTCATTAAATCAATTCTAAAGAAGTGGATGAAATAGGCTAAAGCCAGATGGGTAGATGAGTTGCCGTTATCCTTATGGGCATACAGGACGACCTTTAAGACGACTATCGGCTATACTCCCTATTCACTTTCATTTGGGTCTGAAGCGGCGATCCCGGTAGAATTGGAAGTCCCTTCTCATCGAGTTGCGTACTATGACCCAATGATGAATAAAGCGCTCCTCCTAGAGTCTCTTGATATGATTGAAGAAAAAAGAGATGAAGCCGACTTGCGTGCCTCAAGACATCGACATCAAGTAGCACGTTATTATGACCAAAAGGTTCACCTCAAAACCTTTGAACCAGGAGACTTAGTACTGAAGCGAGTCTTCCCACCTTCAACCCAGTTGGGTTCAAAATGGGAAGGACCGTACGCCATCCAATGGAAGCTTGATACAGGAACATTCAAGCTAACGACCGTGGACGGTGAAGAGATTCCCAGAGCCTAGAATGCTCAGCACTTACAACGATATCTGAGCTAAATATGAAATGTCATTTCTTTTGTTTTCGTAAGCTATGTAAAAAGGCACGACTTGCCTTAAAAAGTCTATTTATGTGAACAAAAGATTATAAAGTGGATGTAGGCTACGACTTAACCCAACCACTATAAAAATATCGTGTGTCATTTACTTTCCTGCATTATTTATATCTTCAACTATTATTCTGCTATGACTGTGGAACATGAAATGTTAAATTAAAATTTGGAAAGTTGGTGATGACTTATATGCAGGAACAAACAAAACGACTATTTGTACGATAAGACATAGAAGAATGGGAAGACGACATTCTTAACTCTAACTCTCAAGAATCGAGAGAGAGTATAAAGGACGGGAAGACGATGTCCTCTGAGGCGTGAAGGTGCACCTAGTTGAGAGACCACCTCAATGAAAACTCTAACCTGGATATGAGACAGGAGAGTATATAGATGCCAGAAAGCACAAGCATCAATGATGAAAGAAAATGACCCCGTCGGAGAATCGGGGACATCTGGACTTTTTAATTTAATTTAATCTTGAATAGTTCTTGCTCAGTTATTCAAGATTGAATGGGGGCAAGAATGTGCACACATACTCCCTTCCACCGTGACCACATTATATAACTTTAGTATGATATGCTTTTGTATTTATACTTAAATACTGAACTAACAACTATCAAGCATTGCAGGAAATAAACTATTTTTATTTGCAAACGTGTGAGTTTGTACATGGAAAACAAGCAAATAAGAAGATGCGAGGGCCGCACTCGCTACAACCATTGCAAACCAATTAAATGCCAAAATAAAACGAAGCACTTCATCATTTGGGCTTCGGATTAGACTTGGATTTTTAAGCAGCTTTCTGAGTTGCCTTAGCTTCCTCTTCAGCTTCGGTCATTACGCGTTTCAACCTTTTCTTCCCTGTAGCCGAAGTGCTAGAATCAATTGGTTTTTCCCCAGGATATGGAACGCTGGAATCAAGAGAAGACTTTTTAGTAAGCTCTTCTGTGATAGATCTAGTTGAAAGCTTAACGACTAACCTTGATCTAGGGTCCACCACCGCAAGAGGCTTAAGGCTTTCGGGGTCCAGGTCTTCAACCTTCAGCTGCATATGTCTATCTTGCTCGGCTTTCATTTCAGCCAAAGTGATGTCATCAGCGCTTTCTGGATCCCCGACTATAGCCACATCAGGGTCTTCCTTATGCCCCTCACTACCACCATCATCTTTCAAGGCGGCTATCATCTCGTCATCATGAGGAGCATCAGCCTTATCCTTTTCTCCTTCAGCCTTCTCCGCTGACTTTGCCCCGACGGTGGTTCCCTGAGGCATGTCTGTCTTCTCGGATGGTTCAACACTGAAGCAACAGTTATCAACTCAGGAGAAAATAAAGGATCCTTCATTGATTGCCCGATTATGTGATGAAAAGTGGAGATAGCTTTGACGAATTGGGGTGAAAAGGTAGAAACACCTTCTGAAGATCTCTCAGTTGTAGTGACTGCCGTCTCTGATGCCGTCTCGGGAATGGGGGATAAAAGAGATGCCTGAGGGATCTCCGGGTTTTCGGGGTCATATCCCTCAACTTTAGATGTTTCAGTGGCAGTAGAAGAAGAACCAGCCTCGGAGATATCCTTTTATTTGGCCATCCTCTTTTCCTCCTCTATGGCAGCAGCGATGAGGCGATGCCTCTCAGCCAGACGTGCCGGCTCATCATCTCTTAGATATTTTTCCATGAGATTGTCTTCATCGACGGAATCTACCTTGAGTTCCTCCTTCTCCCATTCAATAATTTGGCTCCACACGTGAATCAAGGTAGTCAGATAATCTTCGATCCAAGAGATGTTTCGGTGGAGAATTATATGCGCAAAAAATTCAATCATTAATTCGCCGAAACACTGTTCATCCTCCTGGGCTTCTGGCAGCTGCTTGCGGGTCTCTTCGACCGACTTAATGACACTTTGAACATTACCCTCCACTAGGGCAGCCCTTTTTTCAGCCTCCATCAGCTTGAAAGCCAAGTCAGCGTTCTTCTCTTCCAATTCAGCGTTCTTCCTCGCTAATTCGGCCTTTTCTCGCTCGAGAGCAGCGTAAGCAAGTTGCATTTTGGCATTATCCGACTTAGCATCTTCTGCTTGCTTCTTCAGCTCCGAGCACTCTTGACTATGAGACTCGAGCAATTCATGATAACGTTTTTGTAGCTCTTCAAATTGTTGCTTGAAGCTAGCAGCATCCTGTTAAGCGATGGCAAGTTGGGCTTGTATATCCTCAAGGTCTTTCCCCAATTTTTTCAAGGCCTTTGCGTCGGCTTCTGCAGTCTTTTTCATCGAGTTAGTGTCCGTAATTAAAGTTTGAATGATTCTAAAGAGGTTATGTGAATACTTGAACATCTCCGAATATTGTTTTTCGACTGCGTCAATCTTCGCTTTGGCATCATCTGCCCTCGAGGAAATGGGCTCGAGAGTAGGTAAGAAAGTTAGGTTTTCAAAATAATGTTTGGGGAACTGCTCCTCTAGATATGCCCGCTTAACTTTAGTTTCAGCATCCAATGGTGGAGGTGCGGGGAATGTTAGCTCAGTATCCTTATGATGAGCGGGCACAATGGCTTCCTTGCCCTTCCTAGGCCACTTAGCAGGAACCTTATGCTTGCCTCGTGAGTCTGTACCTTTCAGGGGGCTCCTTTCCCTACTGCGTTTTTCTTGAGGAGAGGTTTGATCTTTTGACTGCGATGTCTCTTCTCCTCGACGACCTTGGTAGCTTTTGTATCGCTCTGGATCCGACCTAACGGGAGAGCGAGAGCGCGAGGTCCATGACTGATAAGAGTCATGAGGCCTTCTATCCTCTCTACCCTGGCTTCTGCGACGATCATGCTCAATATCAGAAGGGGGTCTAGTCATGCTGCGATGTAGTTTCCTGATGTCATAATGAGCACGAGACATTGTACCTGCACAACAATGTAAGTGGAATTCAGAATCAGTATTCTCATAAGAAGTAAGTGCTGTGAAGTGGGGTGCTATGGTGTTAAGTGCATCCTAAGTGGTGTTCCCCCCCTCCCGACAAACCAGAGTCCGAAGCCAAGCCAATGAAAGTGGGCTCTTTGGACTTAATAGGAGTAGTCTCCTCTGAAGAAGTAAAAACTAAAGGATTTGTGCCAAAATCCTCAGAAGTATAGATAGTGTCAGGTAGGGGGAGATCTCCCAAGCCCTGAAATGTAGGATCATCAGTAGTAGGGGCATCTCCTTGGGAAGCGTCTGTTGGCAGTTCTTTAGGAGATAATGATTTTTCAGGAGAAATAACATCCCCAGGGACGATGTACCCTTCTCGGTGTTTTTCGGCTATGTTGGCCAGCTCCTCGTCTTGAGTCGAAGATGGAGAAGGTGAATTTCGAAGTGGTATTGTGGGGATTTTCGAGCTCTCGCCCGTTACTGGAATTACGTCCACTGGGGGAATATATACATATGGACCCGACCCATGACCTATGCTATGGGTAATGGATAATAACCCGTGGTGATGAAGGTATTCATCCTTAAGGACTTCATCGATAGTTAGAAATTTTTGGTCACCATTGAGGAGCTGATGCATCCGATCAAAGTACACTTGACCCGATATTTGCTTTGGATTATCAACTGCAAACAAAAAGAAAACAAAATAATGTGTTGGCGTGAACATTCAGAGTTGAGATTTAGAAAACCAATGTTTTACTTGATTTTGTCCATCTCCTGGCGCATCCTGGTTGTTGCCTTATATAAAACCACTCCACCTTGGAATCGCCGGCCTTGCTGCTGAATGGCGCTGAAATTATTTTCCTTTTTGGGACTAATTCGAAGTAAGAGAAAGAAGGAGTTTCTCGAGTCCGATGCTTGAAGTTATAAAAGAAATGAATGTCATCGAAAGTGAGCTCTGTACCTAAGATCTCGTGGTATGCTACATATAAGGTATATAGGTAAGCACAGGAGTTGGGATGCAGCTGCATGGGGGCAATCCGCATCTGTCTTAGAAAGTCGACAACAAAAGGAGAAAACGGTGGAATAGCTCCAACCATGCACATCAATCGAGTGATTGCCATAAATCCTTTTGGAGGACTGTGAGGACGGTCAGTTTTCGACGGCACTAGAGTATCCCTTCTTAGTATATCTTGCTTTAGACATATGTGAGCAAGTCTATCATCGTTGATCGTTGATTCAACAGAGTCTGGGGGTGATTCCAAGATAATGGCAGACTCAAATTCGTCAGGAGCTCTATTATCTCCGATCCCTCCTTCCTCCTCATAGCCCAGAGAAACTTTGCTGCCCGAAGGTGATTCATTGTTATGCGCTCCCATTTCATAATCTGGGCCCTCATCGTCCCATTCAGGGTCTGAAGAGGTAGATATGTCATCGAGAGTATATTTCTCAGAAGTTTCTGCAATTTCCATCTTCTTCGTTAATCTAGTAGAACGTCACTCGGCCATGATCGTAAGACTATTGAAGAAACAATGGCAAGGATTAGAGTAAAGTTGCCCATGTCCCCCGTGTGTGCAGGTGAACTAAAGTGTGTGCTACGTGTGACAAAGGTGCAAAGGTAATACATGAAAGCATAATGTAAAGGTCCAAGGAAGCAGTAATGTTCAGAACGGTTCTTGATATTTGTTTATGTTTGCAAGGTACTATCCTAACTGTCCATTAAGTGGAAGATATTATTGAGGATTGGTTTAACCAACTAAGCAAGGTCTTATGTGCAATCTTGAATTGTCTTTCGGTACGGTTCGGATACACACATTAGGGTCGGATCGGGGAGAAGGCCTTGTGCTAGCCTGGGTGTAGTGACCCGAAAATCCGGTCCAATTTAAGCTGACTAAATAACACAAGTCCAACCCCAAATTGCACTGGAAATTCAAGAAACTAATAGAAAGAAGATAGAGGGTGAGCATAGATAAGGTAGAACTATTAGAATAGAAGAAGAAGATAATCATCATCAGAGTAACACGAATCTCACAGCGAAACGAATAAAATATAACATACTTTTGAAATACAAACAGTATATGTATATAATAATATTGCAGAGTACAACACTTACAACACAGCGGAAATAACTATAGCTATATGATCCTGAAGCCTCCTGCTCCAAGCTCTTCCAGTATATCTGTAAATCCCGACTACTTGACTGCCCGTACAAATTTAGGCACCCAAGAGTTTAGGGAAACAAAACAAATAAACTCTGGGTCAGTCATGGACTGGTGTGAGTAAACTCAAATCATTTTAACAGGTATATGATATCTCATAAGACCACGCCGTGAATACGGAACGGGTTTTTCTCTTATGAGAATCCAACATCTTTGAAAAGCAGTATCACTGATATTATAATAATGTCTAAATACAATTAGATATCAATCTAGCAGAAACGCTTTCATCTCACGTTCTACATATATAGTATATAATCAAAACCGCGGGTGCGTATTGGATGATTGGATTTCCAACTATGACAAGGTATGGAACCACCTTCCTATCAGTGTACTCTAGGAACGATACACTGGAGTTCAACAAGAACATCTTGTAACTCAGTCACACATGACCGACCACTCATTTCGCTTGAGTGTATCGAATTTACATCACCAACGGTTGGGATCAGCAACCGTTACCCGTATATATATAGGAAAACATTGATAGATTGAAGAAGCAAATGAATATTCTCTAGATAGGTGATTATACACCCTACTTCGGTGCGACCGACTTAGCCATGCTGCCTGCCCGATTTTTGTCATTTACCGGATGTGAGGCTAGAAGCTACGCTTACTTTCCATTTCATTGATAACACGATCACTTTGAATGCCACATTTTCAGATCCGTAAATCATTAGTTGGGATTATACAAATAGTTTCTGGATATTATACGAAGGGAATAAATCCGTTGGCCACCATATATATTTGTACAGTCCAACTCATTCGATCATTGGAAATATTCTGTCAGACATTCGTCTATATACGTTCGTTCTGGGACTGAACGAAACCGAAGGCACTATCCTGTAAACAGGACATCCCTTGCATAACACCATCTTCAATTATCTTCATCGTATTTGATCACAACGCTTATGTCAATACGGAGTGGTTCTTCGGATAATAATCCAACCGGTCTCTCCATATTTACAACGTGAAATGGTCAAAACTTCGATAGTTTGTGATTTAACTATCAAATGAAAACATGTCGGTGTACAAACAACAATCTTAATTCCAAATGGAATTATCGATCCAATCATCGAATATATATATATATATATTCATATTTCCTTATTTCTACACTTAGAAAACATCTTTGATTTATATTTGGAAAACGTTTCCGAAACTCATTTATATGGATTTCAACTAACGCTATATGAAACATCGTTACGACTACTAAATCCATAAGTCATTTATTACTTAACTGCATTACTAATCATCCTTTGTTATCGAGCTTCAACTATTCCTTAGTCAATTTCAAAGTCAATCAAGTTGGGGTATAATTACCTCTCAGACCTTAACTGAACAACGATCTTAACCTTGCGATAGATAAAGCTCATCACTTCAATTTCTAAAACCATTTGCTTACGCAAATTCTCGGATTCAGATTACGAATCCGCTTCCTTTATGAAAACATTTATTATAACCCTAACGTTATAAATTCTACTTCTGAAATATCTAACTTATAAGTCTAACATTTATTTCTTACTTTGATTAATTTATCTAACAACTAATTTATTTATAAATAAATAAATCCTGATTTAAAAACCGGAAAGTAAATAATACTTTCCCCGAATTCGAGATAATCGAATTCGCCATATAACTCCCTTTCGAGTAATCTCTATTTGATTAACTCTTCTTCGAATAACTAATATTCAATAAACTCTCTTCGAATAACTTATATTCGATTAACTCATTTCGAATAGATTATATTCGATTATCTCTTTCCGGTTAATTCTATTTAATTAACTCTTATCTCGAACAACTAATATTCGATTAACTCTAATTTGTTTAACTCTATTTCATTACTCCTATTCGAATAACTAACATTCGAATAACCCTATTTGATTAACTCCTTTTTATTTAACTCTTATTCGAACAACTAATATTCGAATAACTCTATTTTGCTTTACTCTTACTACTTAACTCTTATTTGATTAACTCTACTGAATTAACTCTATTCCGAATAACTAATATTCGATTTGACTTCATCCTTAATAACAATGTCTGTTTTAACTCTAATCGATTAACTCCAGTTAATTATTCTAATCGATTAACTCTATTGAACTAACTCTATTTCGAATAACTAATATTCGATTAACCCTATTTGATTAACTCCTTTTTATTTAACTCTTATTCGAACAACTAATATTCGAATAACTCTATTTTGCTTTACTCTTACTGCTTAACTCTTATTTGATTAACTCTACTGAATTAACTCTATTCCGAATAACTAATATTCGATTAACTCCATTCGCTTGACTCTAGATCACAGCGATCAAAATGGTTACGCCTGATTCCCTCAGGAAACATCCGACCGCCGTAGGCTATCTGCAGCCCTGCGAATTACGCTAGCAGTCGTGCTAAATGGTACTTACCCTAATTAACTATGTCCGTTTTATCTCTATCTCGAATAACTATATTCGATCAACTCTAATTGAATAACTAATATTCAATTAACCCTGATTCGATTAACTCTAATTCAATTAATCCTATTTGTTTAACTCATATTCGATTAACTAATCTTCGACTAACTAATAGTCGATTTACACTTATTTGCTTAACCAAAATTCGACTAACTAATAGTCGATTAACTTACTTCGACTAATTCGATTAACTTTTATTTGATTATCTCTAATCGATTAACTTTATTTGATTATCTCTAATTGAATAACTAATATTCAATAAACTCTTTCAAATAACTAATTCGATTAGCTCCTTCGAATACTAAATTCGATTTAACTCTATTTGATTATCTCTTTTATATCTCGTCAATTTCCTTTTTATAACGTTTATTTTCCGTTACAACTATTCCCTTTTTTATAACTTTTAATTACCGTTACAAATATTTCCTATTTATAACTTCTAATTACCGTTACAAATATTTCCTATTTATAACTTCTATTTACCGTTACAAATATTTCCTATTTATAACTTCTAATTACCGTTACAAATATTTCCTATTTATAACTTCTATTTACCGTTACAAATATTTCATATTTATAACTTCTAATTACCGTTACAAATATTTCCTATTTATAACTTCTAATTACCGTTACAAATATTTCCTATTTATAACGTTTTATTTATCTTCTAAATAAATATTCCTTTATTCTATTTATTATCTAAATAAATATTTCCCTTTTCAATTCTATTTATTTTCTAAATAAATATCCCTTTTATAAAACTCTATTTGTTTTATAAATACTTCCTTTTATAAAACCGTGTTCGTTTTATAAATAATTTCCTTTTATAAAACTGTGTGATTTGATAAAATTCCTTTATTTCAATATACATTGAAATATTCCATTTCACAACTCAGGGTTTCTTATGATATGTAAAATATCGAATAACAATGATTAATATCATTCCAACACACATAATCCAGAACAGATTATATAACACATCATATAACACAATATATGAAAACAGAAAAATAATTGTTGAGGAATCCAGTCGGATTCCTCCAACCTGTTTCCCTGCATCCACAGATGTTACACAGTATAATATACATCAATTTCATTTCAATATGAAATATTCTACTAGACAGAATCAGTATTTGATTAACGATATAATATATGGCTATATCTACGTTTTCAATCAAATCAATTTAACAGTCCAGTTTAACAATCAATATACAGCAGTCAACAAAATAAAGTACAATTTATATTAAAATATAAATTGAGGAGAGCTAGTGAGTTTTACTCACATTGGACGATCATCGTTAATAATGATAACCATCGCTTGATTCAGACGGACAATTTATTTCGCTATAAATTGTAACAAGCTCTAATTCACTCCCCGTCAGTTCCATTACGTAGCCGCCATCCATACGATTCCGATGGTATCACGTTTGTGAAATTCTTCTATAAATCAGCCCATAACCCAATGGTTTAGCCCACCCATTCCTACTGGTCTTCTTCCTTCAAAGATGTATGGAACTGACTCCCTGTTTTCTGCACAACACCATTACTTTGTAACTTCCTAACGATCTCTCCTCCATACTTAACAAAAAGAAACCCGCACTTCAGCTAATCCACACACCTCTTCCCCATGATTCAACCCATGAAATTAATTAACAAGTTTTATAACGTCTATACCCCTAAATACCACTTCTACTGCTGCTCATCCTATTTCCTCTTCCCCCATCAACGAACGCCAGTACACGACCACCTCCAAACTACATCATCCCATACTACATCACTTCGAACCGAGACAGCAGCCTCCCCTTCATTGAAGGCCATTTCCCTCTTCCAAATTCACTGCTCCCATTCACTGAACCAACCTAAACAAATCCCCCATACATATATACATAAGAACCCCTTTTACTCAGTCATATGAACGCACAATCCATGCATTCCTCCTACCCCATTAAACCCTATATTTTTACATACTACAACTCACGAACTCCCCTGGTTTCACACAGCAAACGGCGAACTGAAATATCACCAACTCCTCAAAACAAAGACCTCCCTACCCCATACGTGATTCCTCAGTTCAAAGACAGCCCCACTCCTCCTCATACAAGAATCAATTCAAACTCATAATGGAACTCGCTTGCACCTGTTCCGGTGCCTCGCAATCCCCTTTCCTCCGAACTCAACTTCGAATTTCTCCCCTGTGTCGATCACCTCACAGCCTACTCATGTTATTCACAGTACCCAGCGAACCAAGAATCACATGAACCCACAAAATACATACCAACGTGAAGAGCGTTATTCAAGGATCGCCCAAACATCAGTTTCGTGATTTATTGATTTTTGTTTGCAATTTGATTTGATTTTTGAAGCACCGATTTTCTTGTTTTCATTTGGAAGCAGAAAAGGATGAATGGCGGCTTCTTTTGTGTTGCAGGAGATATTTATTTTTAGGTCTTACGAACAGAAGTTAACGGCATTATAAAGGGTGATATTTGGCTTGTTGTAGTGTTTCCAACCTTGCGTTTCATCATTTCCGTTGTGGCTAAGAAGGTGCCAATGTGGCCTAGTATAGGTCCACTACTAAGTTAAGATATTTGCTTTTGGACTAAAATATCATACGTGATGTGTTCATTTGTTTACCGCTAATATTCTCTACAAGGAATTTTTTTTTGGGTATATGGTAAAAATAGAGACACGTCGGTATAAATATATGGATGGTCATGGACGAAAATAAATATACGATTGTGTATAGCATCATGCCACGATCCTAAAAATATAATAATACCGGTAGATTAACTCATATTTTGAAACCTCAAAATGTTGATTACAGGGTGCAAAATATTCCAAATAAAAAGTTGCTTATTTAATTAATTAAAAATTACAGTAAAATTCTAAAAATTAAATTATTGCTATGTCCCAAAAAAACCTTGTCTAAATTTCAAACCCGATATCTTGTTATATCGAATAAACCGTTACGGTCGATAAACGATTTTATAGCGACTATTTTAAAATTTGATTTGGACATATCTCAAAATCTACACGACAAAATCCCGATTTTTCTCTTCCACTAGAAAGATATACTCCACCAGCTCCATAGTTTCTTGTTTAACAGAAATCCGATTTAAAACGGCTTCTGTATATTCAGTTGAAGTTCGAATCGCCAAACAGCAAACTGCTGCGCCATTTCAAGCTCGATTTTAATTATAATATAATTATACGTTCTAACGTCGACGATTAAATAATATATTCGTTATTTAAATAATTAAATAAGTTAATTATTACACCGTCAAATATCCGGGTCATTACATTCTTCCCCACTTAAAATATTTTCTTCCTCGAAATTGCTAAGGTAGAGGACGACCCTATCTACTAAGTAAATATTTATCAGTTTACCCCTTAACTTCAGTTTCAACGGAACCAATTAGTATTGACTAAAATATTAATTCCTTCCGACTAACCTAAATTTTCAAAAATTCTGAAAATTTTCTAACACTTAAATTTTTCGGAAAATTTCGCCATAACCTCCTTTGTACAGTCCTATCGGTAAAACCACAACTCGCCTCTCTAGGCCTTCTCCACCCCAAAAGAAAATCAAACAGCCAAGCGGCTTGCCAAATCGGCTCATCAAAATCTCATACCATATGAAATATAAACTTGTACCTTTTTGCTGACCATATCATTATACCATTCCCATTGGTTATCAACTTAACATATACCAATGTCATTCCAATCCATCTCCTGTCAGTTTTTATCCTCAAACTCAAGCAATTGCTTATACTCAAGTCAAATTCCATTTCAAACTTAAGTACAATTCTTGATTCCAAATCCTTATAAAATCAATCAACTTACTCGATATCATCCCAATATAATTCCATATTATATATAACCTTGTCCAAGTTTAATTCAAATTAATTTATTCACTTTCAATATTTTAATCCATTTAACTTCATAAGTTAAATCTTAATTCCAGAATTTATATTCCTGGGTTTATTTCAAATCAATTTGAAACCATAATACCAATTCAAAACCTTTGAATTTCTAAACACTTGGTTTCCTTAAACAATTCAATAACACAACCTTTGGTAGTAATCCGTCACTTAGAACTCGAAAATGAACACTGATGATGTGGCCACACTCATCAGGGTTATTTCCCAGTTTATCGAAGTGAGTTCAATACTATAACACTTCCAATTTGAAAAAAATTTCAAAATCTCCAAGGAACTTAAAATTTCCATATTTTAATTCCTAATCCTGATTTAATTTCAGATTTAATTCATCTTATTTCATATACTTTACTTATATGAATTCTGATTTGTTATCTATAACCACTTCGCCTTTTTATAATCTCATCTGATTATAATAACAACCAACACAACCAATTATACTATGTTAATGTCAAAACATATCATGTTGGTTCATCGTATTCGAGTCTTTAGAAACCCCTATCGATATTGTGGTGCCCCACCATCGACCAGAATTCATAAGCCACTCAACCAATAAAGCTCCACAATATAAAACAAATTTTTATATCAATTAACAAATATGTTCACTCGTATATATACACTCAACTCAATCTAGGGTATTACTAACCCTATCTCTATTGAGTCACGCCACAAAGTCAAGTTAATTCACTTAACTTAAGCTCTGATACCAATTGTAGTGACCCGAAAATCAGGTCCAATTTGAGCTGACTAAGTAACACAAGTCCAACCCCAAATTGCACTGGAAATTCAAGAAACTAATAGAAAGAAGATAGAGGGTGAGAATAGATAAGGTAGAACTATTAGAATAGAAGAAGAAGAAGATCATCATCATCAGAGTAACACGAATCTCACAGCGGAACGAATAAAATATAACATACTTTTGAAATACAAACAGTATATGTATACAATAATATTGCAGAGTACAACACTTACAACACAGCGGAAATAACTATAGCTATATGATCCTGAAGCCTCCTGCTCCAAGCTCTTCCAGTATATCTGTAAATCCCGACTACTTGACTGCCCGTACAAATTTAGGCACCCAAGAGTTTAGGGAAACAAAACAAATAAACTCCGGGTCAGTCATGGACTGGTGTGAGTAAACTCAAATCATTTTAACAAGTATATGATATCTCATAAGACCATGCCGTGAATACGGAACGGGTTTTTCCCTTATGAGAATCCAACATCTTTGAAAATCAGTATCACTGATATTATAATAATGTCTAAAAACAATTAGATATCAATCTAGCAGAAACGCTTTCATCTCACGTTCTACATATATAGTATACAATCAAAACCGCAGGTGCGTATTGGATGATTGGATTTCCAACTATGACAAGGTATGGAACCACCTTCCGATCAGTGTACTCTAGGAACGATACACTGGAGTTCAACAAGAACATCTTGTAACTCATCCACACATGACTGACCACTCATTTCGCTTGAGTGTATCGAATGTACATCACAACCGGTTGGGATCAGCAACCGTTACCCGTGTATATATGGGACAGCATTGATAGATTGAAGAAGCAAATGAATATTCTCTAGATAGGTGATTATACACCCTACTTCGGTGCGACCGACCTAGCCATGCTGCCTGCCCGATTTTTGTCATTTACTGGATGTGTGGCTAGAAGCTACGCTTACTTTCCATTTCATTGATAAAACGGTCACTTTGAATGCCACATTTTCAGATCCGTAAATCATTAGTTGGGTTTATACAAATAGTTTCTGGATATTATGCGAAGGGAATAAATCCGTTGGCCACCATATATATTTGTACGGTCCAACTCATTCGATCATTGGAAATATTCTGTCAGACATTCGTCCATATACGTTCGTTCTGGGACTGAACGAAACCGAAGGCACTATCCTGTAAACAGGACAACCCTTGCATAACACCGTCTTCAATTATCTTCATCATATTTGATCACAACGCTTATGTCAATACGGAGTGGTTCTTCGGATAATAATCCAACCGGTCTCTCCATATTTACAACATAAAATGGTCAAAACTTCGATAGTCTGTGATTTAACTATCAAATGAAAACATGTCGGTGTACAAACAACAATCTTAATTCCAAATGGAATTATCGATCCAATCATCGAATATATATATATATATATATATATTTATATATATTCATATTTCCTTATATCTACACTTAGAAAACATCTTTGATTTATATTTGGAAAACGTTTCCGAAACTCATTTATATGGATTTCAACTAACGTTGTATGAAACATCGTTACGACTACTACATCCATAAGTCATTTATTACTTAACTGCATTACTAATCATCCTTTGTTATCGAACATCAACTATTCCTTAGTCAATTTCGAAGTCAATCAAGTTGGGGTATAATTACCTCTCAGACCTTAACTGAACAACGATCTTAACCTTGCGATAGATAAAGCTCATCACTTCAATTTCTAAAACCATTTGCTTCGGATTCAGATTACGAATCATCTTCCTTTATGAAAACATTTATTATAACCCTAACGTTATAAATTCTACTTCTGAAATATCTAACTTATAAGTCTAACATTTATTTCTTACTTTGATTAATTTATCTAACAACTAATTTATTTATAAATAAATAAATCCTGATTTAAAAACCGGAAAGTAAATAATACTTTCCCTGAATTCGATATAATCGAATTCGCCATATAACTCCCTTTCGAGTAATCTCTATTTGATTAACTCTTCTTCGAATAACTAATATTCGATAAACTCTCTTCGAATAACTTATATTCGATTAACTCATTTCGAATAGATTATATTCGATTATCTCTTTCCGGTTAATTCTGTTTAATTAACTCTTATCTCGAACAACTAATATTCGATTAACTCTAATTTGTTTAACTCTATTTCATTACTCCTATTCGAATAACTAATATTCGAATAACCCTATTTGATTAACTCCTTTTTATTTAACTCTTATTCAAACAACTAATATTCGAATAACTCTATTTTGCTTTACTCTTACTGCTTAACTCTTATTTGATTAACTCTACTGAATTAACTCTATTCCGAATAACTAATATTCGATTTGACTTCATCCTTAATAACAATGTCTGTTTTAACTCTAATCGATTAACTACAGTTGATTTTTTAATTGATTAACTCTATTGAACTAACTCTATTTCGAATAACTAATATTCGAATAACCCTATTTGATTAACTCCTTTTTATTTAACTCTTATTCGAACAACTAATATTCGAATAACTCTATTTTGCTTTCCTCTTACTGCTTAACTCTTATTTGATTAACTCTACTGAATTAACTCTATTCCAAATAACTAATATTCGATTAACTCCATTCGCTTGACTCTAGATCGCAGCGATCAAAATGGTTACGCCTGATTCCCTCAGGAAACAACCGACCGCCGTAGGCTATCTGCAGCCCTGCGAATTACGCTAGTAGTCGTGCTAAATGGTACTTACCCTAATTAACTATGTCTGTTTTATCTCTATCTCGAATAACTATATTCGATCGACTCTAATTGAATAACTAATATTCAATTAACCCTGATTCGATTAACTCTAATTCAATTAATCCTATTTGTTTAACTCATATTCGATTAACTAATCTTCGACTAACTAATAGTCGATTTACACTTATTTGCTTAACCAAAATTCGACTAACTAATAGTCGATTAACTTACTTCGACTAATTCGATTAACTTTTATTTGATTATCTCTAATCGATTAACTTTATTTGATTATCTCTAATTGAATAACTAATATTCAATAAACTCTTTCAAATAACTAATTCGATTAGCTCCTTCGAATACTAAATTCGATTTAAATCTATTTGATTATCTCTTTTATATCTCGTCAATTTCCTTTTTATAACGTTTATTTTCCATTACAACTATTCCCTTTTTTATAACTTCTAATTACCGTTACAAATATTTCCTATTTATAACTTCTAATTACCGTTACAAATATTTCCTATTTATAACTTCTATTTACCGTTACAAATATTTCCTATTTATAACTTCTAATTACCGTTACATATATTTCCTATTTATAACTTCTATTTACCGTTACAAATATTTTGTAATAACCCGGAAATTCTGAGCCAGTTTAAAATTTTTATTTTTGCAATTTTAGCGAATTTTGAATATTTAAAATAGATTATTTTAAATAATATCGATGAGAAATTCGTTTTGAATGGGATTCGAACGTATATATTATATACGCCGTCGTTAGAATATAATAATTATATATAATTATAAATAGAATTGAAAATGGCGCGGTAGTTCGATAATTCGATTTCAAACTTCAATTGAATGTACGGGTGCAAAACAATCCGGATTTTAGTGAAACCAAAAATATTAGGATCTATTTGATAATATCTTTCCAACGAACCCGAAAAATCAAAATTTCATAGCGGGAATCAAAAGATATGTCCAGTTGAAAATTCTGAATAGTCGCTATGGAATTCAGGCCCTTAAAAATAGACATTTTGCAAACGACCTCGGATTTCGACGAAACCTCTTTTGTTGGATCCGTGATGTCAAATTATTGTAAGATTCCAAATTTCATAATTTTTCGAATCAATATGTGAGCGTGGCAAAGGAAAATGCGTTTGACCAGTTTCAGTTGATTTTAATCGACTGGAAATTGGCCATTTTTCTAATGGTCTCAGAATTTGGCGAAACTAGTTTTGTTAGGACCGTATAGTCAATACGAAGCTAGAAAATATTTTTCTGTAATTTATCGAGCTAATATGTGACCCCGGTAAATTGAAATGCGCGTTCAAAATCAATATATAGAGTTATATGTTGATTTTGACGGAAACTGATTGTAACTATCGAATCAGCTTGCGATACATATCCCATTGTGTTCGGAATGGGGGTAAAACGCTAGGGACGACAGGCGGTGGGCCTCGTTTTGAAGTCGAAAATAAAAGTTGCTTTTTGTGGAAAATTAATTAATAAAAAAATAAAATAAAATAAACCCTTTCTTCTCCCCCTTTAACCCGCTCCGCCCCCCCCCCCCTCTCGTTATCATCTCAGAACGAAAATAAAAGAAAAAAAACCGAACGACGGAAAAGGGGGAAACCCTCGCCGCTCCCCCTCGTCGTTACCAGCGCCGTCGCGCCACAGGCGGGCCACCCCGTCGCCCCTCCAGCCTCCTCGCTCCCCTCTCCTCTTCAATCGACGTGTCCAATCCCCTGAGCATCCAAAGCCGCCACCACTTCCCTGAACCCACCACCGGACCGCGACCGAGCCTCCCCCACCGCCAGCAGCACCCAGCGCCACCACCCATTCCGCCTAGCTCCGACCAGCGGGCCCCTCCCATTTAAAAATCCAGTTTTTACACGTTTGCACCTTCGGAAATGACACCCCGACGCAGCCCGAGCCCCTGCTTCACCTCGACAGCGCCTCCACCAGCTCCTTCGATCCACCTTCAGCCACCAGTGCATGTTTACATGATTTTTCTTTGATTTATTTATGTACGATGATAAAAATATGATTTTTATATAATCCGCTTTGAAATGAAATTGTGATTTCTCGTTATATGAAATTTATTTGATTTTAAAATTGATTATTAACTAAGTAAAATGGCGGAGATTTTTAAAATAGAAAAGATTAGATCTTTAAACTATAAAAGATTTGATTTTTTTAACTATGAAGGAATTTGATTTTTGACTTTGAAAAGTTTGATTTTTAACTATGGAAAGATCGGATATTTTTACCATTTTAAAGACGATATTTTTATCATTGTAAAGAGGCGATTTTTCATAAGCAAAAAGAAATGATTTTCAATAATATAAAAGTTGAATTTTTATAATTCATGAAGGTGAGATTTTTATTCGAAGAAAGATATGATTTTTATCCATAGTAAAAATTCGATTTTTATATATTGAATAGCGAAGTAAAAATTCTATTTTTACATATGTAGAGGATACGGGCGACGAAAGTGACGAAAGGCGAGAACGACGAAGATTTCTACTTAAGAAGTGTCGTGGAGTTTGGATAGCTATCGGTGAGAACTTCTCACTCTAAATTCTCTTTTTCTAGTTATATATATATATGCTAGGATGTAGACGGTGCTTAGTAGCACCCGACACCCGTCATCCACAGACCATGGATGACTTGTTTGTTAAATTATTTGGTTGTTTAGTCTATTTGGTTTGAATTGAATTGTTTGGTGAAATGAAATGGATTTGATTGATGTGTGAATGGCGTGGGCCTTCACTAGACCGGGGATAAGGCTAGGCCTTGTCCCGTTTCTAGTATCGTGCCGTTATGCCGCCGAAATTTTCTAAAATAAATTAGAAAATAAAAATATCATTTTATTTGATAAATGAAATGAATAGAAATTCATGTGTTAAAATAAAATATATTATCGTTAAAAATATAATTTTTAACGTGAAAGTGAATAAATAAATATTTATAAACAAATCGGCCGATTTGTTTATATACACTGATTTGACTGATATTGATTGGGTCGATAAATTTTACACATCGCCCAACTGCACAACTAAAATTTGTGTTTGATTGTTTGAAACCCCACACGGGTGCTTACAGTTGGTATCAGAGCTTTGGTTTACAGAGCTCGAGAACAAGACATATTAGAACCATACGAAAGAATTCATCAGATATTGGATTAGTAATATCCAATTAGAATGACTCGTTAGAGATAGGATCAGTAGTATCCTAGAACGAGTGTGAAGAGTATATTTTTAAATGGAAACAATTTTGTTTTGAAAATTTAAACCATTTTATACGTATTTGAATATTTATTTATTTTGAATTTGGACAATCGAGTATATATAGATTTCGCGTATACGCGTCATGAACGTATAGTCGAAGTTTTAATATACTGGATAGATATAGAGTCACATTCTAGACACCCGGAGATAATTCTGATGATGTGGCCGCATCATCAGTATTTATGTTCGTATTTCGAAGGTGTGATTTCTATATATTTCCATTAGACTGGTGTGAGAACCAAAACTTATATAGATAGATTTATTGTTGTGAATTGGCATCAAAAACATGATTTTCTGCATATGTATCAAAATTATGAATTTGAAACTCTAATTCACTAATTGATTGCTGTTTGTGTTGTTTGTTTATTTGTTTGATAATTTTGAATCATTTATGCCTAATTGAATCAAATATTGAACTGTATTGAAAATTGGTCGCATTTGCTTGCATATACATATACTTACATTGAACAGGTCATAGCAAGGAGGCTAGAGCCGAAGAATAAAATTTGTTTGCCCGACAAATAGGTACATGTTTAATATAATTTACTGTTTTGTTTGGGTGATGATGATTTTATGAGCCTATTGGCTAGCCGCTTGGCTTTTTCTTTTTGAGATCAGAAGGCCTGTATGGCAATTTCGGGATTTTCCCGTGGCTCCCGGTGCAGGGGAGGTTATGGCGAAATTTTTCGAAAATTTAGGGTGTTAGCCAAATTTTTGAAGAATTTGAAAATTCTCAGAAACTGAAAAGTTGGAGAATGAAAGCCAGATCGAACGTAGGGTTGATTGATCAAACCACTTTCGACTTTGTTCCTTTTCGGGGACGAAAAGTTTTAAGTGGGGGAGATTGTAATAACCCGGAAATTCTGAGCCAGTTTAAATTTTTTATTTTTGCAATTTTAGCGAATTTTGAATATTTAAAATAGATTATTTTAAATAATATCGATGAGAAATTCGTTTTGAATGGGATTCGAACGTATATATTATATACGCCGTCATTAGAATATAAATAATTATAAATAGAATTGAAAATGGCGTGGTAGTTCGATAATTCGATTTCAAACTTCAATTGAATGTACCGGGTGCAAAACAATCCGGATTTTAGTGAAACCAAAATCATTAGGATCTATTTGATAATATCTTTCCAACGAACCCGAAAAATCAAAATTTCACAGCGGGAATCAAAAGATATGTCCAGTTGAAAATTCTGAATAGTCGCTATGGAATTCAAGCCCTTAAAAATAGACATTTTGCAAACGACCTCGGATTTCGACGAAACCACTTTTGTTGGATCCGTGATGTCAAATTATTGTTAGATTCCAAATTTCATAATTTTTCGAATCAATATGTGAGGGTGGCAAAGGAAAACGCGTTTGACCAGTTTCAGTTGATTTTAATCGACTGGAAATTGGCCATTTTTCTAACGTTACCAGAATTTGGCGAAACTAGTTTTGTTAGGACCGTATAGTCAATACGAAGCTATAAAATATTTTTCTGTAATTTATCGAGCTAGTATGTGACCCCGGTAAATTGAAATGCGCGTTCAAAATCAATATATAGAGTTATATGTTGATTTTGACGGAAACTGATTGTAACTATCGAATCAGCTTGCGATACATATCCCATTGTGTTCGGAATGGGGGTAAAACGCTAGGGACGACAGGCGGTGGGCCTCGTTTTGAAGTCGAAAATAAAAGTTGCTTTTTATGGAAAATTAATTAATAAAAAAATAAAATAAAATAAACCCTTTCTTCTCCCCCTTTAACCCGCTCCGCCCCCCCCCCCCCCCTCTCGTTATCATCTCAGAACGAAAATAAAAGAAAAGAAAAAACCGAACGACGGAAAAGGGGGAAACCCTCGCCGCTCCCCCTCGTCGTTACCAGCGCCGCCGCGCCACAGGCGGGCCACCCCGTCGCCCCTCAGCCTCCTCGCTCCCCTCTCCTCTTCAATCGACGTGTCCAATCCCCTGAGCATCCAAAGCCGCCACCACTTCCCTGAACCCACCACCGGACCGCGACCGAGCCTCCCCCACCGCCAGCAGCACCCAACGCCACCACCCATTCCGCCTAGCTCCGACCAGCGGGCCCCTCCCCTTTAAAAATCCGGTTTTTACACGTTTGCACCTTCGGAAATGACACCCCGACGCAGCCCGAGCCCCTGCTCCACCTCGACAGCGCCTCCACCAGCTCCTTCGATCCACCTTCAGCCACCGGTGCGCGTTTACATGATTTTTCTTTGATTTATTTATGTACGATGATAAAAATATGATTTTTATATAAACCGCTTTGAAATGAAATTGTGATTTCTCGTTATATGAAATTTATTTGATTTTAAAATTGATTATTAACTAAGTAAAAAGGCGGAGATTTTTAAAATAGAAAAGATTAGATCTTTAAAATATAAAAGATTTGATTTTTTTAACTATGAAGGAATTTGATTTTTGACTTTGAAAAGTTTGATTTTTAACTATGGAAAGATCAGATATTTTTACCATTTTAAAGACGATATTTTTATCATTGTAAAGAGGCGATTTTTCATAAGCAAAAAGAAATGATTTTCAATAATATAAAAGTTGAATTTTTATAATTCATGAAGGTGAGATTTTTATTCGAAGAAAGATATGATTTTTATCCATAGTAAAAATTCGATTTTTATATATTGAATAGCGAAGTAAAAATTCTATTTTTACATATGTAGAGGATACGGGCGACGAAAGTGACGAAAGGCGAGAACGACGAAGATTTCTACTTAAGAAGTGTCGTGGAGTTTGGATAGCTATCGGTGAGAACTTCTCACTCTAAATTCTCTTTTTCTAGTTATATATATATACTAGGATGTAGACGGTGCTTAGTAGCACCCGACACCCGTCATCCACAGACCATGGATGACTTGTTTGTTAAATTGTTTCGTTGTTTAGTTGGTTAGTCTATTTGGTTTGAATTGAATTGTTTGGTGAAATGAAATGGATTTGATTGATGTGTGAATGGCGTGGGCCTTCACTAGACCGGGGATAAGGCTAGGCCTTGTCCCGTTTCTAGTATCGTGCCGTTATGCCGCCGAAATTTTCTAAAATAAATTAGAAAATAAAAATATCATTTTATTTGATAAATGAAATGAATAGAAATTCATGTGTTAAAATAAAATATATTATCGTTAAAAATATAATTTTTAACGTGAAAGTGAATAAATAAATATTTATAAACAAATCAGCCGATTTGTTTATATACACTGATTTGACTGATATTGATTGGGTCGATAAATTTTACACATCGCCCAACTGCACAACTAAAATTTGTGTTTGATTGTTTGAAACCCCACACGGGTGCTTACATATTTCCTATTTATAACTTCTAATTACCCTTACAAATATTTCCTATTTATAACTTCTAATTACCGTTACAAATATTTCCTATTTATAACGTTTTATTTATCTTCTAAATAAATATTCCTTTATTCTATTTATTTTCTAAATAAATATTTCCCTTTTCAATTCTATTTATTTTCTAAATAAATATCCCTTTTATAAAACTCTATTTGTTTTATAAATACTTCCTTTTATAAAACCGTGTTCATTTTATAAATAATTTCCTTTTACAAAACCGTGTGATTTTATAAAATTCCTTTATTTCAATATACATTGAAATATTCCATTTCACAATCGAATAACAATGATTAATATCATTCCAACACACATAATCCAGAACAGATTATATAACACATCATATAACACAATATATGAAAACAGTAAAATAATTGTTGAGGAATCCAGTCGGATTCCTCCAACCTGTTTCCCTGCATCCACAGATGTTACACAGTATAATATACATCAATTTCATTTCAATATGAAATATTCTACTGGACAGAATCAGTATTTGATTAACGATATAATATATGGCTATATCTACGTTTTCAATCAAATCTATTTAACAGTCCAGTTTAACAATCAATATACAGCAGTCAAAAAAATAAAGTACAATTTATATTAAAATATAAATTGAGGAGAGTTAGTGAGTTTTACTCACATTGGACGATCATCGTTAATAACGATAACCATCGCTTGATTCAGACGGACAATTTATTTCGCTATAAATTGTAACAAGCTCTAATTCACTCCCCGTCAGTTCCATTACGTAGCCGCCGTCCACACGATTCCGATGGTATCACGTTTGTGAAATTCTTCTATAAATCAGCCCATAACCCAACGGTTTAGCCCACCCATTCCTACTGGTCTTCTTCCTTCAAAAATGTATGGAACTGACTCCCTGTTTTCTGCACAACACCATTACTTTATAACTTCCTAACGATCTCTCCTCCATACTTAACAAAAAGAAACCCGCACTTCAGCTAATCCACACACCTCTTCCCCATGATTCAACCCATGAAATTAATTAACAAGTTTTATAACGTTTATACCCCTAAATACCACTTCTACTGCTGCTCATCCTATTTCCTCTTCCCCCATCAACGAACACCAGTACACGACCACCTCCAAACTACATCATCCCATACCACATCACTTCGAACCGAGACAACAGCCTCCCCTTCATTGAAGGCCATTTCCCTCTTCCAAATTCACTGCTCCCATTCACCGAACCAACCTAAACAAATCCCCCATACATATATACATAAGAACCCCTTTTACTCAGTCATATGAACGCACAGTCCATGCATTCCTCCTACCCCATTAAACCCTATATTTTTACATACTACAACTCACGGACTCCCCTGGTTTCACACAACAAACGGCGAACTGAAATATCACCAACTCCTCAAAACAAAGACCTCCCTACCCCATACGTGATTCCTCAGTTCAAAGACAGCCCCACTCCTCCTCATACAAGAATCAATTCGAACTCATAATGGAACTCGCTTGCACCTGTTCCGGTGCCTCGCAGTCCCCTTTCCTCCGAACTCAACTTCGAATTTCTCCCCTGCGTCGATCACCTCACAACCTACTCATGTTATTCACAGTACCCAGCGAACCAAGAATCACACGAACCAACAAAATACATACCAACGTGAAGAGCATCATTCAAGGATCGTCCAAACATCAGTTTCATGATTTATTGATTTTTGTTTGCAATTTGATTTGATTTTTGAAGCACCGATTTTCTCGTTTTCATTTGGAAGCAGAAAAGGATGAATGGTGGCTTCTTTTGTGTTGTAGGAGATATTTATTTTTAGGTCTTACGAACAGAAGTTAACGGCATTATAAAGGGTGATATTTGGCTTGTTGTAGTGTTTCCAACCTTGCGTTTCATCATTTCCGTTGTGGCTAAGAAGGTGCCAATGTGGCCTAGTTTAGGTCCACTACTAAGTTAAGATATTTGCTTTTGGACTAAAATATCATACGTGATGTGTTCATTTGTTTACCGCTAATATTCTCTACAAGGAATTTTTTTTTTTGGGTATATGGTAAAAATAGAGACACGTCGGTATAAATATATGGATGGTCATGGACGAAAATAAATATACGATCGTGTATAGCATCATGCCACGATCCTAAAAATATAATAATACCGGTAGATTAACTCATATTTTGAAACCTCAAAATGTTGATTACAGGGTGCAAAATATTCCAAATAAAAAGTTGCTTATTTAATTAATTAAAAAATATGGTAAAATTCTAAAAATTAAATTATCGCTATGTCCCAAAAAAACCTTGTCTAAATTTCAAACCCAATATCTAGTTATATCGAATAAACCGTTACGGTCGATAAATGATTTTATAGCGACTATTTTAAAATTTGATTTGGACATATCTCAAAATCTACACGACAAAATCCCGAGTTTTCTCTTCCACTACAAAGATATACTCCACTAGCTCCATACATTTCTTGTTTCACAGAAATCCGATTTAAAACGGCTTCTGTATATTCAGTTGAAGTTCGAATCGCCAAACAGCGAACTGCCGCGCCATTTCAAGCTCGATTTTAATTATAATATAATTATACGTTCTAACGTCGACGATTAAATAATATATTCGTTATTTAAATAATTAAATAAGTTAATTATTACACCGTCAAATATCCGGGTCATTACACTGGGACAAGAGTTGATGCCCAGTGACCAAAATCGGATCGGTTCGGAGGTGAACACTCGGACGGTCCAGATCGACTTGAATAGCCATGCTTCTCTCTTTTTTTTTTCACATTCCGATCCGATCCGGTCAAGTAAATCCTGTTCTTCTCTTGGCTTACAAGTCCGAACCGATCCCCTGCACTCCTTCTCTCTCTTTTTCCTCGTCTCTGCCTTGTCACCCGAACCGATCCCCTGCACTTCTCCTCTCCCTTTTTCCCTCCTCTGTGGGGTCAATATCAATCCTATGTTGAGAGTCCCAGCTAAAATCGAGTACTGATGCATTCGAACGCTCAACGAAGGATCTTAACCCCCTCCATCGTCGCCTCGAGAGAAATTTAACGCCATTAGCAACGATGACGGAGTGGAGGAGGTCATGGCGACGAAATCTATCGAATACATTGCTGGAGTCGTTCAAGGGAACCGCAAATTTAAGTTAAAAGCAATTATAAAGAGGAGATCCGAGAATATAAACTACCTATGTGTTGGATTCGGGGATTAAAACGAGAAGATTTTCACAGTTTTTAAAATTCTAGGGTTTAGATGTGAGTTTCGCTGAAAGAGAATAATAAAGAAGGAGGAGGAAGAAGGAGACGAGGAGGGTACTTTTATGAAATCGTAGTGACCACTCGTATTCCCAATTTTCCTCAACTCGTTTGGACCGGAAGTCAAGCCCATGAAGGCCCTATGGCCTGTTGATCCATGGGGGAGTTGATTCGATGTATCTGTTCGGATGTGCCACTGGAGGAATTCCATTCAGATCGGATTCCGAACCGAAAGAGGCTATGTACACTGATTTGACGTGCGGGGTGAATTTGAGGAAAAGTAAAGAAAAAAGCTTACCTGGAAGGATCACTGGACGTTAAATAAAAGCTCTCAAAGTTGTTTGAAAATGAAGAAAGTGATTCATACGGATTATGGATATATATATAAGCAGCAAAAGCCACGGCTTCATGAAGTGACACTACAAGAAGATGGAAGTGATCATTCCACGGTTCTAATTCAAAGGATGTTTCATGAACTGCTTCGAAGCACGCTTTATCTCAGATAAGAGTGTACTTCGAGGGGGCAAAATGTTAGCCTACTTTGTGAACTAGGCTACACAAAGAACAACTAGGGAGAAAGATAGTGCAGGAGGTGAATAAAGATCAAGAGCGCAGAGACCACATTGGATCGGATCGGAGAGATACAGCAGTAGCCTCATTACATCGGATCAGATCGGTAATACGTCAGCAATACCAAAGGATAGCAGATGGCTTCAGCGGTTCGGATCGGAGGAACACTTCAGCGGCATCAGAAGAAAGCAAGCAATCCCATCGGTTCAGATCGGATGAGTACGTCAGCAGCATCAAGGGACAGCGAGTAGCATCATCGGATCGGATCAGAGGCCCCGATCCGAACCTCTTTTTCCCTTTGAATCTGTAGCCGTTGCTGCGCATATCCCTTGAAGACTCAGACAAGATCTGACCATTTCTCCCACGAACTCCTACTAAACCAATGCGCTGTAGCCATCTTGGAGCCTCCGAACCCGACTCTCAAGGGATGGATGCCACACAATTCCGAATCGGAGCCACTTCGAGGAGATTTTTCACCTATAAATACACCACCTAGAGGCATTTGAAAGGATCTTTTGGCAAATTCTCAGTTCATACTTCCTCCATAGCCGAATTCTACAAGCATATTCAGAGCAAAATCATCACTTAAAGTCCATTTTTGAGAGATTTGAGTGAGTTTATGCATTGTAATCGTGAAGTTGAGTGAGAATCATTGCTGTACTTGTATTCAAACCATCAATTAAAAGAAAACAAAGTGGACGTAGGCTCGTTAACGCCGAACCACTATAAATTGTGTGTTCTTTATTACTTTGTGATTATATTTCATTGAATTCATATCTAATTTGGGTGTTAGAGCCAATTTTTGGTCTAACACATATCTTGCTCATAAACTAGTCGAGCACAATCCAAACAATCAATTAATCACAATCATGAATATCAACAACCAAGTAAATTTGGTTTAATCACATCACATGTTTTGGTAAATTCAATTACCATTTATTCATTCACAATCAATTTACTGATTTATTCACACTCCAATTGGTTTTAAATCCCAAAAATCATTTCTTATTGATTGTTCAACTTTCTGGAAATTAATCCTGCCTTTACTCGGGTTAAAGAACCAGTGTCATTTAAACATGATTCATGACAAACCCAAAATCCAATTTGATGTCGAATACAAGGCTCTGAATAGAAAATATATCGGCTTATATCCAATATCAAATTCTCAAATCAACAAATATCGTATTAGAATAACGATATATATATCTTCCAAATTCCTCCACAATATCCGTATAACCATGAAATCCAATATCGAAATATTCCAAAGATAATTTCAATTCAAATCCATTCCAATTCATCTTAATTCTTTCCAAATCATTTCTTATGATTTTACACTAATTATTGATATTTTTAATAATTTTATCCAGGCCCGTACAGTCGATTTCCACAAATGGACATCGAACTGCACTTACAACGACCATTTCCAAATTTGATTTGGACATAATTCCAAATCCAACCATTAGATTTCAAATATCTAACATTTATTAGAAAGCTCTTTTTGATACGAACCCAACGGTTCGGGTTTTAGGAGAATCCGACGGTCGGATCTCCCATAATGTCCGTTCGAAGTCAATGGTCGAAATTCGCGAACTATCACGGCGCGGCGCGTTATATTCAGGCCATTATATTATATATATAATATTATATATATTTTGTCGATTTCCATTTAAAACGTATTTTATAAATCGTTTTAAATTCGTTTTCAAAATGATTTCAACTTCATATTCAATTTCAAATCAAAATTGAATATTCCATATACATGAACATTTTATACAGTGTATATATATGTTAAAAATTATATTTTTACAATCAAATAATTTTCACATTTCATATATATATTTTTCACATTTCACATTTCATATATATACAATTAGCATTTCACATTCCGTATATATAATTTTATTTTATTCTCTTCGCATATATATATTTTCCACTTCGTATATATATATTATTCACTAATCATTTCATATATATACAATTTACATTTCACATTTCGTATATATAATTCTCATATTTCGCATCACATATATATTTATATTTCCCATTTCACATCCCATATATATACAATTCGCATTTCACATTTCGTATATGTAATTTTATTTACAATGCACATATATATATATATATATATAATTTTCACATCACAATCAGAATTACACACAATCAAATAAATCGTCCATGGTCTGTGGACAACAGGGAGCGGTTCATATGTGCAGTTATAAAATAAATAATTGTACAAAAGAATTATTAAGAGATTCTCACATCGACAGGTATTAATTTCTGAATTTTTGTTTGCGTTCAAATTTCCGTGATATTCTAAAGTGCTTCGTTTTTGTCCTGGGCAGTTCCATCGCAAAGCTCTCGTTTTTCTGATTCCAACGCAATTTGATTCGATCAATTTCGTTTCTGTTTGCATGAGATATGATATTATGAACATTTGAATACTTTAATTACATAAACATCCTTAATTAAAATAAATAAATAAGTAATCCCTCTCATTAATCTTAATTCATCATTAAGGAATTTAAACGCTCGCTCCTCGTCTTCTTCGAGTCGCTAAAACAAGAACCCATTCATTGATTAAACCTGACCGCCGCCGCTCATCATTCGAGCCACCGGCATCCGATCAAAAGCCACCACCCAGAGCGCCCTTCCGTCGCCATCATCCTGCCATGACCCCGTTGAATTCGAACAAGCCCCCTGCCCTAAAAATCTGTTCAACCGCGGTGCTGTTATGGCTCAATTCTAGCCATCTCCGTTCAAAATTTCCGATCACTACCGGTATAAATGTAGAGCACACAGAGCTCCACCATTTTTTCTTTGGAAGCTCCATAAATCAATTCACGGATTGAATTATTTTAAGGAATTAAAAAGGGAAAAATCGGCCTTTGGATGAAGAGCAGTGGCTTCTTTCGGGTTTGACTGCTCATTAGGGTTTTGACCCTTTATTTGACCAATGGAAGAATATATAATTTATATTTTAATATTATTTAATTCTTCAAAGTGAGATTTCTCGTTCCAACTCCAAAACAAACCCGACGAATGTCGTCCCTAGCTGATTACCCCTATTACGAACACAATGGGATATGTCTGGTAAGCCAATTCTATCGTATCGATCAGTTTTCATTAGAATTAAAATATGAATCAACATATATTCAATTTATACGTACATTTTAATTTACCGGGACCACATACTGACTCTGAAAATTCCAAAAAAAATATTTCTAGCTTCATATTGATGATACAATCCTAACAAAACTAATTTCGTCAAATTTGAAGACCGTTTGAAAAATGACCATTTTCTAGTCGATCAAAATTGACTAAAACTGTCAAAACACGTTTTCTTCTGCCACGCTCACATACTAATCCCAAAAATCATGAATTTTGGAATATAGCAATATTTTGACATCTCGGATCGAACAAAAGTGGTTTTGTCAAAAACGGAGGTCGTTTGCAAAATGGCTATTTTTAAGGGCTATTTATATATTAAAATATATATAAATTGCACAACGACTTTTCTTAATTTTAATCTGGACATATCTTTCATTTTATAGAACAAAATCTCAGTTTCTTACATCCGTTAGAAAGATATGATTAAACCGATTCAGATATTTCTTGTTTCGCCCAATTCTAACATATAATGAATTCTGTATATTCAATTGAAATTCGATATCGAATTTTCGAACTACCGCGCCATTTCAGGTTCGTTTTATACTTAAAATAAAATTATTCGTTTTAACTTCATAGAAAAAATTAACTTTTCGTTGTTATTATTTAAAATAAATCATTTTAAATATTCGATATCCATTAAAATAACCAAAATAAAATTTTTTAATTGGTTCTGATTTTCCGTGTTATTACAATAGTTAAATGGAATTTGGTTTGGCATTAAAATGAAATGTTGTTTTTTGAATTCCAACTCATTTCTATCTTAAGATGAGAACGTTATTGATCAAGGTCTGAGAGGTAATTAAAATACCCCAACTTGAACTACTTTAGGATTATCTGAGATGATATTAGTTGTAATGGGAAAGAGGTTAAGAATAATTTATTATTTCCGTATGAGAAATAATAACGCAATGTTAATAAAAAAGATTTGAGATATATATAATGAGATTCCCGAAGCAACGAAATGTGGAAATTTGAGAGTATGTGTGCATAAAGATATTTCCGAAGTAATGGATGTAATGGAGATTATGTGAAACTATAATGGTATTTTTGAGGTAAAAGGAATTGAAAGTGAAGTTTTGGAATGGATTTATTCTAAAAGAATAAGGGTTGCTTATTATTTCAGATATAAAATAAGAGAGATTTCGTAATGTTGTTTTACGAGCGATAAGATGAATCATTTTTCCCAATTTTAGATAATGAGTAATGAGACAACTAATTTTTGTAAATGATAGTAAAATAGAAAATTAGATATGATTATTGGATATTATCCCCAAGTATTAAAATAAATAGTTTTGAGAATAATATTGAAGCGACCCGAACTTCCCCGTGAAGGAAAGAACGAATTGCTTTGAGGACAAGACCAATCAGAACGCAAACAAAAGAACAATTCATTGTTTATTACAACAATTCCATCAGAATACAAGAATATACAGAGTATGAATACATATTACACATTTGACAAATATCAGAGATTTAAATTACATTTAAATACATAGCAGCGGAAAAATAATACAAAACATAACTGAAAGAAATACGCGGATATAGAGCTTTCCGAATATCACTTCAGCTATAAACCAGGATCCTGTGAATATAAATCTACAAAACCAAAACTACTAGCTGCCCGTGTGGAAAATAGGGGCAAACAGAGTTTAGGTTAAAACAATAAACTCCAGGTCAGTCATGTGACTGGTGTGAGAACTAAAAACAGTTATAAATCCTTATTTTTAAAGTTAGGTAAATCAAGGGACCACGCCGTATAACACGGAACGAGTTTCCTCCCAAGGATAACAGTGCATAAAACAAACAGCTCAATGCTAAATAAAGAAAAATGAAGCTATTATAAGACCCAGGTCCCATCACACAATGCAACGCAAGCCGGAGGATAGGGTTTTACCTTATAATAGCCAAAGAATGCTTGATACGCTAAATTTCATCTTTTATTATTACTATAAGTGTATAGTGTCAAAAAAATTCAATCATAAGTAGCAATCATAGACGACATGGGTACCATATATCATGTCGCCATACTAGTTCTACAGTTAAAACCGCAAATGTAACGACCCGGGGAAAATTTCGACGCTTGACGCTCGAATTTTCGACAATAATATATAAACCCATATTACTTGCCAAAAACCCAGGTATCGAATCCCAGATTTTCGATAGAAAGAAGTTAGAGGGTGAGAAAAGAAAGAATATTAGAATAGAAGAAAGAAGAAGAACACCACATCAGAATCTCACAGCGGAACAGATAAAATATAATATCAAATCTCTTTATATAAAAGAACTGTATATATATACCAATCATCAGAGTACAACATATATCTGTCACAGCCGAAATAACTGTATATAACTAGCAGTGAAGCCTCCTGCTTCTAGCTCCTGAAACTCCAGGCGAAACCTGACTTGGAAATATACTCGGTCTGACCCGAGCACCTTTGAGGAAAAGAAAATTACACCGGGTCAGTCTGGAATACTTTCAGTGATAAATTCATAGAACACACAACTTGTTTAACTTTGGAAAATCCTTTTTGAAATCAAAGGATAATAGTAAGACCAGCCCACACATAAACACGGACGGCTTTTACCTTACTATAACCCAAAGCATTTGAAACAATAACTTATTCTGATATTATCATAATGTCTAAATACAAATAATTACAATCTAGTGGAACGCTTGCATCTCACGCTCCACACACACACACACACAAACACACACACACATATATATATATTATAAAATCAAAACCGCGGACGCTTATTGGAGATTGGATTCCGACTTGACAAGGTATGGGACCACCTTCCGATTGTGTATCTCTAGAGGCGAATACACTGGGTCCAACAAGAACGTCTTGCAACCCGGCCCACACATGACCGACCACTCATTTCGCTTGAGTGTATCGAATGTATATCACCAACGGTTGGGCTCAAACCACCGTTTCCCGAAAAGGGACAGCATCGAATATAGATTAAAGAAACAAAAGGAATTTCTCAACATAGGTGATTATACACCCTAATGGGAGCGACCCACATAGCCATGCTGCTTGCCCGATTTTTGTCATTTCCCAGTTGTGAGGCTTGAGGCTAGAATTTATCTTTCAGAATATCTAGCCACCATTCACTTTGAATGCCACATTGTCAGATAGTCTGGATATCACTAATTGACATCCATAAAAATACCATAGTTGGGAACTAACCAACTATGACACATTTGAAGAAATCAACGTACGTGGCCCATTGGAAATACTCTGTCAGACCTTCGTCCATACAAGTCATCCAGGAATAGGATGAACCGTAGGCACCCTCCTACTGCATCCTTATATAGGAATCACCCCAAGGATCTGTAGCGAGTAATCCTTGTAATCTGCAAAATCTCAACCACGACCGAATCACGTCAGAATATCTCTACGTTGCAACACATAGAATATTCGTCAAGTAATCCTTCCGCTTATTAAGATCCACGGTCTTCACTTGCTCATCTTCAATCGAAGTCTTCACGTATTTGCTTGTCGGAATGGTTTTCGAATATAAATTCGATCTTGGTCTTTCCGTGCCAACAATTGTATTGGTCAGGTTTGATAGTCAGTGAATTAACTATCAAATAACAAATGTGTAAAAATGAGTTCACTTATTCGTTACTTGGCATAACTGGCCTGTTTAAATTATATTTAACAAATTGGTTAATACTTTTAATCCTTCTAATTTATCCAAAACATTTTATTTATTCTTAATTTATTATAACAAAACTATTTCATAAGTTTCAGCGTATGTTCATATATACTTAACTTTCCATTTCTAATGATATTGGATATATCGTTATATTTATCAAAAACCTTTTTCCCTTTTCTTAAAGTCTGGCATCATGATAAATTCATACATACATGTAATACTTAATGGTATTAACCAAATTACCAATTCTGATGTGACAAATCAAATGTCGACTTCTATAGCTTAAAACCAAATCCTTCTTAATTATTTAGAACTACTATTGCAGTAATATTTATATTCCAAAATCTCGTATTTTTATTCAATACTTCTCGTATGGGATATCACACCAATCACAACACCTTTCACTCGTTTCGAACTAATATCATTCTTCGATAATGATGAAGCCGTTCAAGTTGGGGTATTTTATTTACCTCTCAGACCTTGATCGACAACGTTCTTATCTCAGAACGATATCAGTTCGTCACTTAACCATTTTACTAAAATCTTATTTACCATCTCGATTTCAAACTAATTTTATAAATCGTTTCCTACATTTGAAATCCACTTCTAATATAATCTTTTTACTCAATTCATTTGATTAAGTAAAAGTCCACAAAACACCACTTTTAACTTAAATCTTATTTCACTTAGTTTAATCCATTAACATTTAAGACATCGATTTGGTTTAATCCCTTTTTTATATTAACACTACACTCTGTTACAATGTATTAATCATCTCCCTTAAAAGGTTCGTTTCGATTGAATTTACCTTAATTTAAAAATTAAGTAAAATTTTATTTAAATCTTCACATTCGCTTAAAAATCTCATTTGCAAATCTTGTTTGACAACTTTGGATTATAATTTCCTTATAACCCTTATCGCACATTTTAAATCAAAACTAATCGTCACTTAAACATTCCTTAATCAATACTCGAAAATGGTGGATTCTACCAACCTTACATATCAGTTAACTATTAACTGATTTTTGTTTGTCATTTCCCCTTTTTAATTAATTAAATAACTTAATTAATTTAAAAAGGCCATTTTATTGTTTTAAAAACAATTATCCCATTTTACCAACACATAGGTAGTTTCTATGGCTTTTTGCTTTCAGAACTCGTATCCATCACAATATTTAATTACAACAACCCTTTAAATAATTTCTTTTATAACTCGATTAGAAATATTTATTTATAACTTTCTAATTTAATTATTCGTATAAAATAACTGAAAAACTTCAGTTCAGTTATAAAATAATTTATAATTTTAAAACTGTGCCAATTCATTTAATGGTAAACCGACGTCTGAAACAACGTATTTTAGGCCATTCACTGCCAATTACCCAATCAACACTGTCGGTTGATTTTAAACACAAAAAAGACGAATATTTGTTCAACCATCATGCTCAAACAGGTTTAACTTCCATATGGGTTCAATCAGTTCAAATATATAAAACAAACAACATATGTGATATTTGAGGAATCCAGTCGGATCTCTCTAACCTGTCCTTCCTTGCATCACAGCTGGTTATACATTTGACAACAATATATGAAATAAATATCATATGATCTACTAATTTTAAACGATGAGATATAAATAACAGCCACCAATCAAACGGTAACAACCAACAACAACAAATCAACCAATTTATACTTTTAAATGGTAAATTATATTTTAATATGAATTTACCACATCACAGGGTTCTAGAAGGTGTGAGAATTAACTCACCAGATTTATTTTCGGCTGACGGTTGACGCGTTTGTTGCATTTAATTTGAGACGAACATTCAAAATTTGCTGAAATTTCAACCATGTCCAATCGACTCCTAGTCAGTGTCATTGTCTAGGTCTCGTCCCTGCGACCCCAACGGATCCAGTTTCGCTGAAATCCATTAACGTATGAACGAGTTATGTATATAACTAAATGATTAATAAACTTATAATTAATAAATAAATTAATACCTTTAATTATCTTACCGTAATCCTTAAATACTTAGCCACGTCATCCTCAATTCCTGCTAATGCTGTTGCTCATGCGGTTTCCCCTTTTTGATCCCTTCTCAAACCCGATACCCCCCTGGACAACGAACCCAACATCAGCCGCATCCACCAAATCACGAGCTCCGGCCCAAACTCCACCTGCCCCGCCGCCTACATGGCATCTGAGACCACCACGCCCGGCCTGTCACCACGGCCGTTCCTCGAGCCACCCTCGCCTAAAGTGGCGACGACCCTAGTGTCTCCGATCAGCCAATAACCTGCTCCGACCGGAAAGCAAATGGACCTCAAATTCGCCACCGCCCGGCAACCTGAGCTAGCCACACCACCATAGAACTGAACCCCTCCGATCCTGCTTCCAATTTGCTTCATCACCGGTCACCCTCGACGACCCATGACGCCGGAATCAGACCAAAACCCTTTCCTGCTTTTGAAAACAAACCAGAAAACTGTCATCCGTTCATCTCAGCATAACTCCGTCCACCGGCAACCGTAGGACCCGAGACCACCGCCAAATTAATGCCTTGCATCTCCTCTTTCATTTCCCCCAGGTCCCATCCCTTGAAATCAACCACATCGCATGCAAAACCATGAAAAACAAAACTGGATTTCGTCGGCTTAAAGATGATTCCGGCCACCACAATGCTCCAATCACCCCAAACTTTTTACAGCGGGTAGATATCAACCCAATCTACAAGTTTACTTCTGGTTGCCATAACAAATTCTTCACGGATCGAGAGAATTAAATTGATTTGTGATGAGGGACTTTTCTGTAAAAAGATGGACGGAAATTGAAGATGGGCCGAGATTTCTGGTTTTTGGCGGTATATATAATGTGGAAATAATATATTTTATGTTGATGTGGTGAACGATGTTGACTAACAATTTTTATTTCGTGCTTATCGCAATTTTAAACGTTGTTTATTGGTTACTGTGCTCACATACAAACCCCGTTTGAGATGCGAATGGACAACAAAGTATAATTTGACGATATGGTCCTAATGAAACTTGTTTTGTCGAATACCGAGTTTGTTTGCTCGAATGGCGCTCGTTCACGTTCAAATGGTCGTTTTTATTTGTATTTTATTTTGCCACGCTAACAAATTAATCCCGATTGACGTGCCACTTGAAATCTAGTAATAATTTACTGTTGCGGTCCCAATAAAATTTGTTTTGTCGAAAACTGAGGTCGTTTGAATAAATTCCCTTATATAACTGCCCAATTCAAATAAAATAAACCAATTTTAAAGTACCTCAATATAATAATATTAAAATATTGAAATTGGCCATATATGACCAGAATTTCATACATTACTAAGATAAAATATCCCGGGTTGAATTTCAAGCCAAATCGATATTATAAAAATTTAAAAAGCCTTTATTTAATATAAATAACGATAAAATTTATAAAGGAATTCCACAGCGACTATTTTAAAATTTTATTTGGACATAAAACAAAATTTACAACACAAAAACTTGATTTTTCTCTTTCATTAGAAAAATATTATCCAACAGAATCCGACGTTTCTTGTTTCGATAAAATCCGATTATGTTTGGATCCTGTACAGCCAATTGAAGTTCAAAACGCCAAATTACGAACTGTCGTGCCGCTGTAGCTCGTTTTATAATTAAATTATAAATTTAACGTTCTGACGTCATTTTAATAACGAATATATTTCTATAATTCAATATAAACCATATTAAACCACTTTAAATCGCTCGTTCATGTTATACAGCAAAATCAACATTTTCCAAATATGCCGAAAATTAAAATATTATTATATTATTTATATAATTTAAATATTCAAATTAAAATGGTCAAAATCGATTATATAAAGAATCAATAATTTCAATAAATAAAATATTTTAATAAATGGCCAGAAAATACTGGACATTACAGCAAAGGTCGTATTGGAAATTGGATTTTCGTCATGAGTCGAGGCAAGGGGCAAGCTCCTCTCCGTTCGAGACACACTAGCAAATGTCTCAAGACCACACACATCGATCCTTGGAATTGGTTGGGCTGGTCCTCTCTTACTTTGAGGGATTGACAATTCCTGAACACACGTTTCCCGGTCCTATCAGACCTATATCCGAGGCGCCTCGCATCCAACAACCACACAGGTAAAAAGTATATAAATGTCAGGGATGGTAGGTCACTGACATCACCCATAGCTAGAAAGAAACGTCATGTTCTCCCAACGGTGACTATCCCGTTTTTGACTCATACCGAGGTGTGAGGCTCGCGAATCAACGCTATACAAAAAGCTATGCCACATAGGCTGTGCTTTGATCATCACCCACAAGACTTTTCTTTTCAACAGAAGCCTTAATCATCTGCCACTTAGGCATGCAACACAGGAAATTCATGCCATGCGATTGATATCTATCGATATATAACCTCTAAGCTCGTACGTCTCAGAGAAGGGTGTTAAGCAAGAGAATAAATTCTCTGCCGCCAAACAGATATATATTTAATAGATATCAATCACACAGAATAAAATCCAATGTCAGACACACAGTCCATTTACAAGTTCGTTCTGGGTCTGAACGAAACCGGAGGAACCTTATTCCTCACATATCCATCGATCTCCAAGTACGTCTGGACGATCACCGGTTGACACCCTCCTCTTGGGTGTGCAGCCCAATCAAGATCATCAATAATCATCCAAATGACGTGAAGACCTCCGGTCTTCAACCACCGTCTTTGTAACGTCCCGTATTTTTAGCAATCAAATATTTAATTTAATTCATTATTTTAAATATTGTATTTGAAATATTAATGAGTTTTAATATTTAATTCGTTATTAAAAACGAAGTTTGGCTAATTCAAATTTTCGAATAATCGCTATAGAGTCGTTTCAAAATTTTAACGATTTATTTATAATTATTTTTACATAAATGAGATGGAATTTAAACCCAGAATTTTAATATTTGAGTTTTAAATTTTATACTAGTTGAAATTTAAGTTGTTTGTTTTAATAAACACAATGATATTCTCGTTAACTTAGCCGTGTGAATTTGATTTATATTGTATGAGATTTTAATAATAAACCCATCTCAACACGGTTTATATCTTTAACACCATACGTCGATGTAAATGAATACATACAAGTATGTAATGTAATGTTTTATTTGTTTTATATTGATATTAAACTTACATAAGTTAAAAAGAGACAATTACTTAAGTAAAATTAATAAGAGAAACTTAAGTAAATTTACTCCGGGAAGAAATATCTCATAGGTATAAACATGGTGTAACAATTTTTGCTTAAGATCGTGAACATTATGGCTCATGGAAGCTATTGTACAAATTTTTCCGCACCCAAGTTTGTGCTATGTTTTCATAACACATATGTATAGCAAATTCAAAGATAAAAAAATCCAACAGTACATTTTATACATGTAAATTCATCCCTATGAAGGCCGAATGCTCACATGAAGTAAGAAAATGAAATTAAAATAGCCGTAAGCTAGACATACTTCTTCATAGCTCAACTTATGTAGATAAGGAAGAAGTGCGGATTGAAATATTTAGTAATAGTGTTATATTACATTACAAAACGGACAATACAACCGATGGGATGATTTACAGTGGTAAGTAAGAACAACAGTCATACAAGGTAATACAAGTACACGCTGAAGCCACCTAGTTTTACAGCTACACCTCTCTTCTTCCATACTGAAGACCGCACATGCTATACTTTCACCTCACCATCACACATCACTGAAATGAAAACTCATTTCGGCTACTACCTATGACTGAAAGGAGACAACACGAGCACTGCTACCCATTTCTTTTCAACTATCTATTTTTCGCTTTCCAGCCGCTACTTTTCTCTTCTGCACAACGCACTGGCTACCCCTGTCTGTGGCCATAAATCAATCCGGTTTCCCAGCCTTGGAATGAAAACACAATAGTGATATTTGTGCCTTGTATTTTCGAAACCATACAGCTACCCTAGTCTTTCCTTTTGCATGCTATGAACAAAATTTGTCAACGCCTATTTCCTGCAAACTTTCCCTTCAGCAAATCTACTCACATTGAAATGAATGACAACTTTTAGCTCCTGCCAAAGCAAAATCGAAACAACTAAAAAAACATCACAACTATACTACTAAAATATTCATACATCAAATCTGTGTAGATTTTGGAGCAGCTAAAGAATGAAGATGGACAACTAAAGAACAGGGTGTGAACAACTAAAGTAAAAAGAAAAGAAAAATGTATATTTACATCAAACCCTTACAGCTAAACCAATGTAGATATTAGCAAATCTACAGAAGATTTTGAAATAGCCAAAGAAATAGAAATAACAGCTAAGGCACATGCTATGGACAGCTCGAAAAAAAGTAACACATAACAGTGAATGAATAGCCATAGGAACAGCTAAGAAAGATCTAATATGTATATATATGTATATATAGGTATACTGCTTTTCTTTTATCAAATCTGTACAAAACAAATAACTTAACACTCATATATATATATATAATGTACAAATCGAATCCTTATAAGATATACTGACTCCCATATCTTTAAAAATCCAATGAAGAATCTAGCATGTGACTTCAAAATCACTGATCGAATAAACAAATCCATAGCCATCAAATCTATATACAATGAACAGATCATAAAATCCCACAATATCTTTGCCAACCCATAAATTTCAAATCACGAGTACCCAAGATCTGAAAATGTAGAAAACCCAATGGCCTAAGTAAGGGTAGCCGAACCTACCTAAAAGGGTTTGATGGACGTTGATTTTATCCAACCCAATCAACATTATAAATATGCGTATACACGCAGTATATTTCCCATTCCAAAATCATATGAACCATAAGCAAAACGAAAATAGTTCAAACCACTTTTAAAAATCAAAACAGAGTTTTTACAGTAAAATAAAAATCAGTTTAATACTTATCTGCGTTCGCTGATCCACGCTCTTCGTTTCGGAGTGCTTCTGATGAAGTTGCTGATGTTTTCGTTCGACGTGAAGGGTTAGGGTTCGGATCGCCTTCAAATAACAGCTTTGAGTTGTTAGCCGATAGTCTGAAGTGGTTTTCAAGGCTCGGAGGTTGATCGTTGAAAGTGTGGTCATGTTGGGTGCTGAAGGTATTATTTTTGGGGTTTATCACAATCGAATCGGAAAGAAGGGCGAAGAAGAAGGTGGCGTAGGGGAGATGCGAGGCGTCTGGCGTGGGTTTTGCTGAAGACAGAAGAAGGAAGAGGAGATAAGGGTTCGACCATGGAAGAGTTTATAGGTGGAGGCGCTGATTTGTGGAACGATTATCAGATGCTAGGGTTTGATTTGGGGAGATAGTATGGAGGCGGTGGAATTTCTGAAGGGGTAACCGATTTTTAGGGTTTTAATGTGGGTAATGGGCTGGAGGAGATCAATTGGGCTGGACGGCAAGGTAACGGGCCTTTATTTTTTTAAAATTGAATTTAAATAATTAAAATAGTTTGTTTAAGCGATATCTCAAACACACGTTAACAGATTTTAACACAATTAGGCTCGTTGGGACCGTTGAGACGAGAATATTGTGATGGAGCAGTATCGGGCATGACTGGATGCAAGAAGAATTTTTAATTAAATTAAACGATGTTTAATTTAATTGAAAAACCAGCGTATAACGACCAAACCAGTCCAGGTGAGTTTAACTCACTCAGTTATCCCATTTTTAATTTTTATAAATTGGGTTTATTATTTGTGTTCCATGTTTTGCTAAGTATTGATTGATCTGATGATTGTTTGAATGTTGATATGTATTGTTATATCATTTATTTAAATAAGCGCGGTTTAGTTTAAATAAAACAACATCGTTATTTTTAACGATGATTTCCAATAAAGGTAACTTACCTTGTTGGTTACATAAACGTATTTGAATTAGATTGAACGCTTGAATCATTGTTGGTTGACCACTACGAGTGTATTGATTATCGTTTATTTCCATATGATGGTTATATGATTGTTGAATCGGGATGAATGGATTTTGAGTTGGTTACCGATTGTTGAATCTATATTCAACGATGGGTTGTTATTAACCAATAGACCGTATTGGTTAAGGAACTGGCAGTGGATGGCTGTAACATACATTTTCTTATAAAAGGCAGAATTACCTATTTAATGAAAATGTGAAATTTATATTTTTAAAGTATATTATTTTAATTGGGTTATAAAAAGAAAATAGACCAACCATACCTACATCGATTACTTTAAATGTTGATATTTGATATCTTGGGATCTGAAAGGTGTAGAACAAAGGGTTATAAAGTTTTAAACCACTATTTATAGTAAAGTGAGGGTTTAATCCAGTTTATGTAAAAATGATATAAGTTAAGTTTAATTCAAAGTTTAAAATTTAATCCTTATTGAGGTCTTATTTCCCTATTAGACGGAGTTATAAAGATGCAATAATTTTGCTATATATAAAAGAAGTGAGGGTTCGTCAAGATATAAGTAAAAGAGGATTTGTTTGAATATTGAGGATGAGTATTGGGTTTATTTACAACTGATATTATCTTAAGGTAAGAACGTTGTTGATCAAGGTATGAGATGTAACTTAAATACCCCAACTTGAACGACTTCAGGATTACCGAAGGATGGTATTGGTCGTAATAGTGGAGAGGTTAAAACCAATTATTTTGGAAATAGTAATGTAGCGTTATTTGAGAATTTTGGGAATACATATACTTTGGGATTCCAATATAAGAAGGGGATTTTAAAAAAAAGGGGGCTTGAGAATTTAAATGGTATTTCCATGGTAAAAGGAATAGGAAAGGAGATCGATGGAAAATAACGATATTTCCAAAAAGTAAGGAGTCAAGGTTTGGAAATAGAAATGGTCTTTATGGTTTCCCAAACGAAAATAAAAAGGAGAGTTAGTACCCGATGATTTTACGAAGGGTAAATTTAATCAATTTAACAACTGTTAAATAATGAGTACCAAAGGTTTTAAAGGATAGTTAAAGGAAGAAATTGATATGGTTTAAGATATATTTTCTTAATATAAAATGATTTGAGAATAAATATATTAGAATAAAGATATTATTTGGCCAAGTGATGCTGTATAGCCAACCAATGAATTTATTTATTTATTTATTTATTTTATGCTTGTTTATTTTGATAGTTAAATAACCGACTATCAAAATCATGCCCAATGCGCTGTTGGTACGAAAAGGCCGGAATCGAATTTATATTCGAAAACCATTCCGACCAACAAATACGTGAAGATATCAGAAGACGGTCGAGATGGAGCATTGAAGACCGTAGATCTTCATAAGCGGAAGGATTACTTATAATCTCTGGCTTAGCGGCTCGAGATACACCGTGGTTCTGTCGTGGTTGGAATCTATGGATTGCAAGGACTTCTCGCTACTGATCCATGGGGTGATTCCTATATTGGATGCAGTAGGAGAGTACCTTCGGTTCATCCTGTTCCTGAATGACTTGTATGGACGGATGTCTGACAGAGTATTTCCAAAGGGATCGCGTACGTTGATTTTTACAAACGTATTTCTGTTAGTAGCGGAGAAGGGCACTTCTCTTAGCTTAACTTTCAGAGTATTTTTGTGGACGTCAATTAGTGATATCCGGCGGATATGATGATGTGGCATTCAAAGTGAATAACGATCAGATGTTTCAAGGTAAATTCTGGCTTCAAACCTCACAACCGGTAAATGACAAAAATCGGGCAAGCAGCATGGCTATGTGGGTCGCTCCCATTAGGGTGTATGATCACCTATCTAGAGAAATTCCTTTTGCTTCTTTAATCTATCGATGCTGTCCCTTTTCGGGAGACGGTGGTTTGAGTCCAACCGTTGGTGATATACATTCGATACACTCAAGCGAAATGAGTGGTCGGTCATGTGAGGGCCGGGTTGCAAGATGTTCTTGTTGAATCCAGTGTATTCGCCTCTAGAGATACACGGTCGGCAGGTGGTCCCATACCTTGTCATAGTTGGAAATCCAATCTTCAATAAGCGCCTGCGGTTTTGTTTGTATACTATATATGTAGAGCGTGAGATGCAAGCGTTCTACTAGATTCTATTTACTTGTATTTAGACATTATTATAATATCAGACAAGATATTGATTTCAAAAATGTTTTTGGGTTATCGTAAGGTAAAAACCGTCCATATTTATGTGTGGATTTGGTCTTACGATTATCCTTTTCTTTCAAAAGATTTCAACTTTAAAATCAAGTTGTGTGATACCTTAATACTGTGCGAGTTTATCTCACTCTGGTTCACCAGACTGACCCGGTGTTTTGTAAATGCTCGGGTTAGACCGGGTTGTACAGGTTCAGGTTATCGACTGATGTGAAGAGACGAGTTGGAGAAGTTCAGACGCATTATACATATGGTGTGTATTTCGCTGTGTGATTATATATAAGGACAGGTTATTATAACTGTCCAGATGTGTAATGTACTCTGATGACTGTAAGTATTTTTAAAGCTCTCAATAAAGATTTATTTCGGTATTATATTTTGTTCCGCTGCGATGTGAGACTCTGTGTTGTGTTGGTTCTTCTTCTTCTTCTATTCTAATATTTCTTTCTTTTCTTATCTCACCCTATAAATTCTTTCTAATAACGTCCAGTGTTTTCGGTGTTTGGAAGGTCGGCATGAGTTACAGTACAGGTATTTATGTCGATTTTCGGGGCCGAAACGCTGGGTCGTTACAGTGGTATCAGAGCTATTGGTTTAGTGATAACCTTGGCTCTGTGGCGTAACTCAATAGAAATGGGGTTAGTAATACCCTAGATTGAGTTTGAGTGTATATGTATGAGAGCGTATTTGTAAATTTGATATAAAAATGTTTTGTATTGTGTTGTTGATCGGTTCAAGTGTTGAGAAGCGTTGGACTAACAATTGGTACAATATTGTTTTGTAAAGAGGGCAAATGAAATAATTTTGCCCAAATTATATTTCTGTATAGAAAGAAAATTATTTTATCAAGTTGTTGAGATATTACTGAAATTGATTGATTTGAATGATATTCAAATTGGATTGGAAATTTGAATTGAAACTTGATCTGGTTAAGTGAAAATTTAATTGAAATAAATAAATTTGGAATTTGATGAACAAACAGTAGTTAAATAGAAATCAATCGGGTATTAAAAGATTGATGTTCAAATATGTGAAACCAAAGTAAAATATTAATATTGAGTGTAAATTTAGTTGGTTTGATTGCTTTGGTTAGGTATTGATTGCTGATTGTGATTTGTTTGTTATTAAATAATAATTGTTTAATCAACTATCGATTTTGCAATTGGTGTGGTTATACCAGTTGATTAGTGAAATATTATTACTCATATGTGAATTGAGTAAATACAGGTGCCAGATGACTTTTGAGAATTAGATTTCGATTGAGTAGATCGCGATAAATTAAATGACGCTCGCATAAAGGTACGCTTACGCGAAAATATAAAATTTATGGGCTTGTAACGTTCTTTCCTACCTTAGCAATTTCGAGGACGAAATTATTTTAAGGGGGAAAGAATGTAACATCCCGTATTTTTAGCAATCAAATATTTAATTTAATTTATTATTTTAAATATTGTATTTGAAATATTAATGAATTTTAATATTTAATTCGTTATTAAAAACGAAGTTTGGCTAATTCAAATTTTCGAATAATCGCTATAGAGTCGTTTCAAAATTTTAACGATTTATTTATAATTATTTTTACATAAATGAGATGGAATTTAAACCCAGAATTTTAATATTTGAGTTTTAAATTTTATACTAGTTGAAATTTAAGTTGTTTGTTTTAATAAACACAATGATATTCTCGTTAACTTAGCCGTGTGAATTTGATTTATATTGTATGAGATTTTAATAATAAACCCATCTCAACACGGTTTATATCTTTAACACCATACGTCGATGTAAATGAATACATACAAGTATGTAATGTAATGTTTTATTTGTTTTATATTGATATTCAACTTACATAAGTTAAAAAGAGACAATTACTTAAGTAAAATTAATAAGAGAAACTTAAGTAAATTTACTCCGGGAAGAAATACCTCATAGGTATAAACATGGTGTAACAATTTTTGCTTAAGATCGCGAACATTATGGCTCATGGAAGCTACTGTACAAATTTTTCCGCACCCAAGTTTGTGCTATGTTTTCATAACACATATGTATAGCAAATTCAAAGATAAAAAAATCCAACAGTACATTTTATACATGTAAATTCATCCCTATGAAGGCCGAATGCTCACATGAAGTAAGAAAATGAAATTAAAATAGCCGTAAGCTAGACATACTTCTTCATAGCTCAACTTATGTAGATAAGGAAGAAGTGCGGATTGAAATATTTAGTAATAGTGTTATATTATATTACAAAACGGACAATACAACCGATGGGATGATTTACAGTGGTAAGTAAGAACAACAGTCATACAAGGTAATACAAGTACATGCTGAAGCCACCTAGTTTTACAGCTACACCTCTCTTCTTCCATACTGAAGACCGCACATGCTATACTTTCACCTCACCATCACACATCACTGAAATGAAAACTCATTTCGGCTACTACCTATGACTGAAAGGAGACAACACGAGCACTGCTACCCATTTCTTTTCAACTATCTATTTTTCGCTTTCCAGCCGCTACTTTTCTCTTCTGCACAACGCACTGGCTACCCCTGTCTGTGGCCATAAATCAATCCGGTTTCCCAGCCTTGGAATGAAAACACAATAGTGATATTTGTGCCTTGTATTTTCGAAACCATACAGCTACCCTAGTCTTTCCTTTTGCATGCTATGAACAAAATTTGTCAACGCCTATTTCCTGCAAACTTTCCCTTCAGCAAATCTACTCACATTGAAATGAATGACAACTTTTAGCTCCTGCCAAAGCAAAATCGAAACAACTAAAATAACATCACAACTATACTACTAAAATATTCATACATCAAATCTGTGTAGATTTTGGAGCAGTTAAAGAATGAAGATGGACAACTAAAGAACAGGGTGTGAACAACTAAAGTAAAAAGAAAAGAAAAATGTATATTTACATCAAACCCTTACAGCTAAACCAATGTAGATATTAGCAAATCTACAGAAGATTTTGAAACAGCCAAAGAAATAGAAATAACAGCTAAGGCACATGCTATGGACAGCTCGAAAAAAAGTAACACATAACAGTGAATGAATAGCCATAGGAACAGCTAAGAAAGATCTAATATGTATATATATGTATATATATAGGTATACTGCTTTTCTTTTATCAAATCTGTACAAAACAAATAACTTAACACTTATATATATATATAATGTACAAATCGAATCCTTATAAGATATACTGACTGCCATATCTTTAAAAATCCAATGAAGAATCTAGCATGTGACTTCAAAATCACTGATCGAATAAACAAATCTGTAGCCATCAAATCTATATACAATGAACAGATCATAAAATCCCACAATATCTTTGCCAACCCATAAATTTCAAATCACGAGTACCCAAGATCTGAAAATGTAGAAAACCCAATGGCCTAAGTAAGGGTAGCCGAACCTACCTAGAAGGGTTTGATGGACGTTGATTTTATCCAACCCAATCAACACTATAAATATGCGTATACACGCAGTATATTTCCCATTCCAAAATCATATGAACCATACAGCAAAACGAAAATAGTTCAAACCACTTTTAAAAATCAAAACAGAATTTTTACAGTAAAATAAAAATCAGTTTAATACTTATCTGCGTTCGCTGATCCACGCTCTTCGTTTCGGAGTGCTTCTGATGAAGTTGCTGATGTTTTCGTTCGACGTGAAGGGTTAGGGTTCGGATCGCCTTCAAATAACAGCTTTGAGTTGTTAGCCGATAGTCTGAAGTGGTTTTCAAGGCTCGGAGGTTGATCGTTGAAAGTGTGGTCACGTTGGGTGCTGAAGGTATTATTTTTGGGGTTTATCACAATCGATTCGGAAAGAAGGGCGAAGAAGAAGGTGGCGTAGGGGAGATGCGAGGCGTCTGGCGTGGGTTTTGCTGAAGACGGAAGAAGGAAGAGGAGATAAGGGTTCGGCCATGGAAGAGTTTATAGGTGGAGGCGCTGATTTGTGGAACGATTATCAGATGCTAGGGTTTGATTTGGGGAGATAGTATGGAGGCGGTGGAATTTCTGAAGGGGTAACCGATGTTTAGGGTTTTAATGTGGGTAATGGGCTGGAGGAGATCAAGTGGGCTGGACGGCAAGGTAACGGGCCTTTAATTTTTTAAAATTGAATTTAAATAATTAAAATAGTTTGTTTAAGCGATATCTCAAACACACGTTAACGGATTTTAACACAATTAGGCTCGTTGGGACCGTTGAGACGAGAATATTGTGATGGAGCAGTATCGGGCATGACTGGATGCAAGAAGAATTTTTAATTAAATTAAACGATGTTTAATTTAATTGAAAAACCAGCGTATAACGACCAAACCAGTCCAGGTGAGTTTAACTCACTCAGTTATCCCATTTATAATTTTTATAAATTGGGTTTATTATTTGTGTTCCATGTTTTGCTAAGTATTGATTGATCTGATGATTGTTTGAATGTTGATATGTATTGTTATATCATTTATTTAAATTAAGCGCGGTTTAGTTTAAATAAAACAACATCATTATTTTTAACGATGATTTCCAATAAAGGAAACTTACCTTGTTGGTTACATAAACATATTTGAATTAGATTGAACGCTTGAATCATTGTTGGTTGACCACTATGAGTGTATTGATTATCGTTTATTTCCATATGATGGTTATATGATTGTTGAATCGGGATGAATGGATTTTGAGTTGGTTATCGATTGTTGAATCTATATTCAACGATGGGTTGTTATTAACCAATAGACCGTATTGGTTAAGGAACTGGCAGTGGATGGCTGTAACATACATTTTCTTATAAAAGGCAGAATTACCTATTTAATGAAAATGTGAAATTTATATTTTTAAAGTATATTATTTTAATTGGGTTATAAAAAGAAAATAGACCAACCATACCTACATCGATTACTTTAAATGTTGATATTTGATATCTTGGGATCTGAAAGGTGTAGAACAAAGGGTTATAAAGTTTTAAACCACTATTTATAGTAAAGTGAGGGTTTAATCCAGTTTATGTAAAAATGATATAAGTTAAGTTTAATTCAAAGTTTAAAATTTAATCCTTATTGAGGTCTTATTTCCCTGTTAGACGGAGTTATAAAGATGCAATAGTTTTGCTATATATAAAAGAAGTGAGGGTTCGTCAAGATATAAGTAAAAGAGGATTTGTTTGAATATTGAGGATGAGTATTGGGTTTATTTACAACTGATATTATCTTAAGGTAAGAACGTTGTTGATCAAGGTATGAGATGTAACTTAAATACCCCAACTTGAACGACTTCAGGATTACCGAAGGATGGTATTGGTCGTAATAGTGGAGAGGTTAAAACCAATTATTTTGGAAATAGTAATGTAGCGTTATTTGAGAATTTTGGGAATACATATACTTTGGGATTCCAATATAAGAAGGGGATTTTAAAAAAAAGGGGCTTGAGAATTTAAATGGTATTTCCATGGTAAAAGGAATAGGAAAGGAGATCGATGGAAAATAACGATATTTCCAAAAAGTAAGGAGTCAAGGTTTGGAAATAGAAATGGTCTTTATGGTTTCCCAAACAAAAATAAAAAGGAGAGTTAGTACCCGATGATTTTACGAAGGGTAAATTTAATCAATTTAACAACTGTTAAATAATGAGTACCAAAGGTTTTAAAGGATAGTTAAAGGAAGAAATTGATATGGTTTAAGATATATTTTCTTAATATAAAATGATTTGAGAATAAATATATTAGAATAAAGATATTATTTGGCCAAGTGATGCTGTATAGCCAACCAATGAATTTATTTATTTATTTTATGCTTGTTTATTTTGATAGTTAAATAACCGACTATCAAAATCATGCCCAATGCGCTGTTGGTACGAAAAGGCCGGAATCGAATTTATATTCGAAAACCATTCCGACCAACAAATACGTGAAGATATCAGAAGACGGTCGAGATGGAGCATTGAAGACCGTAGATCTTCATAAGCGGAAGGATTACTTATAATCTCTGGCTTAGCGGCTCGAGATACACCGTGGTTCTGTCGTGGTTGGAATCTATGGATTGCAAGGACTTCTCGCTACTGATCCATGGGGTGATTCCTATATTGGATGCAGTAGGAGAGTACCTTCGGTTCATCCTGTTCCTGGATGACTTGTATGGACGGATGTCTGACAGAGTATTTCCAAAGGGATCGCGTACGTTGATTTTTACAAACGTATTTCTGTTAGTAGCGGAGAAGGGCACTTCTCTTAGCTTAACTTTCAGAGTATTTTTGTGGACGTCAATTAGTGATATCAGGCGGATATGATGATGTGGCATTCAAAGTGAATAACGATCAGATGTTTCAAGGTAAATTCTGGCTTCAAACCTCACAACCGGTAAATGACAAAAATCGGGCAGGCAGCATGGCTATGTGGGTCGCTCCCATTAGGGTGTATGATCACCTATCTAGAGAAATTCCTTTTGCTTCTTTAATCTATCGATGCTGTCACTTTTCGGGAGACGGTGGTTTGAGTCCAACCGTTGGTGATATACATTCGATACACTCAAGCGAAATGAGTGGTCGGTCATGTGAGGGCCGGGTTGCAAGATGTTCTTGTTGAATCCAGTGTATTCGCCTCTAGAGATACACGGTCGGCAGGTGGTCCCATACCTTGTCATAGTTGGAAATCCAATCTTCAATAAGCGCCTGCGGTTTTGTTTGTATACTATATATGTAGAGCGTGAGATGCAAGCGTTCTACTAGATTCTATTTACTTGTATTTAGACATTATTATAATATCAGACAAGATATTGATTTCAAAAATGTTTTTGGGTTATCATAAGGTAAAAACCGTCCATATTTATGTGTGGATTTGGTCTTACGATTATCCTTTTCTTTCAAAAGATTTCAACTTTAAAATCAAGTTGTGTGATACCTTAATACTGTGCGAGTTTATCTCACTCTGGTTCACCAGACTGACCCGGTGTTTTGTAAATGCTCGGGTTAGACCGGGTTGTACAGGTTCAGGTTATCGACTGATGTGAAGAGACGAGTTGGAGAAGTTCAGACGCATTATACATATGGTGTGTATTCCGCTGTGTGATTATATATGAGGACAGGTTATTATAACTGTCCAGATGTGTAATGTACTCTGATGACTGTAAGTATTTTTAAAGCTCTCAATAAAGATTTATTTCGGTATTATATTTTGTTCCGCTGCGATGTGAGACTCTGTGTTGTGTTGGTTCTTCTTCTTCTTCTATTCTAATATTTCTTTCTTTTCTTATCTCACACTCTAAATTCTTTCTAATAACGTCCAGTGTTTTCGGTGTTTGGAAGGTCGGCATGAGTTACAGTACAGGTATTTATGTCGATTTTCGGGGCCGAAACGCTGGGTCGTTACGTCTTCATCTTCGACTTATCGTCGAATCGGTTATTCAGAATGGGTATAAACCATGCCTTTCCGAATAATCCGCGTATATAATAAACAAGTGTTACAAAAACACAACATACGCCTCATTCCAATTCAAATATTATTTTATTCAAATATTCACATACTTAGGGAAAGGTTCCCATTAATTTTATCAAAGATAAATTCTTCTAAATTTATTCTTTAATCTTCCTTTGGATATCATTTCAAACCATGTTAAGGTTTTCCAAACTAGTCGGGATTAGCGAACCACACCGAAGTAACTATTTATTTTATTTCCCAATCCCAACCTATTCATCTCATGGAGCAAAATTGGCAATACTCCATATCTAACACCACGGTGTTATCGGTAAATATTAATTGCCATTACACGTTCAAATCTAATTAAAGATTTAACAATTGCTTTAGAGCAAAACTGGTGATACTCCATTCTCTATCATTTCAATCTAATTAAAGATTCATTAAAACTCCACTTAGTTGTAATCTTCCCACAAATCAATATCCTATCTTTAACTGGGTTAAAGAACCAATGTCATCTAAAACACGGTTCACGATAAACCCAAAAACCAATTTAAATTCAATTCCAATTAAATACCAATTAACTGGACAATTTCACTAAATCTTAATTAAAAGATTTATTCTTTTCTAAACTAGGTTCAAGAACAGTGTTATTTAAGACACCATTCACGACGAACCCAAAATCCCATTTGATATTAAATACAAGGCTCTGAATAGAAAATATATCGGCTTATATTCAATATCAAATTCTAAAACCAATAAATATCGTATTAGAAATAATGATATAAATATATCTTTCAAATTTCCACTACCATATCTTTATAATCATGAAATCCAACATCGAAATATTCTGAAGATAATTTCGATTCAAATCCATTCCAATCGTATATTGGAAATTCTGATTATTTTTAAAACCGCTTCAAATCTTGTTCAAAACTAGTTCATTTCGATAAAAATATATTTTTATCCTTTTTAAATATGGGATTCTTCACCCCAATTCTTTCTAAATCATTTATTATGATTTTACACAAATTATTGATATTTTTTATAATTTTATCAAGGCTCGTACAGTCGATTTCCAATAACGGTCGTCGAACTGCACTTACAGTGACCTTTTCGAAATTTGATTTGGACATAATTCCAAATCTAGCCATTAGATTTCAAATTTCTAATATTCATTGGAAAGCCCTTTTCGATATGAACCCAACGGTTCCGGTTTTAGGAGAATCCGACGGTCGGATCTCTCTTAACGTCAATTCGAAGTCAATGGTCGAAATTCGCGAACTGCCGCGGCGCGGCGCATTCTGTTCAGGCCATTTAATATATATAATATATATTATATATATTTCGTCGATTTCAATTCTAAATGTATTTTATAAATTGTTTAAATTCGTTTTCAAAACAATTTCAACTTCATATTTAATTTTAAATCAAAATTTAATATTCCATATCATTAATATATAAATGATAATATTTTCAAAACGTTATATTTTGAAACCACTTCCTTTTCTATATTCATTATAAAAACGAATATAATCGATATAAATATCGTTCACGTCAAAATGGCGCAATCTAATCAACACAACTTTATATGTTTCAATAACTTCGTTATTCTATTCAACAAATGAATATTTTCTTCAACACACGAATATATACTTTATTCAACACATGAATATTTATTAATTCTTACTTACAATAAAAATGTGAATTTTATTGTATAAATATTTTATTTAACACATGAGTAGTTTCAACACATGAATATTCTTAACACATGAGTATCGTCAACACATGACTATTTTTATTATTTAATATATTTTATAAAATTATGATTTCTATCGTTTAATTCTTAATCAGACTCCAACCGTAAATTAGTAAGAGAACGTTTCCCTAAGTATTAACCCCGAAGGCCGAAACCAACATCAGATCAATACCCAGGAAGCCACTCATCTTATCTAGTTTCCAGTTAGTTTCTAATTTTTTATATGATAAAGATGTAAATTTTATTGTTAAAATATTTCAGTCAGCACATGAATATTCTCAACACATGAGTATCGTCAACACATGACTATTTTTGTTATTTAATATATTTATAAAATTATGATTTCTATCATTTAATTCTTAATCAGACTGCAACCGTAAATTAGTAAGAAAACAATTCCCTAAGTATTAACCCCGAAGGCCGAAACCAACATCAGATCAATACCCAGGAAACCACTCATCTTATCTAGTTTCCTGTTAGTTTCTAATTTTATATACGATAAAGATGTAAATTTTATTGTTAAAATATTTCGTTCAACACATGATAAGTTTCAACACATGAATATTCTCAACACATGAGTATTCTCAACACATGACTGTTTATGTTATTTAATATATTTTATAATATTCTTTATTTTCCAAATTAAAATGAGGCCCAATTAGTTACCATATAATGTTAATTATATGGATTCAATACAACACATGTATATAATAGCAACGATAAATAATCAAGCATCATCCAAAGTGCACTACACAACTGTCAGTCAACCTATCGATTGACATACAACTAAATAATTGGGATTAGTGTACATCAAATATCATCCCAATACCCGTGTGTGGTTTCAAATCAACAAACACTGAATATTATTTGTGCAGTTGGGCGACGTGTAAAATTTATCATCCCAATCAATATCCTTCAAATGGGTGTACATAAACAAATCGTTCGATTTGTAAATGAATATTTATTTATTCACATTCACGTTAAATTTATATTTTTAACGATAAATAATTTATTTCAGCACATGAATCTATTTTCATTCATTCCACATCACAATCAATTTTCACAACACAACAAAATCAAACAAGTCGTCTATGATCTATGGACAACGGGTGTCGGGTGCTGTTAAGCACCGTCTGCATCCTAGTATAGGTAGCGACCAAGGAAATTCAACACTCGAATTCAGATACTAATACATCTCGTATCCAAAATTCTAGTATTGAAAACCCGTAAAGCTAATAGAAAGAAGTTAGAGGGTGAGAGAAGAAAGAAATATTAGAATAGAAGAATAAGAATATCAGAGTCTCGCAGCGGAATGGACAAAATATAATAATCAATAATACTCTATACAAGAAGAACTGTACATATGATTACAACATCATATTATACATTCAGATCAATACAACACACAGCGGAAATAAACTAGTACCAGTATATGTGGAATACATCTCGACTTCAACTCCTTTTCCGAAGCTCCAAGCGATACCTAACCTGATAATATACTCGGTCGGACCCGAGCACATTTGAAGCAAAGCAAAATTTACCCGGATCAGTCTGAAATACCTTCAGTGATAAATTCATAGCACAACAACTTGTTTAACTTTGAATATCCTTTTGAAACAAAAGGATAATAGTAAGACCAGCCCACACATAAACACGGATGGTTTTTATCTTACTATAACCCAAATCGTTTTGAAAATTATATCTTCTTCTGATATTATCATAGTGACTAAATACAAGTAGATAGAATCTAGCAGAATGCATGCATCTCATGCTCCACATAAATAGTATACAATCAAAACCGCGGGCGCTTATTGGAGATTTGATTTCCAACTATGACAAGGTATGGGACCACCTGCCGATTGTGTATCTCTAGAGACGAATACATTGGGTTCAACAAGAACGTCTTGCAACCCGGCCCACACATGATCGACCTCTCATTTCTCTTGAGTGTATCGAATGTATTGTCACCTTACGGCTTTTTGTCGCGACCACCGTAGTTCCCCAGGAGATACATAAATGAAAAAAAGTAACAAATATGAATATTCTCTAGATAGTGACAATATACCCTAATGGGAGCGACCCACATAGCCATGCTGCCTGCCCGATTTTTGTCGTTTCCCGGTTGATGAGGCTTGAGGCTATAATCGACTTTTGAAACATTTGGCTATCATTCACATCATCCATATACGTCATACAGGTACAGGATGAACCGAAGGCACCCTCCTACCGCATCCTAGGAATCACCCTATAGATCAGTAGCGAGTAGTCCTTGCAATCCGTAAATTTCCAATCACGACAGAATCATCGTTAATCTGGGGATCAGCCAGAGGTATTTAACAATAGTTCTTCCGCTCATGGAGACTTACGGTCTTCAATTGCTCGGATTGGTTTTAGAATATAAATTCGATCCCGGTCTTTCCGTACCAATAATGTTGGGTCAGATTTTGATAGTCGGTTATTTAACTATCAAAATAAACAACCATAAAAACAAACAGATCCATTTGTTTATTACATAACATCACTTAGTCATTAAAAATACTTTATCAGTTGATGTACCCAAAGAAAATGTATTGGTTTAATATATAATTATACTCAAATCCTTTTACTTATATACCTAGAAAATATCTTATATCTAATTTAACTTTCAACTTACATTTCAAAACATTGCTATAACATTTCTTATGACCTTATCGATTCAACTCGTCATTCGTAAAACTATCGTTACGACATCTTCTTTGACTTCTTTATTTGAATACCAAAGTCACCCGTTACCCTTTAGAATAATCCCATTTAAATCTCCTTCTATAACTTTGAAAATACCGTTATAATCCCACCAATCATTTCATTCCATCAAGCCCCTTTTTACTTTCTTTTACTTTGGAATCTCATTATATATATATATATCCAAATCCTTCAAATAACGTTACACTTTTATTTTTCCCAAAATATTTTATTCTAACACTTTCACCAATACGACTTACATCATCCTTTGATAATTCTGAAGTTATTCAAGTTGGGATATTTTAATTACCTCTCAGACCTTGATCAACAATGTTTTTATCGTAAGATAGATACCAGTTGTAATACAAAAACCGATACTCATTTCCCATATCACAATAAATCCCATTTTTATTCCATCTTGACGAAATATCATCACTCTTCAAAATAGTGGCTCTATATCTCATCCTTATAACTTATCATGTTTAATTACTCTGATTCAAACGTTTGATTTCCCATTTCCTATCTCCACCAGTTTACTTAAATTTTCAATCTTGGCTTTTACTTTATTCAAATGTCACTTCTAATAAATCGTTCCATTTATATATTCAATAAAACTCTGGTTATATAATTTTGTATAACTTGGATTCATAGATTCCAATTAAATATAATTCAGTTCAAATCAAGTTAAAACTTCGATTTCACATAAATATTAAATCGCTTTATAAACTATAAACATGGCTTTAAACTTCATAAACTTCCCTTAATATATTTCACATTCCAAATTACCGCTTCTATTATTATTAAATGACTAGTAGTCAAGTGTCAACATTTATTAAAATAAAACTGGTTTCATTACCATTAACTATCCCCTTCAAATTAATGAACTAATTTAATAACAAGTTCAGCTAACACCTTTAACTTGTTCTTCTCTAAACATGACTAACTCGTTAGTCAATCATTATTGATCATGTCATTTAAGTTAATTAATAATTAATTAATCTAAATAATTTTATTCACTTTGATTTATTCAAATCAATATTAGTATAAACCCATTACATCAATTCTGGTCATTTGAATTAGCTAAATAAAAACCATTTTTAATAATCACTTAATAGGCACGTGCTCCGCGCACGGTAGACTTAGTACAAAAATGCTAGTTTGTGGTTAAACCAAACAATGTATATACGAGGCTGGTTTATTCCCCTTTCTTATAAACTTAATTAAATTAATATAATTTAAAATCTATATGCGGTTATAAAATAAATTCCATAACCTTATTTCTAGCGATTCACCTAACGGTGAGCCGATCTATATAAAACGACCAGATTTAAATAATATTGAATATTTAATTAAAATAAATGATATAAAAATATATTTAATTTTTGAAATAGTCAGAAATAGTGGAATTCACAAAATGGTGTGAATTGGATCTTCTGTGATATTTAATTCAGTTTATAATTGAATTAGAATAACGAATATATTATTTGAACGGCAGTTTGAATGTATAATTATTATATAATTAAAATCGAGCTCGAAATGGCGCTGCAGTTCGTAATTTGGCGATTTGAACTTCAACTAAATATATAGGGCCCATTTTAAATCTGATTTCTGTGAAACAAGAAACGTTAGGAGCTGGTGAAGTATATTTTTCTAGCGGAAGAGAAAAATCAGGATTTCGTCATGTAGATTTTGATATTTGTCCAAATCAAATTTCAGAGAAGTCGCTATTGAATTCCATTATAATTTGTATTGATTTATTTATATTTTATAATGGATTTTTAAATATAAATCGAATATCGATGTAACATTGGATTTGAAATATCGAGTTATAAATCCCAGTGTAACAGTATGATATTCTGTTGTGAATATATACGATAGTATTTATTTTTAAATATTAAATTTAAATGTTTTTAAATATATTTATATATTTAAAAGGGTTATTTAGAGCGTTAAAAATGGCCATTTTTTCAAACGACCTCAGAATTTGACGAAACTAATTTTTGTTGAATCCCCAATATCAAATTATTGCTAGATTTAAATTTCCTTGATTTTTGAAGTCAGTATGTGGCCGTACGGATTTTTAATGTGAAAACAGTCAGTATTTCGACGGTTAAAAATACGCTGTGTGAGGAAACGAAGTCGGAATTTGACGAAACCAGTTTCGTTGGGTCCGCAATGTCAAACTGTAATTGCATGCCAATTTTTGAGTATTGTATGTGCTCACGGTGATTTTTAAACAGCTTCTACAAACAGTGATTCACTAAAATAAATATAAAAATCGAATAAAAAAATAATAAAACCATCCTATAAAATACCTTACCTTTCCTAAACCCTAACCCAGTTTTCTCTTAGCTAAAAACATGCGCCGCCACCACCGAAACAAATTCGTACAGTGAAAACCCTCTTTCAAAAAAATCAAAGAATTCAAATAAAATCCCATAAATTGTTAAAACCATTTATTTAGGCTCGTATTCATCTCAGCTTTTCGTGATGCTCTTCATTCCATGTGCGATGAAGAATTTCTCGGTTGCGACTTGAACAGCAAGGCTTGGGTTAGCCTATGCTGGAAACGCGAGCATCGATTCAACATTTTAAGGGTAGCTTTGGGTTTGTAGGTGAAAACCGATCGCTCTTGAAATGTTTGATGAATATCGGTGGCAAAAAGTGACGCAACAGTCACTATGATGAAGCGATTTGGTCGACGATGGGGTGGATATTGTGGCTGTCGAGTTTGACTTAATGGAGAGGAGGGTGTAGAGTTCCGGAAGTTGAGCGCGTTGGTGGAGAGTTCTTTCTGAATTCCGTTGCTTGTAGAGGGAGGACGTGCTGTTAAAGGAAATTGGAAATGACCATTTGCGTTGAGGGAGCAGCGTTTTCCTGTTTGGGGAAGAAGGGGACATTTCAAACGGGTGTAGGCTTTTGAAAACGGGTTGGGCCAAAGACAATAAAGGGGTGAGGCCCAGCATATTTAAATAATTAAGTTTTTAGTTTAATTTAATGTATATTAACTTAGAATTGTCGTAACTTCCTCATACGATATCAGATTGACGAACCGTAAGTTGCATTGGGATCGTATGGACGAGGGCAACACCATGGCATTGACTGGGAGTGGATTCGAGCTCGTTACAATTTATGGAGAAATAAATTCTCTGATCAGAATCAACTAACGCGAATCGTTATTTAACGGTTAACGCGAAAAGTGAGTAATCACACTAACTCTGCTCAGTTTATATTTTTATAAAATATTTTTAGAATTTATAAATAATGGTTGTTTGCTGTGTGTTGGCTGTTTGGTTGAACTGCTAGTCAGTTGATTGAAAATATAGATAACGATATAGATATAAATTGTTAATCGAATATAAATTATGTTATCAAAATACTTCACATCCGTGTTATTTATGTTGATTAACATCTGTGGTTGCAGGGAAACCGGTCGGAGGGACCCAACTGGGTTCCTCAACATTTATTTTACTGTTTTTGCCATATATTGTGTTATATGATGTGATATGAAATCTGTGTTGATTTTGTATGGTTGAATGATACCGATCGTTATTATATGGTATGTTAAATACCATAAAGAATACTGGAATGTTAAAAAGGAAATTTTCAATGTTATATTGAAAAAGAAATATTTACAAAATTAAAAGATTTTATAAAAAGAAAACTATTTATTTAGAAAATAAATAGATTAAAAAGGAACACTTATTTGTTAATCAAATAGATAGAATTGAAGGGAATATTTGTAAAACATTTACAAATAGAATTGAAAAAGAAATATTTGTAAACTATTTACAAATAGAATTGAAAAGGGATATTTATTTGAAAAATAAATAGAATGGAAAGAGGAAATATGTGTAAAACAAATAGAAAAGAAATAATTAGATTACAAAAGGATTTACTTATAAAATCCATAGATTTTATATAAAAAGGAAATATTTTATAAATAAATAGAATTATGAAAAAGGGATTTATTTGGTAAATAAGTAGATTATAAAAGGAAATACTTGAAAAAGTGACTAGAATTGTATAAAAGGAGAATTTTACATTTAAAAGGTTTAGACCCGTGCTTCGCACATGGGTACAAGATGATATGGATTTAAAGCAAAGATTTTAAATGGAATCTATTCTGACAGATAGATTGAGAAAATAAATTTATAAATAATATTTTATAAATTAAATAAGATGTTTATCAGTGTATAAATAGGATATATAAGTTAGGACTTATATAGAGAAGTAAGAATCGATTTCAACATCGATATTTGAAACTGAATAAATGTAGAGTTAATCAAAGGAGTTAATCGGTTAGAGTTAATCAGCTAGAGTTAATTAGATTGAGTTAATCGAATTAGAAATTGATTGAATATTAGTTATTCAATTAGAGTTGATCGAATACAATTATTTGAAAAAGAGTTAGTCAAACATAGTTATTCAGGATGAGTTGCCATTTCGTACGACTGCTAGCGTGATTCGCAGGGCTGCAAATAGCCTACGGCGATCGGATGTTTCCTGAGGGAATCAGGTGTAACCATTGTGATCGCTGCGATCTAGATTCCAGCGAATAGAGTTAAATCGAATATTAGCCATTCGAAATAAAGTTAAAACAGACATAGTTATTCGAATATAAATTAATCGAATATTAGTTATTAGATAGGAGTTAAATAAGTTGAGTTAGATAAGTTGGGTTAGATAAGTGGAATTAGATAAGTTGAGTAAATCAAGTTGAGTTAATCGAGTTGAGTTAGCCAAGATGAGTTAATCAAACCGAGTCAATCCAGATGAGTTAATCCAAAAGAGTTATTCGAAATAGTTTATTTGAATAGAATTAAAGGAGTTAATCGAATATAGTTTATTCGAAAGGAGATTAATCGAATGTAAATCATTCGTAGAGAGTTAATCGAATGTAAATGATTCAAAGAGAGATTATCGAATATAGTTATTGGAAGAAAGAGTTATCAAATATAGTTTATTCGAAAAGGAGCTATCGAATAAAGATTATTCGAAAAGAGAATTATACATTGAATTCGATTATGTCGAAATTCGGGAAAGTAATATTTACTTGCCATTTTTAATCAAGGTTTACTTATTTATTAATAAATTAGTGGTTTATTTATTTAGTTAAATTAAGGAATAAAAGTTATACTTTGAAGTTAGATATTTCAAAAGTAGGGATTATAACACTATAGTTAAAATAATTGTTCTCAAATAAGAAGTGGATTCGTAAATAGAATCTGAGTTACGTAAGGAAGTTGTTAAAGATTTAAGAGGTGAACTTTGTCTATTTCGAAGTTAGAAATGTTGTTCAGTTAAGGTCTGAGAGGTAATTATACCCCAACTTGATTGGCTTCGTTTTGACTAAGGGATGGGTAAAGTTTGGTAGTGAAGATTGGTTAAGTGAATTAAGCCAATGAGTGAAATGGTTTGAATTGGCTTAGTGATGTTTTATTTAAACATCGGTCTAAATCAAATGAAGAAGTTTGGGAATGTTTTCCAAATAAGGATCAGAAATGTTTTCCAATATAGGAAATAAGAAATGGAAGTAAATATGGTGATGTTTTCCAAATGATTTATAAAGTATGTTTTTTCCAAATATAGAAATTAAGAATTTACGAATATATATATGAAGGGAAAATGGATAAATTAACGATAATTTAATTTAAAAGAAATAAACCTTTGGATGATGATTGGTCGATAGAATTTCCATCTGGATATAATATCGTAGGTTGTACACCTGTTTTTCTTTGATAGTTAAATCACCGACTATCGAAATTTTTAACCATTTTACGTCATCAATACGGAGAGACCGGGATCAGGTTCATTATCTGAAAACCACTCTGTATAGACGTTAGCGTTGCGATCAAATATTGAAGACGAAGGTATGCAAGGGCTATCCTGTTATAGAATAGTGCTTTCGGTTTGTCCAGTCCCACGACAACGTGAACGGATGAATGTCTGACAAAGTATATCTAACGGATCACGTAAGTTGATCTCTTCAAACGTACTTACGTTTGGTGGCGGAGGAATTCGTTTCTCTTAGCTTTATACCCATGGTATTTTTGGTGAAATCAATTTGTGATTTGACGGGTATGACGATGTGGCATTCAAAGTGAATGGAGGTCAGGTGTTTTAAATGATACATTAAGACCTCAAGCCTCATCAATCGGGAAATGACAGAAATCGGGCAGGCAGCATGGCTAAGTGGGTTGCTCCCATTAGGGTGTATATCACCTATCCAGAGAAAATCCATTTCATTCTTTTAACTATTATCGATGCTGCCCCTTTTCCGGAAATCGGGGGTAGCTCCCAACCGTTTCAACACACTCAAGCGAAATGAGTGGTCGGTCATGTGTGGGCCAAGTTACAAGATGTTCTTGTTGAATCCAGTGTATTCGTCTCTAAAGATACACTATCGGTAGGCGGTCCCATACCTTGTCATAGTTGGAATCTAGTCTCCAATAAGCACCCGCGGTTTGTTTGTATAATATATATGTGGAACGTGAGAGCAAGCGTTCTGCTAGATTGTTAATTACTTGTGATTAGACATTATTATAATATCAAGAGAAGTATTGATTTCGAAAGTGTTTAGGGTTATCGTAAGGTAAAAACCGTCCGTATTTATGTGTGGATTGGTCTTACGATTATCTTTTCTTTTGGAAAGGGTTTTGAAAAGTTAAACCAAATGATTTGAATTTACTCACACCAGTCCCATGACTGACCCAGAGTTTATTTTGTTTTGTTTTTCCCTAAACTCTTGGGTGCCCAAATTTGTACGGGCAGTCAAGTAGTTCAGGTCTTTACAGATATACTTGGAGGAGCTTGAAGAAGGAGGCTTCAGGACTATATAGCTATCGTTATTTCCGCTGTGTGTAAGTGTTGTACTCTGATAATGTTATTGTATACATATACTGTTTTATTTCAAAGTTATGTTATAATACATTTTATTTGTTCCGCTGTGAGATTCGTGTTTACTCTGATTGTGTTCTTCTTCTTCTTTTATTCTAATTTTCTATCTTATCTATTCTCACCATCTAACTTCTTTCTGTTAAGGATCTGGAATGTTCGATACCTGAATAATTAACATGGGTTTTATGTTGATTTTCTGGATCGAAAATCCCAGTTTGTTACAAAAACGGTGTTTATTTGAGCCATTAGCTATTTATTTTTCAACCAATACAATATATATTGGTTCAAACTGAACCACATTCAATAACCAACAGGGTTTAAAGTCAACGGGGTTTAAACAATTCATAAAATATGAAATAATAGCATAATAAATATTTGAGGAACCGGTTTGATTCCTCCTACCTGTTCTTCCCTGCAACACAGATCATTATAATATTTCATATCAGTACATAGAAATATTTCTAAACGACGATAATGTAATATAATTAACGTCAACCATTAAAGCAAACATTGGCATCCAAAGCATCCAATCAACCAATTCAAATTTAATTTATATGAATTTAGCACATCAAAGTATTTTAGAAATGTGTGAGAATTAAATCACCTTTATTTCGATTGACGGTTCGAAATTAAACAGAAAAATCTGGTTGCTTCCATTCCTTTCTGAATCCACACCATAGTGTAGTGTTCTGTACTGCGATTCCAACGAATCCAATTTTGGCTGAATTCGATCACACGGCTGTTATAATATTTAAATTGGTTTTAATTAACTAAAGATTAACATTATTATTAATATCGACATTAATTATCTTAAGTAATATTAATTAAAAAACCGTTAATTATTACCTTAATATGTTTACTCAACCCGTATGCCATTAAGCTTTAACATCTTCCCACATTCTCAAGCATGTTTCTGTACTCCAAACATGATGAACGAACTCTGCATCCTCCCAGTCACCCACGTGCTGATCCAGCACTTAACATATTCTCTAGTCCATTCTTTTGTTTTCTTTTATTTTGAAAACCCAACTGCCATAATATATTGGTCCTCCTATGTTAGTACGCCACCGTGCTCAGCTCATTCCAGTAACCACATACACAACCAAAAGTTCCGATGCTTCCACCATACTCAGTAAAACATAATCGCCTTGCTTTATTTTGACCAACATGTTGAACGGTCAGCAACATCAAAACAACTGATTCCCCTTAACAGCCATACACCCTTCTTCAACCATGCGAAATGCTCATCACAAAATACTTCATGAAATCACTTTTGTACAAGTATACAGCGCACACCCCTACTCCTTTGACAACGTTCCTCCCTTCAATGCGCTAAGTCCATCACAACAGCCCCAAGCAACGTCCACTCCTGTATTTCCCAAACCCGCGAAAAACTACACAACACCTCGTTTCCCATTCAAACCGCCACCACCAACGTTTGTCCATCCCTATGTTTAATACGTTTTCTCCTGCACGCTCTTCAGCTCTTATATACGCATGAAACTTCCCACACCATACTGCAGGACTCCTTCCATCAAATTTACCCAAGGTCAATGCCTCCTGATCATCATTTTACTTCTCAACTGCTTCTTCACAAAACCCGTATCACCTTCTCATTCTTCACTACAGGATTTCGCATACTTTGAAATTCCATCCCATGCCTTCACCATGAAATCATAAACAGACCGCTTCCTCTTAGGTGAAGGCCGAAACCTTCTTCTCCCATGCTCGAACTATAGTAGTGGGCATAGCGGGCGTGCCTCCATGAAGATCGCTCCTTGCTGTTGGATAGAACAACATATGATTTTGAAATTTATATATAGAAGCCATGAAAGTCGGCTGTAAATCCTTTGAAAGGAAGAACGATTGAACAGTTCATATTTATAGGTTTTAATTTCCTTGGCGCGCACAGTTTAGATAGCTTAGCACTCACGCTATAGGTAACGTAGGGTAGAGTAGGTACTATAGAAATTCTTTGTCACCATGGCTGTATTTCTTTTTGGTGATGACGGTGTTGAAAACAACTTGGATAAGACGTATCAAAGCAGCTGTACAGGGTATCCGCAACCGATTAGCACAGAGTAGCTGATGGAAATGACGAAGCATGGTGTACAGACATGTGCTGAGATTGATTTTCCATTTCTTGAATGCTTGAATAGGCACGCCTATAGTTTAGGTAGGAGATAGCGTACGTTTTGCTTACTTTGGGTTAAAAGGAATGGGATTAGATCACGATCTAGCGGTTGTGTTCCGTCATTTCAGTTTTTATTGAACGGATCAGCGTTCACATTTGCTAAGGACAATTTATTTTATCTTTTGAAAATGACCAATGATATTTAACTATAAAGGTAAACGTACCCTTCTATCCCACACTCCGTCCGCCTACGACTTGCTATCGACAAAAATAAAAATACCATCGTGTCTAGTGAGGTGCCACGATCCCAAAAATAATAATATTGGTAGGTTAACTTATATCGTGAAACCCTAAAATGTTGATACAGGGTGTAAAATACTCCAAATAAAAAGTCACTTATTTTATGAAACAAAAATTACAGTAAGATTCTAAAAAATTAAATTATACCTACGTCTCAAAGGACTTGTCCAAATTCGAAGCCAATATTTAATTATATTAAATAAACCGTTATGGTGTATAAACGATTCCACAACGACTATTTCGAAATTTGATTAGGACGTAAAATAAAATTTACAATACGAAAACTTGACTTTTCGTTTCCATTAGAAAAATATTATCAACTAGATTCAGTTTCTTCTTGTCTCACCGAAATCCAACTTAAAATGGATTCGGTATAATCAATTGAAGTTCAAAATCAATTTTTCGAACTACCGCGCTGTTTCGAGTTCATTTTATAATTTAAATCTAAATATAACGTACAGTCATCGTTTAAATAACGAATTCGATATAAAATTCCGTAAATAATTAAAATATAATATTTAAAACAAATTAAATATTCGAATTCAGATGGCCGAAAAATCCGAGTCGTTACATTCTTCCCCCTTAAATAAATTTCGTCCTCGAAATTGCTAGGTAAAAAGAATGCTCCAACCGCAATTATTTTCAAAATAATTAATTCAAAATATTATAAAAAAATCATTACCAAGTTACAAAATTTTCGAAAAATTCGCCAGCACCTCCTCTGCATGGTTCGATCGAAATAACTACAATCACCACTCTGGGCCTCTCATATTGATCCAAAGAAAATAAAGGTCAAGCAGTTACCCATCTCGAGTATAAATTCAAACACCCAACCAATAATTTTAAGGTTTACCTTTTTGTCAGGCAACTCAATACTCGAATCACAAAGTTCGGCAACTAATAGCTCTTCCATTTTCAACCTGTACTCAACTTGATATATAATGGAAATAACTAACACAGGGTTATACCATTTTGTTCTATTTCATATTGATTTGATACTGAAATTTATTTTCTAGTTTTCAGTTCATTCAACTATAGATAAATTCTTATATTCGATTTTTCTAGTAACCAATAAACAAACAATTCACAATGCACACTCACTTTAACCAAATCACTTCAACCAAAACATTTCAATTTCCCTTTTAATAATAATTTTTTTCTTTTTTATTAACTTGTCTTTAGTTAAATATTTAATTCCATATTCAAATTTTATCCACCAATACTATAATTTGAATTTCCTTCTGGTTTTATTAAACAGTTCAAATTTATTACCACTTAATCTCATTTTAACGAGCCCAACTCATTCATTGGTTCTAAATCCAATTTAAATCCATATTCATGAATCTTATTCCAAACATACAATCCAACAAATTTCCATTCATTCTGTTTGGATTCATTCACCTTTTATTTTACCCAACACAAGTCAAATTCTTGTTGGCTTGTTTCAATTTCAATTCATAAGATTCATGCATACAATTGAATTTAATTCTCATTTCATATTTGAAATGATCCTATTTCATCCAAATCAATTAATAATTCGATAAAATAATAAATTTTACCTTCCTATAAAATATATTGGGTAAAAACAATATAAAAATAATTTTATATTCAAATTATAAATACGCACCCTCGTATATATATACTCAACTCGATCTAGGATATTACTAGCCAAACCTCTATCGAGTTACACCACAGAGCCAAGGTTATTCTTAAACCATTGATCTGATACCAACTATAGCGACCCGGGAAATTCAACACTCGAATTCAGATACTAATACATCTCGTATCCAAAATTCTAGTATTGAAAACCCAGAAAGCTAATAGAAAGAAGTTAGAGGGTGAGAGAAGAAAGAAAGAAATATTAGAATAGAAGAATAAGAAGATTAGAGTCTCGCAGCGGAATGGACAAAATATAATAATCAATAATACTCTATACAAGAAGAACTATACAAGCGATTACAACATCAGAGTATACATTCAGATCAATACAACACATAGCGGAAATAAACTAGTACTAGTATATATGGAATACGTATCGACTTCAACTCCTTTTCTGAAGCTCCAAGCGATACCTAACCTGATAATATACTCGGTCAGACCCGAGCACATTTAAAGCAAAGAAAAATTTACCCGGATCAGTCTGAAATACCTTCAATGATAAATTCATAGCACAACAACTTGTTTAACTTTGAAAATCCTTTTGAAACAAAAGGATAATAGTAAGACCAGCCCTCACATAAATACGGATGGTTTTTATCTTACTATAACCTAAATCGTTTTGAAATTTATATCTTCTTCTGATATTAACATAGTGACTAAATACAAGTAGATAGAATCTAGCAGAACGCTTGCATCTCATGCTCCACATAAATAGTATACAATCAAAACCGCGGGCGCTTATTGGAGATTTGATTTCCAACTATGACAAGGTATGGGACCACATGCCGATTGTGTATCTCTAGAGACGAATACACTGGGTTCAACAAGAACGTCTTGCAACCCGACCCACACATGATCGACCACTCATTTCTCTTGAGTGTATCGAATGCATTGTCACCTTACGGCTTTTTGTCGCGACCACCGTAGTTCCCTGAGAGATACAGAAATGAAAAGAAGTAACAAATATAAATATTCTCTAGATGGTGACAATACACCCTAATGGGTGCGACCCACATAGCAATCATGCTTGCCCGATTTTTGTCGTTTCCCGGTTGATGAGGCTTGAGGCTATAATCGACTTTTGAAACATTTGGCCATCATTCACATCATCCATATATGTCATACACGTACAGGATGAACCGAAGGCACCCTCCTACCGCATCCTAGGAATCATCCTATAGATAGTAGCGAGTAGTCCTTGCAATCCGTAAATTTCCAATCACGGCAGAATCATCGTTAATATGGGGATCAGCCAGAGGTATTTAACAATAGTTCTTCCGCTCATGGAGACTTACAGTCTTCAATTGCTCCATCTAGATCAACATCTTCAATGTATTCGTATTTATTGGTCGGATTGGTTTTCGATATAAATTCGATCCCGGTCTTTCCGTACCAATAACATTGGGTTAGATTTTGATAGTCGGTTATTTAACTATCAAAATAAACAACCATAAAAACAAACAGATCCATTTGTTTATTACATAGCATCACTTGGTCATTAAAAATACTTTATCAGTTGATGTACCCAAAGATAATGTATTGGTTTAATATATAATTATAATCAAATCCTTTTACTTATATATCTAGAAAATATCTTATATCTAATTTAACTTTCAACTTACATTTCAAAACATTGCTATGACATTTCTTATGACCTTATCGATTCAACTCGTCATTCGTAAAACTATCGTTACGACATCTTCTTTGACTTCGTTATTTGAATACCAAAGTCACCCGTTACCCTTTAGAATAATCCCATTTAAATCTCCTTCTATAACTTTGAAAATACCGTTATAATCCCACCAATCATTTCGTACCATCAAGCCCCTTTTTACTTACTATTACTTTGGAATCTCATTATATATATAAAAATCAAAATCCTTCAAATAACGTTACACTTTTATTTTTCCTAAAATATTTTATTCTAACACTTTCACCATTACGACTAACATCATCCTTTGATAATTCTGAAGTTGTTCAAGTTGGGGTATTTTAATTACCTCTCAGACCTTGATCAACAACGTTCTTATCGTAAGATAGATATCAGTTGTAATACAAAAACCGATACTCATTTCCCATATCACAACATATCCCATTTTTATTCCATCTTGATGAAATATCATCACTCTTCAAAATAGTAGCTCTATATCGCATCCTTATAACTTGTCACGTTTAATTAGTCTGATTCAAACGTTTGATTTCCCATTTCCTATCTCTGCCAGTTTACTTAAATTTTCAATCTTGGCTTTTACTTTATTCAAATGTCACTTCTAATAAATCCATTTATATATTCAATAAAACTCTAGTTATATAACTTTGTATAACTTGGATTCATAGATTCCAATTAAATATAATTCAGCTCAAATCAAGTTAAAACTTCGATTTCACATAAATATTAAATCGCTTTATAAACTATAAACATGGCTTTAAACTTCATAAACTTTCCTTAATATATTTCACATTCCAAATTACCACTTCGATTATTATTAAATGACTAATAGTCAAGTGTCAACATTTATTAAAATAAAACTGGTTTCATTACCATTAACTATCCCCTTCAAATTAATGAACTAATTTAATAACAAGTTCAGCTAACGCCGTTAACTTGTTCTTCTCTAAACATGACTAACTCGTTAGTCAATCATTATTGATCATTCCATTTAAATTAATTAATAATTAATTAATCTAAATAATTTTATTTACTTTGATTTATTCAAATCAATATTAGTATAAACCCATTACGTCAATTCTGGTCATTTGAATTAGCTAAATAAAAACCGTTTTTAATAATCACTTAATAGGCACGTGCTCCGCGCACGGTAGACTTAGTACAAAAATGGTAGTTTGTGGTTAAACCAAACAATGTATATACGAGGCTGGTTTATTCCCCTTTTTATAAACTTCATTAAATTAATATAATTTAAAATCTATATGCGGTTATAAAATAAATTCCATAACCTTATTTCTAGCGATTCAACTAACGGTGAACTGATCTTTATAAAATGGTGTTTATTTGGGCCACTTGCTATTTATTTCACAACCAATACAAAATGTATTGGTTCAAACTGAACCACATTGAACAACCAACAGGGTTTAAAGTCAATGGGTTTTAAACCGTTCATAAAATATGAAATAACAGCATATTAAATATTTGAGGAACCGGTTTGATTCCTCCTACCTGTTCTTCCCTGCAACACAGATCATTATAAATTTCATATCAGTACATAGAAATATTTCTAAATGACGATAATATAATTAACGTCAACCATTAAAGCAACCATAGGCATCCAAAGCATCCAATCAACCAATTCAAATTTAATTTATATGAATTTAGGACATCAAAGTATTTCAGAAATGTGTGAGAATTAACTCACCTTTATTTCGATCGACGGTTCGAAATCAAACAGAAAAATCTGGTTGCTTCCGTTCCTTTCTGAATCTACACCACAGTGTAGTATCTGTACTGCGATTCCAACGAATCCAATTTTGACTGAATTCTATCACACGGCTGTTATAATATTTAAATTGGTTTTAATTAACTAAAGATTAACATTATTATTAATATCGACATTAATTATCTTAAGTAATACTAATTAAACAAACCGTTAATTATTACCTTAATATGTTTATTCAACCCGTATGCCCTTAAGCTTTAACATCTTCCCACATTCTCCAGCATGTTTCTGTACTCCAAACATGATGAACGAACTTTGCATCCTCCCAGTCACACACGTGCTGATCCAGCACTTAAAATATTCGCCAATCCATTCTTTTGTTTTCTTTTATTTTGAAAACCCAACTGCCATAATATACTGGTCCTCCGATGTCAGTACGCCACCGTGCTCAGCTCATTCCAGTAACCGCATACACAACCAAAAGTTCTGATGCTTCCACCATACTCAGTAAAACATAATCGCCTTGCTTTATTTTGACCAACATGTTGAACGGTCCCCAACATCAAAACAATCGATTACCCTTAACAGCCATACACCCTTCTTCAACCATGCGAAATGCTCATCACAAAATACTTCATGAAATCGCTTCTGTACAAGTATACAGCGCACACCCCTACTCCTTTAACAACATTCCTCCCTTCAGTGTGCTAAGTCCATCACAACAGCCCCAAGCAACGTCCGCTCCTGTATTTACCAAGCCCGCGAAAAACTACACAACACCTCGTTTCCCATTTAAACCGCCACCACCAACGTTAGTCCATCCCTATGTTTAATATGTTTTCTCCTGCACGCTATTCACCTCTTGTATACGCATGAAACTTCCCACACCATACTACAGGACTCCTTCCATCAAATTTACCCAAGGTTAATGCCTCCTGATCATCATTTTCCTTCTCAACTGCTTCTTCACAAAACCCGTATAACCTTCTCATTCTTCTCTACAGGATTCCACATACTTTGAACTTCCATCCTATGCCTTCACCATGAAATCATAAACAGACCGCTTCCTCTTAGGTGAAGTCCGAAACCTTCTTCTCCCATGCTTGAACTATAGTAGTGGGCATAACGGGCATGCCTCCATGAAGATCGCTCCTTGCTGTTGGATAGAACAACAGATGATTTTGAAATTTATATATATAAGCCATGCAAGTCGGCTATAAATCCTTTGAAAGGAAGAACGATTGAATAGTTCGTATTTATAGGTTTTAATTTCCTTGGCGCGCACGGTTTAGATAGCTTAGCACTCACGCTGTAGGTAACGTAGGGTAGAGTAGGTACTGTAGAAATTCTTGGTCACCATGGCTGTATTTCTTTTTGGTGATGATGGTGTTGAAAACAACTTGGATAAGACGTATCAAAGCAGCTGTACAGGGTAACCGCAACTGATTAGCACAGAGCAGCTGATGGAAATGATGAAGCATGGTGTACAGACATGTGCTGAGATTGATTTTCCATTTCTTGAATGCTTGAATGGGCATGCTATAGTTTAGGTAGGAGATAGCGTACGTTTTGCTTACTTTGGGTTAAAAGGAATGGGATTAGATCAAGATCTAGCGGCTGTGTTCCGTCATTTCAGTTTTTAATGAACGGATCAGCGTTCACATTTGAAAAGGACAATTTATTTTATCTCTTGAAAATGACCAATGACATTTAACTATAAAGGTAAACGTACCCTTCTATCCAACACTTCGTCCGCCTACGACTTGCTATCGACAAAAATAAAAATACCATCGTATCGAACAAGGTGCCACGATCCCAAAAATATAATAATATTGGTAGGTTAACTTATATTGTGAAACCCTAAAATGTTGATACAGGGTGTAAAATACTCCAAATAAAAATTCGCTTATTTTACGAAATAAAAATTACAGTAAGATTCAAAAATATTAAATTATAACTACGCCTCGAAGGACTTGTCCAAATTCGAAGCCAATATTTAATTATATTAAATAAACCATTATGGTGTATAAACGATTCCACCGCGACTATTTCGAAATTTGGTTTGGACGTAAAATAAAATTTACAATACAAAAACTCGATTTTTCGTTTCCATTAGAAAAATATTATCAACTAGATTCAGTTGCTTTTTGTCTCACCGAAATCTGACTTAAAATGGATTCGGTATAATCAATTGAAGTTCAAAATCAATTTTACGAACAACTGCGCTGTTTCAAGATCATTTTATAATTTAGATCTAAATATAACGTTCAGTCGTCATTTAATTAACGAATTCGATATAAAATTCCATAAATAATTCAAATATAATATTTAAAACAAATTAAATATTCGAATTCAGATGGCCGAAAAATCCAGGTCATTTCAGTATATAACTTTAACTAGAAAACAAGAATTAAAATGAGAAGTTCTCACCGAGAAGCTAAACCAAACACCGCGACTCTTCATACGTAGAAATCTTCGTCGTTCTCGCCTTTGGTCACTTTCGTTGCCCGTATTCACTAAATATATAAGAATCACATTGAGACGACCCGAACTTCCCCATAAAGGAAAGCACGGATAGAATTGAGGACAAGACAAAACAGAACGCAAACGGAAGAACATTTCATTGTTATTACAACAATTCCATCAGATACAAGAATATACAGAGTATAAATGAATAAATTACATTCAATAAATATCAGAGATTACAATAAATTACATTGCAGTGGAAAATAATACAAAGCACAACTGAAGGTGATACACGGATACAGAGCTTTCCGAGCACCGTTCCAGCTGTTAATCAGGACCATGTGAATATAAATCTGCAAAACCAAAACTACTAGCTGCCCGTGTGGGAAATAGGGGCACCCAGAGTTTAGGTCAAAACAATAAACTCCAGGTCAGTCATGGGACTGGTGTGAGAACTAAAACAGTTATAAATATTGGTTTTTAAAGTAAGGTAAATCAAGGGACCACGCCGTATAACACGGAACGGGTTTCCTCCCAAGAATACCAGTGCATAAAACAACAGCGCAATGCTAAATAAAGAAAAATGAAACTGTTATAAGACCCAGGTCCCATCACACAATGCAACGCAAGCCGGAGGATAGGGTTTTTACCTTATAACAGCCAAAGCATGCTTGATACGTTTAAAACACATTATTTGATACTATTATAGGTGTATAGTGTCAAAACAATTTCAATCATAAATATCAATCATAGGCGGCATGAATGACCCATACCACTATGTCGCCATACTAGGTTCTACAAATAAAACCGCACTATCACGTATTGGAAATTGGATTTCCGTCATGAGCCGAGGCAAGGGGCAAGCTCCTCTCCGCGTTCGAGACACTCTAGCAAATGCCTCAGGACCCCACTATGATCCTTGGAATCGGCTGGGCCGGTCCTCTCTTACTTTTGAGGATTGGCAATTCCTGAACACACGTTTCCCGGTCCTTACAGACCTATATCCGAGGCGCCTCGTATCCAATAACCACACAGGTGAAAAGTATATAAATGTCAGGGCTGGTAGGTCACTGACACCACCCTAGCTAGAAAGAAACGTCGTGCTCTCCCAGCGGTTCATCTCCCGTTTTTGACTCATACCGAGGTGTGAGGCTCGTGAATTCACGTTATACACAAAGCTACGCCACACAGGCCGTGCTTTGATCATCAACCACAAGACTTTGCTTTTCAACAGAAGCCTTGATCAATTGCCACTTACGCATGCCACATTGGCAATTCACTCCATGCGACTGATGTCCACCGATATACAACCTCTGAGCTCGTATGTCTCAGAGAAGGGCGTTAAGCAAGAGAATAAATTCTCCGCCGCCAAACATATGTATATTTAATAGAGATCAATCAACACAGAATAAAATCCAATGTCAGACACACAATCCATTTACAAGTTCGTTCTGGGTCTGAACGAAACCGGAGGCACTTTCCTCGCATATCCATCCATCTCCAGGTACGTCTGGACGATCACCAACTGATTCCCTCATCCTGGGTGTACAGCCCAATCAAGATCATCAGTAATCACCCAAACGATGTGAAGACTTCCGGTCTTCAAACATCGTCTTCATCTTCGACATCTCGTCGAATCGATTATTCAGAATGGGTATAAACCCAGCCTTTCTGAATAACCCACGTATATAATAAACGAATGTTACACAAACACAACAAACGCCTCATTCCAATTCAGAATATTCTTTTATTCACAAAAACACATTCTTAGGGAAATGTTCCCATTAATTTTATCCAAGATAAATTCTTCTAAATTTATTCTATAATCTTCCTTTGGATATCATTTCAAACTAGTCGGGATTAGCGAACCACGCCGAAGTAATTATTTATTTTATTTCCCAATCCCAACCTATATATCCCATGGAGAAAACTGGCAACACTCCACATCTAACACCACAGTGTTATCGGTAAAATTAATTACCATTTCACGTTCAAATCTAATTAAAGATTTAGCTATCACTTTGGAGCAAAACTGGTGGTACTCCATTCTCGATCACCTTTCAGATTTGATAATTTAAATTATCAATTCACATTTTTAATCTAATTAAAGATTCATTAAAACTCCACTTAGTTTTAATCTTTTCAAAAATCAACATCTTGCCTTTAACTGGGTTAAAGAACCAATGTCATCTAAAACACGATTCACGATAAACTCAAATCACATTCTATTGTTAATTGGGTTAAAGAACAGGTGTTGTTCAAAACACCGCTCACGATAAATCTAAAAACCAATTCAAATTCAATTTCAATTAAATATTATTTAATTGATACACTTCATTAAATCTAAATAGAAAGATTTAATCTTTTTCCCTATTGGGCTTAAGAACAATGTTAATGAAGGCACCATTCACGACAACCCCAAATCACATTTGATATTAAATACAAGGCTCTGAATAGAAAATATACCGGCTTATATTCAATATCAAATTCTGAAACCAACAAATATTGTATTGGAAATAACGATATAAAATATATCTTTCAAATTCCCATAACAATATCTGTACTGTCACGAAATCCAACATCGAAATATTCCGAAGATAATTTCGATTCAACTCCTGTCCAATTCACATATTGGGAATATTGATTATTTTTAATAATTTTATCAAGGCCCGTACAGTCGATTTCCATCAACGGCCATCGAACTGCACTTACAACGACCTTTTTCGAATTTGATTTGGACATAATTCCAAATCCAACCGTTAGATTTCAAATTTCTAATATTCATTGGAAAGCTCTTTTCGATACGAACCCAACGGTTCCGGTTTTAGGAGAATCCGACGGTCGGATCTCCCGCAACGTCAATTCGAAGTCAATGGTCGAAATTCACGAACTGCCGCGGAGCGGCGCGTTCTATTTAGGCCATTATATATATAATATGTATATATTATATATATTTCGTCGATTTCCTTTTAAAACGTATTTTGTAAATCGTTTTAACTTCGTTTCAAAACCGTTTCAACACTATTTCAATTTCTAATCAAAATTGAATATTTCATATCATTACTATATAAATGATAATATTTTCAAAATGTTATATTTTGAAATCACTTCTTTTCTATATTCATTATAAAAACGAATATAATCGATATAAATATCGTTCACGTCAAAAATAGCGCAACTCTAATCAACACGGCTTTATATATTTCAATAAATCCGTTATTCTATTCAACAAATGAGTATTTATTCCATTCAACACATGAATCTATATTTCTTCCAACACCTGACTAATCTCAACACATGAGTACTGTCAACACATCACTATTTTTGTTATGTAAAATATTTTATAAAACTATGGTATCTATCGTTTGATTTTTAATTTGACTTCTACTGGGAAGTAGTTCTAATTTTAAATATGATAAAGATGTAAATTTCATTGTATAAAATATTTCACTCAACACATGACTATTTTTATATTCAACACATGAATTTTCTTTTATAATATTCCTTATTTTCCCGATTTGAAATGAGGCCCAATCAATCACCATATAATGTTAATTATATGGATTCCATACAACACATGTATATAATAGCATTGAAAAATAATCAACCATCAACCAAAGTGCACTACACTGTATAAGCATCAAATATAGATATCTTACGCTTATAACAGCCTGTCAATCAATCGATCGACATATTTAATCAATCAGGATGAGTGAACTTCCAAATTTCATCCCAACACCCGTGTGGGGTTTCAAACAATCAAACACAGATTTTATTTGTGCAGTTGGGCGATGTGTAAAATTTATCGTCCCAATCAATGTTCTTCAAATAGGTGTACATAAACAAACCGTCCGGTTTGTAAATGAATATTTTATTTTATTCACTTCCACGTTAAAAATTATATTTTTAACGATAAAATATTCTATTTCAACACATGAATTTCTATTCAGTTCATTTACACAATAAAAATGATATTTTTATTTTTCTAACATATTTTGGGAAATTTCGGCGGCATAACGGCACGATACTAGAAACGGGACGAGGCCTAGCCTTATCCCCGGTCTAGTGAAGGCCCACGCCATTCACACATCAATCAAATCCATTCCATTTCACCAAACAAGTCAATTCAAACCAAATAATCTAACCAACTACACAACCAATCAAACAAGTCCATGGTCTGTGGACGATTGTGTCAGGTGCTACTAAACACCGTCTGCATCCTAGTATATATATATAACTAGAAAAAGAGAATTTAGAGTGAGAAGTTCTCACCGACTAGCTAAACCAAACGCCACGACTCTTCTTATGTAGAAATCTTCGTCGTTCTCGCCTTTTGTCACTTTCACCGCCCGTAGTCACTACATATATAAAAATCACATTTTTATATTGTTGCCATGTATATAAAAATCACATTTTTATATTGTTGCTATGTATATGAAAATCACATTTTTATATTGTTGCTATGTATATGAAAATCACATTTTTATACTACTACTATATAGATAAAAATTCTATTTTTACAACGGTGTTCATATAATAAAGATTATATTTTTATATCGCCACTTATATAAAAATCACATCTTTGCTCCTTTTACATAATAAAGATCAAATCTTTAATACTTCTATAATGTAAAAATCATATTTTTATCATCTCTATAACATAAAAATCATATTTTTATTAACTTCATATGTCAAAAATCATAGAAGCTTTAAAGCGGAGAAAACTCACTTTTTTTTCTAACGCCTTTTCTGAACTGCTGAATAGTTGTTCGAGCTCCAGACTTCGCATACAAACTCAAATCTTCAATCCATCTTTTTCTCTAGCACAAGCACGCCATTCTGAACAACTTTCGCCTAAGGAACTTTTTGCTGAAAATGCTCCAATTCGCCAGAATTCGCGAAAGTACACGAATTTTGCCGCTTCCGGACAGCAGACTTTAAACGCGTTTTCCGGGCAGCTCCGAACTCCAAAACATGACTTCCATGTATCCAAATCGAAGAGAATTTCGTGCTCTACAACTTTGGTCTAAAGGGAATTTGGCCAAAAGCGCACCGTTTGGGAGTTATTGGCGAAATACGGCCAGGGACTTATTTGCAAAACGGGTAATTTTGGTGAAAATGGGTTTTCGGGTGTAGCGGGGCCCACGGCCGGAATTGAGGGGGCTGGAGGGGGGGCGCGGGCCTGATGGACGTGGGGGAGGGTGTGGGTGGCGGTGGTGGGGCCCGTGGTGGCCGCGGTGGTGGTGTTTGGTGATTTGGGGCTTAGGGTTTGCAAATGGAGAGAGGAGGAGGAGGAGGAGGGGAGGAGGAGGAGGGGGTGCGGCGCCCGGAGGGAGGCCGGCGGTGGCCGAGGGGAGGGTGGGCAGCGGCATGGTGGAGGACCTCGCCATTAAAGAGAAAAGAGGAAGAAAAGGAAGTAAAAGTGTTTATATGCTAGTTTCTCGCGTATCGTCCGAACACAAACGATCTCCGATGGCCGCGGATTTCGGATATGAGATAGTAGACGTGAAGACGAGTCCAACGAAACAAGTTTCGTCGAATTCCGAGTTCGTTTGACCGTCCGTTAAAAATCACAAAAATGCTCAGATAAGCTCTAAAAATGCGATTTTGGCGCACCTTTTCTTCTCGCACGCTCACATGCTAATTCAAAAAATCAAGCCCTCATGGATTTAACCATTATTAGATGATACGAATCTAGAAAAAAAAGTAGAATTGAATTCCGAGGTCGTATCAATAATGTTCCTTTGTAAAATGACTGCTCGCTTTACCCGGAACTGTTTTAGCTCGCACGGCCACATACTGACTCCGTTCGACGCGCCCTTTGGAACATAACAATAATTTGTCATTATGAATTCATAAAAATATATCTCGTCGAATTCTGAGCTCGTATGCAAAATTTCACTTTTTAAGGGCTATGTATTGTTAACCGAACAACTCTAGCCCATAGCCACTATTCCGGATATCGGAATATATCGAAGATTATACTTTTCGGAGTTCTAAACGGCATTTTAAACTCAATGGAAGTGGTTTCGAGTCCAAATTCATCCGTATGCAAAATATGACTTTTTGGGCCTTGTATAATTTACATAGCGACTATTCTGAATTTTCAACTGGGCATAACTTTTGATTCCCGCTATGAAATTTCGATTTGTCGGATTCATTGGAAAGATATTCACGAATAGATTCTAATATTTTTGGTTTTACTAAAATCCGGATTGTTTTGAATCCTGTACATTCATTTGAAGTTTGAAATCGAATTATCGAACTACCGCGCCTTTTCTATTCTATTTATAATTATATATAAATATTTATATTCTAACGACGACGCGTATAATATATACGTTCAAGTTATATTCAAAATAAATTTCTGGTCGATATTATTTAAAATAATCTATTTTAAATGTTCAAAATTCGCTAAAATTGCCAAAATAAAAATTTTAAACTGGCCCAGATTTTCGGGTTATTACAATCTCCCCCACTTAAAACTTTTAGTCCCCGAAAAGGAACAAAGTCGAAAGTGGTTTGATTAATCAACTCTACGTTCGATGTGGCTTCCATTCTCCAACTTTTCAGTTTCTGAGAAGTTTCAAATTCTTCAAAAATTTGGCTAACACCCTAAATTTTCGAAAAATTTCGCCATAACCTCCCCTGCACCGGGAGCCACGGGAAAATCCCGAAATTGCCATATAGGCCTTCTGATCTCAAAAAGAAAAAGAAAAAGCCAAGCGGCTAGCCAATCGGCTCATAAAATCATCATCACCCAAACAAAACAGTAAATTATAGTAAACATGTACCTATTTGTCGGGCAAACAAATTTTATTCTCTGCTCTAGCCTCCTTGCTATGACCTGTTCAATGTAAGTAGATGTATATGCAAGCAAATGCGACCAATTTTCAATACAATTCAATATTTGGTTCAATTAGGCTAAATGGTTAAAAATTAGCAAACAAATAACAAACAACACAAACATCAATCAATTAGTGAATTAGAGTTTCAAATTCATAAATTTTGATATATATACAAAAAAAATCATGTTTTTGATGCCAATTCACAACCATGTGTTCTAGCTATATAAGTTTTGGTTCTCACACCAGTCTAATGGAAATATATAGAAAATCACACCTTCGAAACACGAACATAAATATTGATAATGCGGCCGCATTACCAGAATTATCTCCGGGCGACTAGAGTGTGATTCTATATCTATCCAGTATATTAAAACTTCGAATATACGTTCATGATGCGTATAAGCGAAATCTATATATACTCGATTGTCCAAATTCAAAATAAATAAATATTCAAATACGTATAAAACGATTTAAATTTTCAAAACAAAATTGTTTTCATTTGAAAAATATACTCTTCACACTCGTTCTAGGATACTACTGATCCTATCTCTAACGAGTCATTCTAATTGGATATTACTAATCCATTATCTGATGAATTCTTTCGTATGGTTCTAATGTGTCTTGTTCTCGAGCTCTGTAAACCAAAGCTCTGATACCAAACTGAGACGACCCGAACTTCCCCGTAAAGGGAAGCACGGATAGAATTGAGGACAAGACAAAACAGAACGCAAACGGAAGAACATTTCATTGTTATTACAACAATTCCATCAGATACAAGAATATACAGAGTATAAATGAATAAATTACATTCAATAAATATCAGAGATTACAATAAATTACATTGCAGTGGAAAATAATACAAAGCACAACTGAAGGTGATACACGGATACAGAGCTTTCCGAGCACCGTTCCAGCTGTTAATCAGGACCATGTGAATATAAATCTGCAAAACCAAAACTACTAGCTGCCCGTGTGGGAAATAGGGGCACCCAGAGTGTAGGTCAAAACAATAAACTCCAGGTCAGTCATGGGACTGGTGTGATAACTAAAACAGTTATAAATATTGGTTTTTAAAGTAAGGTAAATCAAGGGACCACGCCGTATAACACGGAACGGGTTTCCTCCCAAGAATACCAGTGCATAAAACAACAGCGCAATGCTAAATAAAGAAAAATGAAGCTGTTATAAGACCCAGGTCCCATCACACAATGCAACGCAAGTCGGAGGATAGGGTTTTTACCTTATAACAGCCAAAGCATGCTTGATACGTTTAAAACACATTATTTGATACTATTATAGGTGTATAGTGTCAAAACAATTTCAATCATAAATATCAATCATAGGCGGCATGAATGACCCATACCACTATGTCGCCATACTAGGTTCTACAAATAAAACCGCACTATCACGTATTGGAAATTGGATTTCCGTCATGAGCCGAGGCAAGGGGCAAGCTCCTCTTCGCGTTCGAGACACTCTAGCAAATGCCTCAGGACCCCACTATGATCCTTGGAATCGGCTGGGCCGGTCCTCTCTTACTTTTGAGGATTGGCAATTCCTGAACACACGTTTCCCGGTCCTTACAGACCTATATCCGAGGCGCCTCGTATCCAACAACCACACAGGTGAAAAGTATATAAATGTCAGGGCTGGTAGGTCACTGACACCACCCTAGCTAGAAAGAAACGTCGTGCTCTCCCAGCGGTCCATCTCCCGTTTTTGACTCATACCGAGGTGTGAGGCTCGCGAATTCACGTTATACACAAAGCTACGCCACACAGGCCGTGCTTTGATCATCAACCACAAGACTTTGCTTTTCAACAGAAGCCTTGATCAATTGCCACTTACGCATGCCACATTGGCAATTCACTCCATGCGACTGATGTCCACCGATATACAACCTCTGAGCTCGTATGTCTCAGAGAAGGGCGTTAAGCAAGAGAATAAATTCTCCGCCGCCAAACATATGTATATTTAATAGAGATCAATCAACACAGAATAAAATCCAATGTCAGACACACAATTCATTTACAAGTTCGTTCTGGGTCTGAACGAAACCGGAGGCACTTTCCTCGCATATCCATCCATCTCCAGGTACGTCTGGACGATCACCAACTGATTCCCTCATCCTGGGTGTACAGCCCAATCAAGATCATCAGTAATCACCCAAACGATGTGAAGACTTCCGGTCTTCAACCACCGTCTTCATCTTCGACATCTCGTCGAATCGATTATTCAGAATGGGTATAAACCCAGCCTTTCTGAATAACCCACGTATATAATAAACGAATGTTACACAAACACAACAAACGCCTCATTCCAATTCAGAATATTCTTTTATTCACAAAAACACATTCTTAGGGAAATGTTCCCATTAATTTTATCCAAGATAAATTCTTCTAAATTTATTCTATAATCTTCCTTTGGATATCATTTCAAACTAGTCGGGATTAGCGAACCACACCGAAGTAATTATTTATTTTATTTCCCAATCCCAACCTATATATCCCATGGAGAAAACTGGCAACACTCCACATCTAACACCACGGTGTTATCGGTAAAATTAATTACCATTTCACGTTCAAATCTAATTAAAGATTTAACTATCGCTTTGGAGCAAAACTGGTGGTACTCCATTCTCGATCACCTTTCAGATTTGATAATTTAAATTATCAATTCACATTTTTAATCTAATTAAAGATTCGTTAAAACTCCACTTAGTTTTAATCTTTTCAAAAATCAACATCTTGCCTTTAACTGGGTTAAAGAACCAATGTCATCTAAAACACGATTCACGATAAACCCAAATCACATTCTATTGTTAATTGGGTTAAAGAACAGGTGTTGTTCAAAACACCGCTCACGATAAATCTAAAAACCAATTCAAATTCAATTTCAATTAAATATTATTTAATTGATACACTTCATTAAATCTAAATAGAAAGATTTAATCTTTTTCCCTATTGGGCTTAAGAACAGTGTTAATGAAGGCACCATTCACGACAACCCCAAATCACATTTGATATTAAATACAAGGCTCTGAATAGAAAATATACCGGCTTATATTCAATAACAAATTCTGAAACCAACAAATATTGTATTAGAAATAACGATATAAAATATATCTTTCAAATTCCCATAACAATATCTGTACTGTCACGAAATCCAACATCGAAATATTCCGAAGATAATTTCGATTCAACTCCAGTCCAATTCACATATTGGGAATATTGATTATTTTTAATAATTTTATCAAGGCCCGTACAGTCGATTTCCATCAACGGCCATCGAACTGCACTTACAACGACCTTTTTCGAATTTGATTTGGACATAATTCCAAATCCAACCGTTAGATTTCAAATTTCTAATATTCATTGGAAAGCTCTTTTCGATACGAACCCAACGGTTCCGGTTTTAGGAGAATCCGACGGTCGGATCTCCCGCAACGTCAATTCGAAGTCAATGGTCGAAATTCACGAACTGCCGTGGAGCGGCGCGTTCTATTCAGGCCATTATATATGTAATATGTATATATTATATATATTTCGTCGATTTCCTTTTAAAACTTATTTTGTAAATCGTTTTAACTTCATTTCAAAACCATTTCAACACTATTTCAATTTCTAATCAAAATTGAATATTTCATATCATTACTATATAAATGATAATATTTTCAAAATGTTATATTTTGAAATCACTTCTTTTCTATATTCATTATAAAAACGAATATAATCGATATAAATATCGTTCACGTCAAAAATAGCGCAACTCTAATCAACATGGCTTTATATATTTCAATAAATCTGTTATTCTATTCAACAAATGAGTATTTATTCCATTCAACACATGAATCTATATTTCTTCCAACACCTGACTAATCTCAACACATGAGTACTATCAACACATCACTATTTTTGTTATGTAAAATATTTTATAAAACTATGGTATCTATCGTTTGATTTTTAATTAGACTTCTACTGGGAAGTAGTTCTAATTTTAAATATGATAAAGATGTAAATTTCATTGTATAAAATATTTCACTCAACACATGAACATCGTCAACACATGACTATTTTTATATTCAACACGTGAATTTTCTTTTATAATATTCCTTATTTTCCCGATTTGAAATGAGGCCCAATCAATCACCATATAATGTTAATTATACAGATTCCATACAATACATGTATATAATAGCATTGAAAAATAATCAACCATCAACCAAAGTGCACTACATTGTATAAGCATCAAATATAGATATCTTACGCTTATAACAGCCTGTCAATCAATCGATCGACATATTTAATCAATCAGGATGAGTGAACTTCCAAATTTCATCCCAACACCCGTGTGGGGTTTCAAACAATCAAACACAGATTTTATTTGTGCAGTTGGGCGATGTGTAAAATTTATCGTCCCAATCAATGTCCTTCAAATAGGTGTACATAAACAAACCGTCCGGTTTGTAAATGAATATTTTATTTTATTCACTTCCACGTTAAAAATTATATTTTTAACGATAAAATATTCTATTTCAACACATGAATTTCTATTCAGTTCATTTACACAATAAAAATGATATTTTTATTTTTCTAACATATTTTGGGAAATTTCGGCGGCATAACGGCACGATACTAGAAACGGGACGAGGCCTAGCCTTATCCCCGGTCTAGTGAAGGCCCACGCCATTCACACATCAATCAAATCCATTCCATTTCACCAAACAAGTCAATTCAAACCAAATAATCTAACCAACTACACAACCAATCAAACAAGTCCATGGTCTGTGGACGATTGTGTCAGGTGCTACTAAACACCGTCTGCATCCTAGTATATATACATAACTAGAAAAAGAGAATTTAGAGTGAGAAGTTCTCACCGACTAGCTAAACAAAACGCCACGACTCTTCTTATGTAGAAATCTTCGTCGTTCTCGCCTTTTGTCACTTTCACCGCCCGTAGTCACTACATATATAAAAATCACATTTTTATATTGTTGCCATGTATATAAAAATCACATTTTTATATTGTTGCTATGTATATGAAAATCACATTTTTATATTGTTGCTATGTATATGAAAATCACATTTTTATACTACTACTATATAGATAAAAATTCTATTTTTACAACGGTGTTCATATAATAAAGATTATATTTTTATATCGCCACTTATATAAAAATCACATCTTTGCTCCTTTTACATAATAAAGATCAAATCTTTAATACTTCTATAATGTAAAAATCATATTTTTATCATCTCTATAACATAAAAATCATATTTTTATTAACTTCATATGTCAAAAATCATAGAAGCTTTAAAGCGGAGAAAACTCACTTTTTTTTCTAACGCCTTTTCTGAACTGCTGAATTGTTGTTCGAGCTCCAGACTTCGCATACAAACTCAAATCTTCAATCCATCTTTTTCTCTATCACAAGCACGCCATTCTGAACAACTTTCGCCTAAGGAACTTTTTGCTGAAAATGCTCCAATTCGCCAGAATTCGCGAAAGTACACGAATTTTGCCGCTTCCGGACAGCAGACTTTAAACGCGTTTTCTGGGCAGCTCCGAACTCCAAAACATGACTTCCATATAGCAAAATCGAAGAGAATTTCGTGCTCTACAACTTTGGTTTAGAGGGACTTTGGCCAAAAGCGCACCGTTTGGGAGTTATTGGCGAAATACGGTCAGGGACTTATTTGCAAAACGGGTAATTTTGGTGAAAATGGGTTTTCGGGTGTAGCGGGGCCCACGGCCGGAATTGAGGGGGCTGGAGGGGGGGGCGCGGGCCTGATGGACGTGGGGGAGGGTGTGGGTGGCGGTGGTGGGGCCCGTGGTGGCCGCGGTGGTGGTGTTTGGTGATTTGGGGCTTAGGGTTTGCAGATGGAGAGAGGAGGAGGAAGAGGAGGAGGAGGGGAGGAGGAGGAGGGGGTGCGGCGCCCGGAGGGAGGCCGGCGGTGGCCGAGGGGAGGGTGGGCAGCGGCATGGTGGAGGACCTCGCCATTAAAGAGAAAAGAGGAAGAAAAGAGGAAGAGAGAAAAGTGAGGAAGAAAAGGAAGTAAAAGTGTGTATATGCTAGTTTCTCGCGTATCGTCCGAACACAAACGATCTCCGATGGCCGCGGATTTCGGATATGAGATAGTAGACGTGAAGACAAGTCCAACGAAACAAGTTTCGTCGAATTCCGAGTTCGTTTGACCGTCCGTTAAAAATCACAAAAATGCTCAGATAAGCTCTAAAAATGCGATTTTGGCGCACCTTTTCTTCTCGCACGCTCACATGCTAATTCAAAAAATCAAGCCCTCTTGGATTTAACCATTATTAGATGATACGAATCTAGAAAAAAAAGTAGAATTGAATTCCGAGGTCGTATCAATAATGTTCCTTTGTAAAATGACTGCTCGCTTTACCCGGAACTGTTTTAGCTCGCAAGGCCACATACTGACTCCGTTCGACGCGCCCTTTGGAACATAACAATAATTTGTCATTATGAATCCATAAAAATTTATCTCGTCGAATTCTGAGCTCGTATGCAAAATTTCACTTTTTAAGGGCTATGTATTGTTAACCGAACAACTCTAGCCCATAGCCACTATTCCGGATATCAGAATATATCGAAGCTTATACTTTTCGGAGTTCTAAACGGCATTTTGAACTAAATGGAAGTGGTTTCGAGTCCAAATTCATCCGTATGCAAAATATGACTTTTTGGGCCTTGTATAATTTACATAGCGACTATTCTGAATTTTCAACTTGGCATAACTTTTGATTCCCGCTATGAAATTTTGATTTGTCGGATTCGTTGGAAAGATATTCACGAATAGATTCTAATATTTTTGGTTTCACTAAAATCCGGATTGTTTTGAATCCTGTACATTCATTTGAAGTTTGAAATCGAATTATCGAACTACCGCGCCTTTTCTATTCTATTTATAATTATATATAAATATTTATATTCTAACGACGACGCGTATAATATATACGTTCAAATTATATTCAAAATAAATTTCTGGTCGATATTATTTAAAATAATCTATTTTAAATGTTCAAAATTCGCTAAAATTGCCAAAATAAAAATTTTAAACTGGCCCAAATTTTCGGGTTATTACACACATTTCATTTACGATTCACATATTTTTACAACACTCCTTCCTATATAAAAATCATATTTTTAATCTTTCTATAATATAAAAATCATATTTTTATACACTTTTATATTGATAAAAATCATATTTTTATCTCTCTTTCTAGATAATAAAAATCATACCTTTACTTCGCTTTCAAGACGATAAAAATCAAATCTTTACTTTGTTTTCAAGACGATAAAAATCGAATCTTTACTTTGTTAAACTGAAAATCATTTCTTTTTCTAAATAAAAATCATATATTATTCTTTAATGCCATAATATAGATAAACATTGATTTTTAAGAATATGCTATATAAAAAACAGGTTTTTATACTTTTTACCTTAAATAAAAATCGAAATAAACTAAATACTCACGGTTTATTCCGTATCGGTGATGGTGGAAGCTCACTGCGGAGAATGGAGGTGGCGTTGGCGTTATTGGCGTCCAAGGTGGCTGCAAAATGGGGTTCAAGGGTTGAGGGGGGCTTTTCTGGTCCGCATTGGAGGAGGGGAGAGATTCGACGTTGGAGTGTGGGCCATCGCGGTGGAGGAGCGGTAGGGGTAGCGGGTTGGAGGAGCGTCGGCTCGAGGGATCTAGGGCGAGGAAAAGAAATGGGGAAATGGAGAGAGGAGGAGGTGACGGGGAAGAGGAGGGGGCTCGCGCAGGTCGCGATGGTGGAGGGGGAGGGCTATAGCGTCGGTGGCGGCGGTCTCAGTGCCGCCACTGCGGCGTCGGAGGAGGCCGCGCGCCCCTCTGCTCTTCTCTTTTTTTTATCAGAAATCGATTTGGGAAAATAATGAAGGAGGGAGGAAAGAGAAGAGTATATATATTTATATTTATATTTTAATTAATTCTCAAAAATCAACTTTTTATTTCGAACTCAAAATCGAACCCACCGACTGTCGTCCATAGCTAATTATCCTCATTCCGAACACAATGGGATATGTATCGTAGGCAAATTCGGCTGTTTCGATCAGTTTCCATCAAAATCAAAATATAAATCTATATATTGAATTTGAACGCACATTTCAATTTACCGGGGCCCCATACTAACTTTAAAAATTCCCGAAAAATATTTTCTAGCTTCGAATTGATGATACGGTTCTAACAAAACAAATTTCGTCAAATTCCGAGACCGTTTGAAAAATGGTCATTGTTTGGTCGATCGAAATTGACTGAAGCTGTTAAAACATGTTTAACTTCGCCAAGCTCACATATTGATTCAGAAAATTATGAATTTTGAAACCTAGTAATAACTTCACATCACGGATCCAACAAAAGTTGTTTCGTCGAAAACGAAGGTCGTTTGCAAAATTTCTATTTTTAAGGGCCTTTATATATATTAAAATATATATAAATTCCACAGCGACTTTTCTGAATTTTCAACTGGGCATAACTTTTGATTCCCACTATGAAATTCCAATTTTTTGGATTCATTGGAAAGATATTCTCAAATAGATTCTAATATTTTTTTCATTAAAATCCGGTTTATTTTGAATCCTGTACATTCATTTGAACTTTGAAATGAAAATTTCAAACTACAACGCCATTTTCTATTCCTTTTATATTTAAAAATAAATATTTATACTCTAACGACGATTCAAATAAATATATACGTTCTAATTCTATTCCAAATAAATTTCTCGTCGTTATTATTTCAAATAATTCATTTTAAATATTCGAAACCCATTAAATTCGCCGAAATAAAATTTTTAAATTGGCTCAGATTTTCCGGTTGTTACAAATATTATGTTAGATAAGAAGTGAAAAGCTATATTAGATATATTGAAAGATTTAAGAAATTTAGATTAACTTTCGCTAATTATTTTTAAGTAAAGAGGCCAAGGAATGCCGAGTACTGAATTAATGAACTCATTTTATTGAGTATTCATTTGATAGTTAAATAACCGACTATCAAATCTGACCTATACGCTTGTTGGTACAGAAAGACGGGGATCGAATTTATATTCGAAAACCATTTTGAACCAGCAAATACGTGAAAGATACGGATTAAAGATGGAGCAGTGAAGACCGTGGATCTTCATAAGCGTAAGGGCTACTTGTCGAATTCTCTGGAGTCGCGCCCGAAGATATTCTAATGGTGGTTCTATCGTAGTTGAAATCGATGGAGTGCAACGAATACTCGCTACTAATCCTTGGGGTGATACCTATATAGGATGTGGTAGGAGGTTGCCTTCGGTTCATCGTGTTCCTGGATGATTTGTGTAGACAAATGTCTGACAGAGTATTTCTTATGAGTCACGTACATTGATTTTTACAAATGTATCTTCTCTTATCTTAACGACTAGGATATTTTTGTGGATGTCAATTGGTGGTTTGGCAAATCTGACAATGTGACATTCAAAGTGAATGACAATATGTTATTCTAAAGGTGATGTTAACCTCGAGCCTCATCAACCGAGAAAAGGTATAAAATCGGGTAGGTCGCATGGCTATGTAGGTCGCACCCAACAAAAGGGTATATCATCACCTGATCTAGAGAAATCAAATGCCTTCGATTGTCCCTTTTTACTTTTGTATGTATGCTATCGGTTCTGTTGGCTGGCCCCCAACCGTGGTAATGATATATTCGGTACTCTCAAGGGAAATGAAGGACCGGTCATGTTTAGCCCGGGTTACAATATGTTCTTGTTGAAACCAAATGTAACATCCCGTAATTTTCACCATATAATAATTAAATTATCTAATTATTTAAATAGTACTTTAGAGATTTAAATGGTTTTTGAATTAAATAATATTGAATATTTAATTAATATAAATAATAGAATAATATATTTAATTCCGATATAATCGAAAATAGTAGAGTTGACAATATTGTGTGAATTGGGTAGTATCAGAGATTTGGTTAAATTTAGATTCGAATTTTAATAACGAATCTATTTAATAAACATCATTAGAATGTTTAAATTATATTATAATTATAATCGAGTTCGAATGGTGCGGTAATTCATAATTTGGTGATTCAAATTTTAATTGAATATACATAATTCGTTTTAAGTCGGATTTCTTTAAAACAAGAAAAGTTCGGATCTGGTGAACCATATTTTTCTAATGGAAAAGAAAAATCGAGATTTCGTCATGTAGATTGTGAGTTATGTCCAAATCAAATTTTCAGAAAGTCGCTATGGAATTTGTTTATATTTTATAATGATTTACTTATATAATAAAAGGATTTTTATTATATATCGAATATCTATTTAACCTGGATTTGAAATATTGAGTTATAAATCCTGATATATATATTTTGGATCTATATAATATTCTATGTGAATATATACAATAATATTAATTTATTAATATTAAATTTAAATTGTTTTTAAATATATTAATATTTAAATTGGTTTATTTTAGACCTTAGAAAATAGCATTTTTACAAACGACCTCCATTTTCGACGAAGATAATTTTGTTGGATCCGGAATATTAAATTATTATTACATTTCAATTTTTGTGACTTTTGGAGTCAGTATGTGGTCGTACGGGATTTTAATATGAATTGATATTTTGACTTTAAAAATACGCTGTTTTTAAGCAAACGAACTCGGAATTCGACGAAACAAGTTTCGTTGGGTCCATAATGTCGAACTGTAGTTGCATGTCCAGTTTTATCAATTTTGGATATTGTATGTGATCTGTAATGGCCCGCAAATCCGTACTATCTGAGTTGACTAATAATACCACCCGTCCAACCCAAATTGCACAGAAATACGAATCATTATTAGAAAGAAGTTAGAGGATGAGAAATAGAAAGAAAGAAATATTAGAATAGAAGAAAACAAAGAAGACAAATCTCACAGCGGGACGAATAAAATATATTATATAACATTACTTTTGAAATACAAATCGGTAACTTTACATACATACCATCATCAGAGCACAACAGTTATTCCTGGAACAGTTATAAACACCTATTTCCAGATACAAATATGGTTCACAGCGGAATATATGATAGTCTATAGCTAACTGGTGAAGCCTCCTGCTTCTGGCTCTTCCAAGTGAATTTGAAAAATCCCGACTACTTGACTGCCCGTACAAATTTGGGCACCTAAGAGTTTAGGAAAAAAAAAAAAAACAAACTCTGGGTCATTCATGGGAATGGTGTGAGTAAACTCCAACCATATGGTTTAACTTCAAAAATCCTTTCGAAAGAAAAGATAATAGTAAGACCAGCCCACACATAAACATGGATGGTTTTTACCTTACTATAACCCAAAACACTTTGATACGAAAATCCAGTGATATTACAATAATGTCTACATCAAATAAATAACCAAATAGCACAACGCTTGCATCTCACGCTCCACATATATAGTATAAAATCAAAAACCGCATGGCGCTTATTGGAGATTGGATTTCCAACATGACAAGGTATGGAACCACCTCCCGATTAGTGTACTCTAGAGGCGATACACTGGGGTTCAACAAGAACATCTTGCAACCCGGCCCACACATGACCGACCACTCATTTCGCTTGAGTGTATCGAATGTATATCACCAACGGTTGGGATCAGCAACCGTTTCCCGAATGGGACAGCATCGAATAGAATAAGAAATTAAATGAATCTCTAGATAGGTGATTATACATCCTAATGGGAGCGACCCACATAGCCATGCTGCCTGCCCGATTTTTGTCATTTCCCGGTTGTTGAGGCCTGAGGCTGCGATTACTTATCATTTTCTGATAGCACAATCACTTTGAATGCCACATCGTCAGATCCGTTGATCACTAATTGATTTGCACAAATATTCTGGATATTATGCTAAGGGAATAAATCCGTTGCAACCATATATATTTATATAGACCAACTCATTAGATCATTGGAAATACTTTGTCAGACATTCGTCCATTTACGTTCGGTCTGGGATTGAACGAAACCGAAGGCACAAATTCTACTTATAGAAAAAGCCCTTGCACTTTACTCCGTCTTTGATTATCTTCATAGAATATGATCCGCAACGCTACTGCCAATACAGAGTGGTTCACGGATAATAATCCAACCGGTCTCTACATATTGACAACGATGGTAAAAACTTCGATAGTCTGTGATTTAACTATCGAATAAAAACAAGTGTTCATTCAACATATCAATCAAATCACTGGGCTCTTTAATTAATATTTCATTAATTAAATCTCTTCTCCATTTCCCTATCAATATTTGTTAACCAAATATTTTCAATAATCATCTTGGTTTCTTATGCCATTTGGAAAACGTTTCCAAATATCAACTTCTTTTATTTTCTATATATTAGAAAATATCTCTATTTGCAATTGAAAACAATTTCAATCACTTATCTCTATCCCGACTATTTTAATTATACTCAGGAAATATTTACTTTTATATTTCCAAAATTCCATCACTTGAGTTAAAACGAATGTTGTATACAACATCGTTACAAACAACCCAAAATATTTTATTCGACCAAACTATTATTCAAACACTTCTCTTCGAGACTAGATCTTGCTATTTATCCATTAAAAATGAAATCAATCAAGTTGGGGTAAAATTACCTCTCAGACCTTAACCGAAAACAACCTCAACTTCAAAATGGCAAAACCACTAACCTTGAACAAACACACTATAAAACCCAATTATTCGTTTTTAAAACATGTATATATGTTCGCTTTCTATTTCTACTTTAGATTTCCCTTTCTGTTTCCAATACTCTATTTTGATTTCATTTCCTTATCGAATTCTACATATCTCGATACATTGATTTATAACTATCAAATTATCTTAAAAATATTCTAACTCCTTAAATTCCCGGAAAAATTCGCTATAACCTCCCTTGTACCGAGAGCTTCGGGATATTTCAAATAGCCTCCCATGGCCCTCACCAATCCAATAGAAAAAGGAAAAGCCAAGCGGCTTACCGATACGGTGCATAAAATCTCATATATGAATTTAAACGTGTACCTTTTTGTCGGGCACATAAAATAAAATCTTCATATATTTCATCCCATACCTGTCTAACACATGTTCACCTGGTTTCAACTAAATTCATCTCAAACCAATCGTTGAATTCATTTTTCACTCATTTATTCTTTAATTAGCTATTTTATCTATTTCAATCCTTTGTTTGAATTCAATATTTATCTTGCTCATAACCAAATTGAATTTTCAATTTCAATTCTAGTTTTCTTTTCGATTTCGAATATAAATTTCCAATTCGAATCCACTAACCAAAACCCAATTTTAATTCAAAATCTCATTAACTGATTTCTATTCGAATTAGTTAATTCTATTCAATAATCAACAAATCTGATTTTTGTTTCAAAAATCATATTCATTTACACAACTTGAATTCGCATATATTTTACAACTCAACTCTGAAATTTTCTAAATAGAAATTCGGATTTTATTCGCTTAAAATCCCTTTTATAAAATTAAATAAATCGTTATGGTTTTTAAATGGTTATGGCGCTGCTTTTCTGAAAATTTGATTTTGATATAACTCAAAATCTATATGAGGAAATTCAGATTTTTCTCTTTCATTAGAAAACTATTATCAAATCGGTCCTGACGTTTCTTGTTTCAAAGAATTCCGACTTCAAATGAGTTATGTACACTCAATTGAAGTTCGTAACGCCAATTTACGAACTACAGCGCTGCGGCGAGTTCATTTTAATTATATATATATATATATTAACTTTTTAACTTCGTTTAAATAAATTCAACTCTATTCCGATATATTTTGATATATATCATATCAATTTTTCCCAATAATATTTTCGATCTTCTAAATTTCAAATTTCATTTCAATCCTATTTGAGATCCCTATATTTAAACTCCATTTGAATTTTATTTCAAATTTTTTTTGTTAAAACTTCATTTGAATCCTATTTCCAAATTCTATAGTTAACTTCATTTGAATTCTATACTCAAATCTCTATTTGACTTTTCTTTATTCGAATCCATTTGAATTCCTTTGAATTCAAAATTTTCAATTCCTTTTTATTCAAATTCTATTTTCAATGCCTTTGAATTCAAATTCTATTTTCAAACTTCATTAGAATTATATATTCAAATTCCCATTTCAAATTCTATTTACAAATTCTATTTTCAAATTCCATTTCAATCTATTTGAATCATATATTCAAATTCCATATCTAAACTATTTGAATGCTAAGTTCAAATTCCATATTTAATCTATTTGAATTCCATAGTTTAAATTCCATTTGAATTCCTCTTATCCAAATTCTCTTTTAAATTCCTCTTATCCAATTTCTAAATTTAAACTCCATTAATTTCAAATCTCTATATTTGAATTTCATTTGAACTTTCTTTCTTCAAATCCATTTGAATTCCTTTGAATTCAAATTTTTGTATATTCAAATTCTATTTAAATTCCAAATACAAACTCTATTTAAATTTTCTATATACAAATTCTATTTGAATTTCCTATATACAAATTCTATATTTGAATCTTCTTTGAATTTCTATATTCAAATCCTATATTTAAATTTTCTATTCAAATCCCATTTGAATTTCTATATTCAAGCTCCATTCAAATCCTATATTCGATTTCTATTTTTAAATTCACATTTTGAAATTAAATATTCGAATTATCCAAGTGATAATTTTCCACTTTTCATTTACAAGCACCATCTTGTTTTCTTTTTAAAACAAGTCTCGATTTCAAATTTATTTTTAAATTTCTACTTTGAAAAAAAATAATTTCCCTTTTCAATTTCACACTTATATTTGTTTATTTCTGAATTATCAAATGATAATTCTTTTCACTTCATTTATAACTTCGTTATAAAAGAACTTTTTATAAACTTTGTTTATAAAGGAACTACTTGTTATATTTTTCAAAACAAGTTTATATTTTTTTATTCCATTCAAATTTCAAATTCTATTTAAAAATAGGATTTTCCTCTTTTAATCTCAAATATCCTTTCCACGATATTTTAAATAAATTAACACTTAGCCCAGTGATATTTAAAACAATCAAATCACCAAATTTTCAATTATTTTATTTTAATACATCATATATGAATATATGAAATCAAGCAAACAAACAAACAGATAATATATTTTTGAGGAATCCAGTTGGATTCCTCCAACCTGTTTTCGTGCATCCACAGACGTTAGTCAACATAGTAATACACATCCTGCTTCGTGGCAGGATATCGCGGTATAAAAGGGGATCCACTTATATACGTGGGCGTAGGGTCATCCGCTAATGATACTGCGGGCATCCGCTAATGATACTGCGGGAACAATCCAATCACCAAACCAATATTTATATAATAGTCAACCCTAAATAACTAATATTTTTAAATCAACCAGAAAGCATTCAAACAAGCATCAAACAATTATTTTTAACGAATGAAAATAATTCTAAATAAAGCGGTGAGTGAGATTTACTCACATTGATTTTTTCTTTCTTTTCCCGACCCATTCTGACCCAATTTAATTCCCGATTTGGTATCCCGCAGCTACGGATTAAATGATTGATTCCATTTGATAAGATCTTAATTATTTGAACACCTTCCTTCTTGTAAAATACTACAAGCTCTTTAGCCTAAACCCATTCCGTGAACAACAAAACCTGGCCTCATCATCTTTAATCACTTTCGTACTCCTATAGTTGTCGAACTCCCGACATCCTTATCACCAGATTTCATAAACTCAAACACCATTTCTGAATCCAACACATATTCCTGTTCACCCATGAACTCAAACTCAACACCAACACCTTCCATTCGATTTTAAAAAAACTAAAATAACTAATGAAACTCAATAAATAAAATTACCGATTTTAGCACTAATAACATCACTGTTTCTTCCCCAAACGGCCTAGGCTTCTTCCACAATTTCCATTGTCCAGGAGCTCCATCCATTGATGAACATCACGCAGGTCCTTCTTTAGTGAAAATCGCGAATCCCTGACCTGATCCCTAAAACAGAACAGCAGTATACGGCTTTGAGGCCATCGCTCCATCCCCCTGAATTCACTTCTCTGACCAACCCCATCGCACACCCTAAATCTTTGAGCTTCAGAACTACCACTCACCTTGATCTCTGCCGCTTTGATTCTGCCTTATGACTCGCGCCGCACTGCCCTAAAATCCCCATCGCAACCCCACCAGCTACATGTCGCGACCCCCAAAAGGCCCTAGTTTCCATCGCGACTTCCAAATCGACTGCTCCAACCAACAAACAACCCCAAGGTCTACGCGTTCAAGTTCGAACCTATAAGCTCGATTTTGCCTTAGATTCCGCATCGAGTAGAAGATATCAGACCATGAACTTCGATAAACAAGCTTTGATTAATTTCGATTTTTGAGTTTAAATGGAGGAGGCCGGCTTTGATTTTTAATTTACTAAAGAGGAAATGGGGCAAACGAAATAAAAACCACGGCTTTGAATTTGCTTTTGGTTTGTTTTTCTGTTGAATGAAATAATGGGGGTTGCGATGTTTATATAAGTGAAGGAGGAGAGAAACATACGTACAGAGCAAATCTTTTAAAGAATTTAAAAAGATTTCGATTTCGATTTTAAATATAATTTATTTTAATTCGATTTGATATAAAGAGATTTTCACTTTATTTTAAACAGATTCTGGTTTGATTTTGATCCTATCCATTATGAATATTTCGGGGTTCATTAATTGAAATCACGAACCGCTATTCTAGCATACTGACCGACATATTTAATGTAATAACCTTATTTTGAACTCAACAGTAAATATTCTGAAATTAAATTTCAATTTATATATCATATTAAATTAATTTAAATTCAAAACAAATAAATTTTTCAACAATAAATTTCTATTATCATCGTTCATATTTAAATAGTATATATATTGATCATCTGAACCATTTCGATTTAGTTATATCTTCGAATTGAATTATTTCGGTTCTCGTATTTCGATGGTTATCAAAAATAAATCGTATTTCTATTATTTAATCGATAATTCAATATAAAAATTCCTTTTTATTATTAATTCAATATTAAACGATACTAAATATTTAAAATAACTGTTCGAAAAATCCGGGTCGTTACATTCTTCCCCCCTAAAATAATTTCGTCCTCGAAATTGCTAAGGTGGAAAAATGGTACAAACCCATTACTTTCCAAAACTTCTTTATGTTGAAACTCACCTCTTCATATTTCACAAATTTTAATTCCACCAAAACTTTTGGTCTTCCCTCATTTAATTTGAATGATCTATGATCAATCCATTTATATCCAATCTATGTTCTATTAAACCAATTCAAATTGACTCTAGTTGATTGATTCACTTCAATCCATTTGTAACAACCCGAAAATCTGGGCCAGTTTAAAATTTTTATTTTGGCAATTTTATCGAATTTTGAATATTTAAGATGGATTATTTTAAATAATATCGACGAGAAATTTATTTTGAATATAAATAGAACGTATATATTATACGCGTCGTCGTTAGAATATAAATATTTATATATAATTATAAATAGAATTGAAAATGGCGCGGTAGTTCGATAATTCGATTTCAAACTTCAATTGAATGTACCGGGTGCAAAACAATCCGGATTTTAGTGAAACCAAAAATAATGGAATCTAATAGCGAATATCTTTCCAACGAATCCGAAAAATCGAAAGTTCGTAGCGGGAATCAAAAGATATGTCCAGTTGAAAATTCTGAATAGTCGCTATGAAATTCAGGCCCTTAAAAATGGACATTTTGCAAACGACCTCGGAATTCGACGAAACCAGTTTTGTTGGGTCCGTGATGTTAGGTTATTGCTAGATTCCAAATTTCATAATTTTTCGAATCAATATGTGAGCGTGGCAAAAGAAAACGTGTTTTGACCATTTTAGTTGATTTTAATCGACTAGAAATTGGCCATTTTTCCAACGGTCTCAGAATTCGACGAAACTAGTTTTATTAGGACCGTATCGTCAATACGAAGTTAGAAAATATTTTTCTGCAATTTATAGAGTTAGTATGTGGCCCCGGTAATTTGAAATGTACGTTTAAAATTCAATATAATGATTTAAATGTAAATTCAACAGAAACTGATCAAAGTGATCGAATCAGCTTGCGATACATATCCCATTGTGTTCGGAATGGGGGTTAAACGCTATGGACGACAGGTAGTGGGCCTCGTTTTGAGGTCGTATGTAAAAGTCAACTTTTAGAAATTAAAATAAAAAAAAATTATTATCTTTCCTCTTTAACTTCTGCCCCCCCCCTTTCTCATTTTCACTTCGTTACAGATAAAAAAAAAAAAAAAAGGGGAACTCGACGGAATCGAGCATCGCCCCTCGCCGCCGTCGCGGTGGCGCAGCCCCCCCCCCCCCCCCGATCGCCTCTCCCTCACTCGATCTTCCTCCCCTCGTCTCCTCCCTCCTCTCAATTACAGCGAACCCCATAGCCCACCGACGGTCCTGCTCAGCACCATCGCGCCTCCGCCTGGCCCCACTATCCACCGCACCCCTCCGACGCTTCTCCCCCTTCTCCTCCCCTCCTCCGTTGAAATAAGCGCCCCCCTGTAAGTTTTTTTTTCAATTTATTTATTTTATTTAAAACAGAAAATATAAAACTGATTTAGATTTAAAAATATAAAACTGATTTAGATTTAAAAATATAAAACTGATTTTGATTTAAAAATATAAAACTGATTTAGATTTAAAAATATAAAACTGATTTTGTTTTAAAAATGTAAAACTGGTTTTTGATTTAAAAATGTAAAACTGGTTTTTGATTTAAAAATATAAAACTGATTTTGTTTTAAAAATGTAAAACTGATTTTGTTTTAAAAATATAAAACTGATTTTGTTTTAAAAATGTAAAACTGATTTTGTTTTAAAAATGTAAAACTGATTTTGTTTTAAAAATGTAAAACTGATTTCGATTTTAACAAGAAACTGATTAGAAAAAAAAAATTCTGATTTAAAAGAAAAAGGTTTTGAACTTCAAAAAGATTTGAACGTCGAATCGAACTAAAAATATGATTTTTATATATTGAATAGCATAAGAAAAATATGATTTTTATATATTGAATAGCATAAGAAAAATATGATTTTTATATATTGAATAGCATAAGAAAAATATGATTTTTATTGAATAGCATAAGAAAAATATGATTTTTATATATTGAATAGCATAAGAAAAATATGATTTTTATATATTGAATAGCATAAGAAAAAATTCGATTTTTATATATGTAGTGGCTACGGACGACGAAGCTGACGAAGATGCGAAAACAATGAAGACTTCTGCAAATGAAGAGCCGTAGAGCTAGGATAGCTATATGTGAGAATTTCTCACCTTTCAATTTTATTTCTAGTTATATATATATACTAGGATGCAGACGGTGCTTAGTAGCACCCGACACAATCGTCCACAGACCATGGACTTGTTTGTTTGGCTGTTTGGTTATTGATTGTGATATTGGTTTGAATGTGGTTTGTGGTGTGAAAAATCGAATCGATAAATTGGTTAGGATTAGACGTGCGCCGTTATAAGGCGAAGGAGTAAGGCTAGGTTAGACTCTTACTCCAAATTTTGTGGTTTGCATAATAAAATTGATATGATTGATGTGTGAATGGCGTGGGCCTTCACTAGACCGGGGATAAGGCTAGGCCTTGTCCCGTTTCTAGTATCGTGCCGTTATGCCGCCGAAATTTTCTAAAATATGTTAGAAAAATAAAAATATCATTTTATTGAATAAATGAATTGAATAGAAATTCATAGATTGAAATAAAATGTTTTATCGTTAAAAATATAATTTTTAACGTGAATATGAAAATAGTGAAGTGAATAAATAAATATTCATTTACAAACCAGATGGTTTGTTTATGTACACTTATTTGAATGACATTGATTGGGACGATAAATTTTACACATCGCCCAACTGCACAACTAAAATCTGTGTTTGATTGTTTGAAACCCCACACGGGTGTTGGGATGAAATTTGAAGTTCACTCATCCTGATTGATTAAATATGTCGATCGATTGATTGACAGGCTGTTATAAGCGTTGAATATCTATATTTGATGCTTATACGGTGTAGTGCACTTTGGTTGATGGTGGATTATTTATCGTTGCTATTATATACATGTGTTGTATGGAAATCCATATAATTAATTTTATATGGTAATTGATTGGGCCTCATTCCAATTTAAAAAATAAAGAAAATTTGAAAATAGAAATTTATGAAGCCGTGTTGATTAGATTGGCGCCATTTTGACGTGAACGATATTTATATCAATTTTAATCGAATTCAAAGTGAATTGAAAACGATTTCGAAATGAAGTGAATTGAAAACGATTTCGAAATGAATTGAATTGAAAACGATTTCGAAATGAAGTGAATTGAAAACGATTTCGAAATGAATTGAATTGAAAACGATTTCGAAATGAATTGAATTGAAAACGATTTCAAAGTGAATTGAAAACGATTTCGAAATGAATTGAATTGAAAACGATTTCGAAATGAATTGAATTGAAAACGATTTCAAAGTGAATTGAAAACGATTTCGAAATGAAGTGAATTGAAAACGATTTCGAAATGAAGTGAATTGAAAACGATTTCGAAATGAATTGAATTGAAAACGATTTCGAAATGAATTAAATTGAAAACGATTTCAAAGTGAATTGAAAACGATTTCGAAATGAATTGAATTGAAAACGATTTCGAAATGAATTGAATTGAAAACGATTTCAAAGTGAATTGAAAATGATTTCGAAATGAATTGAATTGAAAACGATTTCAAAGTGAATTGAAAATGATTTCGAAATGAATTGAATTGAAAACGATTTCGAAATGAATTGAATTGAAAACGATTTCGAAATGAATTGAATTGAAAACGAATTCAAATTGAAATTTGAATTGAATAGAAATGAATTTTAAAACGAATCTATAAAGAAGAATTCAATTGTGATTTGAATTGAAAAGGAAGTTGAAAATGTTTTTGAAACGAATTCAAAACTATTTATATAATTCGTTTTAAATAGAAATCGACGAAGTATATATTATATATATTATATATAATATAATGGCCTGAATAGAACGCGCCGCGCCGCGGCAGTTCGTGAATTTCGACCATTTATTTCAAACGGACATTGCGGGAGATCCGACCGTCGGATTCTCCTAAAACCGGAACCGTTGGGTTAGTATCGAAAAGAGCTTTCTAATGAATGTTAGAAATTTGAAATCTAACGGTTGGATTTGGAGATACGCCCAAATCAAATTCGAAAAAGGTCGCTGTAAGTGCAGTTCGATGGCCGTTAATGGAAATCGACTGTACGGGCCTTGATAAAATTATTAAAAATAGTAATAATTTGTGTAAAATCAAAAGAAATGATTTGTGAAAGTTTGGGATGAAAAACTCCATATTTGAAAAGATAAAAATAGATTTTTATCGAAATGAACTAGTTTTGAACTAGAATTATAATTCTATTTATTTTTAAATAAATAAATTGAATTTGAAATGGTTTTGAAAATAACCAAAATTTCCAATGATTGCATTGGAGTGGATTTGAATCGAAATTGTCTTCGGAATATTTCGATGTTGGAATTCGTGATATTACAGGTGTTGTTATGGAAATTTGAAAGATATATATTTGTATCGTTATTTCCAATACGACATTTGTTAGTCGTAGAATTCGATATTGAATATAAGCCGATATATTTTCTATTCAGAGCCTTGTATTGAATATCGAATGTGATTTGGGTTTGTCGTGAATGGTGTCTTCACTAACACTGTTCTTGAACCCAGTTGAGAAAAGATTAAATCTTTTTATTTAGATTTAATGAAGTGTACCAATTAAATGATATTTAATTGGAATTGAATTGGTATTGATTTTTGGGTTTATCGTGAACAGTGTTTTAAATAACACTTGTTCTTTAACCCGATAATTAATGGAATGTGATTTTGGGTTTATCGTGAATCGTGTTTTAAATGACACTGATTCTTTAACCCAGATAATGATTAAAACTAAGTGGAGTTTTAATGAATCTTTAATTAGATTGAAAAGATCGAGAATGGAGTATCACCAGTTTTGCTCCATGCGATAGTTAAATCTTTAATTAGATTTGAACGTGAAATTTAGAAACTAACTGTCAGTTAGCCAAGCAGAATGGTTTTCTGGATATTGATCTGATGTTGGTTTCGGCCTTCGGGGTTAATATTTGGGGAATTATTCTCTTGATTAATTTACGGTTAGTGACTAATGAATTGGAATGAGGCGTATGTTGTGTTTGTGTAACACTTATTTAAAATATACGCGAGTTATTCGGAAAGACCGGGTTCATCCCATTCTGAATAACTGATACGACGATAAGTCGAAGATGAAGACGATGGTCGAAGACCGGAGGTCTTCACGTCGTTTGGGTGATAACTGATGATCTTGATTGGGCTGTACACCCAAGAAGATGGAAACAGTTGGTGATCGTCCAGACGTACTTGGAGATCGATGGATATGCGGGGTACTAGGTGCCTCCGGTTTCGTTCAGCCCCAGAACGGACTTGTAAATGGACTGTGTGTCTGACATCGGATTTCATTCTGTGTGACTGATATCGATTGCATAGGATGGTTTGCCTGTGTGGCATGCTAAGATGCAAATGATCGAGGCTTCTGTTGAAAAGCAAAGTCTTGTGGTGATGATCAAAGCACGGCCTTTGTGGCGTAGCTTTGTGTAACGTTTACCTCGCGTGTTTCACACCCGGTATGAATCAAAAACGGGAGACGGACGTCAGGGAGGGCATGCGTTTCTTTCTAGCTAGAAGTGGCGTCAGTGGTTTTACACGCCCTGACGAGTTTGACTTATGTGGTTGTTGCTGTTGCGAGGCGCCTCGGTTATATCGGTTTCGGCCGAATGCATTCTGGTCGGCTGACGGACCAGACTTACACCCCATAGGGTGGGGAGACGTAGTGTTCAGGCATAATAATCCACTCCGTGTGGACCGGCCCTGAGGATCCAAGGGGCAGTTGCGGCTGTTCCTGAGGGGCGGGCTAGAGCGTCTCGAATCGGTTGAGGACTATCTTTTGCCTCGGTTCATAGACGGAAATCCAATTTCCAAATACGTGACATTTGCGGTTTTATTTGTAAACCTATATATGGCGACATAGTGGCATGGGACGCTCATGTCGCCTATGATTGATACTTATGATTTGAAGTTGTTTTATACACTATGCACTTATTATAGTATCAAATGATTTGTTTTAAACGTATCAAGCATTCTTTGGCTGTTATAAGGGAAAACCCTATCCCCCGGCTTGCGTTGCATTGTGTGATAGGACCTGGGTCTTATAACAGCTTCATTTTTCTTTATTTAAGCATTGCGCTGTTTGTTTTATGCACTGGTATTCTTGGGAGGAAACCCGTTCCGTGTTATACGGCGTGGTCCCTTGATTTACCTAATGATTTAAAATAAAGATTAACTGTTTTAGTTCTCACACCAGTCACATGACTGACCTGGAGTTTATTGTTTTAACCTAAACTCTGGGTGCCCTTATTTTCGACACGGGCAGCTAGTAGTTTTGGTTTTGCAGATTTATGTTCACAGGATCCTGGTTTACAGCTGGAACGATATCCGGAAAGCTTTGTATCCGTATATCTCTTTCTAGTTGTGTATTGTATTATTTTCCGCTGCTATGTATTTAAATGTAATTTAAATCTCTGATATTTCTGTGTAATATTTATTCATACTCTGTATATTCTTGTAATCTGATGCCTTGTTGTAATATACAATGAAATGTTCTTCTGTATGCGTTCTGATTTGTCGTGTTCTCAAACGATAGGGCGTTTCGAACGGTCTGGGTCGGTTTAGCGACTGGTTCGGACCGAGCGAAATTCCTTGCCGTCAGCTTAAGTTAAATTCCAATTCCAGAATCCAAATCCCAGGATTTTCATTTCAAATCATTTTGAAATCACTTAAATATATATACATATATTTATAATCTTTTCAAATTCAAAATATTTTAATTTTCCAACTAAATTTGTTTTTTTTTTCAAACAAATTCTCATAAAAACTTTTCTAAGGTAGCAATCCATCACTTAGAAACTCGAAAATGAACACTGATGATGTCGCGACCATCATCAGAATTATTTTCCAGCCATTGAAGTGAGTTCAGTGCTTTACCACTTTCAGAATCCATTCAAAAATGATTTTTGTTCAAACGATCTTTTCAAAACAAAGTTATATACTTCGAAAATATTTTCAAACTTCCCAGGATTTAAATTCCAATTTATGGTTTGAATTCAATTTTAATTCATCTCATTTGTATATTTCATTCATATACAAATTCTATTTAGTTATAGATAACCAATCCAATTTTATAATTTTATTGATTAAAATTTTAACATCCAACACATCCATATATTATAATAATTTCAAAAATTATTCTTTCTATATCAAAATAGAATTTTGGGTAAAATGATTTCATTCACCCACTTTAAAACAATATCGTGTTCAATCTTCTGTTCAAGTATTTACAAACTCTTATCGACGTCGTGGCGTCCCACAATTCGATCAGAATTCATAAACAGCTCAACAGACTAGCCAACACAATATAAAACAAATTTTCATATCAATTTACAAATACGCACTCTCGTATATATATACACTCAACTCATTCTAGGGTACTGCTGACTCTATCTCTAATGAGCACATCCCACCAAAGCCTAGGTATTCGCTCAACCTAAGCTTTGATACCAACTGTAATGGCCCGCAAATCCGTACTATCTGAGTTGACTAATAATACCACACGTCCAACCCAAATTGCACAGAAATATGAATCATTATTAGAAAGAAGTTAGAGGATGAGAAATAGAAAGAAAGAAATACTAGAATTGAAGAAAACAAAGAAGACAAATCTCACAGCGAGACGAATAAAATATATTATATAACATAACTTTTGAAATACAAATCGGTAACTTTACATACATACCATCATCAGAGCACAACAGTTATTCCTGGAATAGTTATAAACACCTGTTTCCAGATACAAACATGGTTCACAGCGGAATATATGATAGTCTATAGCTAACTGGTGAAGCCTCCAGCTTCTAGCTCTTCCAAGTGAATCTGAAAAATCCCGACTACTTGACTGCCCGTACAAATTTGGGCACCCAAGAGTTTAGGAAAAACAAAACAAACAAACTCTGGGTCAGTCATGGGACTCGTGAGTAAACTCCAACCATATGGTTTAAATTCAAAAATCCTTTCGAAAGAAAAGATAATAGTAAGACCAGCCCACACATAAACATAGATGGTTTTTACCTTACTATAACCCAAAACACTTTGATACGAAAATCCAGTGATATTACAATAATGTCTACATCAAATAAATAACCAACTAGCAGAACGTTTGCATCTCACGCTCCACATATATAGTATAAAATCAAAAACCGCATGGCGCTTATTGGAGATTGGAATTCCAACATGACAAGGTATGGAACCACCTCCCGATCAGTGTACTCTAGAGGCGATACACTGGGGTTCAACAAGAACATCTTGCAACCCGGCCCACACATGACCGACCACTCATTTCGCTTGAGTGTATCCAATGTATATCACCAACGGTTGGGATCAGCAACTGTTTCCCGAATGGGACAACATCGAATAGAATAAGAAATTAAATTAATCTCTAGATAGGTGATTATACATCCTAATGGGAGCGACCCACATAGCCATGTTGCCTTCCCGATTTTTTTCATTTCCCGGTTGTTGAGGCCTGAGGCTACGATTACTTATCATTTTCTGATAGCACAATCACTTTGAATGCCACATCGTCAGATCCGTTAATCACTAATTGATTTGCACAAATATTCTGGACATTATGCTAAGGGAATAAATCCGTTGCAACCATATATATTTATACAAACCAACTCATTAGATCATTGGAAATACTTTGTCAGACATTCGTCCATTTACGTTCGTACTGGGATTGAACGAAACCGAAGGCACAATTTCTATTTATAGAAAAAGCCCTTGAACTTTACTCCTCTTTGATTATCTTCATAGAATATGATCCGCAACGCTACTGCCAATACAGAGTGGTTCACGGATAATAATCTAACCGGTCTCTCCATATTGACAACGATGGTAAAAACTTCGATAGTCTGTGATTTAACTATCGAATAAAAACAAGTGTTCATTCAACATATCAATCAAATCACTGGGCTCTTTAATTAATATTTCATTAATTAAATCTCTTCTCCATTTCCCTATCAATATTTGTTAACCAAATATTTTCAATAATCAACTTGGTTTCTTATGCCATTTGGAAAACATTTCCAAATAACAACTTCTTTTATTTTCTATATATTAGAAAATATCTCTATTTGCAATTGAAAACAATTTCGATCACTTATCTCTATCCAAATTATTTTAATTATACTCAGGAAATATTTACTTTTATATTTCCAAAATTCCATCACTTGAGTTAAAACGAATGTTGTATACAACATCGTTACAAACAACCCAAAATATTTTATTCGACCAAACTATTATTCAAACACTTCTCTCGAGACTAGATCTTGCTATTTATCCATTAAAAATGAAATAAATCAAGTTGGGGTAAAATTACCTCTCAGACCTTAGCCGAAAACACACTCAACTTCAAAACGGCAAAACCACTAACCTCGAATAAACACACTATAAAACCCAATTATTCATTTTTAAAACATGTATATATGTTCGCTTTCTATTTCTACTTTTTATTTCCCTTTCTGTTTCCAATACTCTATTTTGATTTCATTTCCTTATCGAATTCTACATATCTCGATACATTGATTTATAACTATCAAATTATCTTAAAAATATTCTAACTCCTTAAATTCCAGGAAAAATTCGCCATAACCTCCCTTGTACCGGGAGCTTCGGGATATTTCAAATAGCCTCCCATGGCCTTCACCAATCCAAAAGAAAAAGGAAAAGCCAAGCAGCTTGCCGATACGGCGCATAACATCTCATATATGAATTTAAACGTGTACCTTTTTGTCGGGCACATAAATTAAAATCTTCATATACTTCATCCCATACCTGTCTAACACATGTTCACCTGGTTTCAACTAAATTCATCTCAAACCAATCGTTGAATTCATTTTTCGCTCATTTATTTGTTAATTAGCTATTTTGCCTATTTCAATCCTTTGTTTGAATTCAATATTTATCTTGCTCATAACCAAAATAAATTTTCAATTTCAATTCTAGTTTTCTTTTCGATTTCGAATATAAATTTCCAATTCGAATCCACTAAACATAACCCAATTTTTATTCAAAATCTCATTAACTAATTTCTATTCGAATTAGTTAATTTTATTCAATAATCAACAAATCTGATTTTTGTTTCAAAAATCATATTCATTTACACAACCTGAATTCGCATATATTTTACAACTCAACTCTGAAATTTTCTAAATAGAAATTCAGATTTTATTCGCTTAAAATCCCTTTTATAAAATTAAATAAATCGTTATGGTTTTTAAATGGTTATGGCGCTGCTTTTCTGAAAATTTGATTTTGATATAACTCAAAATCTATACGACGAAATTCAAATTTTTCTCTTTCATTAGAAAACTATTATCAAATCGGTCCTGACGTTTCTTGTTTCAAAGAATTCCGACTTCAAATGAGTTCTGTACACTCAATTGAAGTTCGAAACGCCAATTTACGAACTGCAGCGCTGCGGCGAGTTCGTTTTAATTATATATATATATATATACTTTTTAACTTCGTTTAAATAAATTCAACTCTATTCCGATATGTTTTGATATATTTTAAAATCAATTTTTCCCAATAATATTTTCAATCTTCTAAATTTCAAATTGCATTTCAATCCTATTTGAAATCCCTATATTTAAACTCCATTTGAATTTTATTTCAAATTTTTTTTGTTAAAACTTCATTTGAATCCTATTTCCAAATTCTATAGTTAACTTCATTTGAATTCTATACTCAAGTCTCTATTTGACTTTTCTTTATTCAAATCCATTTGAATTCCTTTGAATTCAAAATTTTCAATTCCTTTTTATTCAAATTCTATTTTCAATGCCTTTGAATTCAAATTCTATTTTCAAACTTCATTAGAATTATATATTCAAATTCCCATTTCAAATTCTATTTTCAAATTCCATTTCAATCTATTTGAATCATATATTCAAATTCCATATCTAAACTATTTGAATGCTAAGTTCAAATTCCATATTTAATCTATTTGAATTTCATAGTTTAAATTCCATTTGAATTCCTCTTATCCAAATTCTCTTTTAAATTCCTCTTATTCAATTTCTAAATTTAAACTCCATTAATTTCAAATCTCTATATTTGAATTTCATTTGAACTTTCTTTCTTCAAATCCATTTGAATTCCTTTGAATTCAAATTTATGTATATTCAAATTCTATTCAAATTCTAAATACAAACTCTATTTAAATTTTCTGTATACAAATTCTATTTGAATTTCCTATATACAAATTCTATTTTCGAATCTTCTTTGAATTTCTATATTCAAATCCTATATTTAAATTTTCTATTCAAATCCCGTTTGAATTTCTATATTCAAACTCCATTCCAATCCTATATTCGATTTCTATTTTTAATTTCACATTTTGAAATTAAATATTCGAATTATCCAAGTGATAATTTTCCACTTTTCATTTACAAGCACCATCTTGTTTTCTTTTTAAAACAAGTCTCGATTTCAAATTTATTTTTAAATTTCTACTTTGAAAAAAAATAATTTCCCTTTTCAATTTCACACTTATATTTTTTTTATTTCTGAATTATCAAATGATAATTCTTTTCACTTCATTTATAACTTCGTTATAAAAGAACTTTTTATAAACTTTGTTTATAAAGGAACTACTTGTTATATTTTTCAAAACAAGTTTATATATTTTTTATTCCATTCAAATTTCAAATTCTATTTAAAAATAGGATTTTCCTCTTTTAATCTCAAATATCCTTTCCACGATATTTTAAATAAATTAACACTTAGCCCAGTGATATTTAAAACAATCAAATCACCAAATTTTCAATCATTTTATTTTAATACGTCATATATGAATATATGAAATCAAGCAAACAAACAAACAGATAATATATTTTTGAGGAATCCAGTTGGATTCCTCCAACCTGTTTTCCTGCATCCACAGACGTTAATCAACATAGTAATACCCACCCTGCTTCGTGGCAGGATATCGCGGTATAAAAGGGGGATCCACTTATATAGGTGGGCGTAGGGTCATCCGCTAATGATACTGCGGGCATCCGTTAATGATACTGCGGGAACAATCCAATCACCAAACCAATATTTATATAATAGTCAACCCTAAATAACTAATATTTTTAAATCAACCAGAAAGCATTCAAACAAGCATCAAACAATTATTTTTAACGAATGATAATAATTCTAAATAAAGCGGTGAGTGAGATTTACTCACATTGATTTTTTCTTTCTTTTCCCGACCCATTCTGACCCAGTTTAATTCCCGATTTGGTATCCCGTATCTACGGATTAAATGATTGATTCCATTTGATAAGATCTTAATTATTTGAACACCTTCCTTCTTGTTAAATACTACAAGCTCTTTAGCCTAAACCCATTCCGTGAACAACAAAACCAGGCCTCATCATCTTTAATCACTTTCATACTCTTATAGCTGCCGAACTCCCAACATCCTTATCACCAAATTTCAGAAACTCAAACACCATTTCTGAATCCAACACATATTCCTGTTCACCCATGAACTCAAACTCAACACCAACACCTTCCATTCCATTTAAAAAAAACTAAAATAACTAATGAAATTTAGTAAATAATATTACCGATTTCAGCGCTAATAACATCATTGTTTCTTCCCTAAATGGCCTAGGCTTCTTCCACAATTTCCACTGTCCAGGAGCTCCATCCATTGATGAACATCACGCAGGTCCTTCTTTAGTGAAAATTGCAAATCCCTGACCTGATCCCTAAAACAGAACAGTAGTATACGGCTTTGAGGCCATCGCTCCATTCCCTTGAATTCACTGCTCTGACCAACCCCATCACACACCCTAAATCTTTGAGCTTCAGAACTACCACTCCCCTTGATCTCTGCCGCTTTGATTCCGCTCTGTGACTCACGCCTCACTGTCCTAAAATCCCCATCACAACCCCACCAGCTACATGTAGCGACCCCCAGAAGGCCCTAGTTTCCATCGCGACTTCCAAATCGACTGCTCCAACCAACAAACAACCCCAAGGTCTACGCGTTCAAGTTCGAACCTATAAGCTCGATTTCGCCTTAGATTCCGCATCAAATAGAAGATATCTTGCCATGAATTTGGATAAACAAGCTTTGATTAATTTCGATTTTTGAGTTTGAATGGAGGAGGCCGGCTTTGATTTTTAATTTACTAAAGAGGAAATGGGGCAAACGAAATAAAAACCACGGCTTTGAATTTTCTTTTGGTTTGTTTTTCTGTTGAATGAAATAATGGGGGTTGCGATGTTTATATAAGTGAAGGAGGAGAGAAACATACATACAGAGCAAATCTTTTAAAGAATTTAAAAAGATTAAGATTTCGATTTTAAATATAATTTAATTCGATTTGATTTAAAGAGATTTTCACTTTATTTTAAACAGATTCTGATTTGATTTTGATCCTATCCATTATAAATATTTCGGGGTTCGTTAATTGAAATCACGAACCGCTATTCTAGCGTACTGACCGACATATTTAATGTAATAACCCTATTCTGAACTCAACAGTAAATATTCTGAAATTAAATTTCAACATATATATCATATTAAATTAATTTAAATTCAAAACAAATAAATTCTTCAACAATAAATTTCTATTATCATCGTTCATATTTAAATAGTATATATATATTGATCATCTGAACCATTTCGATTTAGTTATATCTTCGAATTGAATTATTTCAGTTCTCGTATTTCGATGGTTATCAAAAATAAATCGTATTTCGATTATTTAATCGATAATTCAATATAAAAATTCTTTTATATTATTAATTTAATATTAAACGATACTAAATATTTAAAATAACTGTTCGAAAAATCCGGGTCGTTACATGATCATAGGAATTTTTAATGATAAATATAAACAACGATTGATTAAAAATGAATATTTAAATCGAATAATAAAATATTTAAATTTTCCTATAAATATCCTTACCTCCTTCCAAAACCTAATTCCGTCTTTGTTCTGGTCAATGAGCATCGCCACCACTAGTTTCTTCTGGAAAACCATTTCGTGATCTCTACAAATTCATATAAATTCATAGAAAAATCTACAAATTGAAAATTATATATATGGGATCCTTATTTCAACAGCTTTAGTTTGGTGTTCAAATCATAGGGTACGATTTTGGTTCCTGTCGTTCGAACATGATACAGTGAACCTAGGGTTCCATAAATCTTGGATATGGAGCATCTATACGATGTATGGAGTTTACGGTTGAGTTTCTGGCATTGATAGGTTTCGATTATGAATTTTTGGGCAATTATTGTCAACATTTCTGTCGTGAGTTATGCTTGGAGAAGCAGGTTCACCTGAGAACTGTGATGACCAGCTGTAATGACCCGAAAATCCGGTCCAATTTGAGCTGACCAAAAACACAAGTCCAACCCCAAATTAAACTGAAAATCAGGAAATTAATAGAAAGAAAATAGAGGGTGAGGATAGATAAGATAGAAACTTAGAATAGAAGAAGAAGAAGAACACAACATCAGAGTAACACGAACCTCACAGCAGAACGAATAATATATAATATATATAACATAACTTGAAATATACATCTGTACTTGAATATACATCATTATCAAAGTACAACACTTACAACACAGCGGAAATAAACTATAGCTATATGATCCTGAAGCCTCCTGCTCTAGCTCTTCCAATATATCTATAAAACCCGACTACTTGACTGCCCATACAAATTTAGGCACCCAAGAGTTTAGGGAAACAGACAAATAAACTCCGGGCCAGTCATGGGACTGGTGTGAGTAAAACAGTTTGAGCCATTAAACGATATCTCATAAGACCACGCCGTATAACGGAACGGGTTTTTCCCTTATGAGAATCAAAATTATCTTTATATCAAAACCTTTTGATATTATAATAATGTCTATCAACCATAATATAATAATCATCTAGCAGAAACGCTTTCATCTCACGTTCTACATATATAGTTATACAAGTCAAAACCGCAAGCACGTATTGGATAATGGATTTCCAACTATGACAAGGTATAGAACCACCTTTCGCTAGTGTATCTCTAGAAAGGAATACACTGGGTTCAACAAGAACATCTTGCAACCCGGCCACACATGACCGACCACTCATTTCGCTTGAGTGTATCAAATGTATATCACCAACGGTTGGGATCAGCAACCGTTTCCCGAATGGGACAGCATCAACAATAGATTTTTAGAAATAAATGAAACTCTAGATCAGGTTATTATACACCCTACTTCGGAGCGACCGACTTAGCCATGCTGCCTGCCCAATTTCTGTCATTTACCGGATGTGAGGCTAGAGGTTATGCTTTATCATCACACCAGATTCACTTTGAATGCCACATCGTCAAATCCATCAAATCACCGATTGACGTCCTCACCCATACATTATGTGTTAGCTAAAAGAAGTTTCCTTCTCCGATTCCACTCTTGGTACGGTTGGAGAAATCAATATACGTGATCGTCTGGAAATACTCTGTCAGACATCCGTCCATACAAGTCATCCAGGAACAGGATGAACCGAAGGCACTACTCAATACATCCATCTTAGACAGTGTTATCTAAGACTTATACAATAGCCCTTGCACTTTACTCCGTCTTCAATTATCTTTGGCATATATGATTCGCAACGCTTATGCCAATATAGAGTGGTTCTTTGGATAATAATCCAACCGGTCTCTCCATATTAACAACATTAAAATGGTCAAAACTTTGATAGTCTGTGATTTAACTATCAAAGAAAAACACGTGTGCAAACAACGATATTATTTCCAAATGGAAATTCTATCGATCAATCATCATTCAACATTTATCTCTTTAATTCATAAATTTACTTATCTCCTGTTTACCTATATTCAATAGTTCTTATTTTCTAAATTTAGAAAATATATGTTATTACCATTGGAAAACATTTCCATTTCTTGTTTTCTATATCAGAAAACATTTCTAGTTCTTATTTGGAAAACATTTCCAAAACTCCTTCATTGGACTTAGACAGATGTTTAAATAAACCATCGCGATGCCAACTCAAACCATTACGCTTATTAACTAAATTCCTTTAACCCACCTTCACTATCGAACCTTAACCATTCCTTAGTTAAAAATGGAGTCAATCAAGTTGGGGTAATACTACCTCTTAGACCTTATCTGAACAACGTTTCTAACCTTGAAATAGACAAAGTTCACCCTTTTAATTCTTTAATAACTTCCTTACGTAACTCTCCTTCGAATCATCTCTTATTCGATAATTCTTTCCTTCGAATAAGGTATATTCGATAACTCCATCAAATTTACTCTATTCGATTAACCCTTATCAATTAACTCTATTGGACTAACGCTATTGGATTAACTCTATTGGACTAACGCTATTGGATTAACTCTATCGGACTAACGCTATTGATTTACTCGTTTCACTTAACTCCTTTCGAATAAACTATATTCGATAACTCCTTTAACTCTATTCGAATAAACTATATTCGATTAACTCCTTTTACTTTATTCGAACCACTAATATTCGATTAACTCAATTGATTCTATTCGAATAAACTATATTCGATTAACTCCTTTTACTTTAATCAAATCACTAATATTTGATTAACTCAATTGATTCTATTCGAATAAACTATATTCGATTAACTCCTTTTACTTTATTCAAATCACTAATATTCGATTAACTCAATTGATTCTATTCGAATAAACTATATTCGATTAACTCCTTTTACTTTCTATTCTAATCGATTAACTCCATCGAATAACTAAATTCGATAACTCCTTCGATTAACTAATAATTGATAACTCCTTCGATTAACTAATAATCGATAACTTCTTCGATTAACTAATAATCAATAACTCCTTCCCTTTAACTCTATTCGAATAAACTATATTGTGTTTAACTCTATTCGAATAACTAATTCGAATAACTCTTATTTATTTAACTCTATTCGAATAACTAATTCGCATAACTAATTCGATTTGCTTACTTTCGAATACTATATTCGATTAACTCCTTTTGAATAAACTATTCATTTATAAAGATTTACTTTTAGTAACGGTTCTTCACTTTACAAATGTTTTCCTTTTTAAATTCTATTTGCAAATGGTTTACAAACATTTCTCTTTCTGATTGATTTGTAAATTGTTTACAAACCTTTCTTGTTCTAATCTATTTGCAAATGGTTTGCAAATAATTCCTTTAGGGTTTCATTTCTATGTATTTTCTATTTATTAATAATCCATTTATAAATAAATTTCTATTTATAAATATTCCATTTATAAATAATTCCTTTTATAAAATCTCCTTTAATTGTTATAAATATTATCCCTTTTATAAAATCCTTTGATTTTATAAATAATCTATTTTCAATATTCATTTTGAAAATTCCCTTTTCACCATTCTGGTATGTTATGGTATTTAACACATCAAATCACGATGATCAATATCATTCAAACACATATAATCGACAACAGATTATATATCACATCATATATTACAATATATGAATCACAATAAAATAAATGTTGAGGAATCCAGTTGGATTCCTCCAACCTGTCTCCCTGTATCCACAGATGTTATACAATATAAAATCAACATCACTTTCAGTTCCATATGATATATTCTGTTAAACATAATCAATATAGAAATTCAACTAACTGACTAGCAGTTCAATCAAACAGTCAACACACAGTCAATCAGCCAATATTTAACAGTTCTAAAAATACAACATGAAATTATAAAACTGTTCAGAATTGGTGAGTTTTACTCACTTTGGCAGTTCATCGTTAAAGAACGATAAACTGTTGTTTGATTTGAATCAATCAGTTTATTTCACCATAAATTTTTACGAGCCCCAATCCACTTCCAGTCAGTTCCAGTGCGTAGCCGTCGTCCATACGATCCCATCGGATCTTGTTTCACTGAATTTCGTTCTCGTATGACAAAGTTAAGCGGTTTACAAATTAGTGTATATTTTATATAATTAACACTTGGAAAAATCTAAATTAAAATGGGCTTTACCCATATTTTCCCCGGCCTAACTTCCCTTCTAGGCCCAAACCCGCTTAATACGGATACCCGTCTTCCCCTTTCTTTCTCACATTGAAAAACCGACCTCCAGTACAACGAACACCCATTCATCTTCCTCTTTGACCGCCCTCAATCCTCTTTTCCGACCACCGTTCTCTCAACCAAAACCGGTGTTCAAATCCCCTTTCCGAGCTCACCATCTTCGCCACACCCACATCAGGCACGAGCCCCCTTTTCGATTTCCGCCGACAGCTCATTAACACAGGTAGCGACACCTTTTGCGATGGATTAACACAAAAAATCCCCAAACAACCCTACTCTCTCCACTCAATCCAAATATCACCTCTAAAATTTGAATAGATGCTCGCGATTTCCATTTTCTTCAGCCCTTGTATTCACGGTGGAAAAACCATCGACAGAAAAACACGTCGAGTTCCACAAAACCGGTACCAATGCGAAGAGAAACTGAATAGAAATCCACTGATATTTGTTTTAGATTTTATAGGGATTTATTTGATTTTTTACTTTGATTTTCCTTGCGTTCTTTTGAAGAAGAATGGAAAATGAAAATTGCGGACGGTTTCTGTTTTTGGAATAAACGGTTTTGGGTTATGTTGGATAGGTAGTGTATTTATAGGAGATTTTAAATAAATTTTATATTCATTTATTACCATACGCTCTTGTATTTATCCTTCTAAAAATTCCTACGGTCATGTATTATACCCAAAAATCACCAAACTGGACATGTAGCTAGAGTTTGACATTACGGTCCCAACGAAACTAGTTTCGTCGTATTCCGATTTCGTATGCTCACACAACGTATTTTTAACCGTCAAAATACTGACTGTTTTTCACTCTAAAAATCCCTACGGCCACACAGTGACTTTAAAAATCACGGAAATTGAAATCTAGCAATAATTTAACATTGCGGATCCAACAAAATTAGTTTCGTCGAATTATGAGGTCGTTTTAAAAATCGGCTATTTTTAAAGCTCTGAATGACCCATTTTAAATATATAAATATAATTAAATTAAATATAAATAAATATATATTATCATATATATTCACAGTGGAATATCATACAGCTCTAGAATATTCCTATATGAATTTCTAACTTGATATTTCAAATCAGGGTCAACCCGATATTCGATTTATATTGAAATCCCCTTTTAAAATACAAATAATTCCTTTATAAATTTCAAAGGAATTCCACAGCGACTTTTCTGAAATTTGATTTGGACGTAAATCAAAATCTACCCGACAAAATCCCGATTTTTCTCTTTCAATAGAAAGATATAGTCCACCAGCTCCACACGTTTCTTGTTTCACAGAAATCCGGCTTAAAACGAATCCTGTAGATTCAGTTGAAGTTCGAATCGCCAATTTATGAACTACAGCGTCATTTCGAGCTCGATTTTAATTATATTATAACTCTACGTTCAAACTGTCGTTTTTACAATATATTCGTTATTCCAATTCAATTCTAAACTGAATTAAATATCACCGATGATCCAGTTCACATCATATCGTCATTTCAGCCAATTCTGATTATTTCAGAATTTAATATATTATTTAATTTATTATTTTAATTAAATATTCATCATTATTTAATTCCACGACCATTTAATTCACTATATCACTATTTATATAATTAAATAAATTATTTATAATACCTCTACCAATGCGGGTCATTACACCAGCAGTGGATCGAGTTAGGTATTTTTGGTTCTGGGAGATAGAGATTTCGATGAGAAGTGTTGCAGTGTATTTTGTTTGGCAAACGGTGGTGATTTGAGCGAGGGATGTAAAGGTAAAGATGAAGCAATGTCTGGATTTGTTTACTGGGGTGCGAAAATCAGATTGGAGAAGAAGGACAGGTGGATGGGTTTGTGTGGATGGAGATGGGCCGAATTGTTTTGGTAAAGCCCATGGTCTATATAAATCTAAGTTAAATTCTATTATAAATAGTGTATTAAATTCAAATGATAATAACTTGCTCATATGTTAACGTAATTTAGAAAAACAAGATCTGTTGGGATTGTATGGATGAGGGCTTCACAATGGAACTAACTGGGAGTGAATTGGAGCTCATTACAATTTATAGCATAATAAATTGCATGATCTGAATCAACGACGGTTATCGTTATTTAACGATAAACCACCAATGTGAGTAAAACTCACTAACTCTATCCAGTTTAAATTTTTATAAATGTATTTTAGAATTGATAAAAATGATTGAATGTTGCGTGTGATAATTGTTTGGATGAATTACCGATAATTGGTTGAGATAATTTATATATATATATATATATATATATATATATAGTGTTATATATAAGTCGTTGTTTAAAATATTGAGTTCGTTTGTTACACAACTTCATATTGATATAAAACTGATATAATTTATGTGATTCACATCTGTGATGTAGGGAAACAGGTTGGAGGGATCCAACTGCATTCCTCAATATTTATAATACTGTTTTTCATATATTGTGATATATGATGCGGTATATAATTTGTTATTGACTATGTGTGTTTGGATGATGATTGATCCTTTTGATTTGGTATTTTAATACCATAAGTGATACTAGAATGTAAAAAGGGAACTTTCAAAGTGTATATTGAAATAAAAATATTTTTATAAAATCAAAGGATTTTATAATAAAGGAAATTGTGAAGTGGATATTGAATTTAAAGTATTTTATGAAAATTTAAAAAGGAACTTCTGTATAAAATTATTAACAGTTAAATGGAAGTGTAAAAGACCGTTTTTGGTTAAAATACTTAAGGGAAATAATAAGAAGTAAATAAAGAAATTTATGGAATAAATATAGTTTTGGAAATTAATAGAATTATAAAAGGAAGTTGTCAAGATATAAAAGAACTATGAGAAGATGGATTTAAAGTAGATTGTACATAGAAATCTATTTTAATAGATAAATTGGGTAGATTACTTTATAAATAATGTTTTATAAATTAAGTAAAATATTTATCATTGGATAAATTGGTTATATAAAATCTGAATTTATAGATAGGAGTAAAATCGGTTTCAACACCGATAGTTGAAATGGAATTTGAACTTAGTATTTAAAAAGGGAATTTGAACGAGATATTAAGTGTTAGAAGGAAAAATAAGATTTGCATGAATAATTCTGCAATTAAAAATATAAATAGAAATTAGGTTTGAGATATTGTTTTTAAATATGAAATCAAACTGTTTTGATTATATAAAGAAATATTATTTGCATTTTTTGTGAAAAATAGATTAAAGTTAATATTTTGCAAATAAATTATTTATAAAGAAAACTGGGTTTAAAATAGGAATTTAAATGAAATTATTGAAATTAGAAATTAACTGGAAATTAGTTGAGTTGAATGGCTTTTTGGGTATCGATCTGATGTTGGTTTCGGCCTTCGGAGTTTATACTTGGGAAGTAGTTCTCTTACTAGTTTACAGTTGGAGACTGATAGATATGGGAAGATAGTGATGCGTGAATCAGAAATGGAAACATTTTTCCAAAGTTAATAAAGTATATTTTATAAAATTAGAAAATAAGGATTGACGAATATATGGAAATGGGAAATGAGGAAATGAATAAATTAATGATAAATTAATTTAAAGGCAAAAACGCTGATTGATGATTGATCGATAAAATGTCCATTTGGAAGTAAGATCATTATGTGTATGGATGTTTTCCTTTGATAGTTAAATAACCTACTATCAAAGTATTGACCATTTACCGTCGTCAATACGGAGAGACTGGGAACAAATTTATTATCTGAAAACCACATTATATGGGCTTTAGCGTTGTGAATCAAATATGATGAAGATAATTAAAGGTGGAGTTTATGCAAGGGCTATTCTGGCAAATCCTAGGTAGAATTTGCCTAATATGGGTATACAAAATAGTGCCTTCGATTTTTCCAGTCCTAGGACAACATGTATGGAAGAATGTCTGACAGAGTATATTTAATAGATCATGTAAGTTTATCTCTTCAAACGTGTTTACGTTTGGTGGTGAGAAATTCATTTCACGTAGCTTTATACCCATGACATCTTTAGGGAAATTAATTTGTGATTTGGCAGGTATGACGATGTGGCATTCAAAGTAAATGAAATAGGATCTGTTAAAGATACGTTATGGCCTCAAGACTCATCAATCGGTAAATGAAAAAAATCGGGCAGGCATCATGGTTAAGTGGGTCACACCCAATTAGGGTATATTGTCACCATCTAGAGAATATTCATATTTGTTACTTCTTTCAATTTTGTATCTTCCGGGAACGGTTATGTTGGTATGCCAATCGTAAGGTGACAATATATTTAGAACATTCAAGCGAAATGAATGGCCGGTTATGTGTGGCCGAGTTACAAGATGTTCTTGTTGAACTCCAATGTACCGCTTCTAAAGTACACGGATCACAAGGTGGTTCCATACCTTGTCATAGTTGGAAATCCATTACCCGATAATAGTCCACGGTTTTTTATTGTATATTATATATGTAGAACATGAGACGAAAGTGTTCTACTAGATTTCTATTTATTTGATTTAGACATTATTATAATATCAGAAGAGTATGGATTTTTAAAAGAATGTTTTGGGTTATCATAAGATAAAAATCATCCGTGCTTATTTGTGGATCGGTCTTACGATTATTCTTTCTTTTAAAAGGATTTTAAAAGTTAAACAAATGGTTGGAGTTTACTAACACCAGTCACATGACTGACCTAGAGTTTATTTTGTTTTATTTTCCCTAAACTCTTGGGTGCCAATTTTGTACAAACAGTCAAGTAGTCGGGATTTACAAATATACTTGGAGAGCTGGAGCAGGAGACTTCAGGATTATATAGCTACTTTTTATTTCCACTGTGTTGTAAGTGTTGTACTCCGATAATGGTATTGTATACATAAACTAGTTTTATTTCAAAGTTATGTTATAGAATATATTTATTCGTTCCGCTGTGAGATTCATGTTACTGTGATTCTGTTGTTATGTTCTTCTCCTTTTTCTATTCTAATTTTCTATCTTATCTATCATCACCCTCTAATTTCTTTCTATTAATGATCTGGAATGTTCGATGCTTGAATAATTAACGCGGGTTTTATGTTGATTTTCTCGGTCAAATATACCGGTTCGTTACAGTGGTATCAGAGCTGAAAGTTTAATGATTACCTTGGCTCTGTGGTGTGACTCAGTAGAGATGGGTTTAGTAATACCCTAGATTGAGTTTGAGTGTATATATACAAGAGAATGTATTTGTAGATTTTATAAAAAAATGTTTTATATTCTGGAGATTTATTGGTTGAGTTGTTTATGAGTTCTGGTCGATCAGTTTGATCCACTATATCGATAGGAGTTTCTAAACACTTGAATACGAAGAACCGATATAGTATGTTTTGAAAAGAGGGTAAATGAAATAATTTTACCCAGGATTATATTTGATATAATGTAGTATATATACTGGATTTATTATATTTGATATGTTGGTCATTATTATAATCAAATAAGATTATAATTGAAATGATTATAAATAATCAATCCAGAATCGCATAAGTGTTATGAAATGAATTAATTCTGAATTTAAATCAGAATTGAAATCTAAAACATGGAAATTTGAAAAGGTGTTGTAAATGGATGTGGATTAAATATATGAGAATTTTAAAATCCATGGAGAATTTAAATTGTTTTACTAGGATTGTGAATGGTATTTTGAAATATATTTCAAAATGGAAGTGTTTAAATATGGGTTTTGAAAGTGATATAGTACTGAACTCACTTCAATCGTTGGGAAATAACCCTGATGATGCTGGCCACATTTTCAGTGTTCATTTTCGAGTTGTAAGTGACAAATTACTATCAGAGAGATTGTTTTGAGAAAAGCAAGTTGTTTTGATTCCGAAAAGGGAATATTTGATTTTTGAAAAGGGTAAGTTGCTTAAAACTCCCAAGAAGGATTGTTTGATTTGAAAACAAATTAAATTTGAATTTGTGAAAGCAAATTGAAAAATAAGATATCGAATAAAATTGGATTGTGAGATAGAAATCTGAAAAGGTATTGGATTGGTGAGTTAAGAGTTTGGAATCGAGATTGGAACTCAAGTTGGGAATGGAATTTGGCTTGGTTATAAGCGAATGATTGTGTTGAGGATAAAATTGATTGGAGTTTAATTGGGATGACATTGGTATATGCAGAATTGATAACAGATGAAAGGATATAATGATATGCCCGACAAAAAGGTATAAGATTATTTTTATATGAGTTAGGTAATTTTATGAGCCTATTTGGTAAGTCGCTTGGCTATTTATTTTCCTTCGGATTGGAGATGGCCTAGAGAGGCAAGTGGTAGTTGTACCGATTGAGCCATACAATGGAGGTGCTAGCGATTTTTTTTTTTTGGAAATTTAAGGTGTTAGAAAATTTTCTGGATGTTTGAAAATTTTCGTTAATAAAATGAATTAATATTTAACTGAAATTAATTAGTATAGTGAAAGTGAAATTTGAGATGTAAACAAATAATTTTTAACCCAGTTAATAGGGTTTGTTTTCTACCTTAGTAATTTCGAGGACGATATTATTTTAAGGGGGGAAGAATGTAACGTCCCGTAATTTTCAGGTATTATAATTAATTTATTTAATTATTTAAATAGTGATTTAGAGAATTAAATGGTTGTTTAATTAAATAATATTTAATATTTAATTAATATAAATAATAGAATAATATATTTAATTTCTATATAATTGAAAAAGTAGAATTGGCAATATTTTATGAATTGGATAGTATCAGAGATTTGGTTAAATTTAGATTTGAATTTTAATAACGAATCTATTTAATAAATGTCGTTAGAGCGTATAAATTATATTATAATTATAATTGAGCTCGAAATGGCGCGATAGTTTGTAATTTGGTGATTCAAACTATAATTGAATATACAGAATCTGTTTTAAGTCAGATTTTTGTGAAACAAGAAACGTTCAGATTTGGTGAACTATATTTTTCTAATGGAAAAGAAAATCGAGATTTCATTGTGTAGATTGTGAGTTATGTCCAAATCAAATTTCCAGAAAGTCGCTATGGAATTCGTTTATATTTTATAATGATTTACTTATATAATAAAAGGATTTTTATTATATACTGAATATCGATTTAACCTGGATTTGAAATATTGAGTAATAAATCCTGATATCTATATTTTGGAGCTGTATAACATTCTATGTGAATATATACAATAATATTAATTTATTAATACTAAATTAAATTGTTTTTAAATATATTAATATTTAAATTGGTTTATTTTAGACCTTAGAAAATAGCCATTTCTACAAACGACTTTCGTTTTCGACGAAATTAATTTTGTTGGATTCGGAATATTAAATTATTGTTACATTTCAATTTTCATGATTTTTGGAGTTAGTATGTGATCGTATGAAATTTTAATGTGAAAAACAGTCGATATTTTGACTTTAAAGATACACTGTGTGAGCAAACGGACTCGCAATTCGACGAAACAAGTTTCGTTGGGTCCGTAATTTCGAACTGTAGCTGCATGCCCATTTTTATTGATTTAGGATATTGTATGTGATCATAGGAATTTTTAATGATAAACATAAACAGCGATTGATTAAAAATGGATATTTAAATTGAATAATAAAATATTTAAATTTTCCTATAAATATCCTTACCTCCTTCCAAAACGTAATTCCATTTTTTTCTGGTCAATGAGCATCGCCGCAACTAGTTTCTTCTGGAAAACCATTTCTCGATCTCTATAAATTCATATAAATTCATAGAAAAATCTACAAATTGAAAATTTTATATGTACATGGGATCCTTGTTTCAACAGCTACAATTTGGGGTTCAAATCATAGGGTGTGATTTCGGTTCCTGTCGTTTGAATATGGTACAATGAACCTAGGGTTCTAGAAATCTTGGATATGGAGCATTGATACGATATATGGAGTTTACGATGGAGTGTTTGGCATTGAAAGGTTTCGATTATGAATTTTTGGGCAATTATTGTCAATATTTCCGTCGTGAGTTATACTTGGAGACGCAGGTTCACCTGAGAACCGCGATGACTAGTGGTGGATCGAGTTAAGTATTTTTTGTTTTGGGAGATAGAAATTTCGATGAGAAGTGTTGCGGTGTATTTTGTTTGGCAAACAGTGGTGAGTTGAGCGAGGGAAGTGAAGGTAAAGATGCGGCAATGTCTAGATTTGTTTACTGGAGTGCGAAAATCAGATTGGAGAAGAAGGACTGGCGGATGGGTTTGTATGTATGGAGACGGGTGGAATTGTTTTGGTAAAGCCCATGATCTTTATAAATCTAAGTTAAATTCAATTTAAAATGTGTATTAAATTCAAATGATAATAACTTGCTCATATGTTAACGGAATTTAGAAAAACAAGATCCATTGGGATCGTATGGACGAGGGCTTCACAATGGAACTAACTAGGAGTGAATTAGATCTCGTTACAATTTATAGTGAAATAAATTGCCTAATCTAAATCAACGATGGTTATCGTTATTTAATGATAAACCACCAATGTGAATAAAACTCACTAACTCTATCTAGTTTATATTTTTATAAACATATTTTAGAATTGAATGTTGTGTGTGATAATTGTTTGGATGAATTGTCGATAATTGGTTGAGATAATTTATATATATAGTTATATATATAAGTCGTTGTTTAAAAATATTGAGTTTGTTTGATATACAACTTCATATTGATATGAAACTGATATAATTTATGTGATTAACATCTATGATGCAAGGAAACAGGTTGGAGGGATCCAATTGGATTCCTCAATATTTATAAACTGTTTTTCATATATTGTGATATATGATGTGGTATATAATCTGTTATTGACTACGTGTGTTTGGATGATGATTGATCTTTTTGATTTGGTATTTTCATACCATAAGTGATACTGGAATGTAAAAAGGGAATTTTCAAAGTGTATATTGAAATAAAAATATTTTTATAAAGTAGAAGGATTTTAAAATAAAGGAAATTGTGAAATGGATATTGAATTTAAAGTATTTTAAAAAACCAAATGGATTTTATAAAAGGAGATATTTGAAAATAAAATATGGAACTTCTGTATAAAATTATCAACAGTTATATGGAAGTGTAAAAGAGGGTTTTGGTTAAAATACTTAAGGGAAATAATAAGAAGTAAATAAAGAACTTTATGGAATAAATATAGTTTTGGAAATTAATAGAATTACAAAAAGAAATTGGCGAGGTATAAAAGAACTACGAGAAGATGGATTTAAAGTAGATTGTAAATAGAAATCAGTTTTAACAGATAAATTGGGAAGATTAATTTATAAATAGTGTTTTATAAATTAAGTAAAATATTTATCATTGGATATATAAAATCTGAATTTATATAGAGAAGTAAAATCGGTTTCAACACCGATATTTGAAATGGAATTTGAACTTAGTATTTAAAAAGGGAATTTGAACAAGATATTAAGTGTTAGAAGGAAAAATAAGATTTGTATGAATAATTCTACAAATAAAAATATAAACAGAAATTGGATTTGAGATATTGTTTTTAAATATGAAATCAAACTGTTTTGGTTATATAAAGAAATGTTATTCGCATCTTTTGTGAAAAATAGATTAAAGTGAATATTTTGCAAATAAAATATTTATAAAATAAATTGGGTTTGAAATAGGAATTTAAATGGAATTACTGAAATTAGAAACTGACTGGAAATTAGCTGAGTTGAATGGCTTTTTAGGTATCGATCTGATGTTGGTTTCAGCCTTCAGGTTTTATACTTGGGAAGTTGTTCTTACTAGTTTATAGTTAGAGACTGATAGATGTGGGAAGATAGTGATACGTGAACCGGAAATGGAAACGTTTTTTCCAAAGTTCATAAAGTATATTTTCTAAAATTAGAATATAAGGATTGATGAATATATGGAAAACGGGAAATGGGGAAATGAATACATTAATGATGAATTAATTTAAAGGAAAAAAAATGTTGATTGATGATTGATCGATAAAATTTCCATTTTGAAATAAGATTATTGTGTGTATGGATGTTTTCCTTAGATAGTTAAATAACCGACTATCAAAGTATTGACCATTTTCCGTCGTCAACACGGGGAGGCCAGGACCAAATTTATTATCTGAAAACCACACGTATGGGCGTTAGCATTGCGAATCAAATATGATGAAGATAATTGAAGACAGAGTTTATGCAAGTGATGTTCTAGCAAATCCTAGGTAGAAATTGCCTAAGATGGGTTTACAGAATAGTGCCTTCGATTTGTCCAATCCTAGGACAACCTGTATGGAAGAATGTCTGACAGAGTATATTTAATAGATCGTGTAAGTTGATCTCTTCAAACCTATTTACATTTGGTGGTGGAGAAATTCGTTTCTCGTAGCTTTATACCCGTGATATTTTCGCGGAAATCAATTTGTGATTTGGCGGGTATTACGATGTGGCATTCAAAGTAAATGAAATAGGATTTGTTAAAGATACGTTATGGCCTCAAGCCCCATCAACCAGGAAATGACAAAAATCGGGCAGGCATCATGGCTAAGTGGATCGCACCCAATTAGGGTATATTGTCACCATCTAGAGAATATTCATATTTGTTACTTCTTTCAATTATGTATCTCCTGGGAATGGTTATGTTGGTATACCAACCGTAAGATGACAATATATTTGGAACATTCAAGCGAAATGAATGGCCGGTCATGTGTGGCCGAGTTACAAGATGTTCTTGTTGAACTCTAGTGTATCGCTTTTAGAGTACACTGATCGGACGGTGGTTCCATACCTTGTCATTGTTGGAAATCCATTACCCAATAAGAGTTCGCAGTTTTTGATTGTATATTATAAATGTAGAACGTGAGATGAAAGCGTTCTACTAGATTTCTATTTATTTGATTTAGACATTATTATAATATAAGAAGAGTATGGATTTTTAAAAGAATGTTTTGGTTTATCGTAAGGTAAAAACCATCCGTGTTTATTTGTGGATCGGCCTTACAATTATTCTTTCTTTTAAAAGGATTTTAAAAGTTAAACAATTGGTTGGAGTTTACTCACACCAGTCACATGACTGACCCAGAGTTTATTTTGTTTTATTTTCCCTAAACTCTTGGGTGCCCAATTTTGTACGGGTAGTCAAGTAGTCGGGATTTACAGATATACTTAGAGAGTTGGAGCAGGAGACTTCAGGATTATATAGTTATTGGTTATTTCCGTTGTGTTGTAAGTGTTGTACTCCGATAATGGTATTGTATACAGATACTAGTTTTAGTTCAAAGTTGTGTTATATAATATATTTATTCGTTCCATTGTGAGATCGTGCTACTCTAATTCTGTTGTTATGTTCTTCTCCTTGTTCTATTCTAATTTTCTATCTTATCTATCCTCACCCTCTAGTTTCTTTCTATTAATGATCTGAAATGTTCGATGCCTGAATAATTGACATGGGTTTTATGGTTATTTTATGGGTCGAAAATATCGGTTCGTTACACCAAATGTACTCATCTCTGGAGGTACATTGTTGAAAGGTGGTTGCCCATACCTAGCCATGGAAATCCATTATCCAATAAGCGCCTATGGTTTTGACTATATACCATATATGTGGAGCGTGAGATGCAAGCATTCCGCTAGATTGATAGTTAGTTTTTAGACACTATTATAATATCAGAAATGATACTAATTTCAAAAATGGTTTAGGTTATCGTAAGGTAAAAACCATCCATATTTATGTGTGGATTAGGTCTTACGATTATCCTTTTCTTCGAAAAGATTTTGAATTTAAAATCAAGTTGGATGGTGCCTTTAAACTTAGTGTGTTTTTCTCACTCTGGTTCACCAGACTGATCCGGCATTTATAATGCTCGGGTTAGACCAGGTTTCAGCAGGTTCAGGTTATCGGATGTTACAAACTCCAAAGACAAGCTAGAGGTTTTTAGACGTATGATATATAGTATTTATTCCGCTGTGGGTTGTATATAAGGATAGATTGGTATAATTATCCAGATGTGTTGATGTACTCTGATGATTGTAAGTTTTTATTTAAAGCTCTCTATAAAGATTTATTTCTATATTATATTTTGTTCCGCTGCGATGTGAGACTCTGTGTTGTGCTGGTTCTTCTTCTTCTATTATAATATTTCTTTCATATCTCACCCTCTAACTTCTTTCTAATTACTACCTGTGCTTTCGATACTTGGGTTTTGGCACGTAATATAGGATTTATGTATTATTGCCAGAATTCGGGTGTCGAGTTCATACCGGGTCATTACAAGGAGAGACCTCCTAATTATGGTTTTTAAGTTGTTATGAATCATAAAAGATTTCAAGCAGCCTAGGTGCATAAATCTGCATATGTTTCAAGAGAACCGATACCTAAAGCTTCATACCCTAATCAAAATGCTGCTAAAACACGGATCAACAACTTTAAGATCAAAGAATTTCCATTCGAAACTTCAAGATTTCCTATGCATAATTCAAATCTGAACACATATCTGAGTTCTACATCAACATGGGTTAATCTTCTAAAAAATGGAGGTATTCAATCATCTTTTAGTCTTGATTACGTTGCAACATACAAATTAGGAGTTATGAGAATATTAGTTATTACAGAGGCCATTGGAAAAAGAACTGAATAAAACTTGAATTATTTGGTTCTTGCTTACATCTCTGGTCCTCGGATTTATTATCATCATTTTAGGGATTTTGTTATCAAAACTTGAAATCCCGTAGGAAAATTTGAGATTTATACAAGGGATAATGATTTTTTAATTGTTAGATTTTTTTTCTTCAATTATTGAGGACTGTAACAAGGTAATAAATGGTGGGCCTTACTTTATTAATGACAAGCTTATTGTTCTCAAAAAATAAAGAAGAAAAAGAATCTTGGGAAAGATTACGTAACACCCCATATATATTTTTTGGCGTAGCCAACCTGTTTTTTAAGGTGACCGCAAACACCTTTTTATTATAACTAATAATGAAAAAAATACAACATAGTATAGGTGATTGTAGTTAACAATAGGCTACTTCGGCTTTAAAGGTGGATCATCTACCGCTTATGGAATTTATAGTGTTCCGTTCACTCTACTTAACAGGCTTACAACACCGAAGCTAGTTTAAATTAACTAGTCTACAATGTTACATATTAATCTCCATGCAGGAAGGATTAAAAAATTTGCCAGGCCAAATAAAATATTACATCTGAAGGGAACAAAACTGCTACTCACTTCTGCAACATATACCCTCACTACAACAAAATGACCCTATTACAACTTTAATTTTACAACGGTGGTAAACGCACCGTTGTAATAAATGGGTTTTTACAACGATGGTAAAATCACTGTTGTAATAAATGGTTTTTTACAACGGTGGTATAAACACCGTTGTAACTACAACAAAAACACCATATTACAACTTTAATTTTACAACTGTGGTTAAAGCACCGTTGTAATAAATGTTTTTTACAACTTTTTTCCAGAAAAGTTGTAATAAATTTATTTTTAACAACTGTGTTATTTTGACAGTTGTAATAAAAGCCTATCACAACTTTTATTTTTTGACTGTTGTAATATATGACTATATTTTAATATTAATTATTTTCATTAAATAATTTTTAATAATTAATATTTACAACTAATTAGTAATTATTAATTAATAACCTATATATTAATATTAAATATTTAATTAAAAATACTTCAATAAATAAATAATTCATGCTAATAATTAGTAATTGACAACCAATTAGTAATTATTAATTAATAATCAATAAATACATATTTAATATTTAATTAAAAATACATCAATAACTAAATAATTCCTACTAATAATTACTAATTAACAACCAATTAGTAATTATTTAATAATAATCAATATATAAATATTAAATATTTAATTAAAAATAATTTGTAACTACTTCATTATTGAGTACTAGTAATTAATTAGTAAGTAATAACTAATGAGCGGTTAATAATCAATTAATTAATAATCAATAAGTAAATAACAATTAATAAATATTTAATTTATAATTAATCATAACTATTAGTACTAATTAATATTTAGTATATAATATTTTTTAATAAGTAATCGTTGTTGAAAGTTTTACCAAAATCTTTTGTCAAATATGATCCCTACGGAGGGGGGGTCCAGGGGGGGCCAACCCCCCTTAGGTGGGGGTGCGGGGGCAACGCCCCAACTAACGGGGTTCGACAATCGTTAATTAAGTAACAATTGTAAGTTGAAAATCAGTAGTAAATAATAATAATAATTTATAATTAACTAAAATGTATATTAACTATAGTTTAATATAATTAACAACTTCTATTTTTTGATTATTGTAATATATGACTATAGTTAAATATAATTAACAACTAATAATTAATATTTAATACATTTATGTTGATTATTTGTAATTAATAACTAATAATTACTATTAATAATCAATTAGGAAGTAATAATTAATAATCAATCCATAATATTTGATACTTAGCAATTAAGAAGAATAATTAAAAAATATAGTTAATATTACATAATTACTATTAAACAGTTAATACTTAAAATATAATAATTAATGCTAATCATGAATAATCAATGATTGCTATTAATAATTAAGAAGTAGAGATTAATAATGTGAGAACCCAAATTTGATGATCCTAGATTATATTGATTTCAATTAAATCCATAATATTTGGGGTGAATAAATAAATAAATAAATCATTTGTGCTATGTACATGATGAATATGTGAATTTGTGCATGATTAAAATGGTGAATAAACACACATTTGTTTGTTTGTTTGTTGTGTTTGTGACATGAAAATTTTGTTTAAGTGTTACGATTTGGGGCTTAAGTTTTATAAGGGTTAACATTAAATCTAAGGGCAAAATGGACACTGGCAATGGTGAAACCCTAGCCGTATGAAGCAAATAAAAGAAAATAGGCCGTCGGTTTCCATTTCATTCTCTCGTTCTAAAAAAAAAAACTTAAAAATGGCCGAAGCCCTAGAAATCGAATTGGGGAAATCAACAAATCAACCAACGTCTCACATCCAAAAACCAAAAATAGGCCGTCGGTTTCCATTTCATTCGCTATCGAATCCCTCTCCGCCGACAAGGCCTTGTCACCAGGCGTCGCTCGCCACCGGAGTCAACCCACGAGCTCAATCGCGAATGCCACCAACTACAAGGGCCATGCCACCCATCGTCTGAGCTCCCCAATCACGCGTGCCCTTGTTCCAGTCTAGTGAAGCCGCGTCACCTCCTTCGACAACCATCGCGCAGTGCTGCCCTCCTTGAAGCCAGAAAACCAAATCGCCTCAGCATCTCTCAGATTCGAACAACGCATCCGACAACCTGTTCTCCCCTCCAGCAGTCGAGCGCCGCCGTTTGTAGCAACACCTCCTCACCGTTCTACAGCCAACGCCAACCGTCCTCCATTGTCTGCGCTTCCTTTACCGATTAAATGTAAGTTCCCTTACGATTAAACATGTTTCAAGCGTACGACTTCAGTTTGCACTAATATCATTAGTTTGTCAGTTATTGCTTTCCTACTGTCCTGGGGTTGTATAAATTTAAATTCGGTTATTGGTTGATTTTAGTATTTGCAATGGTGCTCCTTATAATATGATAATCAGGACTACATCATACTGATTCACACTGTTTGGCTACTGCTTTTCCGTCACCTTGATTGTCATCAATTTCTGGTTATTGTTCACCTTTGAAGTGAATGCATGTCTTACGTTAAGTTTGACTTGATTTAAATAAGTACACATTTTAGTGGCATGCTTTTAAATATCCTGCTATGAAGCCGTACTTGATTCCTGACCTTCAGATTTCATAATACACTCATATTAGGATGATACCATATTACTTTGGCACACCAGATTTTGTTCACCTTTGAAGTGAATGCATGTCTTATGTTAAGTTTGACTTGATTTAAATAAGTACACATTTTAGTGGCATGCTTTTAAATATCCTACTGTGAAGCCATACTTGATTCCTGACCTTCAGATTTCATAATACACTCATATTAGGATGATACCATGTTACTTTGGCACACCGGTGTTGTCGAACTAAAAAAGAAAAAAGAAACAATTCCACTTCCTATGCATATATACTTCGGCATGTTCCTTATAATAGCATCTCTTGTTTTATATATGTCTCACGTGTGGATCCAAGTTAGAATAGGCACTGTATTTCTTGCATGCACAGTTGGTTACATTGATTTAGTGATTCTCTACCATTGCATGTTAATAGTTAAGTTGTGGCACAATATATGCGTACTATCCCTTTGGTTTACTTCCTTGTTTTGGCAACATTTCTAAGTCTACTAGTCTGTCCCAGCATTAAGCAATAAATCGTTTGTATGCTTCATTGTTATGCATTTGAATGGGCATATGTGATGGAGAATCAATGTACACAATCTTAGCTCATATTTCAATCATGGTCTTACTTCAGTTTTTCAAAACAGCAATCAAAACAACAGATTTGTGTTTATGATACCTGCAAATGTGTATACTCATTTGCATTGATATGGCTTCTTTTCGGATGCTTTGGCTTTACTGTACTCTACACACAAATAAAGTTGTTCAAAGTTTTGGACAAAATTTTCAAGGACACAATTTCTGTGGAAAATAACAATCGCCAATTTTACTTTTGACATAGTTTCATATTAATATAAGTCAGACTTTCGAAACATCATATGTTTTATGTCAAAATTTGATCCAGAACGTCATTTTACATGTAAAAGAGGTAATATGACTACATTAATCTTTACTGTTTTCTCCATTATGTTTAAATGACTAAAATTTGCAGATGGTAATGGAGTAATGATAGATGGTTTACCTAGAAATCAAGGCCTTCATAGAACGATGCATTGCTAAGCCTAGAGCTAGACCGTCTACCTCAGATTTGTTGAGCGATCGGTTTGTAGTGAGGAATGTATGTATTGTTATGACTGTATTATGTAAAATTGAGTTGTACGATAGTGGATCACAAAGTTGTACTAATTCAAATATTGAAATAAAATATTTAATTGATTATTTCAGTTCAGTGTAGTATCATTTTATTCAATATAAATATTTATTTTTATATGAAATGTAATGTATAAAGAAACAAAAATCATATTGTTATAATTAATTGTAGTAGGAATTACTACAACGGTGAAAAAAAGTTGTAATATGTATTACTACAGTAGTGCAAAAATGTTGTAATATGTATTACTACAACGGTGGAAAACAGTTGTAAAATATACATTTAACAACGGTGTCGCAACGGTGTATAAAAGTTGTAAAAGATTTCAGTCTATTACAACTTCTTAAGAGACGACGGTGGCTCCACCGTTGTAAAAAGTCTTTTACAACTGTTTTCCACCGTTGTAATAGGGTCATTTTGTTGTAGTGCCTATCCATGCCTTGCATAGATATCAACTCTTACTTGTGTTAGAAGACACTAGCCATCACATAGCCACAATACAGACCCGCCCCGTATAGAAGAAAATGAACGTTTCTTCCCCGTGATCTTAGCTGGAGTGACCAACTATGATCATCAATCTTCATGCAGAAAGATAAAACCTGAAATCCACTTGCTAATAATACTCCATGATGACTCCAATTGCTTACCAATATGATATGATGTTTGAAGAAAACAGTAGCGTAGAGCACGTAAGGAAATGAAACTCCAACTAGGAAGTCGAGAGCAAAGCTTCACCTATTGCCTTAAGAGCAACGTCGTTGACCGACACACTGCACACATCGCCTAAACAACAAAATTCAAACAAAGATTACGTAGCACTTCATACACCTAAAAAAAATCAAAACAACACGAAGACGACAATATTCCATAAAAAACGGCAACCATCAAAAAGAAAGCTACAGGACGCCTACAACATCTACACTGAATATCAAGTAACGCATTTTGCCTATCACAACCTAGATATTGATATGAAGAGATCCATGATGTATCACCAAGCAGAGAACGTACAAAACGCTTGGTAAATAAGGGTAATCATACCAAACACATGGGCGAGATGCGAAACAAAACGACAGTACTTGAATTTATTGCATCCGCGATAGCTCCACGTATAAGTCTACAAGCCAGATCTGAGCAAGCCGAAACCTCCAAGAATATTCCAAAAGGCCACCACGCAAAGAAATGACAGGATGTAGCAGTGTGAGAGGGATAACTGGTCGGAGGCATTTCGACTTGATTTGGGCGACGAGGAGAAAAGGGTACAGATTTAAAAAGAAAAATTAGGGAAAGCAAAGGAAGGGAAGACGCAGAGAGAGGAAAAGGAAACAATTAGATTTGATGTGGTTGAGAATGGTTTTGTGGAAGAAGATCGAAAAGAGAATCGCGATAGAAAGGTTTCCCTTTGTCACCATTAATAGACCTTAGCAGAACCCATGACCTTGTACCATAAAATTTGTATAATTTTCAGAATTTGGTCACGGAATTAACTTGTTGTGTCCATGGCGATTTTCTGATAAACTTAGATCTATGATTTGTAGAAAATGGATTTAAAACGAAAAAGATATCTTTAAATGAAGTTTTAGAACAAACATGACAAAAAGAATAAGAGGAACACAAATAAGAATAATAACTACTAATGTTTTTAGTTTTGTGAACAAAAGGCTAAGTAGGTAAGTTGGTAAAACACGCACTTCCTAAGGTGGAGGTCAGTAGTTCGAGTCCAGTCAACGTCATGTTTTTAATTTTAGAGGGATGGCTAAAGAAATGCATATTCTAAGAGAAAAATATATATAAATGTACATATAAGAAAAATTACATAAACTAATCAATTGATAGTGTTATTAATGACATTTAAGCGCAACTATTAATAGACAAAGATTTGAAGAGTTATACGCATATATATATGCACATAAGTTTGAAATTGAAACATTGAATATGCATTATAAATGGAAGAAAATAATTTACATAGCAATATTGAGCAAGAAAATAAATGTTACCAGTAATATTAAAAAGGAAACTAATATCAGCAATATTAACGTTAATGGCCCATGCCATGGGTCAGCCCAAACCATAGTAGGTTGACCCAGGGGTCGACACACCTTAATGGTGGGTCGACACAGTACTGAGCCATTTAACATTATATTTTTCCACTTGTGCGTTTCATATTTTATTTTATTTTATTCGAGAGGCCAGAATCTCGTGTACACCTATAAATAGACTAGTAGTGCCTAGCCTCTAACTCATATTTTCTAAGACGATGCCAAGGCTCTGCCATTTTCTTTCTTCTCAAAATCTTTTAGAAGTAAGAATATTACTTTTTAGAAATTCTGATTTAAGATTTAAAGACAAAGGTTATAGATCTAGGTGTTCGTATTTCTTATCTACATGAGGTAAGTTTTGTGAAACTGAATTTTATGATTTTTTTTTATTCTTTTAGCATCACATCTGTGAATCCGTGGTTACTTCAACATTAGATTCAATTAGGAAAACCACAGGGTAGCAGATTTGAATCAGATTCAAGAATTGGAAAGCAGTCGGGTGAGAGGATTTAAGTTATACCTTTTGGTAATGGTAATATATTTACCGTTTACATTCCTCGTATTCTTAACATGATAAATAATTGAAATTTGTGGAAGTTGCGATATAATTTGTTTCTAAGTATGTTAAGAATATTGTTGTTGTACAAATCTATTCCATTAATCTTCTGTTTGGATTGAGAATTACTGTAATACTGAGATTGTGAAATTTATAATAATTATGACTATGTTCTTAATATTGTCATTCAACGTCAAATTAGATATGTTGTAAATAGAACTACAGTAAAATTTGGAATAATGGGAAAAAGAATTGATATGCCTAATTTTGTATGGAAAATTTACAGTAATTGGGAATGGTACATGAAAATAAGGAATTAAACATCTAACTTAGAAAATAAAAAGAGGAAAATTAGTAGTGGATTAAGTTAGTTAGATTTAAGAAAAATGGATTTATTTCAATAATGGAAAATTTACTAGAAACTTAGTTGAAAGAAAAGAAAGGAAGAGGGGATTAGTGTGAAATAAGGTTCTTTTACCGTATTGCACACTAATTCAAATTATATGTCCACAATGAAAATAAAAGAAATAACTTGCAACTATAGATCTTAATTAATGTACATATGTAAATATATCTCTATTCTTTTCATTAACAAATGTATGAAGTGTGCGAAGTGTTTTCCTAAAGTAATAAGAATTTACAAGGCGGTAATTACAGGAAAACTACAACGGTAAATGTTTGGTTGAATATACGATTTGGGGGTACTAGAGGTTTATGAGGTGTGGTAGGAGCTGTAGGTGGTGGAGGTGAAGATAATGAGTAAGACGAGAACGATGACATGGATGAGGATGACGACGACCACCACGATGATTGTGCGGCTGTATATTTATGATCACCTTATATTTTGTACTTGACTTGGCAACCTTCTCCTTTCCATGTTTCGGCAAAAAGATCAGCTACGCGACTTGGCATTTGGTGCAATAACCACGGTAGTATATTTTATCTGGCAAGAGAGGAATTTTCGAGTGTTTTCAAATAAAGCAACTCAATGTTCTACTAAATTAACCCAGATAGAAAGAGAGATTCATCACTTGGTTGAAGGAAATGGTCAACGATCTTCCAGAACAGTTCACAATTGTAGGATTCTTCAGTAGTGGGGAATCAAACTTATCGATACTAGATAGCGGGATTTTCTTTTGAAGATGAGATTGAAGTTTTGGATAGAGTTTGGGCCTTGGGCCTAGAAGCGTTTTCTCTGACTTATTTTGATTTTTTTTTATTTATTTGTTATGTATAATATTGCCTATGTACTCTTAATATGTGGAACTTATATATGCTCTTTTCCCTTGCAAAGTACCCAGTAGGGGGTTGCAAGGTTTTGATGAGGCATATAAGGAAAGCATATGGTTGGCTTTAATAAAAGTGTACCAATTTTCAAGAAAATTATATTTTGTAATTGATTTCATGATGTACATATGTATTTTTCATTTTATATCAGTATATGTTGCATGTTGATTTAGACTGAGTGCATTACATGTTGTTCTATGTTGTTGATCATTGTATGTTACATGTCTACTTCATATTACATTATTGTGTCATTGATCATGGATGTCTTCCAACCAAACTGAATCATTAGTTCAACATGAAAAATGATAATCTGAATTACATTTTTGACCAACATACATACTAAAATGACAATAACCACTACAACAAAACAGGGCTTTCGTAGCGTTTGAAAAACGCTATTATATCCTAACATAGCGTTTGAGAGAACGCCATGTAACGACATGCTATGTTAGACCATCCACTTTAAATAGCTGTAACAAAACGCTATGAAAAATGAATTTTATATAGCGTTTTTATTTGCTATCAAACAAAAACGCTATGGAATATACTATCTGATACTTACTTTCTATAGCGTTTTATTTGTATTTTTTATTGCGTTTATTGTTATATTTCTACAGCATTTCCACTATCTACTTCTATAGCGTTTTGATTTAATAGCGTTTATAAAACGCTATTATTTATATTATTAATTTTATTTAATAGCGTTTATAAAACGCTATTATTTATATTATTAATTTAAAAAAATTATTTAATGTCATTTCAGTTTTTTTTTTATGTATATACACACACATTTAAACATTTCTTATCAAAATATAATATAAAAAAAATTACAGACAGCAAATACATAAATTATTGTATAACATTTCATACATATCATTCAAACATTTTTTTGTACATGCATACTTAGTATTTCATACATTGTTTTATCAACTTCTCCGTGTCCATACATGAAAAACGAAGAGTTGCCCATATTGAGAATACTTATGAAGTGATCTAAACCAATAATGCATACCCTCACTGGCCTTGAGGAATACTGTCCAGCTACATAAGATACTAACTGACGTTATAAGCTCATCAACCTACAAAAAAAATTCAATGATTATTAGGAATCACAAAAACACCAAATTTATGACCCTTTCATGGAGCATAGAATGTCTGTATATAAGGTAATCCCCTGTATAATTTTGCAAAAAAAGTAAGGCCACTAAATTAGCATAAAAAAACTGGCAAAAATCTAAAGGCAAATTTCAGACATCGTGTGAGCAGTTCAAGAGGTAAGCTAATATCCTATATGACCTGCTTGTCAGAAAAGCTCGCGGTTATTAATAAATGAGGAAACAAAACAAGCTATTTACTCCTAGCAATCCAATGTCGGTGCAGTCATTCTATTTTTCTTATGCAACCTAGAGTAAGTGGGTATCCTTGCTTGACAATGTATTTTTGCTACCTTACAATTATTCAGTGTCGTTAGTCCACCTTCATTAACAATCTTTCACTACCAGACAGTAATAAAAATTAGCAAAACAACTGAAGTCTCACGTATAGAAAAGGTTATAAAAAAAATATAAAAAATACAATTGTTATTACACGCTTAAGGAGCCTATTAAACTTCAACATTTATTCAGCCATAATTGACAACATAATCAATTATCACAACAATGCCACAACTAAACTATATCCAGATTAATTTTTCGTACCATTTTTTTCTTCAGCTAATACTAACACAACCAATATTTTTTTTTTCAATACATGTCTAGCCAATTGAAAATCACATATATTTGCTAATTAGAAGAATTTTTAAATGAGTAGTCTTACAAATTAGGAGCAGTTTTAACATGAGAACACCAAGAATTTGCCACTGTATCAGTGCCTTTGGAACCCATACTTGGAAGATTCTGACCTAAGAACATCGAATATTCATGTAGTATAATCCATCTTTTGGTGTTGATTCAAACCTTCCTGGAATAATCTTTGAATCAAAACCTAGCATCAACAATATTGCTAATGCATCAAATTAAATAGCCCAAGTCTTATCCAGTGATTTTTTATTAATTTAAACGGAACTGGTGTATCATAGTTTACATGCATATATTACATGTCAAGTACATTGTTGGTGAGATGGTCAGTGTACCAAGGTTTTCACTGGGCCTGACATAATAAAATGCACATGTGATAACAAATCAAAAGTAGAACAAAACATTGTTGAATAAACTGAAATTGCACAGCATAATTAAATCTAGGATGCATAACTTCCTTGGTTTACAGCTTAATTTTTTTTAATGAATAACAATCCTTAACATACATTGCCATTTCACTAACACAACTCAGGAAATCATTTCATAAAATTCTGGTGGAAATTAAAAACTATCCATTAAATGCAAGAATAGAACAGAAGATAAAAAAGAATTTCCCAAGCTATTGAATGACAAAAATATACCTAATATATATTTCATACGTATGCCACACAGCGAAGCCACGGTACTCCTCGAAGCTATATTATACCTAAAATATCGAATGACAAAAATATTCAAATACTGTAACATTAGAAGTTTAAAGGGAACTATATATTTCGTAAACATCATAATGTAGAGGAAAAAAAAAGTCACACATTTCATAAACCTGTTCGAACATGACGACATACTACTGAATGGTATAGAGAACAGCCGAAACCTTTGCAGTTCAATGCAAAGCTTGATGGTGGATACCTTTTTCTTCCTCCCCATTTATGACCCTGGAAAAGTGAAAATAATGTATATGAGTACTAAAAAAAAGTATAAAACATACATTATCTGGTGAAATGTACTAGCTTGGTGTTCATTTATATCTCACCAATCACCATTCATCTGAAAAAATTAAATTAATATATATCATAGTCAAACAATAGGGTGATGAAAGATATATTTAGTTTTATGAACCTAACTTAGCATTAAATAAATGTATGTTAAAATTATATTAAAAGAGTAAATGAAGTTTTATTATAACTCAAGATGCAGTTTGATGCACTCGATAAGGACACCTTTGTTTCCAGTTAGCCTCAAATCATATTTTCTAAGGTACCACTAGCATTGTTCAATTTTTCATTTTTCCAGTTGACCATCTGCTGCAAACAGATATAAATATAAATTTGACAACCATAAAAAGAAGTGTAGTTGAGTTATGGTCGTAAATATGATCTCTGAATGTATCTCTAGTATTATATTTATAAATAAATAAAGAGGAATATGCTATGTAAACTGAATATTATATGCAAAGTCCGCCTTATGATTGGATTCCAATATAATTTTTACATATTTTACTTGAGAAAGAATTTTGAAAAAAAGTTTACATGAACATCTCTTTAAACTGGGATATATTCACTTGTCAAATAAGCAAACATGGATACAGCAACCAATGAAAGTCATTCTTTGGTAAACAGTTGTGATTTCTTTTTAAAGAATGGATGCACACAATTGATTATTGCAGTCATGATTTGCTTCACTCACGTTCGATTATTAGTAAACTCTGAAGAAACAGCCACACTGTAAACTAGGAAAACAAAATATCCATGTAAGCTAAATATTATCATCTAAAGCTAGCACTACGACTGGATTGCAGCCCAAAACAAATTTCAGATGTACTGTATTTGTGAACGAAATTCTAGAAACATCATGGAGAGCCCTCTTAAACCAGGAACAGTTCACTTGCTTCGTAGGTCATTCTTTGGTAAAAGGTTATAGACTCAAACGTAAACTTTGGAAGCGCTAAGGAATGGATCTTTTAGCTAGTGGTAACGAAAGACATCGGAACATAGTCATTACCAGTCTAGTAATAATTCTATTCTAAAAAAAGTTGACTGACTGGATAAAAATGAATAATAAAAAAGATTAAAGATATTAAGAGCATTTGGTTTTACTTTTTTACTTGAAGTTTCAGTGGATGATGCAAGCATTCTGAATATAATCAGCACTTCAAATTCATGTATTGTTGTAAATGGGACTCGTTTTTAATAAAATAAAGTACGCTAATGTTTTGCTAAGCAAACATATGATCTACACACTCATATCTTAAGGCATTGCATGACCATTTACATTTTCCTGCATAGACGACAGACTTAATGACTCAGGTAGGAAGAAAAACTCTAAAATGATGTATAATTTTTTTCCATATTGTTTCTATTTTTGGATCCTAAGCTGAAATTTGTAAAATAGAAAAGGCCAACATTAATGCGGTATTATGAAAAGGCCACACCAAATTCCTATCTGAGTAGTTAGGTATGCTCTAACATTGTGCACTTTATTATTTCAACCCTGAAATAGAAAATCAACGCTCACTGAACTTTAAAATTGTTTTAAAAGATCCCTCCTCGTTAACCATTTACTATTTCTAGTCATCGCGCTTTCTTTTCTATACCCACGAGTCTGCTCCAAGCAAATACCGCCTGATACAAACACCATCAAACACTTCCTCCTATCTCTTACAATCGCCCCACTTTCTTTTCTGTACCCACGATTTGGTCCAAGCAAAAGCAACAACCATATCCATCAAACCTCCAAATCTCAAAGACAATATTAGTACTACACAACAACAGAGCTTTGATTGTTGAAAAATACTTATAGTGAGACAAAAAGAATGATCCGCGAAATTTTATTTATAATGAGAAATGTTGGAAAACAGATTGTAACCAAAAATATTAACGCTGTGGGCAGCAACATCATTAAATACTTATGATCTATCCACTTTATGACAAAGCAAACGGCTGATACCAAGTTGATGGACAGCTATCCAATGGCAGAAATATTAAATACATGGCCCCCTTGCTATTTCAATCAGGGTAAAAAAATGAGCGAATGCTTGTTTGATCCATCTATTTAAATAATCTCGGAGTGCAAACTCATGCTAAGTATTGACATTTTTAATGTAAATTGAAATATATATATCAGTTGTCCAAGAATTAGTTGAAGATTCTAAACAAAATAAATAAAAATTAGCCGAAGAGTTTAATAAAAAAATCACAACAGTCAACATATACTCTCAGTTTGATACTTGCAAGTCTAGTACGAGTTTGTTGACACTGCTTTCAGCAGTGTCAACAAAACTCTCCCTTCTGATTGGCTGAAATCATGAGGACCCATATGGGCCCCTCCTGAATTCAGCCAATCAGACCCGAGAGTCACGTTGACACTGCTAAAAGCAGTGTCAACAAACTCGCTCTCCTTGCAAGTCCATTAAATCCCAAGGTTTTGAATAACTCATACATTACGTTATAATAGATTATGTCTTGAGGATAGAGCTGTCGAATCAATAATGATATCTCCACATGCATAAAAGAAATTAAAATATAAAAAATATTTCATAATAGACTTCTTCAGACAACCCTTTCTTCCCTCCCCTTTCCCCTCCATTTTCCAAACCCAAAGAAAAAAAACCACTGTGGGCTCACATGCAGGCACAAAAAAAGTAAACCTAATTTGTGTTGGACTCTTTTGCCAGGATACAATAGTTCATATTATCCAAATTTGTATATACCTACTCAATTGAAAAGAACAATGTAATATGAAATTTTTATGCATAAATAAAGAAAAGCAATATAATGGTTGGTAATTAACATAATTCATCGAGAAAGTGTTAAATAAATAGCTCGAACAATCTGCAGCAACCCATAGCATTGTAGCATATACCATTCAACACGATTTCTAATTCAACCCATACAAATACAACTATGCTGAAGGTTAATTACTGAATCAAAGGTTGTAATGTTGTAGCTGACTTTATACAGAGATAAAAGACTCATACTGAACTAAACCAAATGTGGAAAAGTGAAACTTATGAACAAACTACATATAGTATGATAAAAATTAAGCACGATAGGCAGACTTCACTTTCCAGTTTATGATAACACGAATATGATAAATGAAGAAGATGAAAAGTTCCATTAGAAGAAGAAAAGCATGGTAGGCTGACATCCTTTTCTCCAGCGAGTCTTGCCGTGATAAAAAGCATATTCTGCTACTATTGTACTTGCACATCTAGTGATGATATTAGGACTTCATGGAACTCCTCCCACCACTTGGCGTTTAGGCTAGTGATGTATAATAAGGACAAGGTGATACACCACGAACTGGTACCATCACCAAACAAAACAGAGTTGGGTCTAGTACCAGGTCCGATTCCAAAAGAGAAAAGGAGATGGAGTTCTGTAGGTCAAAAGTGATTAATATAGACATTCTTAATAATGATACTGGAGATTCGGAGGATGATGTCGAAAAGACAAAACAGGCTGTGATAGTAGCATCGACAAACACATTAGCAGGTGATAAAATTGAGGCAAAAGAAGAAAAGGAAGCAGCAGGGAAGATTTCTAGTGTGAACCATGGAAGAAAACAGGGTATGGATGCTGAGGATGAAGCTGCAGTCAAAAATCAGGCTAATTACTGAGCTTACCCGGTAAATTTGCTACACTGGAAAATGTTTTGCTGAAGGATATTTTACATGTGTGAGCCTTATTTTTAGCAGTTATGAAGGATTATTAGATTCGGGACACAATGATAACAGCATGAAAAGAATTTGAAATATACATATCATTTGTTTGTGCAGGCAAGAAAAAGCGCTATGTGCACTTAGAAGTCTAGTAAAGCTACAAGCATTAATTAGAGGGTACCTGGTGAGAATGCAAGCAACTGAGACCCTAAGATGAATGCAAGCTCTGGTGGCAGCACAAGAAAGAGCACGTGTACAAAGAAACCAAATGGTTGAAGAAGTATGAAGCATTGTACATCGCACGCCAGATCATAAAAGATCGACTCAACATCCTAGATTTCAACAATCATACTTAAGTCAGTCAACTAATCAACTAGCAAAATACAATAACAGTCTTATTATTGCATTCTGAAGTTCAAGCTTACTATTTTAAGAATAAGAAACACAAAACATTTTAATATGAAGAATTTCATGAAAAATGACAAAGTTTAGCAAAATACATAACAGTCTTATTGTTGCATTCTGAAGTTCAAGCTTACCACTTTAACAATAAAAATGCAAAACATTTTAACATGAAGCAATTTCATGAAAAATGACAAAGTTCAATAAAAAACATTAGATCAATAAGTACTTGATGCACTTGCTTAGAAAAGAAATTATGAACTATAGAAGCATTACTTGCCCTTGGCTGGTTAAATTTCAGTAACCTTCACCAACACTATGAGCAGTAATTATTATTAGCTTTTCATTATGGTAAGACTCAATCGTAACCTTCACCAAACACTAGGCTTCCACTGCAACCAAAACCACACCCACCATTATCACAAGACATCACCCATCGCTGCAATTTCCTATTCACCGGGAAAAAACAAAAATCAACCACCCCAACTCACCTCTTTAACAAATTTCATCACCATCTGCATAGTCAACGTCACCAGTCTCCTCCATAATTGCTGCAACTACAACACCTCCCCTCTAGTCCCTTTCTAACACTACTAGCAACAACAATACACTTCAATCACAACCATCTTTAAACACCAACCCTCAATACCTCATTCAGATAGTAGCCTGCAACTCAAACCAATCCACCTCTATGAACAACACCTCATTCCTCCTCCTGCTCGAATACTAAACTCCCTTTCTTCAAATTCCAATTTGTTTCAATTAGTTTCAATAACAAATTTCCTATTTAGATAAATGTGCTGCAAATAATTGGTTTTAATATTTCTTAGAACATGCATATGCCCAATGGCAAGATTGGAAATCATAAGAATGAGCAGTATAAAAAAACTATCATAAAGCTTGTAGTACCTATGGCGTCCTTCGCCATTTTGGAATCCCGGTTCGCACAATTTCAATGAAGGCTGATTTGGGGGAGATGAGTGATCAACTATTGGCCAACAGCGAATTGAAAAGATGCGAGATGATTTGAGTACACAGTTTGGAGGCGACTCGTAAGGACGAGGAGACGAAGACACAGAACATACGAGATGATTTGGAAAGATGCTGTTTTGGAAAGAAAAAGGGCACTTATTTTACTTCCCGCGCAACGAAAATTATTTCCCGCCTCTGTCATTGAATAGCGTTGGGTATTTGAGATTTATTTTCAAATAAGCGTTTAAACCCTACGGGTTTTGAATCGTTAACCGATGAAGTGCAGAACGCTGTGTAATATAGCTATAAAAAACTTGTTTTATTGTAGTGAACCATAGAGATATAACTGATAATAACCATTTTTGGCTGGCATAATTCAAAATACGGAAACTTTTAATTTAAACCATTATAAAGGAGATAATTTTCCTACATAAGATCGTTAACATGATTGCGTGGCTTCCTGGTCTTTTCTTATAATTTGAAAGCATAAGTAATAGCCCTAGAAGGAAAAGGTTGTATACCCACTATCCAAATACACATTCATTTGGATGTATAGGACAACGATAATACCGGCGACCAACATCATTTTCATGTCGGAGATTAGAAGTGGTGCTTTAAACCCACAAAAGCATACAATATTCACATATTGTGCCTCGTCGATTTCAACAACATTTTGGACAAAAAGAGTTACACTGTGTAATCTTTCAGTACGTTAAGGAGGTTGTTCTCGTTGCTAATGGTCTATTTGCAATTGATGCATCCTTTCTTCGTGCTCTCTTTGTTGTCGATTCTCTAGGTTGAGATGGATTAGGATTTGATGGTCTAGATAGAATGGCAATGTAATCGTACAAGGATGGATATTTGATTGGCCTTTTTATAAGTTGAGTTAAATTCGCGGATCAATTAATTTTACAGTCGCTAGTATTTATAATGAGAAAACAGTGAATGCTCAAGGTTCATTTGAAAAATGAGTGAATGCAACCACGGTCATCGATTATGACTAGACATGAACCCACATTCTTCACATAATGTGGCTACACTCTTTGTCCTAACACTAAATGCAACTAAACAATAATGCCACTTTCTTTCCATAATATGGCTACGGCCTCTGTCCTAACACTGAATGCGATCAAATATTGTACCCAGTTTCTTTACATAACGTGGCTACGATATCTGTCCTGACACTGAATGTGACTGGACAATGACTGCATCTAGCAGCACCTTGTCTTGTAGTTGACACTTTTTATAACTTCAAACTCATATTGCTTATAATTGTTCATTTTCTTCTAAAAATTTAAACATAACTTACTGAATAAAAATGTCCACCATTAATTTGTCTTCGTTGGAGTTACTTATTCTCATTAAACCATATCTTGAAGTTGATCGCAATCATAATATTATGTTTCGTACAGGTGGGGGTCTAAGCCATGAAATGCTATGGAACATGGCGACATAGGGTTACAATAACCATCCTGACTAACCCACTAAGCAGTCGTATTTATAAATCCATCAGGAACATAGTGGTTTTGCAAAAGCTTGTAAGCGATATCGTGAGATTATTAAGAAGAAGATGTTTTTCAAGCAAATCGTTCTACATTTGATTCATGTTACCTATCAGAATATAGAATAGCGAAGCGTATGAACTTCCCTATAGTTGGCTTACGCGATATGGATCTGAATAAGAAATACTACAGCTGTAGGCTTAATGTATTTTTGTAGCTTTTATGTTTATCAATTGACAATGCTTGCCATGTTTATGTAATATGGTTTCACACTGTATAACAGTTGTCATGAAAGTATTTTGAAGCTAATTTTAATTATCTAACGTGGACTCTTGTTTAACCAATAAAGGACGACCCAGATTGTTTGACTCATTCGAAAGCCATTATAAATTATATAACATAGAATCTCAATTGAGTACCTAGTGTTGTCAACATCAATTAGTGTCACATCATTGGAAGACAATATATCGTGGTTACAGTGAATGACATTGGCACTGTAGCAGATTAAATGTTTAGCCTTAAATATTGTGGAAACTTCAAATTACATAATTTAAGATATTTAATTTAGTTAAGTATTTAGGTATAGCTAACAAACTAGCTAAACATATTTTTTTTTTAAATTTAAATTAGACACATCTCAAATGTACAAGACCAAATAAATAATTGTGTCACTCATTTAAATCTATATTTGAATAAGTCCCAAAGATTCTTATTTAGAAGTATTCTGGTATGTTTGATTTTATATATTAGTTTGAACTGCATTTCAAAAAATTATGAGCTACCATTATGTGGTGAGCTTGATTTAATTAAACTTTGTTTAGTCATTAGAAATTAATAAAAGAGGACGACCCAAATTATTTAACTCATTCGGAAGCCATTGACATGACAATACACTCAGTGAATGACAATGACATGACACGATAGCCAGTTTGACTTCATCTACACACTTAATTATGTGCTCTCTGATAACAAAGTGCTACGTGATAATGTGGGGAGTTGTCTCAATCATTCAAAGGTCATCTCTTATATTGCAGTGTCCCTTGTCCTAATGTTTCCAACCTATACCACGTGTCATATGATAATAGGGTGAGTTTTCTCAATCATTCAAAATCCATGTGAAGTATTATCCTATTTTTTTGCAAATATTTCCAACCTACACCATTTTCCATTTAATACCGTAGTGAGTTGTCTCAATCATTCAGAAATCTTTTGATTACTTGCTATGTAAAATGTGCGAATGTTTTCAAACTATTTCTTGAGAAAATAAGTGCTTACAATCATGATTATTTCCTACGTGATGACATTTATCCGAAATGGATCACCACTGTTAAAACAATCCAATTCCCATAACACCAAAACAACCAAAATTTGCTGTGATGTAAGGGAAAAAGAAATAATGTAAAAAGAGCTTTTGACATTTTATAGTCTAGATTTGCAATGACTAGGAATCCTTTTCGTTTGTGGTATAGGAAAAAAAAGACTACAATCATGTTTGACTACATTGTTCTATATAAAATGATCATTAAAACCAAAAGAGATATGGACGAAGGACAACGAAACTATGAATATGTGGGTGTTTCGCAACCAGCGGTTGTATTCTAAGACAACTACCGTATAACAGAAGAGACCTTCAGCATTCATCTAGATCACTAGCTTTCATTCAGAGACGAACAATTACATGATAGGCTACAGAAAGATCTTATGAACCATACATGGAACCACTATGATGACACTTAGTTACAATGGCTATATGTTTATTAATAGTTGTAAGATCTTATATTGAATTTATGATGTAGTACTTTATTAAGAGAGAAACCTATTTACTTCAACTTGTTATTTTTATTGATAAGCAAATAGTATTAATGAAACTGGAATTAACATCTAATGGCATAACTAGGTAAATAATTCAAACAACATTATATTGATAATTATGTAATTACTACAACGAAAATAAACAATTAGTACAATAGAAATAATAAAACAAACTAGATTTAAGGAAACTTTGCCATCAGAATTTGCATTTTTATCCCCATCCAATACTCCTTTTGAATGTCGTCCATTTCAATTAAGTCTTTGTCCATTATTTCTTGCTCATGTCTTTATTGTTCCATAAGTTGTCTTTGTTGTTCCATTGCCTATCAATGCTGATCAACAACAAACTTCTATGCTTTAGTCAGCAACTTCTATTGCTCAATATCAACAAATCTACTCATTTTTTCTATTTTCTTCTAAGCTTCCATAGTTCTCTTTTGATGTCTTCATTCGTGGATTTCATGTGCAGCATCCACGACAACATCGCCCTTTTTCTTCCTTTTTGCGGCTTTGACACCCTCTGGTCTATAATCTTCATCTTGTCTTTGGCTAAGCTCATCAACTTGGTTTTACCTCACAAATTAATAACTCTTCCCGACGACTCTCGAGGACCAAACAAACAAGTTGATTTTGAAACTTTGATTCTTTCCATTTGCAAAAGTTTGAACACCGAGACTCTTAGCGGTATTAGAGTTGCACTTTGGTTGACTGAAAAGCAACTCATAGCAGTTTAAGAACTAATAATAGTATGGTCTTTCAGCCCTATTTTCCCTTATGAATAGCTTCTTGAACTCCTCGTTCGCCAATCGTTTTTGACAAACAAAATTAATCGACTCATGGATAACTATAACTAACTCATTAATAAACATATTTAAAAAACATACTAAATGATTGTCGTCTCCCATTCAACTAGGATTATCTTTCTTTATTTTATAGACATATGATTCGTAAAATGACATTTGGCGACTTATTTTACCGCATTGACCCCAAATCGCTGATAACATTTGTATGCTTTCAAAATGCTTGTGGTTGAATGTACTCTTAATATTTTTATAGAACTTATCACCTGGTTGGCCATTGCCTGTAACCGAATCTTGTAAAAAGTGACAATTGATGTTGCATAGATTGTAGTCCTCAACGCTTGTCCATGGAACGATTGATTGTTTACTCGGAGGAGTACCTCAATGATTCTCAGTGTCGTCTTCGTAAACATGGCTTTCAGACATCAGCGGATTTGTAAATTCTCCAAAAGGTAAAGACGTTATTCGGTTTTTGTTGCATTGAGAGTAGTAGATAGAAAGGAAGAGAAGTAGTGCTACGTTTTTGTATGTGTGGAAGTTGATAGTTTGTGGTTGAACATATAGCAATCGTAGCAGGAATATTACCGTTTTATAACCGTTGGAGATAATATGACCATTTTACAACCGTCGAGGGTGAATATGACCATTTTATAGCCATAGAGATAAGGGAGATGACCGTTTTACGACTGTTAGGATAGTGGGAGATGACTGTTTTCTAGCCGTTGGAGTTATAAAAGAGGGAGTACTAAAGGGTGTTGATAAATCAGTGCCATGTTTATAGGAACTGATTAAATTGGTGCCCTCTATAGGATGTTGAATTAATAAATGTCCTACTTGGGGCACTAGTTTAATCAATGTCAGGGTTTGGGCGCTGATTAGATCAGTACCAGGGCCAATTCAGAATACTGAATACCCTTGATATTTTCAGGGGAAAGCGCTTGTTAGGTTGAACAAATTTCCCTTGTTCAGAGTTCAAGAGTTGAATTAACCATTGATGGAGCTGCTCTAATTATGACAATTTAAAAATATAAATAAGGAAATGAAGCCAATCAAAATTGCAATGATGTACTTCATCAGAATGTAAGATGTGTTTTTGTCTTTAAACTGCAAAATCTAAACCATTGTCATGAAAAAATCAAGCAAATGGAGAAGTACTGAAACCTTATTTCCAGTTCCACATGATTCCAAATAGATAAGTAAAATATTTTGTTGTTTAATATGTTTTTGTGAAAAATTTCTCCAACTTTTTAATTGTTGATGTCAAGTTGGTAAATCTTCTTTTTATGCAGCAGAAACAACTCGTCAGGAATACTGTTGAGGGGAGGAGAGAATTGTACCTAAATAAATTAGCTAGACTATCAACATTTATGTTTGTATTTCAATTATTATCATTTTTAAAATTAGAGTTGACCATTTTAGCAAGCTGATTGCCCTCAATTGGGGGGCACAGTAAGTTATTGTTGTATTTGGAAAGATGATCGTTAGTACTAACATCCATTCTGAAATCAACATCAAGAACAATGTTGAAGACAGTATGTTTCCTGATCAAAACAGATAAATGATTGTGAACTTTATTTGACATATTAATATTATTAGAAATAATTGAATTCAAATTACTTACCTTAAAAGATAAAAAAAATTGTGTAGGAGGACTTTCATTTCTTAGAAGGGAGATAAATGCCTAATGGTAAGGCTTAGTAGCATCCCTTTTGAAATTATGACGAACTTTAAAGTTCGAGGGATTACTTATTGATATGCCTTAGGAAATATCAGAAGAGAACTTCTCATTTTATTAGCAATCCCCAATTCTTGCCTTATAGTTGTATAGATTACAAATATGCTGATTTTGATGATGATTTAAGATTTTTGTTTGCTTGCTGGATTTTAGAAGAAGAATATTGGATTCTGCTTTAATGTTTGTTTCAAAGTTGAATGTTATTTGTTTCCACATCATCATAATGTCTGTTATTTCTTGCTTTCCATAAACGATAAATAATGGTGGCAAGGATAATAAAGGCTTTATTGGATTCAATGTTACTAGATTTATGCTCTTTTTGAATGTATTAATTGAATGATTTCTTTGATTGTTTGAAGAGGCTTTCGCTGTTTGAATTTGAACTTTCTATTGGCAATATACTAGATATGTCTTGGGTGAACGTGATCAATTGCAAAGAAAAAAAGTAGTACTTCCAATAACGTTCCACTTATGTCATTGATCTTTAGTAGGAAGCCTATTTAGAATAACAAAGTATGCACGCTATGCTATCTTTGGACAGTTTGCTTTATTATAAATAACTTTATGCCAATCAACTTCCATTTCATTACCTTCAATAAAATTCCAAATTTGTTTAAAAGAGCCTTATACTTTTAAATTTAGCTTCCAATACCAACAATCTTCGTCCAATCTAGAATCAATACCAATTTTGCATATAGCGTAATTGAAAATTGAGGCTGTTAACTATAGCTAAGTACACTATAACGAATTTTGAATAATTCTTTCAAATTTGGCATTGGCAATTAAAAATCCAGTATAAATTATTCCAACCCAACAAGTTTATAAGAGAATAGCCATTACTAAGGCTCAAACGAAAGGCTATAGTCCATATAACAAATTATGTCATTATTTCTTATTATAAATTATGTTAGATATGGAATTATTTCTTCAATAGGATAAGGTTGCGATCAGAATAAATAATTCCATATAACGAATTATGTCATTTAAGGAATAGTTGATTTGATAAGAATAAAGTCGAAATTAGAAAGTATATTCTATTAAATAAGGATATTCTTTATTAACGATCAACCTTGTTGAATGGCTGAGATTATATTCATCGATAGGGTTATTGAAAAGACATCAAAAACTAAAGTATAGCTAAGGATGAGAAGGCAAATTCCAGATCTATAACTTACAAAATCTATCTCTTTTATCTTCTTCTCATGATGTCTACAAGTATGTACGTATTTATTTATTTTGTAATAAGAGTATGATGAAAAATCTTTTTTGTTTACATATGGTATCAGAGTGGGTTGCAGATCATATTCTTAGTTCAATTTCATAGTAGAATCATTTTGATATTACATTTTCCGCAATTAATTAGCTTGATTCTTGTATAATGTCATGTATTGATTATGTTTATTCAAATTACATGTCAATATTATTGTTTTCTCTTACCTAGTTTACAGATTTATTATGATTATGATGCAATAATTTTTTTGGGTCTATTTTTCTTTATTTATCGAAAATCAGGGCTCTTTCACAATTAAGTCAAAATAGACCTTTTGTGTTAGAACTGAATGAAATTTTCATAAGTGATTGGAAATGGTTGATGAAATTTTTATTTTTGAACTATAGATTCATCGCTCTGCCATGAATTTTCAATTTTTCATTTGGCCTTTTCAATCATTTAGACCCTCAAAATTGCTTTATTCTACTTTGTTGACCATAATGATGATTCATGATGATTGAAAATTTGTATAATGTTTTTGCGTTTTTTTATGATCTTGGTGACATGTATAACCTAACGAAGTCAATATTGTTTTGATAGTCACTATAGTAATAACAATTCAATACATGTATAATGTATTTCACTATGATTAATACATTCAACATTACAATATTCATGTTATATTGTTTTGATAATCACCATAGTGATAACAATTCAGTACATGTATATTGTATATCACTATCGTATCCATTCATATTATTGTTTGTAATCTGCGACAGCAGATTCAAAGTACGTCTTGAATGTTAGACTAAGTAATCTTATTGTTGCTTAAATTATTAGCATAATGTTTTACCGGCTAGTAGACTATGCATCATAAGTAAAAAATAACCATGAAATAGATGACTTAATTATGTGATTGGGAATGTACAGGATATCCGTAGGTCCACATATACCATACTTGTTTAATTATAGGGTATAAATCAGTAGTTTATGTTTAAATCTTAGTCATGAATGTTATTTTTATGACCCAAAGTTAAACTATTGTGAGATTATTCCAATATTACAGTTCCTTAAACTACCCAACTTAATTTCTTTGTCAACTCAGTTCTTGGATTGAATGGAAATAATTATAATGGATGGAAAACATGTTGATTTCTACTCGGGTATATCAGAGATAGACTTAGGTTTAACCATGGATAAATTGGCTAATCTTACGACTGTGTCCACATAGGATGAAAAACTTTCACATAATGCATGTACTAAAGCCAATAAACTGTGTTTGAAATTCATACGTCTAATCAATGCAACCAACGTTAAGTCTTCCATTCCTAAAAGTGAAACCATAACCACTAGGGAATACTTACAGATAATCGTTGAACGCTTTGAGCGTGGCGACAAAGCTACTGCTGGGAAACTCATGGTTGGTCTAACCACTACCCGTTATGATGGTACCAAGAGCATGCAACAACATGTACTTGACATGGCTAACCTGGCTGCAAAGTTAAGTAAATTGGGAATAAAACTATAGGATTCAATCCTGGTCCAATTTTTCTTAACTACTTGCTTATACAGTATGACCCTTTTCAGATTCATTGTAACACGATTACGAAAACGTGGAATGTGAATCAATTGACTAATAAGCTGGTTCAAGAAGAGGCAAGAATTAAGCAAAAAAACAACCATGTTGCTAATTATATGCATGGGAATGGGAATGGGAATGGGAAGAACGAATTAGGAAAAAAAATTGGAAGGATAGTAAGAATCAGTCCTCCAATCAGAATAGTTCTTTCAGCCTCTCCAGTCAACCTACACCAAAGAAGGCTAAGAAGAATGATAATTGCCACTTTTGCAAAAAAGAGTGGACACATTCAAAAGGATTGCGTTAAGCATAGAAAATGGTTCAAAAAGAAAGGTAACCTCTGGCTTTTGTATGTTTTGGATCAAATTTTTTAGAAGCACATTCTAACACTTGGTGGATTGACTCTGAATCTAATTTGCATGTTTCAAACTCGATGTAGGGATACCTTACAACCCGGAACATAAGTCCAAATTAAACTCACCTTTACATGGTAAATAGGATGAAAGCACCAGTAGAAGCCATTAGGAATATTCGTTTAGCATTAAGTACTGGTTTTCATTTAAATTTAGCGAACACTCTTTATGTTCCTATAGTTTCATGCAGTTTGATTTCCTTGTCTAACTTGATCTTGATGGTTTTTCTTCATATATTGGTGATGGTTGTTTTAAATTGTTTAAAAACAATGAATTAGTAGGTTATGGAATTTTAGTTAATGGTTTATATCAAATTACTCTTGACAATTCATTTTCTGAATCACTTAATATGACCTTGCATCCTAAAATGGGTTTGAAACGTAGTAGGTCAAGTGAGAGTTCTTCATTCTTGTGGCATAAAAGACTATCTTATATGAATGGTGTTGCCGAGAGACATAATCACTTTTAGAGATGGTTAGGAGTATAATGAGTAATTCGAACTTGCCCACATCATTGTGGATGCATGCCCACATGACTGTTGTGTATGCCTTGAACATGTTTCCCGTAAAGTTGTCCATAAAACACCATCTGAGATGCGGAAAGGATGGAAATCCAATTTAAGACATTTACGCATTTAGGGATGTCCAATAGAGGAACACATTTATAGTCCACATGAGAAGAAACTCGGTCCAAAAATCATTAGCGGGTTTTTATTGGGTATCCAAAAAGATTAAAATGATATAAGTTTTACTGTCCTAATCATAGTACCAGAATTGTAGAAACCGATAACGCTAATTTACTTGAGAATGGCGAAGTCAGTAGGAGTGATCAGGTAAAAGAAGTGGTCATCAAAGAGATTCAGGTACCAATACCTATTCTTTTGCTCAGAATTTCAATAGACATTTGTAACGTCCCAGATTTTAACAGACATTTGTTAGACGATAATTTGCTGATCTTATCAATAATTAATTAAATACAATTAATTTTAATACTTGAAAACAAAGCTAATTAAAATTTCCTATGTCTATGTTATGTATTAGTTACTTTTAAACATCATATACATATTTGTGTGTTAAAGGATATAAGTAAAAATATCCTGGTTTTCACATTTTGGCTTTTACAAATCAAGATACATTTAGTAAGATACTTTATATATTTCATACATGTGCCTTGTAAATATACCTTAAGAGCTAAGCTTCTAGCACTGAATGGTACATGTCTGCACAAGCTAAAACTAGGCCACTCTTTCTAGTGAGCAACTAAGATATTTTGGCAATATCACTCAACCAAAGCAACTAGATACACTTAGTAATCTAGAGACTTTAACAGCCTATATTGGTTCAAATCAAGATATATATTGAGGTGTAATCAAAATACACTTCATGTATTAAATGGACCAGAGGGTTGCTGCTAGGAAATTGAACAGGAATATAGATTGATGTTTATACATGTGCCGTAATATACATAGGGGATTGTAGCATTCAGATTTTGTGAGATACTTGGAAGTAAAGTAAGCTTTTAGAAACCAATTGGTTATGCCAAGTCATTTATATACAACATCAGCCGCATGAGCATCTAGCTTGTTGTTGTAGCTAGGAATGAACAATTCAATTCATCACATCAACACTAGGTATGCAGGAAACATATATTTACCCATAATATGTTTAATGCCATTTGCTAAAATCTATACTACAGAAAAATCGGCTAGTACAATATAGGATTTTAACATCATACAGGCTAAAACAGAACATAGCTTTTCTGTTTCAATCTTGCAAACATATCTAAATAGTTTGCACGTGACATTTCTTTTCATTCAACAAATAAACCAATATTTTATGATTTTATCACACCTATAAATAGAGGCGCGCACACACTCCTTCATTCACAAACCATTCGAGCTAAGATATTGGGTAGGAACTAAAGAGAGGAACCCAGGCATTTAGGAACAGAGGGTACCAAAACTGGTGAGTAAACACCGTCCCTTCCTTTTCAAATATATGACATGATTTCGTTAAAATTATATGTACTTACATGAATGCTTCTGTTATGTCTTCTATATACATTTCGAGTCATGTTGTTAAATACTTGAAACGAAAAATAGTGGGAAGGCTTAACCTTTAACCCTTGTAAAATACTTGCACTGATTGTTATTAAGTAATTAAGTTTTCATTCATATTTGGGTGCATTGTCTATACCGCTTGATATTGAGCTGTTGATGGTACTAAAGCCACTGTGAAACACTTAACAAGCTCTGTATATAAACAAAAGATAGTTTACACCCCGTTTGAAAATCCATGGCTTTAATACAAACTAGTTATATAGTGAAGGGGCTATACTTTCAAGCAACCAACCATTTCAAGTAGAATCAATTAGAACGAAACAGAGGATAATTTGGTGGAGACAAATGGGCATAATTAGTTTAATGAATTCAGTGTGAACATACAATGATTTATTGATGCTAGAGAGGAGGAATGGAAAAGTCTGGGCAAAGTTTGTATGCATCATAAGGTTGAACGCATCAGACATGTTAAACCTGGTCATAGCATTCATAAAGAAGTGAGGCGTCTTAAAACAAGGAAGAATATGAACTATATGTTGAGACATAGATGTTAATCTAGGTTTATGAAAGCTAAAAAAAGAACGAAAACAATATAACAAATATATGCGTGAATTCTCTGAAACTGGGAACAAGAATTAAATGGAAAAAGAATGAGGAATTTGGCTTGTCGGTATACATTATACTGTATCACGCTAGAAAACACCATATTGTATATTGTAGCAAAAGAAGATAGCCAATATTTTAGGGACTTGATAGCTAGGCTTCAGCAAATCCTTCTACTTGATGGAATCTGAAGTAGCAATCAATGTAGCAAAATATAAACAAATCTACACCGTAAATTTCCAAAAATATGGAAGTTGATGGCACCAGTTCCTAATACTAAAGGATTAGTGAAGTTTTTGCATCTGGAGATGGAGTAAATATGTGATTTGTGGTGTGTACAAGTGAGAGGAGCAACATGATGTTTATTGTGGTGTTCGTGCATGTGCAAGACTGCACTGTTGGGTACGGTGAAGTTTCAGTGCACACATTGGAGAAGACAACAGGGTTAAGAAAAACAAGGGAGCAGTAATTGGGTTAGTAAATAATGTTTGCGGGTTTGATGGAAAATGGGTCTGGGACGTGGGACGGGAAAGAAGAATGGACTCAAGAAGCGACAAGCAGTGTGCGGTGATGGTCGAGGCAGCATGATCGTCGGCGGTGTAGTTGGGCATGTGCACCACGCGTGCTGTGCACATCAGTGTGTTATAAAATAGGAAAGGTGAAAACAAATAAAAAAATAAAAAATAAAAAGTGTCCATTTGTACTACCTATATGGTACAAACAGGTTCTTTACTGTGTAATGCATTAATAAGATAGGGAATAAATCACTTTAAAGTTGAAGAGAGTGGAAGGAAGAGGCTTGTGAAGTCTGGTCTGCATCGTGGTGAGTTCGCCAGTCACTAGTGATGGTCATCTGTGCTGGGACAAAGGAGCAGTGGTTCACGGATGAAAAACGATGGACGGGGAGAGCAACAGCTGGAAGAGTAAATATGAAAATAGGAATTCAGGTAATATCCAGGCCAAAAAGGAAATAACGACTTCAGGTGGACCGCTAAGTTTTGGACTGTTAGCATTTGGTTGAGAGGCGATCATTGGGTCCATGCGATTGAGCATGTTGTGTATTCTTATGTACGTTATTGTACACATTACCATTTTGGCTTCATTTGGTAATGACCGATTAGTGCTCAACATAAGGTATGGACAAACAAACAATAGAAAACGGGGACTTTGGTAGGAGCAGTTTTACTAGAATTAGAGAAGGAAGGAGTATCAGGAAGTTAACATGAAAATAGGATAGAAGTGAATATAGTAGCAGGTCTCGATTTCCTTTTAATATGGGTGTGTGGTATATTTTCGTGGATGAGGGAAACCACGTGGCAATGCAAGAGGGGTGTGGGCCTTAAGAACACACGATTGGGGAATTTGGCATATGAACATGAATCATTTGAATAAATTAATGAAGAGCATGGCCAACATTTTTGTATAGGCCGTTTCCAAAGCGACGTTCGCCCATTAGATTTTAATCCATGTTTTAAATAACTAAGTTAGTTAATATACTCTTTTTTTTTAAATATAAATTATATGCACTCATATCTTTCTATAACCAATGTTAAAGTTAAATTAATGAGGAACTATCAACCATGTTAAAATTAAGGAGCAGACAAAAACTGATAAATTTTTTATCGCAGCTATTGGAAGGTAGTCGATTTAAAATGAAAATATTTTAAAATGAAATTATTTGAGTTTTAAGTTTTTAAATGACCATTTTAAATCGAGAAATGATTTCAAATTTACGACCATTAATATAAGCACTGGTATTTATTTTTGAAAATTGTAATTTGTTCCTTTCAAATACAACCTGTCCTTAAAAGATATTAACTTTGATCGATTCAAAGAGTCTGGATTATATTCCACTTCGATTCGTTTTTTATGCCCCCAGTCAAAAATTGTAACACCCTACCTCCATTAAGTTCACTCACAAAGGGAATGCCTTAACTTCAGTGGAGCGTTTTTGGTAAACAGACACAGAATATCGCAAAACAGATATAAAATTTTTGCAGTGGAAAATAAACAACTTTATTAAATCACCAAAATATTTTGTTACATAATACCATAAGTCATAAAACCCTTACAATAAAGCACTTCTGTCTTATATTATCAGAGTACATAGGTATTTAAAAGAAAACATCATTCCCCATATTAAAGAGCAATCTATATAAGGGACAGAGACTCGAGCCATACTTCAGAAGAAGCTCCTAGAGGATGATGTCCAAAACCTGACTAAACCTGTGTGTTTCCTCCCTGAGAACCTAGGGGGGAACGGAAGAAAAGAGGCGAAACAAACTAGGTCAGACATACGTCTGGTGAGTCCAGTAACTTTTAGCCAGTAAATAAATAAAGGTAAACATGACAGGCATATAAAGTGGATAAGAGGATCACGGTACAGATGACAGGTATGACAGGACAAATAAGGTAAGGTGTATGCATGATTCACTTCTAACTACTCTCCACTAGTACTAGTCAAATCAGGATGGGATGATCCCTTCCATTAATGATAACAATGGTGGTAGTTTCATGTATTCCTAATTGCTTCCATAGGTGCCGCCTGCTCCTATCTCAACTAGTCGTACCCACTACCCTCCTGCTATAAATTGGTAGACTTAGGGCATACTTCCGAGTATACCCTAACCACTACCCTAATCGATCGGCTCACTACTCTGTAGATACCCTGTGCTGGTCCCACAACTAGGGGGTATCACTTCCCTAAAGTGGCAACCTAAGGTGTGCACAGTTATACATACTGGTGTCACGGTCGTCTTGTCCCCCTCTGCCCGGCCCATGCACGCACATGTCCCCGGTCGGTTTGCGCCGCCCACACCATCCGTCTCGTTTTGGATCTCTTACAATCAATCAGTAAGCGTGCCCCTTCCCTGCCTAGTACAGAGTTCTTTACTTTGATACCCCTCCGGGTTACTGACTAAAATGGGTCCCATACAACATGATACAAGCCCTCCCCTGTGTCTTGTATCCCCACTAGGTTTTCTACTGACTATGTATACCCTAAGGTGTCTTTAATTACATAGCCCTCAATCAGTTATGCGTACCTATTGGTGTCATTAATACATAACCCCTATTCTACCTATCTGTTATGCGTACCTATAGGTGTCTTTAATACATAACTCTATCTATTCCCATTAGTTATGCGTACCCCTATGGGTGTCTTTAATACATAACTTTACTATTTTTCCCCGGTTATGTATACCGTTAGGTGTCTTTAATTACATAACCCTTTTTATCTGGTTAAGTTTGTGGGCCTATATGTATTAATATTACCCACCTACCCTTCAGTTGTACTTAACCCTCCTACTGATTTAATCCTATTTATTTAACGGTTAAGTTTGTGTGCCTATATATATTAATATTACCAACCTACCCTTCAGATGTACTTAACCTACCCACAATCCAATTCGTTTTGCTTAACCCTAACTTATGTCAACCATCATACAGTCCATATGAATTAAGTTAGGTTAAGTAGCATTAATTTATTATTGAGACATCTAATCGTATTTCACATGCCACCCAAGGCGCCCACTTAATTCCACATGCCACCCAAGGCACCCACTTAACCCCTCATGCCCCACTACATGTTTATTTGGTTAAGTGTTTCTTAATTCATTAAGACCGTAACCTTATAAAGACCTCTCACATTACACTGGCATTTGTGGCAGCTGGATTTGCCGGGCTGGTCCGGGCAGTCTTACACCACAAAAGAGCCTAACCTCGTGTCTTTACAACTGTCATGCATTTAATTTATGCCTAAGACCTCCCACATTAGACTGGCATTTGTGGCAGCTGGATTTGCCGGGCGGGTCCGGGCAGTCTTACACCACAAAAGAGCCAAACCTCGTGTCTTAGACGATTAATTACTCCTAATTAATCATTCCCCAATTTGAATTACTTTCCCTAATAAAATTATCAATCAATTCCAAATTTAACGATGTCCATAATTGACTCAATTATGTCCATCCATTTATGGTATACCAATTTCTTCACAAATTTATTTTATGCCATTTAAGGCATTTATGCCAATTCTCAATATTAAATCTTCAGACTTTAATTGCTTAAACATTCCTCTTTTGATTAATTAAGTTAATTAATTAATCCTTTCCTTTTTATAGGTGTCAATACCTACCTTATTAACAATTTGAATTTCCTATCCATAAATGGTCATATTCAAATTATACCATTTTTACCCAATTTTACCTATGTCATAATAGGTAATTATTTATATGTTTCCCTACCAGAATCATGTGTCCAATTTACATAATCACTAAGTAAATTATGCCTATTACGAATTCCCCTTTTTCTCCGATTCTTAACTAGCGTAACCATTTGCGTTTTTGGCGTCATCGAGGCTACAAAATTGTCTCGCCATAACAATAAAATAAAGGGAATGACAAGGTGATCGTTTTTAGTATAATTTTTGGCATAATCATGACAACTAGGGAAAATGACACGATAACTTCACATATAATTGTGATTCACCACATAATTAACAACTTGCACAGATTCATGATTTTGCAATATAACAACCTACATAGGTTCATGATTCTCAACATAATTAACAACTTAGATAGGTTCACGATTCACAACATAACAACTTGCATGATTCATAACATAACCTCTTGCATAGGTGACTTACATAGGTTCATTATCCACAACATAACAACTAGCATAGGTCCATGAATTAACAACCTATCAACTTGCATAGGTAACTTGCATAGGTTCATGATTCATAACATAACAACTAGCATAGATTCATGAATTAACAACGCAACAACTTGCATAGGTAACTTGCATGGGTTCATAGTTTCTCAACATAATAATTTGCATAACTTCATGATTCACAACAGCAATAAACTTGCATCATATCATGATTCACAACAATAATGAACTTGCATAACTTCATGATTCACAATAATAAGGAACTTGCATCATTTCATGATTCACAACAATAAGGAACTTGCATCATTTCATGATTCACAACAATAAACTTGCATAATTACAAACAACATATACCCAAATCATAGTTTACCACAATTCACTTTTATTTATTTAAACCTAAAAGTGACTAGAACTCACTGAATTAGGGGTCTTGAGTTTTGGGATCTGGATTCTGCAATTGATTAGCGTTCCCTTGTTGTAGACAATTTCGTTGTTGTAGTTTTAGGCTTGATTTAAATTGAATTGTTGTCTTTAATTTGCTTCTAGTTGGTGGCGGCTACTCTAGGGTTTTGAGTGACAACATGACGACCACTGATCTAATTTTGATTTTGATTCTAGGGTTTGAGTCTACACATGCTTATATAGAATTTCAATTTAATTATAGCCGTCAGATGACCCTAGAGTTAACCGCAACCATTCAGTCCAGATTAGAACTATCCAGAAATCCTAATGACTCATTAACTAGTCAGAAATGACTCAGCACTGACTCACCATTCGAACCAGAGCCTCAGAAATCTGTGCAGATTTTTACCTCGGTCTGGGCGCACCTGCCAAGTGCACCAGTGCAATATTCCATGGGCGCACCTACCAAGTGCGCCAGTGCAATTTTGTTCTGGCGCACTTCCCAAGTGCGCCAGTGCATTCTGGCCCGTTTCTGGTTTTTCTGCCTAACTTCATTCGGCCATATCTTCTTCATACGGCATCCGTTTTACGCAAACTCGGACTCTATCTCAACCAAAATTCCAAGACGAACGCAATGGTGTAACCAGTTTCCCTTAATTCCCATATTTGAAATTAAGTATTCTTTAATTTAGTTAATCTAATTATTCAAAAATTCGGGGTGTTACATTCTCCCCTCCTTAAAGGATTTCGTCCCCGAAATCTTCAAGTCAAGAAGAATGTGCATCCTACCATACAATCATCCATCTACTCAACCATCAAACACAGGCATCCATTGTCCTTAAAAGATTTCTAATGCCATATGAACATATGCCAAAAGTGTGTGTATATGTTCCTTATCTAATGCAAAATCAGGCGGTCTACTGATTCAGTTGGCCTCCTCAATGCAAACCATAATAGTGCCATGCGTCCATTATGTATGCAAAAGAATCCTATCGATACATATTATTTCTACATGTGTGCTCAACCATTCATCAAAATGCAACATCCATATGATAACACAACCATTGTTCATCCATTAACCTAAATATGCACACACATTTATATGCAATATGAAAGCGATTTGAGCCGATCTAATGCCTAATGTGTGTGTAAATGCATCCAAGAGCAACCACTAGCAAACACTTGTATCCACTTGCAACCATCAAGCATAACATGTCTCAAGCACATGTTTACATCCATGGATTTCCTATCTAAAGGTCGAAGATCCAGTCGATGGGATATAAACAAATGATATAACTAAAACAAAAGCTCTGTTCCCATTTTACATCGGTTAAGAGAATAATTCCCTAAGTCTTAGCCCCGAAGACCGAAATCAACATCAGACTGACACTCCAAGAATTACCTCCATTAAACAATGTCAAAACTGGAGATCTACTTCATGCTTCGAGTAGTAACCCGTATCCTTCAGAAATATCCAGATACTTGCAGACTACTAGTACAGATCAGATTACAAAATGATTCTCAGAAAGCTAAGCATAACAGACCCTTGCGGGTCACAAGAAATTTTGGGGGTCTTCCCATGACAAGTTAGCAACTTAACGACCCTCCTCTCAAAATCTAGAATGACCCTCTACATGGAAAGCTGGTCCATCTAGAACCAACCCATAGCCCATAAACTTGAGCACACAAATGTCACATTCAAATTTTTGACGCCTAACACAGATATTTCAACCCCTTACAAATCACCAATAAATGAGCCGAACCACAAAAGGGGTTTCAAACAACTACGGGATCAGAAACAAGACTAGTATTAAAGTGCAGAGTCAATTACAAAATCAAAATGCCAGAATCCAAAAGAGTCTTAACTTCATAAGGAAATTAAACCTTTTACATAAATTTTTCATATCTCTATCCTATCCATCTGCCACGAGAGCGTTCGCCTGCCCTCCAGAAGTCCCTTGCGATCCCTGCACCTTCGGGCATTCCTTGGAAAAGTGTCTGACCTCTCCACACTTATAGCAATTGGACTTCTTCCTTTTACATTCATTGACTAGGTGACCTTCTTTCCCACCCATCGAACGAAAGTCCTTACGTATCTTGGAGAAAGTATCTCCACGCGGAGGAATGACTGGAGCTGGGGGGGGGGGAGGAGGAGGAACGTTGGCCGGACCCGCGGTAGCTGCCCTAGCCTCGAGATATTGAAGAAACCAACCGGGTACATGAATGCCCTCTGGTATCTCAGATGCTCCAGACATGCTGAAACGAAAAAGGAAAGACTCAATACAATGAACCGAAGGAAAGATATATGGCTCTTGGGTAATGTTTTTCAAAACAGGCATTCCTTTTTGAAAATACTTTCTTTTAAAACCTCTTTGAAAATAGTTTTTCAAAAGCTTTTTATCAAGTCTGGTAACCTTCAGCTCTGATACCAAGTGTAACACCCCACCTCCATTAAGGTCACTCACAAAGGGAATGCCTTAACTTCAGTGGAGCGTTTTTGGTAAACAGACACAGAATATCACAAAATAGATATAAAAATTTTGCAGTAGAAAATAGACAACTTTATTAAATCACCAAAATATTTTGTTACATAATACCATGAGTCATAAAACCCTTACAACAAAGCACTTTTGTCTTATATTATCAGAGTACATAGGTATTTAAAAGAAAAGATCATTCCCCATATTAAAGAGCAAGCCATATAAGAGACAGAGACTCGAGCCATACTTCAGAAGTAGCTCCTAGAAGATGATGTCCAAATCCTGACTAAACCTGTGTGTTTCCTCCCTGAGAACCTGGGGGGGACGGAAGAAAAGAGGCGAAACAAACTAGGTCAGACATACGTCTGGTGAGTCCAGTAACTTTTAGCCAGTAAATAAATAAAGGTAAACATGACAGGCATACAAAGTGGATAAGAGGATCACGGTACAGATGACAGGTATGACAGGACAAATAAGGTAAGGTGTATGCATGATTCACTTCTAACTACTCTGCACTATTACTAGCCAAATCAAGATGGGATGATCCCTTCCGCTAATGATAACGATGGTGGTAGTTTCATGTACTCCTAGCTGCTGCCATAGGTGCCGCCTGCTCCTATCTCAACTAGTCGTACCCACTACCCTCCTACTATAAATTGGTAGACTTAGGGCATACGTCTGGGTATACCCTAACCACTACCCTAATCGATCGGCTCCCTACTCTGTAGATACCATGTGCTGGTCCCACAACTAGGGGGTATCACTTCCCTAAAGTGACAACCTAAGGTATGCACAGTTATACCTACTGGTGTCACGGTCGTCTTGTCCCCCTCTGCCCGACCCATGCACGCACATGTCCTCGGTCGGTTTGCGCCGCCCACACCATCCGTCTCGTTTTGGATCTCTTACAATCAATCAGTAAGCGTGCCCCTTCCTCGCCTAGTACGGAGTTCTTTACTTTGATACCCCTCCGGGTTACTGACTGAAATGGGTCCCATACAACATGATACAAGCTCTCCCCTTTGTCTTGTATCCCAACTAGGTTTTCTACTGACTATATATACCCTAAGATGTCTTTAATTACATAGCCCTCAATCAGTTTTGCGTACCTATAGGTGTCTTTAATACATAACCCTTATTCTACCTATCGGTTATGCGTACCTATAGGTGTCTTTAATACATAACTCTATCTATTCCCATTAGTTATGCGTACCCCTATGGGTGTCTTTAACAAATAACTTTACTATTTTTCCCCGGTTATGTATACCGTTAGGTGTCTTTAATTACATAACCCTTTTTATCGGGTTATGTTTGTGGGCCAATATGTATTAATATTACCCACCTACCCTTCAGTTGTACTTAACCCTCCCACTGATTTAATCCTATTTATTTAACGGTTACGTTTGTGGGCCTATATATATTAATATTACCCACCTACCCTTCAATTGTACTTAACCCACCCACAATCCAATTCGTTTTGCTTAACCCTAACTTATGTCAACCATCATACAGTCCATATGTATTAAGTTAGGTTAAGTAGCATTAATTTATTATTGAGACATCTAATCGTATTTCACATGCCACCCAAGGCACCCACTTAATTCCACGTGCCACCCAAGGCACCCACTTAACCCCTCATGTCCCACTACATGTTTATCTGGTTAAGTGTTTCTTAATTCATTAAGACCATAACCTTATAAAGACCTCTCACATTAGACTGGCATTTGTGGCAGCTGGATTTTCCGGGTGGTTCCAGGCAGTCTTACATCACAAAAGAGCCTAACCTCGTGTCTTTACAACTGTCACGCATTTAATTTATGCCTAAAACCTCCCACATTAGACTGGCATTTGTGGCAGCTGGATTTGCCGGGCGGGTCCGGGCAGTCTTACACCATAAAAGAGCCTAACCTCGTGACTTAGACGATTAATTACTCCTAATTAATCATTCCCCAATTTGAATAACTTTGCCTATTAAAATAATCAATCAATTCCAAATTTAACGATCTCCATAATGGACTCAATTATGTCCATCCATTTATGGTATACCAATTTCTTCATAAATTTATTTTATGCCATTTATGCCAATTCTCAATATTAAATCTTCAGACTTTAATTGCTTAAACATTCCTTTTTTGATTAATTAAGTTAATTAATTAATCCTTTCCTTTTTATAGGTGTCAATACCTATCTTATTAACAATTTGAATTTCCTATCCATAAATGGTCATATTCAAATTATACCATTTTTACCCAATTTTACCCATGTCATAATAGGTAATTATTTATATGTTTCCCTACCAGAATCATGTGTCCAATTTACATAATCACTAAGTAAATTATGCCTATTACGAATTCCCCTTTTTCCCCGCTTCTTAACTAGCGTAACCGTTTGCGTTTTTGACGTCATCGAGGCAACAAAATAGTCTCGCCATAACAATAAAATAAAGAGAACGACAAGGTGATCGTTTTCAGTACAATTTTTGGCATAATCATGACAACTAGGGAAAATGACATGATAACTTCACATATAATTGTGATTCACCACATAATTAAAACTTGCATAGATTCATGATTTTGCAACATAACAACTTGCATAGGTTCATGATTCTCAACATAATTAACAACTTAGATAGGTTCACGATTCACAACATAACAACTTGCATGATTCATAACATAACCTCTTGCATAGGTGACTTACATAGGTTCATGATCCACAACATAACAACTAGCATAGGTCCATGAATTAACAACCTATCAACTTGCATAGGTAACTTACATAGGTTCATGATTCATAACATAACAACTAGCATAGATTCATGAATTAACAACGCAACAACTTGCATAGGTAACTTGCATGGGTTCATAGTTTCTCAACATAATAATTTGCATAACTTCATAATTCACAACAATAATAAACTTGCTTCATATCATGATTCACAACAATAATGAACTTGCATAACTTCATGATTCACAATAATAAGGAACTTGCATCATTTCATGATTCACAACAATAAGGAACTTGCATCATTTCATGATTTACAACAATAAACTTGCATAACTACAAACAACATATACCCAAATCATAGTCTACCACAATTCACTTTTATTTATTTAAACCTAAAAGTGACTAGAACTCACCGAATAAGGGGTCTTGAGTTCTAGGATCTGAATTCTGTAATTGATTAGCGTTCCCTAGTTGTAGACAATTTTTTTGTTGTAGTTTTAGGCTTGATTTGAATTGAATTGTTGTCTTTAATTTGCTTCTAATTGGTGGCAGCTACTCTAGGGTTTGGAGTGACAACATGACGGCCACTGATCTAATTTTGATTTTGATTCTAGCGTTTGAGTCTACACATGTTTATATAGAATTTCAATTTAATTATAGCCGTCGGATGACCCTAGAGTTAACCACAACCATTCAGTCCAGATTAGAACTATCCAGAAACCCTAATGACTCATTAACTAGTCATAAATGACTCAGCACTGACTCACCGTTCAAACCAAAGCCTCAGATATCTATGCAGATTTTTACCTCGGCCTAGGCGCACCTACCAAGTGCGCCGGTGCAATATTGCATGGGTGCACTTCTCAAGTGCGCCAGTTCAATTTTGTTCTGGTGCACTTCCCAAGTGCGCCAGTGCATTCTGGTCGGTTTCTGGTTTTTCTGCCTAACTTCGTTCATACATATCTTCTTCATACGGCATCCGTTTTACGTAAACTCGGACTCTATCTCAACCAGAATTCCGATACGAACGCAATGACATAACCCGTTTCCCTTAATTACCACATTTGAAATTAAGTATTCTTTAATTTACTTAATCTGATTATTCAAAAATTCGGGGTGTTATAAGAATTGTTCAAGATAATAGAAGACGGGGTTATGCTAGGGCTATTCTAGAATAATGCCTTCGGTTTGTCCAGACCCAGGGAAACTTGTATGGATGAATGTCTAACAGAGTAATTTTAACTGCTCACGTACGTTATTCTCTCCAAACATATTTATATGATGGTGGAGGAATTCGTTTCTCTTGCTTTATACCTATAACATATTTTTGGGGAAGTCAATTAGTGGTTGGCGAGTTTTGTTGACGTGGCATTCAAACCATATAAACCAGTGATGATAAAAGGTAAGTCTAGCCTCAAGCCTCACATCCAGTAAATGACAAAAATCGGGCAGGCAGCATAGCTATGTGGGTCGCTCCCATTAGGGTGTAGCATCACCTATCTAGAGAAATTCCTTTTGTTTCTTATTCTATCAATTCTGACCCGTTCGGGAAATGGTTGTCGTACATAGCCATTGGTGATATACATTCGATACACTCAAGAGAAATGAGTGGTTGATCATGTGTGGGCCGGGTTGCAAGACGTTCTTGTTGAATCCAGTGTATTCGCCTCTAGAAATACATTATCAGAAGGTGGTTCCATACCTTGTCATAGTCGGAAATCCATTATCCATAAGCGCCAAGCGGTTTTGTTTGTATGCTATATAGGAGAATGTAAGATGCATTCTTCTACATTCTAAATTATTTGTGAAAAACCCTAGACACTATGATAATATCGGATTTAAAGTATACAAAGTGTTTTTTTCTCATAAGGTAAAAACCCATTCCATATGTACGGCGTGGTCTTATGAGATATTTTTATTTCTTTAACTTGTTTTAAAATAATTTACTCATACCAGTCCCCTGACTGACCCGGAGTTTATTTTTATGTGTTTTCCTTAAACTCTTGGGTACTCATAACACTTGTTATGAGTAAACAAGTGAACTACATCATAACTTAACTTGGGAAAGCTGGATGGAAACTTTCTGCATGTTGGCCTACGTATCTATGTTTAGTTACTAAGTACTGCAAGTCAGATTACCTATGATGTTTTTATGTATAATTAAGAAGTTGTACTATGGAATGACGTGTATCCCCATGCACAATATACTCTGATGTACTATGCTGCTAATGTATAATATTATGCAGTATTATCTTTTGTTAAAATTCCACTGCGAGATTTTGATGTTTTATGTCGTTCTATCTTCTATCTATTTCTTATTATTATATAATAACACGACTTCCGATGTGTTCGAAAGTTGGGTCGTTACAGTTGGTATCAGAGCTTAGGTTACTGAATACCTAGGCTTTGGGTGAGTGTTGAGAGAGCATATTTTTATAAAGATATATATATAAAATATATAGGAGGATCAACTTGAGTAATATACTTAAGTCAGTTTTACCCAATCTAGTCTTGACTATCTACCTGTTATATTCAGGTGATTAAGTATGAGTAATCGCGTACGAAGAGGTCGCGCTAGTGGGATTACCACTACTAATGGTTGTAATACTGCCTCCCAAGATCAAGTAGAAACTATGGAGGAAGTTACACCAGTCCAACATGACAAAAGCTTTGCAACTATTTGTAAGGAGTATACAACTTTGGGAGGAAAGGTATTCAAAGGGACATAATCTTTTATTGAAGTCCAAGCATGGTTAAGGTCCTATGAGAGGATTTTCAAATGGTTGAAATTGAAAGATGACCATAAATGCCTTTTAGCTTCATGGCAACTCCAAGGAGCTGCTTCAATCTGGTGGGATGCTCAAACTGCGAACATTCCTTAAGATGATTTCACTTGGGACAAATTCAAAGAGGCATTCGAAGCACAATTTCTTCATGCCGCTGGCAAAACTAGAATGTATCGAGATTTTATTGATCTCAAACAAGGGAGCATGAAAATATCTGATTATGAAAATAAGTTTAATGCACTCTCCTACTTTGGGCCAGAACTGATCAACACCCCACTCAAGAAGAATGAAATGTTCATAGTAGGTTTGAAGGATAGCTTACAGGTTAAGATGATTAGAGATCTGAAGGATCCATTCGTTGATTTAGTGGACATGGCCATTCGATATGAAGCATTAGATGCAAAGAAACCTGTCGAAGGAGCAAACGGGAGAAACCGATGGAGGGAATCCCAATAAAAGGAAATTTAATCCGAATTGGAAAAAGAATTGACAAATAAAAATGGGGGAGAAGTTTAAGGAGCGATTTAAAGATACCGAATGTCACGACTGCCATCAGAAAGGACACATTGCAAGGTTTTGTAAGGATTTGGAGGTCAAAAAGCCGGAGCCACCTCAACAAAAACCACAAGGACTGGGTAATGCTATTGTCCAGTAGATTTTATGCTATAAGTGTCATCAATCCGGACATTTGATTAAAGATTGTCTGCTTATAAAGAAGGGAACGCAACCAACGGTTTACGCCTTAATGGATAAGCCATCAACCTCTAAGGATGTGAAAATGGAAGAAGTCTCTACTTTTTAAACAAAGGGGATTTAAATTAATTAGGTCAGCCTAAGAATTGGTTGAATAAAGTTGAACTTAATTAGAATAATATCTAATCATATTGTTACAAGAAATAAAGTTAGAATTTTAAATTAAAATTTGGATTCCACTATATTAAGTCTAGACTTAAGTTAACTGGATATAAACTCATGGAAAGTGAACTGGACATTTTTTGAAATTAAATTAGATTTGTGAGTCCCGAAATGGAGATAACTAATTAATTAGTTAAGGGAGACAATGGATGGAATTTTACTGAGTTAAGTACGTTAGACTAACAAGATGAATATGGATTCAAATTTAAAAAGAGGAATTGGGACAAATATATATGAACCAAGGAAGTAAATAAAATTTGGAATTTATTTTCCAAATATAATCAGGGATATTTTGGAGTAATATGAGTTGATGAGGATTTAAGATATGGAGTTAAGAAATTGGAACCTAACTGGAGATTGGTTGAGTTGAATAATTTTCTAGGTATCGATCTGAAGTTGATTTCAATCTTCGGGGTTGATACTTAGAAGATTATTCACTTGCCGATTTATGGTCAGGAACTGATGGATATCGAGAAATAGTAACGCAGAAATGGAAACATTTTCCAGCCATAGTAACACATATTTCTATTTATTAAAATAACTATGATAAAAAAATGTTGATGTGTGTATATAAGTCGATAACTCTAATTATAACTGGAATCTACCTGCTAATTTCGGGGACGAAATTCTTTTAAGGGGGTAGATTGTAACGTCCCAGATTTTAATAGACATTTATTAGACAATAATTTTTTGATCTTATCAATAATTAATTAATACAATTAATTTTAATACTTGAAAACAAAGCTAATTAAAATTTCCTATGTTTATGTTATGTATTAGTTACTTTTATACATCATATACATATATATGTGTTAAAGGATATAAGTAAAAATATCCTGGTTTTCACATTTTGGCTTTTACAAATCAAGATACATTTAGTAAGATACTTTATATATTTCATACATGTACCTTGTAAATACACCTTAAGAGCTAAGCTTCTAGCACTGAATGGCACATGTCTACACAGCTAAAACTAGGCTTGTCTTCCTAGTGTGCAACTAAGATATTTTGGCAATATCAGTCAACCAAAGCAACTAGATACGCTTAGTAATCTTGAGACTTTAACAGCCTATATTGGTTCAAATCAAGATATATATTGAGGTGTAATCAAAATACACTTCATGCATTAAATGGACCAGAGGGTTGCAGCTAGGAAATTGAATAGGAACATAACTTGATGTTTATGCATGTGCCATAATATACATAGGGGATTGGAGCATTCAGATTTTGTGAGTTACTTAGAAGTAAAGTAAGCTTTTAAAAACCAATTAGTTATGCCTAGTCATTTATATACTACATCAGTGGCGTGAGCATCTAGCTTGTTGTTGTAGCTAGGAATGAACAATTCAATTCATCACATCAACACTAGGTATGCAGGAAACATACATTTACCCATAATATGTTTAATGCAATTTGCTGGAGCCTGTACTACAGAAAAATCAGCTAGTATAATATAGGATTTTCACATCATATAGGCTTTGACAAATCATACCTTTTCTCTTTCAATCTTGCAAACATATCTAAACAGTCTGCACATGGCAATTCTTTTCATTCGATAAATAAACCATTATTTTATGATTTTATTGCACCTATAAATAGAGGCATGCACATGATCCTTCATTCACAAACCATTCGAGCTAAGATATTGGGTAGGAACTGAAGAGAGGAACCCAGGCATTTAGGAACAGAAGGTACAAAAACTGGTGAGTAAACACCATCCCTTCCTCTTCAAATATATGACATGATTTCGTTAAACTTATATGTATTTGCATGAATGCTTCTATTATGTCTTCTGTATACATTACAAGTCATGCTATTAAATACTTGAAAGAAAAACAGTGGGAAGGCTTAACCTTTAACCTCTGTAAAATACTTGCATTGATTGTTATTAAGTAATTAAGTTTACATTCATATTTGGGTGCATTGTCTATACCGCTTGATATTGACCTTTTGGTGGTATTAAAGCCACTGTGAAACACTTAACAAGTTCTATATATAAACAAAAGATAGTTTATACCCCGTTTGAAAATCCATGGCTTTAATGCAAACTAGTTATATAGTGAAGGGGTTGTACTTTCAAGCAACCAACCAACCATTTCAAGTAGAATCAGTTAGAACGAAACAGGGGATAATTTGGTGGAGACAAATAGACATAATTAGTTTGATGAATTTAGTGTGAACATCCAACAATTTATTGATGCTAGAGAGGAGGAATGGGAAAAGTCTGGGCAATATGCATCATAAGGTTGAATGCATCAGACATGCTAGACCTGGTCATAGCATTCATAAAGAAGTGAAGCATCTTAAAACAAGGAAGAATATGAACTATATGTTGAGTTGCAGATGTTAATCCATGTTTATGAAAGCTTTAAAAAAAGAACGAAAACAATATGACAAATATATGCGTGAACTCTCTGGAGCTGTGAACAAGAATGAAACAGAAAAAGAATGGGGAAGTTTGGCTTGCCGGTATACATCATACTGTGTCACGCCAGAATACATCATATTGTAAATTGTAGCAAAAAGAAGGTGGCCAAGATTTTAGGGACTTGATAGCTAGGCTAAAGCAAATCCTTCTACTTGATGGAATCTTAAGTAGCAATCGAAGTAGCAAAAATATAAACAAATCTGCACCATAAATTTCTAAAAATCTGTAAGTTGATGGCACCAGTTCCTAATACTAACGGATTGGTGAAGTTTTTGCATCTGGAGATGGAATAAATACGTGATTTGTGGTGTTTACAAGTGAGAGGAGAAGAACGATGTTTAATGTGGTGTTCGTGCATGTGCACGCATGCACTGTTGGGTACGGTGAAGTTTCAGTGCACACATTGGAGAAGACAACAGGGTTAAGAAAAACAAGGGAGCAGTAATTGGGTTAGTAAATAATGTGTGCGGGTTTGATGGCAAATGGGTTTGGGACGTGGAACAGTAAAGAAGAATGGAATAGAGAAGCGACAAGCGGTGTGTGGTGATGGTCGAGGCTACATGATCGTCGGCGGTGTAGTTGGGCATATGCACCACGCGCGTTGTGCACATCAGTGTGTTAGGAATAGGAAAGGTGAAAACAAATAAGAAAAAAAAATTAAAAAAATTTGTCCATTTTTACTACCTATACGGTATAAACAGGTACTTTACTGTTTAATCCATTAATAAGATAGGGAATAAATCACTTTAAAGTTAAAGAGAGTGGGAGGAAGAGGCTTGTGAAGTCTAGTCTGCATCGTGGTGAGTTCACCAGTCACCAATGATGGTCATCGGCGCTGAGACGAAGGAGCAGTGGTTCATGGGTGCAAACTGATGGAAGGGGAGAGCAATGGCTAGAAGAGTAAATGTGAAAATGTGAATTCAGGTAATATCCAGGCCAGCAAGGAAATACCGACTTCAGGTGGACCGCTAAGTTTTGGACTATTAGCATTCGGTTGAGAGGCGATCATTGGGTCCGTGCGATTGAGCATGTTATGTATTCTTATGTACTTTGTTGTACACATTGCCATTTTGGCTTCATTTGGTAATGACAGATTAGTGCTCAACGTAAGGTATGGACAAACAAATGATAGAAAAAGGGGATTTTGGTAGGGGCAGTTTTACTAGAATTAGAGAAGAAAGGAGTACCAGGGGGTTAACATGAAAATAGGTTAGGAAGTGAATATAGTAGCAGGTCTCGATTTCCTTTTAATCTGGGCATGTGGTATATTTTCGTGGATCAGGGAAACCACGTGGCGATGCAAGAGGGGTATGTGCCTTAAGAACACATGATTAGGAATTTGGCCCACGAACGTGAATCATTTGAATAAATTAATGAAGAGCATGGCCAACGTTTTTGTATAGACCGTTTCCAAAGGGACGTACGCCCTATTAGATTTTAAACCATGTTTTAAACTACTTAGTTAGTTAAAACGCTCTTTTTTTTAAATATAAATTATATACACTTATATCTTTCGATAACGAATGTTAAATTAATGAGGAATTATCCAACCACGTTAAAACTAAGGAGCTAACAAAAACAAATAAATGTTTTACCGTAGCTATCAGAAGGTAGTCGATTTAAAATGAAATTATTTTAAAATGAAATTATTTTAAAATGAAATTATTTGAGTTTTAAGTTTTTAAATGACCATTTTAAATCGAGAAATGATTTCAAATTTATGACTATTAAATATAAACACTGGTATTTATTTTCGAATATTGTAATATGTTCCTTTCAAATACAACTTGTCCTTAAAAGATATTAACGCTGATCGATTCGAAGAGTCCGAATTATATTCCACTTCGATTCGGTTTTTACGCCGCCAGTCAAGAATTATTCAAGATAATAGAAGACGAGGTTATGCAAGGGCTATTCTAGAATAGTGCCTTAGGTTTGTCCAATCCCCGGGAAACTTGTATGGGCGAATGTCTTACAGAGTAATTCTAACTGACACGTACGTTGATCTCCCCAAACGTACTTATATGGTGGCGGAGGAATTCGTTTCTCTTGCTTTATACCTATAATATATTTTTGGGGAAGTCAATTAGTGGTTGGCGAGTTTGGACGATGTGGCTTTCAAAGCAAATAAACCAGTGATGATAAAAGGTAAGTCTAGCCTCAAGCCTCACATTTAGGAAATGACAAAAATCGGGCAGGCAGCATGGCTATGTGGATTGCTCCAATTAGGATGTAGCATCACCTATCTAGAAAAATTCCCTTTGTTTCTTATTCTATCGATTCTGACCCGTTCGGGAAATGGTTTCCGTACACAACCATCGGTGATATACATTCGATACACTCAAGAGAACTGAGTGGTCGGTCATGTGCGGGCCAAGTTGCAAGATGTTCTTGTTGAACTCAGTGTATTCGCCTCTAGAGATACACTATCGGAAGGTGGTTCCATACCTTGACATCATCAAAAGTTCATTATCCATAAGCACCAAGCGATTTTATTTGTATACTATAAAGGAGAATGTGAGATGCAAACATTTTTCTAGATTCTAAATTATGTGTGAAAAAGCCCTAAACGCTATGATAATATCCGATTTAAAGTATACAACGTGTTTATTCTCATAAGGTAAAAACACATTCCGCATTTATGGCGTGGTCTTATGAGATATTTTTATTTCTTTAACTTGTTTTAAAATCGTTTACTCATACCAGTCCCCTGGCTTACCCGGAGTTTATTTTTCTGTGTTTTCCTTAAACTCTTAGGTACTCATAACACTTATTATGAGTTGACAGGTGAACCAGGTCATAACTTAACTTGGGAAAGCTGGATGGAAACTTTCTGCATGCTGGCCTATCTATCTATGTTTAATTGCCTATGATGTTTTTATGTATAATTAAGAATTTGTACTATTGAATGGCATGTACCCCTATGCACAATATACTCTAATGTAATATGCTGTTGATGTATAATATTATGCAGTAGTATCTTTTGTTAAAATTCCGCTGTGAGATTTTAATGTTTTATGTAGTTCTATCTTCTATCTATTTCTTATTCTTATGTAATGGAAAGACTTCTGATGTGTTCAAAAGTTGGGTCGTTACAACATTGTTCTACCTAATGTTGTTGGCCCAACCACTAATGAAGAACCAATTATCAACGATCATGCACTTTATAATGGGCCTGTCGCCATTGAACCGAATATGAATGCAACACCTGAGGTAGCATTAAGGAGATCCACAAGACAACGTAGACTGTCCATTTCAAATGATTATATGATGTACTTGAAAGAATATGAATTTAACATGGGATTGGAAAAAGATCCGGGTACGTATTCACAAGCCATGAAAAGTGAAGATCCTAAGAAATAGATTGATGCCATGTTTGAAGAGATGAAATCTATGGCTGCAAATAAAGTTTGGGAGTTGGTCGATTTACTAGAAGGACATGAGAAATTCTATTGTAAGTAGGTCTATATGGCTAAACGTCTCTTGGTAACATCAAATGACATAAGGCTAGACTTGTAGCTAAAGGGTTCCATCAAAAGGAAAGCACTGATTATAGTGAGACATTCTCTCCAGTCTCAAATAAGGATTCTCTACAGATCATTATGTATTTTGTAGCTCATTTTGACTTAGAGTTACATCAAATGGATGTGAAAACGACTTCCTCGAATGGGAGTTTAGAAGAAGTCTACATGGCTCAGCCAGAAGGCTTCAATATAGATGGAAAGGAAAACATGGTCTGTTTGTTAAAAAGGTTGATATATGGACTAAAGCAAGCTTCTCAGCAATGGTATCTTAAGTTTGATGATACCATTCAACTTTTGGGTTCACTGAAAAAAATGGTTGATCAATGCATATACCTGAAGATCAGTAAGAGTAAGTTTTCTTTTCTGGTTCTATATGTTGATATCTTGATAGCATATAGTGACCTTGGCTTATTATGGGAAACCAAGGATTTTCTTTCTCAAAACTTTGAAATGAAAGATATTTGAGACGCTTCTTATGTGATTGAGATAGAAATATTCCGTGATAAATCATGTAGGATTTTAGGACTATCTCAAAATGGCTATATCACAAAAGTTTTAGAAAATTTTGGCATGGCATCATGCGGTCCTAATGCTGCAACAATTCAGAAATGGGGCAAATTTAGCTTAAGTCAATGTCCTCAAACTGAGTTAGAACGTGATCAAATGAGAGACTATCCGTATACATCTCTTGTGGGAAGTTTAGGATATATAGGTTTGCAATAGACCAAACATCAGTTTTGCAGTTGGCATGCTAGGTCGCTACCAAAGCAATCCAAGCATTGATCATTGGAAAGATGCAAATAAAGTACTGAGATACTAACAAGGAACAAAGAAACTTATGCTCACATTTAAGAGTCTTGATCACATTGAGGTGATTAGATACATGGTTCAGATTTTGATGTATGTGTGGACACTAGGAAGAGCACTTTTGGATACATATTCATGTTAGCTAGTAGTGTTGTCTCATGGAGAAATGCCAAACTGTCCATTATTGCATTATCCACTGTGGAGGACGAATTTGTAGCATGGTTTGAGGCTAAGATTCAAGCATTATAGTTGTGGAATTTTATTTTAGGGTTTACAGTCATGGATTCTATTGTGAAGCCGCTGAAAATTTATTGTGATAACACCGCAGCTATATTCTTTTGTAACGACCCGCATTCTACGCACCGAAGGATCATAGAATATTTATTTCTTTTTCATACGAGGTCGTATAGTCGTGTAATTTTGGGGAACGACTATTGGGGTCATTTTTCCATGTTCACGATTTTTGCCGATTTTTATAATGACTGTTTTGCCCCTGGCGAATCTTGTTTCGCCTATAACTTTTGATTGGTAAGGAGTTTTGACTTGAAACAACTTCCATTAGATTCGGATGATGGTTTACCTTTCCGTTGGGTGGTTCACATTAGCCAAACGGACTTGTCGTTTGGGAGATATGGCTGAAATAAGGTTTGTAAGGTAAAAACAGCTTAACCTGGCCTAATTAGGCTGATTAGCAGCTTGGCCCATAACCTATTTTGGGATTGGGGTTATAGGGAGGCTGAAATCAGTTAGGAAGCGATTGATTTTTCATTTTCTCAGCCGCGACTTACCTCTCTTTAACCCTATCAATGGTCTCCACCTTTTAAATCACCCCTAAATCACCGTTTAACCATATATTAGCCTTATCAACATCAAATCAAGGCAAATCAACACCAAATCAGAGTTGAAGCTGCTGAGTTGCATAGGAATTCGACCCAAAACAGTAGAGAAGTTCAGTTCTATAATTCATTTGTGGCTAAGGTGAGTGATTTGCATTGTTTTTCACTAACTACGGCTAATTAGGGGTAATTAGTGTAATTAGCGAAATTATGGCTCAGAAAAATTTGGAAAATTTTGTAAAATTCTAAAATATTATTTTATGCCTCTGTTAGAAATTTGGGTTAATTTGGACCTGTTTTGCTAATCGTATGACTTAATCATGATTAAGGGGATTAAGGGAAAAACATGGGTTTTGGGTATGTTTGATCCATATAAACATGTTAAATTGTTGTTTTGGTGTTTATGGTTGATTATACATGTTGCTATGACTAATTGGAATGTTTTGTGATTGCTTAGCAAAGTTATATTGGTTGAAAATGCCGTCGTATGGCGTAAACAGCTCGTTGGAAAAGCTGTAGGAAATTGGTCATGACCTGTTCGTGAGGCACCACCTCAACCTGATCGTGGCAGTATCATCACGAGCCGCTCCAGTCATGAGCCCACATCACGAGCCGACCACCCTTAACGAGCCACAATGAAGCATCATGATCCAAGCTTTGACCTCGAGCCATTCATCACGAACCAGACTCGAGTAGTGCACCACGAGCCAAACCAGGGGAGGACCATGAGCCAGACCAGGGGAGGACCACGAGCCGGACCAGAGGAGGACCACGAGCCAATGACCATAGGGGGCCCACGAACCGGAACAAGGTGTCATGAGTCGAAGCTTGACCCGTAGTTGGAGTATGAAGAGTCACGAATCGAGATGATGATCAAAACCCGAGATGCAAAGGTAGTCCAAATGGGAAGTTGTAACTCAGGATCCAGATGGGAACCAACGAGCTAACTTCATGGTTGGACTTTGCTGCAGGACGTGTGCATAGGGGTTATCGATGCCTATAGCTTTGACTCACCAATGAGAGACTGATAATAGCTATGGATCAGTGCAGTGGAGTTGTCATGACTCCATGGGGCAAAGTGATCGTAGCAGGGCTATGAGCCAGTGCAGTGGAGTTGTCATGACTCCATGGAGCAGAGTGGACATAGCAAAGTATTAGTGGTTACGGATCAGTGCAGTGGAGCCATCATGACTCCATGGGGCGGAGTGATCGTAACAAAGGATTGGGTGATCAAAGTAGTAGATATCGTATACTTTACGCACCGAGTGAGAGATGTAAGGATGATTGCTATGTTTGATGTTTTCTATCACCATGACATGCACACCCCCTCCCCATTATTTTCACACCATGTGTTAGTGTCACCTTAGAGTATTGTACATCCTGTTGTGCTAACTCTTTGGTTGCAGGTCCAGGTTCAAGTATGGTTATGTATACCTGTTGTTGTTCTGTTTTTGCTGCTTATCGCTCATACCAGGCTTTTGTCTGACCCCGATTTTTATGTCTCTTTTTATTACTCTAGGTGCTCCTAAACGAGCAGACTAGAGTCAGGTTAGCTGGTTATGCACGAGTAGCTGTCCGGAGACGAGCAGGAGGCTTACACGTATTGTTCTCGTATATTCTCCCTGTGTTGTTGTCGGTCACTACTTTGGGCATTAGTAGTGTACCTTCCTATTTTGCTCTAGAGATAGTTTTAAAAGTTGTAATAATGATGGTTTAGATCATAAACAGTATTTTGAATCTTTCCGCTGCTATGATGGTTTAGTTTTCAGCTTGTGCACTGTCTCGCCTGTTTTATATCAAGTTATGTTATTATTATATTTTTTCCCATGCGTTGTGAGATATACTACAGGTTCTTTGATGATACATAGTTTCAAATCCCTTCCTTTTTCCATTCATTTGACGAGCGTCCCATGCTGGTTGGACATCGGTACAGCGCATTTCAGGGAAATGTCAGTTGGCGCGGGGCGGGCCGTCACATCTTTTCAAAGAATGATATGTATTCTAAGGTTATAAAGCACATAGAGATGAGATACTTACAATCAAGGATGAAATTCAAAAGAAAACAGTGTCAATTGAGCACATCAACACTCGTGCTAATACAACAAATCCATTAACTAAAGGGTTACCACCTAAGAAATTTAAGCAGCATGCTGAAGATGTATCCTGAGGGAAACCAATAATGTCTCTCTTCTTATTTATAAATTTGTGGATTGTGAAGTGCTTTAGTTATGGTACTATTTTAAGTACACATCATTGTAGTTTCTGAAATGTTCTATTTAATATCATGGATCTTTGTGTTTATGTACATATCAAAATAAAGCATGATAACAGAATTAGTCTTTCATCAAGACATTAATGAGGACTATTATGATTACTTCTACTTATACACACTTAGTTTTTTGATTGTCTGTTAGTGGTACATAGTAGGGACTGTGTTTTTTAATTAATGTGGAACTGCCATGATCCTAATTGATTATCCAAATCAACTATGTATAATTAAGAAAAACTTATCAAAACATCACTTCAGCATTTAGGTGTGCCTTATGTTTGTTCCTACGTGACTGTTACAGCTTTTTTCATATGCACCAAGTGGGAGAATGTAAGAAACTATATACTTCTTATTATGTGGTCTATATAACAAATATGGAATTATTGATTTCATAAGGATAAGACTACAATTAGTAAATATAATTCCATATTATAAATTATGTTAGATATGAATTATTTCTTCAATAGGATAAGACTGCAATCAGAATAAATAATTCCATATAACAAATTGTGTCATTTAAGGAATAGTTTATTTGATAAGGATAAAGTCGAAATTAGACAGTATATTCTATTAAACAATGATACTCTCTATTAATGATCAACTTGATGAACGGTTGAGTTTATATACTTAGAGGATTTTGGCCCCTCTCTCTGCTTATATTCATTGTTAGGGTTATCGAAAAAACAACAAAAACTAAAATACGACTAAGGGAGAGAAGACAAATTCTAGGTCTACAAATTCCAAATCTATAACTTACAAAATCTATCTCTTTTATCTTCTTCTCATGATGTCTACAAGTATGTATTTATTTATTTCGTAACTAAGAGTATGATGAAAAATCGTTTGCATTTACAACATGCCTTTCATCCACTTGTACCAAAGAGATTTACTTTCATTAAATTTCCAGAATAATTTAAAATTATAAGGTTCATTTAAATCTCTAAAGTTTCTCTAACCTAAACCACAAGCTTCTTTTGGGTTTTTGGTAATGTTCTAGGCTACATTATTTTACTTTCCATTCCAGATAAAATCAGGACAAAGTTTTTCAATCTTTTCAATGACTGAAATAGGGATGTTATAAGACGGCATCCAATATAAAAAATTATTGTAATAATGGTATGTGTTAGTTTAATTTTTCCAATTGTAAATAGATATCTACTGGACCAACGATCAACTATATTTTGAATAATGTCATGAAGTCCGACACAATCCTTTTCCTTTATTTGGCTTGTGCTTAATGGAAGCCCAGATAGTTAACTATGTAGGGTACCCTCTTGAAATTTTAGAAATTTGAGGATTTCATTTTTCCTGGTGCTATCTTTGCTGAAATATTTTTTACTTTTGCTTCCGTGATTTTCAGTCCTGTATATATATGTGTAGAGATTAATAAAGCTTTCTCAAATGATAGTACCTTTTTGAATATTTAGGGTGTCACCACAAGCACGCAAGTCAAGTCAGTTGTAGCATTTTGCCTAAGATTGGAAGCATTAATATTGAGTTCATTATTTGTTATTTTTACATGTTAGAAAAATAATTGATCTGAGCGATATTATGGCATTAAAGTCGATATTATTTTACAGTTTTTCAAAAATTTATCCAATAATATCTGTGGTATTTTTGCTTTAACCATTAATCCAATGCTTAATATTATTTTTAGTCATTTAAAGAATTTTCTGAACTTATACTGGGTTGTGCCTTTAAAACAGTCTTGAAAGGTATTTTTAGCAGCATCCTCATAGTCATTTTCTAAAACCCATCCATTTTTAAATCTAAAAAGAAAAATTATATTTAAAAAGTTCGGAAACAAAATAAGCTGCAAAGGGATTTGTCATTAGAAGCTTAAGGGAGGGTATAACATTCAAAGCTGGGAATTAAAAATAAAAAATTGATTGACATAATTTTTGTCTAATTTACAATGGATATTTTTGAATTATTCAGATTTTCAAGTAAGTTCATTTCCTTTAATCGAGGATGTAGTAAGTCCAGTTTTAAGTAAGAATTTATAGAAGAATTCTATGTTCTTAATAGAAATGGGAATTCCTCCCCACTTTTCTGAAGTGTGCATAATAATATTGAAACCTCTCGTAATGTTTAAGGGTTAGAGGAATTTTGACCTGTAAGTTTTTAATTTCTCCAAACGAGTCATTTCTTCTCAAAATTAGAAGCATAAATAAAAATAATGTCAAATATAATCCACATTTATATTTAAAATTACAATGTGTATAATATAAATGAATAAAGCAGCGATTTAAATCCCTAATATTAGATCCTAAGTAACTAGGATTCTGCATTACCCTAGTACAAGTATTATTAAAAGCTTTCCAATTTTTAGGAAATATTTAGAGGATGTTAGAGATAGCTTTATTATAAATTATGTTATAGAATACCAGCAACGCTTGGTTCGTAAGTAGCAAGTAAATTGTAGAGATCAAACATCCTTTCAAGGGAGCTTAACCCTCTAATTTTCCAAGAAATGATCAACATTATATTATATCCATATTAATAAATGATACAAAAAGGATATCTCTTCGGCTACAGTGAAAAACTAGAGCGGTTTCCCTCTATGCTTTCTAATGCTTTCCCTCTTCTCCTTTTATATGTTATTTTTTCATGTATTTTAACATGCTCTTCCCATTGTGGATTTTTGACAGTATACCTACATTCAAAACTTTTCTTGCCACTATTTGAATTATTGTTGCTCATTATTTCCTATATACTCATCTTTATATTATTTCCTCTTTTTTTGTAGATAGGTTATGAAGAAGAAAGTAGGAGTGCAACATTCTCCATTAACTGGTTTGAAATGAATATTTGAGCATTTTCAAATCCTAATCCATCCAGGTTGACAACACATAGATTTATTTTATTGTTGCTATTTGGATTTGTATTCAAATATGTAACTAAACTTGGTTCTTCTTGCAGCGGGCTGAACTAAGAACTATGTGTTATAATCCATTGAGCATATTTGCATATCATATGGACTATCGATCGGAATATCATTCACACTGAAATGCCTTGAACACCCTCAAAATTAGCAGAGACTTCTGAATTTCTTTGCTGATTAGTGTCAGCGGCTGGATCAGTTATATTTTCTTGCATTAAAATTCAGTAAGAATTTGCTTACAAATGGGTATTCTCAACATGCTTTTCTATTTGAGAATATTCCAAAGCATCTCCACTTTTACTCATAGAAGTGTCATTGCCAATTTTTTTAAAGAAACTTATTTTTTTTGAAACGTCATTTCCATTATTACCAGAAATATTATCTAGACCTTCTTTATCTCAAGAATTTTTCTTTTTCTTGAAACTCATAGATAGGATTTTCGTATACCTATTTGCTTTTCTTTGTAAATTTTTAGAACCGGGTATTGAGTTTTGAGTAACTTTTTCTCACTAAAATTGCTTAGATAAGCATGATTCTATGGAGTGCCTAAAGCATAAGCATTTCACACATTTAGAAGAAATCCACTAATATATGATTTTCTTATTAATGTTTTCACCATGATATGTCAATATTTAAGCTTCATTAGGCAGAAATTCATCTGCCTTGATCTCAACAACATTCCTCGTATAACCAATCCAAGATTCGGTTGCAGTTGATTCACCTAACTTAAGACGTTCCCACAAAATTGTCAGTGGCACTAAAAGCCTCTTTATCTTAAAGCTTCAACTTTGATTCACGCAACCCTATCCAAATGAGTTAGCTATAAATCTTTGCCAAGATTCATTCTTTTTGTTCATTTTTTTAGAACGACAAGCTTGCCATTGATAAAGTAAGGTCCACCGTTAATTACCTTATTAAAATCCTTAAAATTAGGAAAATCTGATAACGAAAAAATTATTATCCCTTGTATAAATCTCAGCTGTAGGATTCAAAGTTTTGATAATAAAAGTCCTAAAATGATGATAACAAGGCCTATGACCAAAGATATTAGCAAGAATCGAATTATTCAACTTTTCTTTAATTCTTTTCAAACTGCCTCTTTAATAACTAATATTCTCTTGTCTCCTAATTAGTTTGGTGCAATGTACTCAAGATTAAAGGCAGACTGAATACTTACATTTTTTTTTAAAAGATCAACGCATGAAGATGCATAACTCGGATATGTATTCAGATTTGAATTCTACATAGGAAATCTTATTGTTTCAAAGGGAGATTCTTTGATCTTGAAACTATTGATAGCATTTTACTTGAATTTTGATTAAGGCATGAAGATTTTGGTAAAGATTCTCTTGAAAAATGTGTAGATTATGCATATTTGCAGTTTGAAATCTTTTACAATATGTAACGACTTGAAAACCATAATCATCAACATTAGGAGGTGTAACGACCCAAATTTTCAGTACAGTTTAAGTCGACATTTACCAAACCACGGCAACTCAAATTATACAGAAAAGTAAATGGTTAGTAGAAAGAAAATAGAGGGTGAGAAAAGAAAGAAAGAAATATTATAATAGAAGAAGAAGAACTAACACAACACAGAGTCTCACATCGCAGCGGAACAAAATATAATATTAAAATAAATCTTTACTGAGGCTCGAAATAAAAACTTTAAATCATCATAGTACATCAACACATCTGACCAGTTATAATAACCTATCCTTATACGTAATCACACAGCAGAATAATATTATATAATATCATACGTCTGAACCCATCCAACTCATCTCTTCATAACATCTGATAACCTGAATCCGTAAAACTCAGTCTAACATAAGAATTACAAATACCGGATCAGTCTGGTAAACCAGAGTGAGAAAACACACTAAGTTTAAGGGTCTCTTCCAACTTGATTTTAACGTCAAAATCTTTTTGAAAAAAAAGGATAATCGTAAGGCCAATCCACACATAAACACGGACGGTTTTTACCTTACGATAACCCAAAACAATTTTGAAATCATATCTTTGATATTATAATAATGTCTAAATACAAATAAATAACAATCTAGCAGAACGCTTGCATCTCACGCTCTGCATACATAGTATAAAATGAAAATCACGGGCTCTTATTGGAGAATGGATTTCCAACTGGAAAGGTATGGGACCACCTTCCGACAATGTATCTCTAGAGAGGAATACACTAGGAATCAACAATAACATGTTACAACCCAGGCTAAATATTACCGTCCCCTCACTTTGCTTGAGAGTACCGAATGTATTGTCACCTTATGGCTTTTTGTCATGACCACCGTAATTCTTAGGAGATACAGAAATGAAAAGAAGTAACAAATATGAATATTCTCTAGATGGTGATAATACACCCTAACTAGGAGCGACCTACCCGATTTTTTATCATTTCCCAGTTGATGAGGCTTGAGGTTTAAATCTTTTTTTCAGAACATTTGGCCACCATTCACTTTGAATGCGAAGCGCGATCCAGAACCATATGAGCCTCCGAAATGCGCGTTGTCCCGGAAATTTTATACTCGGCTTTGCCACTCGGAAGTCTAGGAGGAATTGGTAAGAACGCCGCAGAAGCACCATAGTAACCTTCCCCCCAGTTTGGTCAACCCGCCCCCACCAACCTGTCCACCCAAGGGGGTTGCCGATCCTTTTTCCAGTTGGGCCAAGCGCGATCCGGAACTGTCTGAGCCTCTGAAACGCGCGTTGTCCCGGAAATTTCTGCACTCGGCTTCGCCACTCGGAAGTCTAGGAGGATTTGGTATGAATGCCACGAAAGCACCATAGTAACCTTCCGCCCAGTTTGGTCTGCCCCCCACGGGGGGCTGCCAATCGTTTTTCCAGTTGGGCCGAGCGCGATCTGGAACCGTCCGAGCCTCCGAAACGCACGTTGTCCCAGAAATTTCTGCCCTTGGCTTTGCCACACGGAAGGCCAGGAGGATTCGGTATGAACACAGCAGAAGCACGATAGTAAACTTCCGCCCAGTTTGGTCAGCCTGCCCAGGCTCCGCCACTGGAAAGGCCAAGAGGATTTGGTATGAACGCAGCAGAAGCACCATAGTAAACTTCTGCCCAGTTTGGAAAGGTATGGGGCCACCTTCCAACAATGTATCTCTAGAGAGGAATACACCAGAATTCAACAAGAACATGTTACAACCCAGACTAAATATTACCGACCCCTTACTTTGCTTGAGAGTATCAAATGTTTTGTCACCTTACGACTTTTTGTCGCGACCACCATAATTCCTGGGAGATACATAAATGAAAAGAAGTAAAAAATATGAATATTTTCTAGATGGTGATAATACACACTAATTAGGAGCGACCTACCCGATTTTTTTATCATTTCTCGGTTGATGAGGCTTGAGGTTTAAATCTTCTGTCCAGAACATTTGGCTACTATTCACTTTGAATGCCAAGCGCGATCCAGAACCGTCCGAGCCTCCGAAACGCGCGTTGTCCCGGAAATTTCTGCACTCGGCTTCGCCACTCAGAAGGCTAGGAGGAATTGGTAAGAACGCCGCAGAAGCACCATAGTAAAATCCCCCCTCCCCCCCCCCCCCCAGCTTGGTCAACCCGCCCCACTAACCTGTCAACCCAGGGGGTTGCCGATCGTTTTTCCAGTTGGGCCGAGCGCGATCCGGAACCGTCCGAGCCTCCGAAACGCGCGTTGTCCCGGAAATTTCTGCACTTGGCTTTGCCACTCGGAAGGCCAGAAGGATTTGGTATGAACGCCGTGGAAGCACCTTAGTAACCTTCCGCCCAGTTCGGTCAGCCCGCCCCACCCACCCACCCACCCCACGAGGGGCTGCCGATCGTTTTTCCAGTTGGGCCAAGTGCGATCCGGAACCGTCCGAGCCTCCGAAACGCGCGTTGTCCCGAAAATTTCTGCACTCGGCTTCGCTACTCGGAAGGCCAGGAGAATTCAGTATGAATGTAGCAAAAGCACCATACTAAACTTCTGCCCAGTTTGGCCAGCCCACCCACCCCACAGGGTGTTGCCGATCATTTTTCTAGTTGGGTCGAGCGCGATCCGGAACCATCCGAGCCTCCGAAACGCGCGTTCTCCTGGAAATTTCTGCACTCGCCTTCGCCACTCGGAAGGCCAGGAGGATTCGATATGAAAGTAGCAGAAGCATCATAGTAAACTTCCACCCAGTTTAGTCAGCCCGCCCCACCCACCCGCCCCACGGGGGGCTACCGATCGTTTTTCCAGTTGGGCCAAGCGCGATCCGAAACCGTCCGAGCCTCCAAAACGCGGGTTGTCCCAGAAATTTCTGCACTCGGCTTCGCCACTTGGAAGGCCAGGAGGATTTGGTATGAATGTCGTGGAAGCACTATAGTAACCTTCCGCCCAGTTTGGTCGCCCCACCCACCCCACGGGTGGCTACCGATCGTTTTGCAGATGCACCGAGCATGATCCGGAACCGTCTGAGCCTCCAAAACGCGCGTTGTCCCGGAAATTTCTGCACTTGGCTTCGCCACTCGGAAGGCCAGGAGAATTTGGTATGAACGTCGTGGGAACACCATAGTAACCTACAACCCAGTTTGGTCAGCCCGCCCCCCCACTCACCCAGGGGGCTGCCGATCGTTTTTCCAATTGGGCCGAGCGCGATCCAGAACCGTCTGAGCCTCCGAAATGCGCGTTGCCAAAGAAATTTATGCACTCGACTTTGCCACTCGGAAGGTCCGGAGGATTCGGTATAAATGCCGCGGAAGCATCATAACAACCTTCCACCCAGTTTGGTCAGCCCGCCTAACCCACTCACCCCACGGGGGGCTGCGGATCATTTTTCCAGTTGCATCGAGCGCGATCCAGAACCGTCCGAGCCTCCGAAACGCCCGTTGTCTTAGAAATTTCTGCGCTCGGCCGCTCGGAAGGCCAGGAGGATTCAGTATGAACGTCGCGGAAGCACCATAGTAACCTTCCGCCCATTTTAAAACTTCTAATTCGGAAAACATTTCCCTTTTTTATTTTAACATAAGGAAATTCAGTTATTACTTCACTTCTACTCATTAGACCCACATTGTAGATTGGTAAGTGAATAAATATCTCAATATCAATCCTAAAGGATGAAACCAACATCAGATTGACACCTCGAAAATTACTCAACTCAACCAACGTACAACAAGTTCCATTTTCGTAAAAACCACATTATAATCCCTTTTTAATCATTTTTAAAAATGATTATGTTTCTTTATAATCTCACAAATCATTTCCAAATTCATTTAAAATATCATTTTATAAAAATTGATTAAATAATTCAACTTAACTTCTGTAAATAAATATTACAGTTTCCATTTCAAAACCCTTCATCTTTCCTTTACACAATCGTTCAACCTTCCATTTTTGAATTCCTTTATCTTTCATTTACAAATCCATTTCCTTTCATTTACAAAATTCTTTACCATTTGTTTTCTAATTCCATAACAATTCGTTTTATAAATTCATATCCATTCGCTTTATAAATTCATTTCCATTCGCTTTATAAATTCATTTCCATTCGCTTTATAAATTCATTCCGTTCGCTTTATAAATTCAATTCGATGTTTTATACATTCATTCCAATCGTTTTAAAAAATATTTGCAAATATTTTGCAAATAATATATTATTTTACTTCACTTATTCTTTAAACCATTTGTCAATATTAAATTCTAATTTGACAAATTCCTTAATATATTATATAAATCCATTTCCCATTTCTCCCATATAACTCAGTTATACGTATTTCCATTTATAATTTTCTTTCGGTACATCTTTCCTTGAAACATAAATATTAAGTTTCTTCCCAAATCCAGTTAAATTTCAAATCAATATCCCATTTCCAGTTCTATTTAAAATACCATTCACTAAAATAATTCAACTTAAACTCTATAAAAATATTACAAATTTCATTTACAAAACCATTCATCCTTTTATTTACAAAATCATCAACTTCCCATTTACATTTTATAAAATTCTTAACTGTTTAATTATAAATAACTTGACCAATTATTTATAAATATCTTGAACTTTCATTAATAAATATCTTAACTATTCATTTATAACTATTTTAATCATTCATCAATATTTAACTCAGTTCAACAGATCCCTTTATAAAACCATTCCACAATCTATCCTACAACTCAGTTTATATGAATTTCCTTTTATAACTCTTTTTGGCAATCTTGCCTGAAAATCCCATTTATTAGACATTCATCTCATTCCCCAATTTATGCAGAATATTCGTATTCTATTTTCAATTCCATTTTATTCACTAATCTCATTCACGAATGCGAGTTAATCACATTTCGTATATTTAAAAACAACTTTTGTAAAACCATTTATTAATTGTGAAAAATCATTTTTCATTCCATTAAATCAATTCCGTCCATTTCCTATTCTATTCCAACATCTTAAAAAAAATTAAAATTCCATTTACGCCACCACTTAAACCCTTCTTCGAAATTATTTTCCATTTAGTTTATACAGCTTAACCGTTTATTAATATCGAGGAATTTCCATTAATTAATTTGTGATTTGAATAGTTTTAAAAATATAAAAAAATCTTCGATGTAAAATAAATATCATATTTCAAATATATAAATATAACTTTGAAAACATGCAAAATCGATCTAATATCGATTCAAAAGTTTTTTATTTTACTGATGTACTAGAGAGGTAAATATCTGCTAAAGTACCAAACCGTGAAATATTAACCAATTTCACATCCAAATGAACACAACAAATCATATTGATAAGCGTTATCAATATTATTGAGAAATCCTGTTGGATTTATCCAACCTGTCAATCCCTGCACCACAAATTCACATTTTAACATATAAAATAATATAATAAAAATAAATAACAATTGGTGAGGAATCCAGTTGGATCCCTCCAACCTGTTATTCCCTGCATCCAAATACGTTACCTCAATAAAATCATTCAGTATGAATTATCCAATTTAAACTAATAATTTAAAACAGTAAATAAGATTATTTAACATCAACCAATTTATTTAACAAAACATTTCAAATAATTAAATTAAACACGTTTATATTATAAACGGGACCAATAAAGCAAGTTACCTCAATTGGTTCCAATCGTTAGAATAACGATTTGGTGTTTCACTGAAATTAAACAAACGTTTGATTTCATCGGTTCCATCAACATACGAATATATATAATTAACAAACAATCAACTATCAACAACCATAACACATAATAATAAAAGCCGACTTATATAAAATATAAGTGGGAAGAACTAGTGAGTTTAACTCACCTTGAGTTGCGTCGTTACAATAACGATTGATTTTGATTAAATTAAACCCATGTTTAATTCACCTAAAAAATCCAGCTGCATCTAAATGCGTCCAGATTAGTTCCCTCGCATAGCGCTTAACCGTACGAACCCAACATGACTGGTTTGGTTTGATTCTGATATTTGATGTAACACATATACATATTTTAAGTTATGAAAGTTAATCAAATCATTAAATTATAATTAGTCCTTAATAAACTTAATACATTTTCATTAATTACTTTGTTTTAGCTGAAAATAACTTGGCCGGCACATTATTCTCCACTGTACTGTTCCTTGCTGCCTCAAAGACCGCCGACCATGCATCAACCCATATTTAACTACATAAGATTTAGGTTAATTAAATAAATTCTTTAATTATCTAGATATTAAAATAATTACACTTATTATTTACGTTAATTACCTGGTAAATATTAGTCTCGCATCTATTGTTTAGTTCCTGAAACCCGCTATATGCCTTGCTTCTTCCTTGAATGATACACACATAAGCTTCTACCTCAAATCGACATCGCACAGCAACGATCAAGCCACCGGCTCTCCATCCAAGTCACTGATCTCTTCCTCTCTGAGCCTCTCACCTATGACCTGAAAACTGACCCACTTGAGCTGCCAGCCTGTCCCTAGCTCGCTTTTCAAATCTAAGCTTTGGTAATAGAGAACGAACCCATTTCCCATCTAGGGTTTCCACTAGCTCCGTCCACGATCATCTCTGACATGATCGAATACCAACGAGCTAAACCCCAAGCGACATCTACTTCCAGCTTGAACGTCATAAATCGCGATGGCTCCAGCGGTTTGAAAATCCTCTGAGAACGTCGCTCCTTCTCAGGCATTTTCCTATCACCTCGGTGAAGTACATCAGATCACCATCGCATGATATATATACTCCGCATTGATCTACGAATTTTTAGTTTTCAGCTTTTAATTTTATTGAGTGGATGGAGAGGAATCGGATGGAGAAAAACGAAGGAGATCAGCCATTGAAAAATTCTTACTGGTGGCAGCGTAGGGTTGACCATGCAGAAATAACATTAGGGTTTAATCAACCCATGAGATGTATTTATAGTCCCATGCTATGAATAAAATAATATATAGAATACACTATTCATTTATTCGATTGACAAATTCCATTTTAAACGCCCCATAATATCACCTTAGCTTAAAACACCTATTCCAGACTCAATGGGACAGGTTTCATGAGCTAATTCAAAAGTCTGTGCGAGATATCGCATTAAATCAAACTATATACATTAAAACAATTAAACAAAAACAAGGGCATTTGACGCTGCCACGATCATATGGTTAATCGGGTTGTTACTAGATTTGACAACGTGCAATAACTTACTGATATGGATCAAATAAAACTCGTTTGGTTGAAATCTGACTCCATTTGAAAATCTACAATATTTAAATATTTAAATTACCAAACGATTCACAATTAAATTTTGTACGCTCACAAAATAACTCAGTTTGACCCCAAATTTTGCAGCGCGCTACGTTAAGACATTCTGGATCCAACAAAATTCGTTTCACTGTAAACATAGGTCATTTGAATTCCAAAATAATTCCATCTTAATAATAATAATAAATTATTATCATCATCTATAATCAAATGGAATAACATATACATCTTCCAAATATACCATCAGAGACTTCAAAACTCAATATTAACAATTCCGGTTAAAACGATATTCAAATATATAGATTTTCCGTTATAAATACATTAAATAAACGTTATAGTTTATAACGAATTCCATAGCGACTTTGCAAAAATTTGATTTGGACATAACTCGCAATCTATAACACGAAATCTCGAATTTTCTCTTTCATTAGAAAATTATAATCAACGAGATTTAAACGTATCTTGTTTCATAGAAATCTAACTTATATCAGATCTTGTATATACAATTGAAGTTCAAAACTCAATATTACGAACTACCGTGACTTTACGAGCTCGTTTTATGTGAACTATAAATTTTACGTTTAAACTTCGTTTGATAAACGAATTCAATATTAAAAACCATTATTAATATTCAAATATAATATTTAAAAAAGATTCAAAAATCCAAATTCAAATGACCGAAAAATCTGGGTCGTTACATTCTATCCCCCTTAAAAGAATCTCGTCCCCAAAATTACTAAGGTAAGAAAAATGCTGCAAACCCATTAATTTCAAGAATCAAAATTAATTCAAAATCAAAATCAAATTCATTGTTGTTGAACAAAATATCAAAAAAATTCTAACACTTTAAATTCCTAGAAAAAATCGGCAGAGTCTCTCATGTACGAAGTGACATCTACGATATCGCAGGAACAAATAATATATACATTGACCCACACGGTTGGAAAACAAAATTCAAAACCAAAATTTTTATTTTCGTGTAGGCATACCTTTTACGAGCGCTATTGAGCATACTTGCTCAATTCATTACGATCTGTTCAACCAAAATCAATCTTCTAGCCATCTGGCACCTGTACTTAACTCAATTCAACATGTAAGTAACAATTACATGAAATTTAAAATAACATTTCATCAATCAACAAGTAAACTACATCAATTCCCAAAATCAAACATGAAACGTCAATTCATTTTCAAATACAGGATTAAATCATTAATTTTAGTTCATATGCAGTCTCATTCCTATTTATAATAATGGAATTTATTTCCTTGGTTTATAATTCACTCATCTTCATATTAAACCATTTTAATTCATAATCTAATTTGAATTTTATTCAAACCAACCAAACACATCGACACACCAATGCATAACCAGCTCAATCAAATCAATTGAATTTACATTCAATATTAATATTCACTTTCGTTTAACATATTTGAACATCAGTCAATTAATATTCGACTGATTTCTATTTAATTAGTATCCATTCATCAATTTTATTTAATTGCAATATTATTCTTAACTTCACTTAACCTTAAGTATCATTTCATATTCAATTAATAATTGATCTTCCAAATTAGTTCGCTTTCATTAACAATTTAAATTCTGATTTTATTTCAAAAATCATTCATTCTGATTCATTTTATTGTTAACTTACCTTAAGTTAAATTTCCAATTCATTCAATTTCCTATTACAATTCTTATTCATAATTTCTATATGTGAAATTTCTTCTGATTATATTAAACCATTTACAGTCCCATTTGAATTTCATTCAAATCAACCAAATAAGTATCTTAATAATCTGATAAAATTATTACTTTACTATACAAAAATTATAATTCAGGTAAAATTACTTCATTTATCCTCTTTACAAAACTATATTGTATCCATTTCTAGTTCAATGCTTCTCAACACTTGAACCAATCAAATAACACAATAAAATTATTTGTATATAAAATTTACAAATATGCTCTCATATATATACACTTAACTCATTCTAGGGTATTGCTAACCCCATCTATATCGATTTACACCACAAAGCTAAGGTTATTACTAAACCAATAGCTCTGATACCACTTGTAACGACCCACTTTTACAGCATAGTTTAAGCCAACATTTATCAAACTACGTCAACTCAAATTATACAGAAAAGAAGATAGTTAGCAGAAAGAAATTAGAGTGTGAATTTTAACATTGCTAATTTCTCAAATTTCTCGTCTAAAGACAATCCAAATATTGGAACCTCGAATTTCTCTTATCCCTCATTCACTAAAACTGATTATGCTTCGCTCTTTAAATCTCTTCCTAAGAACGCAGGGGTTTATAAACCTCAACATTTTGATATTCCAAGAGATGGTTTGCCGAAGTCGTTGCCAGATCTGGTTAAACAAGAAGGTTTGAATTTCTGGAGCAACTATTTGGTAGGTTTTTTCTTGGATGGTTCTTTATCCTATCTTTCAGTGGTAAATTTCTTGCGTCATTTTTGGAAATTGCAAGGTGAGGTTGACATTAAGTCTGATGGTTCTCATTTCTACTTTAAGTTTTCTAATGATGAAGATAGAGATAGAATCCTTCGTTCTAATCCAATCTTCATTCATGGAAGGATGATTATAATTTCAAAATGGGATTCTTAGATAGGTAATACTCAATCTCAAATTAGGAAAGTGCCGATTTGGGTTCATTTTTACAGAATATCGATTATCTTGTGGACTCTCTTGGGTATAAATTGGCTTGTTTGTCATATAGGGAAATTGATTTGTTTTGATAGTAGTACGGAGAGAATGTATAGATTTAGGTATGCTAAGGCATTGGTAGAGACTACCCCTGATTTTGAGCTTCCCAAATCAATAGAAACTGCTGAACTAGGAGATAAATCCCCCTCTATCATATTATCTTATGATTGGAGACCCAATATATGTGTCAATCGTAAGGTGTTTGACCATGAAACTTCTAGCTGTGATTCTAAATCTGGAACAAGCAATTTAGACCCACATAATGTTTGTATGGATATAAATCATGATGGTGAATTTTCTTATGCTGGTAAGAGAAATCAGAATGCTCATGCATTTGATAATCTGATTAATTAGTCTACTATAAATACCAAGAAAAGGCAATTTTGTAGGAGAAAACATGTTAATGTGAATGTTAATGTTGCCAAGGAGAATGTTGATGGTGCTAAAGTTATAGGTAATGTAAGTTCTAATCAATTTGAGGCTCTAGCATCTGATGTAAATGACAATGCTGGAGTTCATAGTCCAGTTGTAAATAACGTTGCTGTTGTTAATGGAGCTACTGGTGTAAATGACAGTACTTTTGTTAATGTTAGTGTTAATGTTAATGAACCAGATTTGTTTAAGTTGATGCTGATGTTAATGGAGATACTGGTATTAATGATAGTACATTTGCTAATGTTAGTATTGATGTTAATGACAATTTTGGGGGTCAAGATAAAGTTGTTGGCGAAGGACAAGCTCATAGTATAAGGGATAGTAATGAGGTTTTGTCAACAAGTGATGATTTGGCAACCTCTAAACTTGTTTCTTCTCAAGCTGATATTGCTGCATCCCCTAAAGCAAACAATGATCCTACTAAATGTGGCACAAAATTTTTATCCAAAAGTAGCAAAAGGCATGCCAGAAGGAAGAGAGCTGCTGAGCGTAATATTCAGAGGGAGATTATGGATAATGTGAATAATGAGTAGTCTCAAAATGATGATTCATTGAACTTGTCTTTAAGATACTAATCTGGGAGTTCTATTTGATCCAATATTGAAATGACTGTTGTATAGTCTAGTTTGGTACTGTCTGAAGTAGATTCTGCTGCAGTATATTTCAGCAAATTGTGGTTATTCGAATAGAGGACTTGGTGCTGAGTTCCAATGCCATATTTGTGGGCTTCAGTATATAGCAAGTTTTTGTTGAGTAATAAATTTGTTTGTGAACAGTTATGTAATGTTGTCTGTAGCTTGTGATTTCAACCATGGGAAGGTATGCATTGTTGGTATATTTGTGATTTCGACCATGGGAAGATGGGCTTCAGTATGCAAGTTTGTGATGCTTAGGGGCATTTCAGAGGATTACAGTAGAGTCTGCTAGGTTTTTTTAGTAGTAGCCAGATTTTAATGAACAGTGTTGAGTTTTTTTTTATCCAATTGTATATATGTTAGTTTCTTTTTTCTCAACACTGTTTAGCTGTGTGTTTAGAGATTTGTTTAGCTGTGAGATTAAAGCACTGTTTCGCTATGTGATAAGAGCTTGTATAGTTGTGCATAGTTAGTGGTGTATTCTTGTATGATCATTGTAAATTGTTTCCTAGTGTTATTAAATTTTTACTTGCCTTTCAAAAAAAAATAGATGAAGAAGAACTAACATAACACAGAGTCTGACATCACAGCGGAACAAAATATAATATAGAAATAAATCTTTATTGAGAACTTGAAATAAAAACTTACAATCCTCAGAGTACATCAACACATCAGGACAGTTATAATAACATGTCCTCATATGCAATCACATAGTAGAATTACATTATATAATATCATATGTCTAAACCCATCCAGTTCGTATCTGGAGTTCGCAGCATCCGATAACCTGAACCTAAAAACTCAGTCTAACTAGAGCATTACAAACACCGGATCAGTCTGGTAAACCAGAGTGAGAAAACACACTAAGTTTAAGGGTATTATCCAACTTAATTTTAACGTCAAAATATTTTTGAAAGAAAAGGATAACCGTAAGACCAATCCACGCATAAACACGGACAGTTTTTACCTTATTATAACCCAAAACATTTTTGAAATCATATCTTTTTTGATACTATAATAATGTCTAAATTCAAATAAATAATAGTCTAGTAGAATGCTTGCATCTCATGCTTTACATACGTAACATACAATCAAAACTACGGGCTCTTAATTGAGAATGGATTTTCAACTGGAACATCTTGCAAGCCAAGCTAAACATGACCGGCCCCTTACTTCGCTTGAGAGTACCGAATGTATTGTCACCTTACGGCTTTTTGTCGTGACCACAGTAATTCCTGGGAGATACTGAAATGAAAAGAAGTAATAAACATGAATATTCTCTAGACAATGATCATACACCCTAATTAGGAGTGAGCTAACCGATTTTTTATCATTTTCCGATTGACGAGGCTTGAGGTTTAAATCTTCTGACTAGAACATCTGGCCACCATTCACTTTGAATGCCATATCGTCAGATCCTCTAGAAAATCAATAATTGACGTCCACAAAAGATATAGACCTAGAGCCTCGTACCATACTTTTCCACAAAAATAACTAATTGACATCCAAAAAAATCACTAATTGACGTCTATCTCGCGGTTTACTACTGCCTTGGCCAAGGACGACGACCTAGAGCCCCGTACCATACTTTTCCAGCTTGCGAAAGGTGTTCTTACTACTTCTAAATTTGGGGACTGGATCGACAGGAAACAACCTAAGAGTCATGACGCCTTCTACGAAAAGGCCGAGCAATTCTTGGGTTAAGAAAAAGCACGATGTAATCGGGTTTCTCTGACCGACCATTCCAACGATCCCCATGCCGATACCATCGGCGACAACATCAAAGGGAAATATATTGGAGAACCCTCCGACAAAGGTAAAGGAGCAATTCCCTACAAATCAAGACTGAGCAGCGGCAGACAGGGCGGTCGCAAAAACAACGAGGTTCCAATAGATCCCAAGAAGCCCGGTCGCAACCAAGCATACGAGACCTACACTCCACTGAGTGAAGACTTGGAGACGGTCTACTTGGAAACATGTAATACGCTCCATTATAAGAAACTAAATTCTAGGGAATCCACTGACTGCAAGAAGAAGTCCTGCAGATACTACCGATACCACGATATATACGAGCACAGTACTAATGATTATCGCCAACTCAAAGATGCAATTGAAAAGCACATCCGCGAGAAGGGCTTGGAGCAATACGTTCAAGACATTGTTCCTCTTGAAACAACCACGGGTCCTCCTACACTCGCACCTCCAGCACTTGCCAATACGATCCTAGGTCCGTCCAACCAGAGGCGGCGAATTGTGATCAACACAATCAATGGCGGGCCTTACCCCACGCATTAAAGTTTACGAAAGATGGAGTACATGATATCTATAAAGCACACCTCCTTTGAAGCCTGCTCCACTATGGACGAATCCATCCCGTCAAACTTCAGAAAACAATGCGGGACGGAATCGTCTTTCACGAAAGAGAGACTATGGGAATTGAGATCTCAACCATAAACTCTCTCATGATCACAACTCAGATCAGCCCTGATTTCGTTTGAAGGATATTGATCGACTCGGGAAGTTCAGTCAACATCATCTTTAAAGCTTCCTACGATCATATGAAGTTGGAAACTAAGGACTTGAAACCTTATCATGCCACGATACATGGCTTCAATGAATCTTCCATTCACCCAGTGGGCATGGTCGACCTACCTATTGAACTTGGAGATAGGGATCGGAGCTGGGTCCGAATCCACACTTTTGTGGTCGTCGACATCGTCTCTCCCTACAATGCCTTCTTTAGACGTCCCTTCCTTACCGAATTCTGAGTCTACATGTCACCATGGTCTCTCTTAATGAAGTTCCTGACAGAGAACGATATTGGCACAGTCAAGAGTGACCAAGCAATAGCTCGAGATTGCTTCGCAATAAAATGGAAGAATGTGCGTAACAAGGACAAAGGCAAGGTTGTTCCTCCGCCTTCTTGCACCAAAATTGTCTCCGCATAGCAATCAAAGGCATATAATCCTTGGCTCAGGTGCCACTGCGATCTTTCCGACGATCTTGATCCAAGGGAGGACGAAGAGCTTGACTCTGAAAGGGCTACACCAGTCGAACCTACCATGGATATCTCAATAACCATGAATACCCATCAATGGTCTTAAAAATTGGATCGCAACTCCACCTTGCGATAAAAGAAGATCTAGTGGAATTTTTATGGGCCAACCTAGATGTGTTCACTTGGACCCATTCTGACATGCTTGCTGCGATCGCTTGTCACAAGCTAGCTCTCAACCATTTACTGCCTCCAGTCAAACAGAAACACTAACTCTTGGGAACTGAAAGGTCAAACACAATTAATGAAGAAGTAGATAGGCTCCTCAACAACGATTTTAGCCAAGAAGCCTACTACCCTGAATGGATCTCTAACCCAGTCCTGGTCAAGAAAGCAAATGACAAGTGGTGAACATTCGTCGATTTCTTCGACTTGAACAAGGCATTTCCCAAAGATAGCTTCCCGCTTTTGAAGATCGACCGACTTGTTGACTCGACCGCCGGATACCAACTTTTATCCTTCATGGACGCCTATTCAGGCTACAATCAAATCCCGATGTATCTTCCCGACCAGGATTACACGTCTTTCATAACCGACCTCGGGCTCTATTGCTATTGCGTCATACCTTTTGGTCTCAAGAATGCAGGAGCCACTTATCAACAAATGATTTACCGCATCTTTATGAACCAGATTGGAACATCAATGGAGGTATATGTAGATGACATGCTGGTAAAATCAAAAATATCGAGCAGCCACATTCGTGACCTCTCCGAAATGTTCGACGTCCTCCGCCAGCACGACATGAAACTCAATCCCTTTAAATTATCTTTTGGAGTTGCTTCAGGAAAATTCTTGGGTTTCATTGTCAACTCCCGAGGCATCGAGCCATTCCAGACAAGATCAAAGCTATCTGGGACATTTAAGCCCCTCAGAACATCAAGGATGTTCGAAGTTTAAATGGGAAGGTTGTCGCTTTAAGTCGATTCATATCCAAAGCCACTGACAAATGCAATCCCTTTTTCGATTTTCTTTGGAAAGGGAAGCGCAACTTCGAATGGACCTCAGACTGTGTCGCCGCATCCAAGGACCTTTTGAATCACTTAGAGCGACCAACTATCTTGTCCAAACTTGTGGACCATGAGGACTTATACATTTATTTGGCTGTTTCTATGCAGGCAATCAGCTCGGCACTGGTACGCATTAAAGAGCATGTCTAGTAATCCATTTACTACATTAGCAAGAGATAGACAGGGGTAGAAAAAATTAGCCAAACCTCGAGAAACTAGCCTACTGGTTGTTGTTTAACAATCCGATTTCCGACAGAGTGGATTTTTATCAAAATTCTAACCCATCGAAATCCATGTTGGTTGCTTTGGTATCCTACAGAAAAGACAAAGATATAAAATATATCAGAGCTCAGAAAATATCTCACAGCGGAATGGATAAAGTATAATGTAATCAAAGCATAGCCTTACCGTATTAATAATACTGCCTAACCAGTATCCAAAGCTATCATATCTCTGCCACAAATCTAACCTATGAGTTTGTTATGAGGAGGGGGTCAGAATACAAGTTCTAGTGACTGGATTTAAACTATACATTTTGGATAACCTTATATATATCGTTCGATCACATTTTCTTATCTATTAGTTTATTGGATCAACAACACTCAAGGCTTACACACACGTCGTACCCATTTACTTCCTAATGGATTAACCCAATACATTATATATGTAACTACCCCCAATATTGAGGTGCACCCCATCGTACCCCACTCGCACGGTCTCCACCGTAATGCCACAGAAATGTACACATTCCCTCATCCTACGCCAGAGTGACGTACGGATCTCTGTATAACAATGTTGCGTTCCGCATATATCTACCATTACTACGCTATGTTAGCGTACAGACTGCCACCTTCGATCGAATCAAATACGATCACAGAGTAATGCCCTGAAGTCTACGATACACCACCCAGAGCAGACATGCATGTATCTAGACTTTCCCACGTACGTGTCATCAATTTTATTCGATGCCATAACTGCACATAACCTCTAATGTGCACCGAGTTCCGTGGCAGCGACGTACACAAAATACGGAACTCAGTCGAGAGCTTTTCCATATCTGTACAGCCCCGCCTTCAAGAGCCTCAAAATACAGATATCCTTCAGGTCTGATTTTCATGGTTGCCATGGCCCCACCTCGTCCCCTCCCTCAACTAGTAAAGACTACAAGAGCTAAGCGACATTCCCCTAACAAATAATCTAAACATCCAGTTGGCGTCTCCTCTCTACCACTGTGCCTCGATATTGAAAGGTGGACGGCGTCTTGGGTTTAACTCTAGTGTTTTTGCATCCCACTGGCTGCCGATGATAGGCACCCGACGATCTACTATCCTTGTTGGTCGTGACCCCTACCTCCCTGTTGAGGCAACCGCCGAATCACCCTAGTGTCACCTCATCGTAGATTTCTGATTGCAAAGATACCGTTGCTGTCAAGGCTACTAACCGGGTAGTTACGCACAGACCCAACCTCTGCGAGCACAGCCTAAACATCTGCCACTGCACATAGGACTACCAGGATCATCTTACGTATCTCAGGAAGCCATGTGCATCCCCTCCAGTCCTTTGGAGCTAACAGAAGAATCAGTTGGACATCCGCTCCCTTCGTGCCTCATGACACCATGCTGATCTACCTCATTAGGTTATTCACCTTAAATGTGTGGACTAGTCTAAACACCTTATGTTATTAGTCCCTATGTCTAAACATTCTGTAACGAACCCGAATTTTCAACTCAGAAAATCAACATAAAACCCATGTCAATTATTAAGGCATCGAACATTCCAGACCATTAATAGAAAGAAGTTAGAGGGTGAGAATAGATAAGGTAGAAAATTAGAATAGAAGAAGGAGAGGAACAAAAAAAAAATCAGAGTAACACGAACCTCAAAGCGGAACGAATAAAATATATATACAACATAACTTTTGAAATACAAATTTATCTTTGGTATACACATACCATTTTCAGAGAACAACACAGTGGAAATAAACAATAGCTATAAAATGCTGAAGCCTCCTGCTTCAAGCACTTCCAAATATATCTGTAAAATCCTGACTACTTGACTGCCCGTACAAAATTGGGCACCCAAGGGTTTAGGGTAAAACAAAACAAAATAAAATCTGGGTCATTCATTGGACTGGTGTGAGTAAACAATATAAAATAGTTTGAGAAAATAAACGATATCTCATAAGACCATGCCGTATGACACCGAACGGGTTTTTCCCATTTGAGAATCCAAAACACTTGATTTAACTTTCAAAATCTTTTTGAAAGAAATGATAATCTTTATATCAAAACTCTTTGATAATATGATAGTGTCTGTCAATCATAACTAAATAATTATCTAGCAGAACGCTTTCATCTCACGTTCCACATACATAATATAAAATCAAAAATCACGGGAGCTTATTGGGTAATGAATTCCAACTGGCAAGTTATGAGACCACCTTCCGACAGTGCATCCCTAGAGAGGAATACACCGGGTTCAACAAGAACATCTTGTAACCCAGGCTAAACATAACCGGTCACTCATTTCGCTTGAATGAACCGAATGTATTATCACCAACGGTTGGGATCAACAACCATTTCCTGAAAGGGACAACATCAAAATAGATTAGAAGTAAATGGAATTTCTCTAGATCAGGTGACAATACACCCTAATTGGTAGCTAACCACTTAGCCATGAGACATACCCGATTTTATTCTATTTCCTGGTTGTGAGGCTTGAGGTCATAACGTACTGGTCACACATTTATTTACTTTGGATGTCACATCGTCATACCCGCTAAATCACAAACTGATTTCTCCAAAAATACTACGAGTATACAGCTAAGAGAAACGAATTCCTCCGCCACCAAATGTAAATACGATTGAAGAGATCAATTTACGCAATTTATTGAATATACTCTGTCAAACATTCTTACATATAAGTTGTCCTGGGACTGGACAAACCGAAGGCACTATTCTGTAAACCCATCTTAGGCAATTTCTACCTAGGATTTGCCAGAACATCCCTTGCATAAATTTCGTCTTCAATTATCTTCATCATATTTGATTCGCAATGCTAATGACCATACGGAGTGGTTTTTAGTTAATAAATCTGATCCAGGCCTCTCCGTATTAACGATGGAAAAATGGTCAAAACTCTGATAGTCGTTTCTTTAACTATCAAAGGAAAACATCAATACACAGAACGATCTTATTTCCAAATAAATTTTTTATCGATCAATCATTAATAACCATTTTTTCCTTTGAATTAATTTATCATTAATTTATTCATTTCTCCATTTCCTGTTTCCATATATTCATCAAATCCTTATTTTCTAATTTTAGAAAATATATATTATTAACTTTGGAAAATGTTTCCATTTCGGATTCACGCATTACTATCTTATCACATCCATCAGTCTTTAAGTGTAAACTAGTAAGAGAACATCTCCCCACGTATTAACCCCGAAGGCCGAAACCAACATCAGAACAATACCCAGATAGTTGTTCAACATGACTAATCTCTAGTCAGTTTCTAATTTCATTAACTCCGATTTAAATTCCTATTTCAAAACCCAGTTTCCTTTATAATATTTTCATTTCACAAAATATTTACTTAAATCCCTTATTCACATCAAATGTGAAAAATATTTCTTTTATGAAATCAAACAGTTTGATTTCGCCTTTAAAATCAATATCCCAATTCCAAATTCTATTTATAGACTATACGTTAAAATCTTATTTATAACTCCCTTTACAACTGCTACTTTCACATTCGAATTCAAATATCGGTGTTGAAACCGATTTTACTTCTCTATATAATTTCAAACTTATATATTCCCTTTATCAAATGATAAATATTTTATTTAATTTATAAAATATTATTTATAAATTAATCTTCTCAATTTCTCTATTAAAACATATTCTATTTAATATCTACTTTAAATCCATTTCATACTTCTTTTTATATCCTGCCATTTCCTTTTATAATTCAATTTATTTCCCAAATAATTCCTTTTATAATTCTATTTATTTTATATAAATATTTAATTTTCAATATACACTTTGAAAATTTCCTTTTTACATTCCAGTATTTCTTATGGCATTTAAAATACCAAATAACAAGACCAGTATCATCATAATCAATCACAGATTATATATCACATCAAATTTCACAATATATGAAAAAACAATATTACAAATATTGAGGAATCCAGTTGGATCTCTCCAACCTGTTTCCCTGCATTCACAGATGTTAAACAATATAATTAACATCAATTTCATTTCAATATGAAATATTCTGATAAACAGAATCAATATTTGATTAACGATATATATAAATCTATGTCGATATTTCAACCAATTAATTAGCAAATAAATCCAAACAATTAACATACAACAATCAATCAACATTTATAAATTATAAAAATACGTTATAAAAATATAAACTAGGCAAAGTTAGTGAATTTTACTCACACTGGTCGGTTATCGTTAAATAACGATAAATTGTCATTGATTCAGATAGACGTTTAATTCTGCCATAAATGGAGACGAGCTCCAAATCACTCCAAATCAGTTGCAATGTGTATCGCTCGTCCATACAATCCCAAAGGATCTTGTTTAGTCAGATTCTGATATCGTATGTCAAAGTTATCGAATTTTCAAGTTTGTACTATTTAAAATAAAATAAAAAAATAAATTTATTTTCCTTTAAATTGATTGGGCTTCGCCATTTATGAAAGAAGGCCCATCTTCGAACATTGGTACCCAGACCCGCTTTCAGGCTATTCAAGCCGCACAGAACAGATCGTCTTCCTTCCTCTTTTAAAATCTGTTGCTCAACACCATTATCGCACCCTCCATGAAAGTCACGTTGGCAGCATCTTCCTTAATATTACTCATCTCTCCATAAACGTTATCACCATATTCAAAATACTGTATGCGTGCTCACGTGGTTCTCATTTTCTTTCACCTTTCTTTATTGTTTCACAGCCGTTCAATATTCTGACAGCATCAATCTCTTCCTCAACCAGTGCTACATCCTTTCATCACCTTCATACTAGCTCACAGCCCCCATGGGAAACTCGCTTCACTGCTCTTTACACATTATCGTAGTATTTCTCCTCCTCATATATCTCGCTCCCTTTTGTCTTTTCTAACATGCCCATTTAAACTCCTAGGCAACACAGCCTCCTTCTTTAACCTTCCACCCTCCGCCACTTTCTTTTCACTTCGAACGCGCTCTCGAACCCGGTTATCAGGTCAGCATGGCCATGCTATAGTAAATCTCGGACCCAATTTCCAGTGAAGACCGCCAAAACTCTCGCTCTCCTTACTATTGTAATTCGAATGCCAATAACGGATTTGCAACTACCTAAATCTTATATGAGATTCGCGCAGATTTCTTGAAACAACGGAAATTGAGAAACAACTGAAATGGAGGAGACACTACGTTGGGTATATATAATGGGAAGAAGCTTAAGTGTTAATTATTAGGAAATCTATAGAGTAGGTAAGTGAAGAGAAGTGACAAGGGTAGGTTAGAAAAGGGTATGATGGGTGACAATGCATATGTAGCCCGTACCATTTTCCTTAGTTGCTAAGGTAAATACATATATTATAGTATTCTTCATTGTCAATCAAAAAGGAACGTGGTTACATTTTACCTATAAGACTATACTATTGGTGATGGCAAAATTGTACAATGGCTTCTTTGAAAGATACACTTGTGGATCCCTTTACACTTGTTTGAAAGAGAATATCATCTGTGAAATATGATATCACCAACAATGTAATTCTATCTAGACTACATGACAAACATAGACTGCTTACTTGGTTAAGAACTAGTAGGCTAAAAAGAAGAGAAGAAAATGAATCATGCGCTGGTATGTAAAGTTACGTGTACATGTGGTGTTTATTTATTTTAGTTTTAGTTTAGAGTACCCTATTTCGTAAAATTCCATTCACCTACGAGCTATTACGAACAAAAATAATAATACTGCTGGGATGAGCAATGTTCCATGATCCCAAAATTATAATATAATAGGCAAGTTAGCTTATTTTGTAAAGCCCAAAATGTTGATTTAGGGTGAAGAATACTTCAAACCAAAAAGTTGTTTATTTTCCCAAAATGAAAATTACGGAAAAATTCTATAAATTAAATAAAAAAATACGTCTTTGAAATCTTGTTCAAATTCAAAACCAGTATTTTATTATAATTAAATATATCTTTATGGTTTATAATGATTCCATAGCAACCATTTCAAAATATGATTTGATCAGAACTCACAATATATACGACGAAATCCCGAATTTTCTCTTTCATTAGAGAAATATCGTTCAACAGATACGAACATTTCTTGTTTCAAAGAAATCCGACTTAAAACAGATGGTGTATATTCAATTGAAGTTCAAAACTCCATATTACGAACTACCGCGCCATTACGAGCTAGATTTTAATTATGTTATAATTATACGTTCATACTTCGTTAATTAAATATATTCGTTATTATAATTCAAATTCTAAATTGAAATAAATCTTGTAAACAATTCAATTCACACAATATTGAGAATTCCACTATTTCCGACTATTTCGGAAATTAATATATTATCCTATTATTTATATTAATTAAATATTCAATATTATTTAATTAAACAACCATTTAAATCTCTAAATCATTATTTAAGTAGTTAAATAAATTAATTATTATACCATAAAAATAGGGACGTTACATTCTTTCCCCTTTAAAATAGTTTCGTCCTCAAAATTGCTAAGGTAGAAAATAAACCCTATTAACTAGGTTAAAAATTGCTTGTTTGCTTCTTTAATTTCAGTTTCCACTGAACCAATTTATTTCAATTAAATATTAATTCATTCCGAATAACTAAAATTTCCAGAAATTCTGAAAATTTTCTAACATTTCGAAAAATTTCGCCAACGTCTTATTTGTATGGCTCAATCGGTACAATTACAACTCGCCTCTCTAGGCCTCTCCAAACCAAAAGAAATAAAACAGCCAAGCGGCTTGCCAATTCGGCTCATAAAAACTCATACCCAATCTAAAATGTAAATTTGTACCTTTTGGTCAGGTATATCCTTTTATCCTTTCCATCTGTTACCAATTTTGCATATACCAATGTCATCCCAATCAACCTTTAATCAATTTATCCTCAACACAACTATTCGCTTATATCCAAACCAAATCACATTTCAAACTCAAGTCCCATTCTCGATTCTAAATTCTTATGTCATCAATCCAACTTACTCGATATCATTTTATTCTTATTCAATTCAATTACCACTTAAATGGCTTTATTTTAATTTCAATTTGTTTTCACAAATTTCTATTTAATTTGTTTTAATTCAGACAATCTCTTTCTGGGAGTTTTAAACAACTTACCCTTTTTAAAAATCAAATATCCGCTTTTGGGATTCAAAACAACTTGTTTTTCTCAAAATAATTCAAAATCAAAATTTTTGATAGTAATCCGTCACTTTAAAACTCGAAAATGAACACTGACGATGTGACCAGCATCATCAGGGTTATTTCACAGCGATTGAAGTGAGTTCAGTACTATATCACTTTTCAAAACTCATATTTAAACATTTCCATTTTGAAATTATTTCAAAATATCCATCTCAATGTTTGTAAAACAATTTAAAATCTCCCAGGATTTTAAAGTTTACATATATTTAATCAAAATCCATTTTTAAACACTTCTCCAACTTTTAGGAATTTTAATCCAAATTCTGATTTTAATTTCAGATTTAATTCATCTGGTTTCACATATATTACACTTACATGAATCATGATTGGCTATTTACATAACCATTTTACTTTTATAATCTCATTCGATTATAATAATAATCAACACATCAAATATACTATAATAATTCAAATATAAATCATTCTTTTATATCAAATATAACCCTCTTTTCAAAACATACTGTTTCGGTTCACCATATTCAAGTGTTTAGAAACTCCTATCGATATAGTGGATCAAACTGATCGACCAGAATTCATAAGCCACTCAACCAATAAATTTCCACAATATAAAATCATTTTATATTAAATAACAAATACACACTCTCATATATATACACTCAAACTCAATATAGGGTATTACTAACCCTATCTCTTTTGAGTTACGCCACAGAGCCAAGGTAATTACTTAACTTTCAGCTCTGATACCACTGTAACGAACCCGAATTTTTGACCCAGAAAATCAACATAAAACCTATGTCAATTTTTAAGGCATCGGACATTCCAGATCATTAATAGAAAGAAGTTAGAGGGTGAGAATAGATAAGATAGAAAATTAGAATAGAAGAAGGAGAGGAACAACAACAAAATCAGAGTAACGTGAACCTCACAGCAGAACGAATAAAATATAGTATACAACATAACTTTTGAAATACGAATTTACCATTGGTATACACATACCATTTTCAGAGTACAGCACTTACAACATAGTGGAAATAAACAATAGCTATAAAATGTTGAAGCCTCCTGCTCCAAGCACTTCCAAGTATATCTATAAAATCCCGACTACTTGACTGCCCGTACAAAATTGGGTACCCAAGAGTTTAGGGTAAAAAATAATAAAATAAACTCTGGATTAGTCATGAGACTGGAGTGAGTAAACATTTTAAAATAGTTTGAGAAAATAAACGATATCTCATAAGACCACGTCGTATAACACGAAACGGGTTTTTCCCTCATGAGAATCCAAAACACTTGATTTAACTTTCAAAATCCTTTTGAAAGAAACGATAATCTTTATATCAAAACTCTTTGATATTATAATTGTGTCTATCAATCACAACTAAATAATCACCTAGCAAAATGCTTTCATCTCACATTCCATATACATAATATATAATCAAAAACTACGGGCGCTTATTGGCTAATGAATTCCAATTGGCAAGGTATGGGACCACCTTCCGATAGTGTATCTCTAGCGATGAAAAAACCGGGTTCAACAAGAACATCTTGTAACCCAGGCTAAACATGATCAGTCACACATTTCGCTTGAGTGAACTGAATGTATTATCACCAACGGCTGGGATCAACAACTGTTTCCCAAAAGGGACATCATCGAAATAGATTATAGAAGTAAACGGAATTTCTTTAGATCTGGTGACAATACACCCTAATTGGCAGCTAACCATTTAGCCATGTGACATACCCGATTTTATACCATTTCCTGGTTGCGAGGCTTGAGGTCATAACGTACAGGTCACACCTTTGTTTTCTTTGAATGTCACATTGTCATACCCGCCAAATCATAAATTGATTTCTCCAAAAATACTATGGGTATACAGCTAAGAGAAACGAATTCCTCCGCCACCAAACGTAAATACTTTTGAAGAGATCAATTTACGTGATCTATTAAATATACTCAATCAGACATTGTTCTATATAGGTTGTCTTGGGACCGGACAAACTGAAGCACTATTCTGTAAACCCATCTTAGGCAAATTTCTACCTAAAATTTGCCAGAACCGCCCTTGCATAAACTTCGTCTTCAATTATCGTCATTATATTTGATTCACAATGCTAATGCCCATATGGAGAGGTTCTCAGATAATAAATCTGATCCCGGTCTGTCTGTATTACGACGAAAAAATGGTCAAAACTCTAATTGTCGGTTCTTTAACTATTAAAGGAAAACATCCATACACAAAACGTTCTTCTTTCTAAATAAAAATTTTATCGATCAATTATCAATCAACATTTTTCCCTTTAAATTAATTTATCATTAATTTATTCATTTCCCCATTTCCCGTTTCCATATATTCATCAAATCCTTATTTTCTAATTTTAGAAAATATGCATTTAACTTTGGAAAACGTTTCCATTTCTGATTCACGCATCACTATCTTCCCACATCCATCAGTCTTTAAGTGTAAACTAGTAAGAGAACAACCCACGTATTTACCCCGAAGGCCGAAACCAACATCAGATCATTACCCAGACAGCTGTTCAACATAACTAATCTCCAGTTAGTTTCTAATTTTATTAAATTCCTATTTCAAAACCCAGTTTCCTTTATAATGTTTTCATTTCGCAATCCCTTATTCACATCAAATGTGAAAAATATTCCTTTTATCAAATCAAACAGTTTGATTTCGCATTTAAAAATAATATCCCAATTCCAAATTCTATTTATAGACTATTCGTAAAAATCTTATTTATAACTCCCTTTACAACTGCTACGTTCACATTCGAATTCAAATATCGGTGTTGAAACCGATTTTACTTCTCTATATAATTTCAGACTTATATATTCCATTTGTCAAATGATAAATATTTTATTTAATTTATAAAACATTATTTATAAGTTAACCTTCTCAATTTATCTGTTAGAACATATTCTATTTAGTATCTACTTTAAATCAATTTCATTGTTCTTTTTATATCCCGCATTTCCTTTTATAATTCTATTTATTTCCCCAAATAATTCCTTTTATAATTCTATTTATTTTCCAAATAATTCCTTTTATAATTCAATTTATTTCCCCAAATAATTCCTTTTATAATTCTATTTATTTTATATAAATATTTTTCAATATACACTTTGAAAATTCCCTTTTTACATTCCAGTATTTCTTATGGCATTTAAAATACCAAATAACAAGACAAGTGTCATCATAATCAATCAAAGATTATATATCACATAATATTTCACAATATATGAAAAAACAATATTATAAATATTGAGGAATCCAGTTGGATCTCTCCAACCTGTTTCCCTGCATTCACAGATGTTAAACAATATAATTAACATCAACTTCATTTCAATATGAAATATTCTGATAAACAGAATCAATATTTGATTAACGATATATATAAATCTATATCGATATTTCAACCAATTAATTAGCAAATAAATCCAAACAATCAACACACAACAATCAACAAACATTTATAAATTCTAAAAATACGTTATAAAAATATAAACTGGGCAGAGTTAGTGAGTTTTACTCACATTGGTCGGTTATCATTAAATAACGATAAATTTTCATTGATTCAGACAGACGTTTAATTCTGCTATAAATGGAGACGAGCCCCAAATCACTCCAAATCAGTTCTAATGTGTAGCACTCGTCCATATGATCCCAACGGATCTTGTTTCGTCAAATTCTGATATCGTATGTCAAAGTTATCGAATTTTCAAGTTTGTACTATTTAAATAAAATAAAATAAAATAAAATAAAAAATTTAATTTCCTTTAAATTGATTGGGATTCACCATTTATGAGAGCAGGCCCATCTCGAACGTTGGTAGCCAGACCTGCTTCTAGGCTATTCAAGCCGCATAGAACAGATCGTCTTCCTTCCTCTTTTAAAATCTGTTGCTCAACACCATTATTGCACCCTCCATGAAAGTCATGTTGGCAGCATCTTCCTCAATCCCACTCATCTCCCCATAAACGATATCACCATATTCGAACTACTGTATGCGTGCTCACGTGGTTCTCATTTTATTTCACCTTCCTTCATTGTTTCACCGACGTTCAATATTCCGGCAGCATCAATCTCTTCCTCAACTAGTGGTCCATCCTTTCATCACCTTCATACTAGCATGCAGCCCCCATGGGAAACTCGGTTCACTGCACTTCACCCACCAGTACAGTATTTCTCGTCCTTAAATATCTCGCTCCCTCTTTTCTTCTCTAACGTGCCCAGTTAAACTCCTAGGCAATACAGTCTCCCACTTTAACCTTTCCCCCCACCGCCACTTTCATTTTCACTTCGAACCTCCTCGAACCCAGTTGTCAGGTCAGCATGACCATGCTATAGTAAACCCCGAACCCAAGTTTCCAGTGAAGGCCACCAAAACTCTCACTCTCCTTACTATTGCAATTCGAATGCCAGAAACGGTTTTGCAACTATCTAAATATTATATGAGACTCGCGCAGATTTCTTGAAACAACGAAAATGGAGAAACAGCCGAAATGGAGGAGACACTACGTTGGGTATTTATAATAGGAAGAAGCTTAAGTGTTAAGTATCAGGAACACTGTAGAGTAGGTAAGTGCAGAGAAGTGACAAGGGTAGGTCGGCAAAGAGTACCACTACAACAAAATCTGATTTTAGTTACGGTAATTGGTTGCGTTTAAGGCTATATGCATTCGTTTGATCAATCTAATTCATAAAGGTAAACGAATGAATGCAACCAAATGCTTCGCGCCACCTATCACGAAAATTTTCAAATAATTTTTTATGGCCACTTAAATTTTAATTGGCCATTCAAAGAGTCTTTTCTCTCTATCTTCATCTTGTAATTTTCCCAATCTTCATCCTCCATTTCCAGCGCTGCTCACCGGAACCCTAGTCCTGAAATATCATTCCACGCAACCTCCATAAAATCACTAATCCTCTTCCTCCATGACATCGAGGCCATCAAATTCAACACCTTTACCATGAAATCCGGCATCATCTCTCCTATCTACTTTAACCTCTGCCTCATCCTCTCTTTCCCATCTATTTTAATGTGGATTTCCTCACTTCCCTACTCTCAAATCTCCACTTCGACATCTTCCACTCTCCTTTGGGGCATCCCGCGCACTGCTCTCCCCATCGCCGATGTCGTCTTCTTAATGTACTCCACCCCTGTGCTCATTCGCCAGAATGAGGTTAAAATCCTCGGCACCACTAAGGTTATTGAAGTTGCTTTTCTAAAGGTTGGGTATGCTTGATTGTGGAAGATTTGGTCACCGGTGGTGCCACGGTGCTAGAACCCGCGGTATTAATAAAGGAGTTGGGGTTGGAGGTGAGAGATGTAGTACTATTAATTTTTGGTTAGCCTTGTTTATTTATATTTTCTAACTGTATTCACTTCAGATATTTTTAAGGCTACCTATTGATGAAAATGTCAAGAGTTATCTGCACTTTTAGTATGGTGATATTTTTGTAGTTTTCTATTTTAAGAAACATAGATTTTGGAGAGAAATCGGTACTTTTAATTTTAGCCATTTTAGGTTTTATAAACATGCTGCTGCTATGAAACACAATCATCATCTATTCATCTGCTCGATTGTATTCAAAAATAAGGAACGTATCATAGAAATTCATGATCAGTATTAATAATTTAACAATTGAAAAAGGGTAATAACTAACCCAACACTTTCACTTATATTTTATTAAGTTGATGGTAAAGATTACTTATGGGATATTAACTGAAGTAGCTAGTAAATTATGAGTACATAAACAACAAAATATTTTTTAGTAGATAGGTAGGCCATATACTTAGTAGATTAGCAGAACAGAAACATGAAGAGTGGGATGTAATTTATGTGTGTTAAGGAAGTATGAACACGCAGCATTGTTTGAATTCTGGATAATAAGTGTATGTAAGTTGATAGAACAGCCAGAAGGACAAATTAATGAATAAACTAGATTTGTTTTTTTTTGAATAATATAACTTCAATAGAAACCACATGTGCTTTTAGTTATGTTCATCCCATCAAGAAACCAAATGATCTTCTAATACAAATAAACCTCATCGAAAACATCATAATATCTAACCACAGAAGAAAAAAAATGCAGAATGAAAATCTGGCAAATAAATCATCAGCATCAAGCAACACATCATTATATCTCTAGTCGCTTCAGTCGCTCGATATCTGTAGATTCACTAGCCTCCTCCTTTTTCTCTTTCACATTCTGTTCATTCTTCTCGACTCCATTCACGTCCTTCTCTTCTTCCTTTAGTTGAACCACTTCTGTCTTAACACCATCAATAGCGTCTTCTTTTACGACTACAACTGCAGGAGGAACTACAACTTTAGGATGTTGCTGTTGCTGCACTGAACGAGCCACCACATTTGGAGAAGCAGAAAAAACAGGCACTGCTTGCCTTATATGGACTGGATTTGCCATTCTTATGGGATGTGGGCCCAACATTGCTTGAAAGCAATGCCCAGATAGCCTAAGAATGGGTGGAGATGAAAAGCAAGGGACAGTCGTCCTTATCCTTATAGGAAGTGCCAATCTGTACTGATGACTGCTCGGTACATAAGGCGGTGTCCCTATAGCAAGAAATTTGGGGGCAGGTGAAGGAGAAGTCATTCTGTTGTATCTTGAATTGATGATGTTACTATTATTATTTGATCTTGGATGGATCATAGGAAGTATTTTCAATCCAGACTGCTGACGTGGTTGCATAAGAGAAGAGGATTGTCTCTTATCGAGATGCATTGGGAATTCCTTTGGAAATGGATTTGCGTTGGGAATATGGGACATTGCCATTTTCTCTTTCAGACTGTAGTTGAGGAGCGCACGAGCTATTTGGATCTGTTTTTGTTCGTCGTTGTTTTCTGGTTCGCTTGAGCAGCTCACGACTTCTCTTGCCAACTGCTTTATTGCTAACCAAGCTGCCATGGCAACATTTTTCTCTGCATGCTTCTTGTTCTTAGATGGTTCGCCTGTGAATATGATTCTAGCAAGCTCCACTGTGCATGTGAAGACAAGTAAGTGACCAAGCCTAGATTGAGAGGTTGTGTATGATGGTATGATGCTCCTACCCTCTAAGATATTTCTTGCAAAAGGTTTTTGTAAACCCTTGTTTCGTTGAAAACACGAGTGACAAGAGAGTGAGATGGCCCTCGATCAGAGAGAGAATTAAGCGCTACTTCAGCAGGAAAATGCTCCGCTACACTTAATGTGGTGTAAAAAAATAGGACTCTCAAAGACTTCGCCATTGAAGTTAACGGTAGCCTTATATCTGGGAGCATGGTCATGCCCATCTCCTAGAAGGTGTAAGACGAGAGGTTGAAGCAATTGCGTTGAGCTAGCTCTTGGAGCTGGTTTTTATACATGCTTCTTAGTTCACCGGACGGTGACCAAATTCGGATCGAATCACTATATGGTGATCAGATTGTCACTGCCGCTCTTTACTTCTGCTGAAGTTTCCTTTTGGTTCACGGGTGAAGAATAATTATGGGTTTTGAGGTTTTATGATTTCAAGAAGAAAAGAACAGAGAGATCTGCGAAAGTGAAGAATAGAGAAGAGAATAAAATGGATTGCTGAAGTAACTCTTTGGAAGAATATTACAATTTTTCATAGATAGTTGGATATGATATGAGATTGTTAGAAACTTATGCTCACCATAGGTCTAACAATAATTTGCATGGATTTTACACTATGTGCTCACAAACTGTATACAGTGGAGCATGAGACTAGTTACATTCAGCCATAGGGGAATCCCAACGTTTAGGCATAATGAACTACTAACATTTTGTTGAGTTTATTTTGACATAACTGTAGGATAAAGTAAAAATATATTGGTATCCTGTTATGAACATTTTTTCCATCATGATTACTGGCTAACTTGTTACAATGATTATTAAATATGGCTTTCATTAGGAAATTCTGGTGCATTGTGAGAACTGGTTTACTAATATTTCAGTCAATTAAATATTATTTATTTCCTGTATGTTGATTGGTTTCATTTCCATTTCATATGCTAATTGTTTTCCAATTTGATTGTAGTCATTCCATTATTGCAAGTACAGATAAGATGAAAACCAACTGTATATATTTGTAGACGACTTTATTCCAGATTGTTGATTGCAGCGTATCATGTTGATTTCGACACCTTGGACGGTGCTGACAAGTTTGGTAACAGGTCCTAAATGTCTTAATGATGAAATGTTCTTAATGATATAATTGCTATTCTTATCCATCGAGGATCTCTTAGTAAGTTGGTGCTCTTGGACTGCTGTAGAGCATGGCTTTCTTATCAGGTATTCTAGTTTTTATCTTTACATCAAATGAAGTATTTTGTGCTTTGTGTGGAATTTTACAGCACTATGCTAGAACTCAAAACATGTAGAATTTTGAAATAGGAATATACCAAACTTTAATATATTTCAAAAATATTTTATCTTTTTCATTGATATTTTAGAGCAGTATACCGGACCTCAAAATGTGTGGAATTTTGAAACAGGAGTGTTGACTTTTAGACTAGACGTATGCGCTCATGGATTTACTTGTATTAATTTATAAGCATTCTGCAACAAGTGATTTGAGATAGACATTAATTTATTTTAAGAAATTAGAAAATAAGTGGATATTTATTTTGATTTTGTGTTGACTTATAAAAAGCTTGAGAAGATAAAATTGGAGGCGTGTAGAAAGAAAACAGTTCGAGTCATGATGAGCAGAAATATTTGTATACTTCTCATAGATGGTAAAGCATGCATGTGTGCCGCTATTTTCTTTATATGATAATTGCATGCATATGTACATTTCAACTCCCGATTCATAACATCGAAAAACTAATGAGCTCATACTGCAAGCTCGTTCCTTTTTCCATTTCAAGATATTACATTATACATAATGTTAAAAAAAAGATACGTATTTTTTTAACATTTGTTCGTCAAAATCTAAAGGTATAAGTCATTCTATGTCCTCGTTAATCCTTGCAGCTGAGCGAATAAGGTGTCGGGTTGGACAAGAGTGATGTGATCTGGATGGTGATGAAGAGAGGTGCATCTCAAACTCATTGGCCATTTTGTCTACAATCAAAGCAATGGAAAATTGTAACCTAAGCAGTAATGATATAACACAATTTATTTTTCAGTTGATTTGCAAAATCAATGTACATATGGGATCTCAAGTAGCCACTGTTTTCAAACACAGCTGCGTTAAAAGGAGGCATCAAATTCACTGTATATCAATTATAAACATGCTTATATGTACATTATTTATTATATATATTATAAATTTAAGTTAGCACCATTTCATATCATTATTTTAGTATACCTACCATGCTAAAAGTATAGTAATTTTCGTGAACTAAAAATAATCATATACATATACGAAACATCAGTATAAAAAGTAGTGGTATAGAACGAACTATGAAGTTATATATCTTGTTAGAAATTTGAAATTCAGGATAGTGGGTATTTCATTGTTTAAAAATGACATTAATTCATATGAAATTTAATGTCTAAAGTATGTTTATAGAATGGTACGATTGCAACTGCCAAGAGGTTAGTTCGTTTAATTCTATTGTTGAAATATGTCACTTCTATTCAGCTATCTGACAGATCACCAATTGGTTAAGAATTATCTCAAACAGCATAAGTATATTCTTATCAATTGAATATAAGAGTTGTGTGAGGTTAATTGACTTTCATTGAAGTGTTCATTTCCCACAAATATAAACAATATCAAAGAAACATGGTTATCTATCGGAAAGTTTACAAAAAGCAAGAGAGCACCAAATAGAAAAAGGCTTAGATTGAGAAATTTACGGCATTTGTCACATTATGATGGCTTCTTTTATAATTCTCCTATGCCAGAGTACTACTGCTTTAAAGTTGTGCTTTCTTGAAAGAATCATTAGAACTTGTAGCTATCTAGCTCCTTTGTCAAAAAGAAAAACGTTTAAACAATGAATTTCCTGCCAACCGAATGACACCGTATAATAGTACACTGTACAAATGTACATGTGTATCTTAAATTTGATGCATGTTAGTTAAAATAACCATTGTACTGGGAAGTGGGGAAATCATCGGTTAGGCTTTTTTGGGTGCTGCAATTTTTGGTAGTTATTTCCATGACGCTTGGCTTCCTTTTTTTGGTTTGGATATCGTAATTTGATGCCCTGCTTCGTCATGGCTTATTAGATCCATTATTGTTGTGGTAAGCCCTGCCTTGGGTCTTTTCCTGGTGCTATTTGGTTTATGCTTGAGTTGTAGTGCATTTAGTTTCCAGTTATGCCATTTTAGGCTTTAGCTTCACATGTTAGTTAGAAGATTGGGTTTGTAATTCTTTGACGTGAGTTAGTTTGCCTATGTGCAACTTGATTTTTTATTTTAAATCTGATTGGAATTGGGGAACTTACGTGCTGGTTGAGAAGAAGACAGTTGTGGTGTCTACATTTTCTTCTTCGTCACTCTCGTTGATTTGCACACTGTAAACAGTAGCCACCTTCTGAAAAGAATAATAAAGGAGAGTGAAAATTAGGTTCTTTTTTTTGAAGTGGTAGTGTTTATTTGGTGGTAAAAAATTAGCATATACATTGTTTACCATATGTGCTGTCTAGTAGCAGAACAAGGCAAATAAATTATTTGGATTATATTTGATTTCATTGTCATGTTTGAAATTTTAATTATTTAAGTCAACAGAGGAAAAAACGATTGTACTCAAGCTAAGAGAGAATGAGATGATGACTTGTGTGGCTTGGCTTTGTTCAATTCTGACAAGAAGGTTTTTTTAGATATTTAATTAGCATTGGCTAAGAGAGGTATCAAGTTGTCATTGCGATGAAATATGCATGATGATTTGTTTATCATGGCTTTATAGGTGAAATGGTAATGTGAAAATTTATGAGTTTCCAAAAGGAAGTAGAAATATTTGGTTTATTCATGGATACTCAAATAAACTAGAAGTAGTAAATTCATCATCTAGAGCTTGGAATCTTGAATGTTTCACTTCTATGTGAGTCCTTTTTTCATTATTGCTTGTCAGAGTGATGCGATTCACTTTCAGGCTGATGCATTTGTTTATTTTGATGCCTTAAAACAATTATGACATCCTTGTATTTTGTAAACTATGGATGCCATGTGACTAACAATTTTCCAATGTAGGTACATGCAACTAACTGTTTTTTTTTTTAATAATACAAATATAGGATTATTTCCGAAATTTTAAAGCATTCGTACTAAGAAAAATGTTATGCAATATGCCTTTATTTGGATTTGTGTCTGCACCATGCAGTGATCTTCATGCTTAAGTTTTCATTTCTAATTTTAGTTTCAAATGCAAATACTACACTTGGATATGATCTCAAAAGATATGGTGCTGTTTTAGTTAGTCTCAAGTTTTGGGACGTTTGTTGATTTTATAAAGCAATCTAATATATCTTGAAGTATGCTGAGGTTCCCAAAATACATAACAAATCTTAAGTTGTGTTTGCCAGTGCTTGATTAGCATGTTTTTTGCTTAATATAGTCTTTGATAAATGTACTAGTTTGCTGTTATTTGAGCCATTTGGATAACTTTGATTCGTTAATGTGTCAGTATTCCATCACCCATTGATTGATAAGTGTATTTTTAGTAGATGGAGTAACTTTAAGTCTGTAGTGTACTAGGCTTTGTGTGTATCATTTTTTCAGCACCCATTGATTATAAGTATGCTTTAGTCTTTGAATCGGTAACTTAGCATTGAATTTTAGTTTGTAATTCTTATTGCTGATTGTTAAACTCATCTTCAGGTAGTTAGCTGTTTCGAAGTGAACGCTACATACAACAAAGAATTATTGGTAACAATCAGCTACAATAGACATGACTTTAATTGTTACATGTATTATGATATTTGTTAGTACTTATTGTGTGAACTTGTTTCTGAATACTTGTGGTATGCGAATTCGTCAATTTTATCAAATAATTATTATCTAAATGGTTATGAAAAATACTTATGTGACTAATGTGTTATCGGTTATTTTGAGTATGATGATTATATGGTTGATCGATTATTGATTTAAATCAGACTTTTAGATGATTGTTGTTGGTTTTTGCATGATTATTATATAACTTGTTGCTGGAAATAATGTAAGTCATTAACGGTATATAGTAGCATTTAAAATATGCCATAAAACAATCAATGCGTTTTGGTAGCGTTTTAAAGCTGCTATGGAAACGAATGTAATTTTCATGTGAATTTTAGTGGCAAAAAATAAATGCAACAAAAAGTTTTTAGTTGGACAAAATAAATGCTACAGAAAATCATTAAATGACCTGCGTTACGTACCTTCAGTAGCATTTAAAAAACGCAACTACGGAGAAGATTTGGTAGCGTTTAATAAAACGCAACCAAAAAAACAAGACTTTTAGTTGCGGGACCTGAAGTAGCATTCATTAAAATACCACCCAAACGTTTTGGTAGCGTTTTTCATACGCTGCTAAAGGCAATTTTTGGTGTACTGTACGATTTGGTAGCGTTTGAATGATAAGGTAACTACATATATTATAGTATTTTTCATTGTCATTAAAAAAGGAACATGGTTACACTTTACCTATAAGACTATATCATTGGCGATGGCAAAATTGTACAACGACTTCTTTGAAAAATACACTTGTGTATCCCTTCACACTTATTTGAAAGGAAATATCATCTGTGATATATGATAACACAAGCAATGTAATTCTATCTAGACCGCATGACAAACATAGACTCCTTACTTGGTTAAGAACTAGTAGGCTAACAAGAAGAGAAGAAAATGAATCATGCGCTGGTATGTAAAGTTACGCGTACATGTGGTGTTTATTTATTTTAGTTTAGCGTACCCTATTTCGTAAAATTCCATTCACTTACAAGCTTTTACAGATAAAAATAAGAATACCGCTAGGATAAGCAATGTGCCACGATCCCAAAAATATAATATAATAGGCAAGTTAGCTTATTTTTTGAAACCCCAAAATGACGATTTAGGGTGCAGAATACTTCAAATCAAAAAGTTGTTTATTTTCCCAAAATAAAAATTATGGAAAAATTCTATAAATTGAATAAAAAAATACATCTTCGAAATCATGTTCAAATTCAAAACCAGTATTTTATTATAATTAAATATATCGTTATGGTTTATAACGATTCCATAACGACTATTTCAAAATTTGATTTGATCAAAACTCACAATATATAAGACGAAATCCATATTTTTCTCTTCCATTAGAAAAATAACGTTCAATAGATTCGAACATTTCTTGTTTCACAGAAATCCGACTTAAAACGGATTCAATATATTCAATTGAAGTTCAAAACTCCATATTACGAACTACCGCGCCATTACGAGCTCGATTTAAATTACATTGTAATTATACATTCAAACTTCGTTAATTAAATATATTCGTTATTATAATTCAAATTCTAAACTGAATTAAATCTTATAAATAATCCAATTCACACAATATTGCGAATTCAATTATTTCCGACTATTTCGGAAATAAATATATTATCCTATTATTTATATTAATTAAATATTCAATATTATTTAATTAAACAACCATTTAAATCTCTAAATCACTATTTAAATAATTAAATAAATTAATTAATATACCGTAAAAATACGGGACGTTACATATTCTTTTATGCGCTTGCTTTACCTCATCAGGTTTCCATTTAACTTGGTTATTCCCATTCACATTGACTTCTTATTCAAGTTACAAAGTTCCTCTTGTTTATTAATTTCAATCATATAACTTAACCCATTTAAGCCTATTAATAAGCCTACAACATGTTATTTTTGAGAATGTGATCCGGGGTCTGTAATCCACAATCCCTTTATATTATTGTTTGATTTCATAGTCTTAATAACATGTTCTGCTAAATATGTAATTAAGTATATCTCAATTCACATGTTTTCTGTTTAACATGTCAGTAATTATTTATGATTAAATATAACTTATTTCATTTCATAAGTTTGTCTCACTCTTTCCTATTTAATCATAATTCCATCTTACACTGTCACTACAACTTATCGTTGTTTACTTAATAACTTAGTTCTCTTAACTAAGGTTCACTAATAAGTCTCCTTTCCATTTATTATAACCTATGTTATAGTTTCCTCTTGTCCCTAGGACAAGCCTTAACATGTTATTCTTATTAGCAGATTTCAGATTTCCAAGTTTACAGATTACTTGATTTATAATTAACTACAACTTCTTACATTTCATAAATTTTCCTCCTTTTCTCTACTTATTACAAACAACTGGCTTCAGATTTCCCGCATTTACTGATTACTTAATTTACAATTAAGTACCACTTATCTCATTACACAAGTTATATCATTTTCTTACTAGTTTATTATAACCTAAGTTATAATCTCCACTTGTCCCTAGGACAAGTCTACCTATTATATAACATCCTCGTTAATGTAATTAATTATAATAGGTTATTATCATTCCCTATTCATTCTCTTCTTACTGTTGAAACTTCCATTCATTTCCATTAATCACAATTAGTCCCATTTATCTTTATCCTTTTATAGACATATATTTTATATATGATTATGTACTAGACCTCTCACATTAAGCCCACCACTTGTGGATGCTGGATTTGCCGGGCGGTTCCGGGCAGACTTCTTCCACAAGTTGACTTAATCTCATGTCTTAGCACCGTTACATGCTTTATTTACGCACTAGTCCCCTCACATTAAATTAACAATTTGTGGATGCTGGACTTGCCGGGTGGTTCCGGGCAGACTTCTACCACAAGTTGAATTTAACCTCGTGTCTAGGTGCGTTACAATTTTCTAATTACTGTAAATTTAGGCATATTATTCTTTCCACGTTTTTAATGCAACCTATTTTACATGTCCCATATTAAGCCCATTTTATGTCATATGTCCTTCCTAACATATAATTAATTTCATCTCAAATTAACATGTGATCGACAAATCATGTAATTATTCTAATTTAACATGTAATTATTCCCATTTCTACAATTAAGGGTTCAAGTACATAATTGTCACAAGCTAACATGTAATTATAACAACAGTAATCGCTACACGTATTTTTAACAAGTTTACATTTCAAAAGATGAACATTTCAGCACATTAAGCATTTCAACATATGAATTTCCAACATATTAATATTTTAACATATTAATACTTCAACATGTCATATTAGCATTTCATCACTTTAATCATTCTAGCAGATTTACGTTGCATATTAATGGAGAATGACAAACGATAATATACCATTATCAAAAATGATATAACTTAAATCCACTCACCTAATATGCTTTCCAAATCCTGAATTTGGTCCAGATCTTGTATTTCATGGTCCTCCTAACTGAATTTAGAACCTAGAAACCATGGGTCCATAACTCTTACTAAAAGAAAAAGGGAAGAAAGAGGAGAAAATTGAAATTGATTAGATCTAAGAAATTACCTTACTTCAAATATGATTCTAATTCATCCTTTTCATCCAGATCTTGATTTAGAATTTTCCTAAACTAATTATCTTATTTTTCTGAAGAGATTTGACGAGGAGGAAGAATGGAAGAGCTTAGACGTTGTCTCAGATTTAGGCTAGGCTCTGCTAGCCTATTTATAGTTGTTCAGGATCTTATCGTACACGCAGCGCTGAGTCAGCATTGAACCCAATTAAGAAAATAGTCCAGGTTCATGAATAAATCTAGCCGGATCTGGGGGGTGTGTCGACCACCCTACAGGGGTGTCGACCCCGGTGTCAACCCCCCCACAGGGGTGTCGAACCCCCTATGGGTCCCTCAAGCTGTTTTGGTATAGAAATTTTATTTTCAAATGTTTAAATTTCTGAAAATTAATTAACTTTTATATTCACATATAATCTTCTTATACGTATACAAATCTTCTAATGACCATTTTATGCATATATATATACGCACAACTTTTGTTTTATTTTCAAAATTCAAACGATGTTGTACCATTCTTTAATTCTTGCCATATTTCTTTGATTGCAGCCTTATCTTGAACTCTATCTCTTGTATATATATTTCTGCAAATATATACATATATATTCTCATATATATATATACACATATATTTTGTTTACTTCCTTATATGTATATTTTTTATATGTGCATTTATACATATTTTTTCTTTAGAGCATGTGTTAATTTTAGTTGTTCCCTTAACAAAAATATGACGGTGGTGGGGATCGAACTCTTTACTTCTTCCGTAACACCCCGTAATTTTAACAGAACTAAAGATGATAAATTAAATAATAACTAGCTTAATATCCAGAACTAAGTGAAATGGACTGCGCCATTGCATTCGTCTCGGAATTTTGGTCAAAATAGACACTTAGTTTGCATAAAATGGACACCGTATGAAGAAGTTATTAAGGTTTGAAGTTTGTATACACATAAGAAGAATATATATGAATAAAACCATTCCAGAATTTCAAAACAGTTCAAATTCGAGTAGATTGGGGAAGCGGGAAAATTTCTTCCCGTGGGTGTCAACCTCATCAAGGGGGTGTCGACCCATGGGTCGACCCCATAAGAAGGGTGTCGACCCCGGTGTCGACATACCAGAGGGGGGTCGACCCCCTGTGGTAGATCTGGGTAGATTAGGGTTTTATCGCAACTATATATATGGACTTATTTCTCTTGTTTCTCCACACAAAAATAATGGAGGACTACATGCTGCCTCTGCCCAGATTAAATCAAGTCTTTTCTTCTTCAACAATCAACTAGAGTTTAGAGATCTGTGATTCAACATCAACAATTCTTTCTTCTATTATTCTAGATCCAATAACCGTGAGTCTATGTTAATTTTAGATTTAAATACTTAAAAAGTAAATCTTGTGTAACGACCCAAGGATTTTCGACCCCGAAAATCGACATAAAATCACCATGTCAGCTATTCAAGTTTCAAAAACACTGGATTGTCAAAAGAAAGAAATTAGAGGATGAGAAAAGAAAGAAAGAATATTAGAATAGAAGAAAGAAGAACACCACATCAGAACCTCACAGCGGGACGAATAAAATAAAATATTAAATTTCTTTATACAAAAGAATTGTATATACATACTAATCATTAGAGTACAACATATATCAGACACAGTAGAGTAATAACTTTATATAACTGGCGGTGAAGCCGCCTGCTTCCAGCTCCTGAACTCCAAGCGAAACCCAACCTGGAACATACTCGGTCTGACCCGAGCACATTTGAAGCAAAGCAAAATACACCGGGTCAATCTGGAATACTTTCAGTGATAAATTCACAGCACAAACAACTTGTTTAACTTAGGAAAATCTTTTCAGAAATCAAAGGATAATAGTAAGACCAGCCCACACATAAAAATGGACGGTTTTTACCTTACTATAACCCAAAATGTTTTTGAAATCATAACTTGCTCTGATATTATCATTTGTCTAAATACAAATAATTAACAATCTAGCGGAACGCTTGCATCTCACTTTAGTATATAATCGAAAACCGCGGGCGCATATTGGATATTGGATTCCAACCTTGACAAGGTATGGGACCACCTGTCGATAGTGTATCTCTAGAGGCGAATACAGTGGGTTCAACAAGAACGTCTTGCAACACGGCCCACACATGACCGACCACTCATTTCGCTTGAGTGTATCGAATGTATATCACCGACGGTTGGGATCAGCAACCGCCTCCCGAAAAGGGATAGCATTGAATATAGATTAAAGAAGCAATTGAAATTTCTCTAGATAGGTGATCATACACCCTAATGGGAACGACCCTCATAGCCATGCTGCCTGCCTGATTTTTTGTCATTTCCCCGTTGATGAGGCTTGAGGCTAGAATTTACTTTAAAACATCTGGTCATCATTCACTTTGAATGCCACATCGTCAGATCCGTCAAATCACAAATTGACGTCCACAAATATACTCTAGGTATTAAAGAAGTGCCCCTCTTTGCCACCAACTCGGTATATTTGTAGAAATCAGCGTACGTGGTTCCAAGGAAATACTCTGTCAGACATTCGTCCATACAAGTCATCTAGGAACAGGATGAACCGAAGGTACCCTCCTACCACATCCATTATAGGAATCACCCCAAGGATCGGTGGCGAGAAGTCCTTGCAATCCGTAGATTTCAACCACGATAGAATCACAAATCAAATAACTCTGGTTGCAAGCCAGAGGAATTTAACCAGTAGTCCTTCCGCTTATGAAGATCCATGGTCTTCACTTGCTCCGTCTTCAATCGACGTCTTCACGTATTTGTTGGTCGGAATGGTTTTCGACTATAAATTCGATCCCGGTCTTTCCATACCAACAATCGTATTGGTTAGGTTTGATAGTCGGTGATTTAACTATCAAATAACAAATGTGTGAATAAATTGAGTTTGTTGATTCAGTACTTGGCATTACTTGGCCTATTTAAAGTATGTTTAACGAATTGGTAATTAAACCTTCAATTCTTCTTATATATTCAAAACATTATTTTTATTCTAATTTTATTTTAACCAAACTATTTTCTATGATTTAGAACATGTGTATATATTTAACTTCCTATTTCCATTTCCATTGGCAATATCATTTTATTTTAAAAAAACCTTTTTCCCATGTTTCTTTAAATGATGGTATCACGATGTATATTTATATAAATGTAATACTTAATGGTATAAACCAAATTACCGAATCTGATTTGACAAATAAAATGCCAAATTTATCAAATATTCTTATTTACCTTATAATTAACATTTATATTAAAAACCTCGTACTCATGTTTAATATTCCTCGTATGGAATAATTTACCAATTACAACACCTTGCACTCACCACAAACGAATATTATTCCTCGATAATAGTGAAGCCATTCAAGGTTGGGTATTCTATTTACCTCTCAGACCTTGATCGACAACATTTTCGTCTCAAAATAATAATAGTTTTTCACTTAACCATTGGTATTAAATCTCCTCTATCACTTTGATTTCAAAATTTGGTTTTATAAACCTGTTCTTATATTTGGAATCTTCGTTCGAAAACCTTTAACATAATTCCTTTAATTAAGTAAATATTCACTAAAACGTCACTCTTTAATCTAACCCATAATTCATATTATCACATTTGGATAAAAACCACATGTCGAATAATCTACTTTCATCGACATTCCTATAATAAATTCTATCTTGGATTTCCAACTAAAATCCTCTTACTACCTTCCTTACAATAAGACCTTTTTAACTTGGGTTTAAAATTCCAAAGTCCTCTTACCAATATTTAACACAAACCATTGTATGTAATTTCTTTTGCGATGTTTCGCTCAATCAAATTCTTAAACATTCAAAATCATCACTTTGTTTTAAAGACCCATTTTACCTTGATTAAAATACCATTTACCCTTTTTCACAACTTCTTAGATTTTAATTTAAAACAATTACTATATTTCAGTATATTTTTAATCTATTTATCATCTCCTTAATTGTTTCATTCCAATTGAATTTTCTTTTACTTAATTTAACAATTAAGAAAAATCCTATTTAAATCTCCACATTTACTTGCCCATTCTATTTGCAATTCTCGTTTAAACCTTGAATTACAAATCTCCTTTATAAAACTCTTATCGCCCTTTTGATCAAACTATAAGGCCACTTAATCATCCTTTAATTGAAATTCCAATTTAAAGTCATTGCTTTAATTATTATTGATTGAAATAACCATCAACATTAAGATTAACTATGTAAAAATAGTTAACTTAGGTATTAATTGAAAATAGGATAATTATCATTTTGAAAAGCCTATCAAATAACAATTAATGTTGTTAACACTAATAAATTCAATAATTATAGTTAATCAAAGATTAACTGATAATTTACACTATTCGTTGAATTTAACGAATATACTGTTTAATCAAATTAATTCCATTCTCGACTGCAATTAAACACAGTTGGTTTTGCTAACCGTACATATCAGTTAACTATTAACTGAATTTCCTTTTGTCTTTTCCCTTTTTAAATTAATTAATTTAAAAGACTTATTTAATTGTATTAAAATACAATTATTCTTCTTTACCAACACGTAGGTAATTTCTCTGGGTTTTCTACCTTTGGTACTTGTACAAATCACAAATCTTATTACATACCCCATTTTGAATCATTTCTTTTATAAACTTGATTTAAAATATTTATTTAAAATTTTGTAATTTAATTACTAATATAAATGACTGAAAAACTTCAATTCAGTTATTAAATAAGTTTAAAATTGCGTCAGTTCATCGAACAGTATAACGACTTTTAAAACAATACGTTTATGGCCATTCACTGCCAATTACTCAATTAACACTATCGATTGATTTTAAACACAACACAGGTGAATATTTATTCAAACTTCACGCTCAGATAGGTTTTTCTACCATATGGGGCTCAATCAGTTCAAATATCAATAATCTAAAACAAACAAACAACATATATAATATTTGAGGAATCCGGTCGGATCCCTCCAACTTGTTCTTCTCTGCATCACAGCTCGTTATACATTTTATAATAATATTTGAAATAAATTTTCAATAATCTATATATTTAAAATGATGCAGTAAAAATAACAGCAACTAATCAAACAATAAACAGCCAATAGCAACTAATCAACCAATTTATATTTTTAAATGGTAAATTATATTTTAATATGAATTTACCACGTCACAGGATTCCAGAAGGTGTGAGAATTAACTCACCAGATTTATACGATTGATGGTGGTCGCATTTGTTCCTTTAAATCTTGAACGGACGTTCAAAATTTGCTGAAATTTTAACAGCATCCAATCGACTCCTAGTCAGTGCTCGTCCCTGCGATCCCAACGGATCCAATTTCGTCAGATTTCGTTATTGTATGAAAAAGTTACGATCGATTTAAGGTTTGATAAATTATACGATTATTAATATAAATTAACTAAACTAATTACCTTTACTAACTAACCCGTGCCACGTCATCACCCCCAATAGTACCTTAAGCATTTTCTCCTTTCTTCTTGGTAAAAACCCGATGCCCAATTTCTACAATACAACACGAACGTCAATCCCCCCCCCCCCCTTTACACAGCCACCGTCACCGATACACCTCACCGGACCTCCGCCTGACCTCACTGGCACCACCGCCAGACTACCACGCCCCTTCGCCCTCGACCCCTGACCTCGCCGAGCCTCCGACTGCCAGAAAACCTCCTACGAACGGAATCCCTTTCCTGACCAAAACCCAACGCCTCGTCCTACTTCAGACCGTCGCACCACCGCCAAACCCTCGACGTCGCCACCCCGCAACTTTCCTCCTTCAAACCCGACACCCAGTCGCCCTCCAGCTACCGTAAATCAACAAAATCCGACGTCACTTTCCAAATCAAACCCAAAAATGACCACCTATGTTCATCTCATGATTTTTTCCACCTCCGACCACCAGAGGACTCGAGACCAGTGCCAAACGAAAGCCTGGTCTTCCCTCTTTCATTCCCCCAAGGTCTCGACAGCTGAAATTGACCATAACTCCTTAATTTCTAAAAAGAACGAAAGTGGTTTTTGTCGGTTCTTGTGAAATTTCGGCCACCCCAAGTGCCCGATCACCTCCAACTTTTTACAGCAGCTAGGGAACGAGTCGATCTACAACTTTGCTTCAGATTCCCCTAGGAAATTCCTTCTACATTTGAAGATATAAATTAAAACATAATGAGTGGCTTTATTGCAAAATTACCGAACAATTTCAGAAATTGAGGAAATAGGGTTTTGTATTGGGGTATATATATTGTGTAAATAATATATTTTATGTTGATTTGACGAACGATGTTGACTAACAATTTTTATTTCGTACCTATCGCTATTTCGAACGTTGTTTATTGGCTCCTGTGCTCACATACAAACCCCGTTCGAGATGTGAATGGATGACATAGTATAATTTGACGATACGGTCCCAAAGAAACTTGTTTCGTCGGATTCCGAGTCCGTTTGCTCAAATGGCCCTCGTTCACGTTCGAATGGTCGTTTAAATTTGTATTTTATTTTGCTGCGCTCACAAATGAACCCCGATTGACGCGCCACTTGAAATCTAGCAATAGTTTACTGTTGTGGTCCCAATAAAATTTGTTTCATCAAAAACAAAGGTCGTTTGAATAAAGGCCCTTTTATAACTGCCAAATTCAAAGAAAATAAACCAATTTTAAAGTACCTCAATATAATAATAATAAAATATTGAAATTGGTCATACATAACCAGAATATCGTATACTACCAAAATAAAATATCACGGGTTGAATTCTAGGCCCAATCGATATTATAAAAATTTAAAAACCCCTTTATTTAATATAAATAACGATAAAATTTATAAAGGAATTCCACAGCGACTATTTCAAAATTTAATTTGGATATAAAACAAAATCTACAATATGAAAACTCAATTTTTCTCTTTCATTAGAAAAATATTATCCAACAGATTCAGACGTTTCTTGTTTCGAGAAAATCCAACTTATATTGGGCCTCGTACAGCCGATTGAAGTTCAAAACGCCTGATTACGAACTACCGCGCCGCTGCAGCTCGTTTTATAATTAAATTATAAATATAACATTCAGATCGTCGTTTTAAAATGAAATCGCCACTAAAATTTCAGCATAACCATATTTAACGATTTTAAGTTGTCCGCTCACTCTATACTGCGGATTCAACATTTTCCAATATTTCAGAAATTAAAATATTATTATATTATTAATATAATTTAAATATTCAAATAAAATGGTTAAAATCGATTATTTATATTCAAACCAATATTTTAAATAAATAAAATATTTCAAATAAATGGTCAGAAAATACGGGACATTATATTCTTTCCCCCTTAAAATAATTTCGTCCTCGAAATTGCTAAGGTAGAAAGAACGTTACAACCCGTTATCTTTATAATAATATTTAATTTAAAACTCGATTTTATTCCCCGAAACAAATCTAATCGGTTGTAAATCAAATTAATTCAAATAAAAGAAATTCCCACAAATCCTCAAAAAATTTCTAACACCTTAAATTTTGGAAAAATTTGGGCAGAGCCTCCCCTATACGGAGGACATCTGTAATATCGCAGGTTCAAGAATTATACATACGTCGACTCTCATGGTCGGAAAAAAAAAACTCAAATCCCAAACAAAAACCAAAATTCATATTTTCGTAGGCGTACCTTTTGCAAGCGTTATTACGTGATAAGCAATAATTTATATTCGAACTTGCTTAATTATTGTGCATCTCTGGATTCGATTAACTCCAGATTTTCTCCTTTGAACTGATTAAAAGCTGAACTGGCTCGTCTGCACCTATTCTTAACTCAAACCAATTCATTAGTTCCCAAAACCAATGTCAATTATGTTCAAAACATCCATGTCATTCACATCAACCAATTATACACCCAGTTGAATTCATATGAGGTTATAAATATAATTATAGCCAAGGTTATCCATTCAAATTTATTTATCTGGATTGATTTTTTCGAATTATCTATTTCATATTGGTTTTAACCAAGTCGATTCAGGTTCAGGTTTATATCCCTAAGATCGAGCACACCATCCAAACATACCACACAATCAACATCAACAAATCTAATAATTTGCCCATAGTATAATAATTTGTGAAAATCCATACTTCTATTGTTTTACAAAATAAATTGAGCAAAGATAATTTTAAAATAATTTTATATCAAATTACAAATACACTCTCTTATATATATATATATATATATATATATATATATATATATATATATCCAGACTCGATCTAGGGTATTGCTAAGCCCATCTCTATTGAGTCATACCACAAACTCAAGGTTATCACTAAACCAATAGCTCTAATACCACTGTAACGACCCAAGGATTTTCGACCCCGAAAATCGACATAAAATCACCATGTCGACTATTCAAGTATTGAAAACACCGGATTGTCAAAAGAAAGAAATTAGAGGATGAGAAAAGAAAGAAAGAATATTAGAATAGAAGAAAGAAGAAGAACACCACATCAGAACCTCACAGCGGAACGAATAAAATAAAATATCAAATTTCTTTGTACAAAAGAATTGTATATACATAACAATCATCAGAGTACAACATATATCAGACACAGCGGAGTAATAACTTTATATAACTAGCGGTGAAGCCGCCTGCTTCCAGCTCCTGAACTCCAAGCGAAACCTAACCTGGAACATACTCGGTCTGACCCGAGCACATTTGAAGCAAAGCAAAATACACCGGGTCAGTCTGGAATACTTTCAGTGATAAATTCACAGCACAAACAACTTGTTTAACTTTGGAAAATCTTTTCAGAAATCAAAGGATAATAGTAAGACCAGCCCACACATAAACAAAAACGGTTTTTACCTTACTATAACCCAAAACGTTTTTGAAATCATAACTTGCTATGATATTGTCATATGTCTGAATACAAATAATTAACAATCTAACGGAACGCTTGCATCTCACGTTCCACATATATAGTATACAATCAAAAACCGCGGGCGCTTATTGGATATTGGATTCCAACCTTGACAAGGTATGGGACTACCTGCCGATAGTGTATCTCTAGAGGCGAATACACTGGGTTCAACAAGAACGTCTTGCAACCCGGCCCATACACAACCGACCACTCATTTCGCTTAAGTGTATCGAATGTGTATCACCGACGGTTGGGATCAGCAACCACCTCCCGAAAAGGGACAGCATTGAATATAGATTAAAGAAGCAATTGATTTTTCTCTAGACAGGTGATCATACACCCTAATGGGAGCGACCCACGTAGCCATGTTGCCTGCCGGATTTTTTGTCATTTCCCGGATGATGAGGCTTGAGGCTAGAATTTACTTTAAAACATCTGGTCATCATTCACTTTGAATGCCACATCGTCAGATTCGTCAAATCACTAATTGACGTCCCCAAATATACTTTGGGTATTAAAGAAGTGTCCCTCTTTGCCACCAACTCGGTATATTTGTAGAAATCAACGTACGTGGTTCTAAGGAAATACTCTCTCAGACATTCGTCCATACAAGTCATCTAGGAACAGGATGAACCGAAGGTACCCTCCTACCACATCCAATATAGGAATCACCCCAAGGATCGGTAGCGAGAAGTCCTTGCAATCCGTAGATTTCAACCACGACAGAATCACAAATCAAATAACTCTGGTTGCAAGCCAGAGGAATTTGACCAGTAGTCCTTTCGCTTATGAAGATCCACGGTCTTCACTTGCTCCGTCTTCAATCGACGTCTTCACGTATTTGTTGGTCTGAATGGTTTTCGACTATAAATTCGATCTTGGTCTTTCCATACAAACAATCGTATTGGTCAGGTTTGATAGTCGGTGATTTAACTATCAAATAACAAATGTGTGAATAAATTGAGTTTGCTGATTTAGTACTTGGCATTACTTGGCCTATTTAAAGTATGTTTAACGAATTGGTAAATAAATTTTTAATTCTTCTTAAATATTCAAAACATTATTTTTATTCTAATTTTATTTTAACCAAACTATTTTCTATGGTTTAGAACATGTGTATATATTTAACTTCCTATTTCCATTTCCATTGGCAATATCATTTTATTTTATAAAAACCTTTTTCCCACATTTCTTTAAATGATGGCATCAATGTGTATATTTATATAAATGTAATACTTAATGGTATAAACCAAATTACCGAATCTGATCTGGCAAATCAAATGTCAAATTTATCGAATATTCTTATTTACCTTGTAATTAACATTTATATTAAATACCTCGTACTCATGTTTAATATTCCTCGTATGGAATAATTTACCAATTACAACACCTTGCACTCACCACAAACGAATATTATTCCTCGATAATAGTGAAGCCATTCAAGTTGGGGTATTCTATTTACCTCTCAGACCTTGATCGACAACATTTTCATCTCTGAATAATAATAGTTTATCACTTAACCATTGGTATTAAAATCTCCTCTATCATTTTGATTTCAAAATCTGGTTTTATAAACCTTTTCTTATATTTGGAATCTTCGTTCGAAAACCTTTTACTTAATTCCTTTAATTAAGTAAATATTCACTAAAACATCACTCTTTAATCTAACCTATAATTCATATTATCACATTTGGATAAAAACCACATGTCGAATAATATACTTTCATCCATCGGCATTCCTATACTAAATTCTATCTTGGATTTCCAACTAAAATCCTCTTACTACCTTCCTTACAATAAGACATTTTTAACTTGGGTTTAAAATTCCAAAGTCCTCTTACCAATATTTCACACAAACCATTGTATGTAATTTCTTTTGCGATGTTTCGCTCAATCCAATTCTTAAACATTCAAAGTCATCACTTTGTTTTAAAGACCCATTTTACCTTGATTAAAATACCATTTACCCTTTTTCACAACTTCTTAGATTTTAATTTAAAACCATTACTATATTTCAGTATATTTTTAATCTATTTATCATCTCCTTAATCGTTTCATTCCAATTGAATTTTCTTTTACTTAATTTAACAATTAAGAAAAATCCTATTTAAATCTCCACATTTACTTGCCCATTCTATTTGCAATTCTCGTTTAAACCTTGAATTACAAATCTCCTTTATAAAACTCTTATCGCCCTTTTGATAAAACTATAAGGCCACTTAATCATCCCTGAATTGAAATTCCAATTTAAAGTCATTGCTTTAATTATTATTGATCGAAATAACCATCAACATTAAGATTAACTATGTAAAAATAGTTAACTTAGGTATTAATTGAAAATAGGATAATTATCATTTTGAAAAGCCTATCAAATAACAGTTAATGTTATTAACACTAATAAATTCAATAATTATAGTTAATCAAAGATTAACTGATAATTTACACTATTCGTTGAATTTAACGAATATCCAGTTTAATCAAATTAATTCCATTCTCGACTGCAATTAAACACAGTTGGTTTTGCCAACCGTACATATCAGTTAACTATTAACTGAATTTCCTTTTGTCATTTCCCTTTTTAAATTAATTAAATAACTTAATTAATTTAAAACACTTATTTAATTGTATTAAAATACAATTATTCTTCTTTACCAACACGTAGGTAATTTCTCTGGGTTCCTACCTTTGGTACTTGTACAAATCACAAATCTTATTACATACCCCATTTTAAATCATTTCTTTTATAAACTTGATTTAAAATATTTATTTAAAATTTTATAATTTAATTACTAATATAAATGACTGAAATACTTCAATTCAGTTATATAATAAATTTAAAACTGCGTCAGTTCACCGAAAGATAGAACGACTTTTAAAACAACACGTTTATGGCCATTCACTGCCAACTACTCAATTAACACTGTCGATTGATTTAAAACACAACACAGGTGAACATTTATTCAAACTTCACGCTCAGACAGGTTTTTCTACCATATGGGGTTCAATCAGTTCAAATATCAATAATCTAAAACAAACAAAAAACATATACAATATTTGAAGAATCCAGTCGGATTCCTCCAACTTGTTCTTCCCTGCATCACAGCTCGTTATACATTTTATAATAATATATGAAATAAATTTTCAATAATCTATAAATTTAAAATGATGCAGTACTAACAGCAACCAATCAAACAATAAACAGCCAATAGCAACCAATCAACCAATTTATACTTTTAAATGGTAAATTATATTTTAATATGAATTTACCACATCAAAGGATTCCAGAAGGTGTGAGAATTAACTCACCAGATTTATACGGTTGATGGGGGTCGCGTTTGTTCCTTTAAATCTTGAACAGACATTCAAAATTTGCTAAAATTTTAACTGCGTCCAATCGACTCCTAGTCATCTCCATTGTCTAGATCTCGTCCCTGCGATCCCAACGGATCCAATTTCGTCAAATTTCGTTATCGTATGAAAAAGTTACGATCGATTTAAGGTTTGATATATTATACGATTATTAATATAAATTAACAGATTAATTAATAAATAAATAACTAAACTAATTACCTTTATTAACTAACCCGTGCCACGTCATCACCCCCAATAGTACCTCACGCATTTTCTCCTTTCTTCTTGGTAAAAACCTGATGCCCAATTCCTTCAATACAACACTAACGTCAGTCCCCCCTTTACACAGCCACCGTCGCCGATACACCCCACCGGACCTCCGCCTGTCCTCGTTGGCACCACCGCCAGACAACCACGCCCCTTTGCTCTCGACCCCTGACCTCGCCGAGCCTCCGACTGCCTGAAAACCTCCCATGAACGGAATCCCTTTCCTGACCAAAACCCAACGCCTCGGCCTACTTCAGACCATCGCACCACTGCCAAACCCTCGGCATCGCCACCCTGCAACTTTCCCCCTTCAGACCCAATGCCCAGTCACCCTCCAGCCACCGGAAATCAACAAAATCCGACGTCACTTTCCAAATCAAACCCAAAAATGACCACCCACATTCATCTCATGATTTCTTCCACCTCCGACCACCAGAGGACTCGAGACCATTGCCAAACGAAAGCCTGGTCTTCCCTCTTTCATTCCCCCAAGGTCTCGACAGCTGAAATCGACCATAACTCCTTAATTTCTGAAAAAACGAAAGTGGTTTTCACCGGTTCTTGTGAAATTCCGGCCACCCCAAGTGCCTAATCACCCCCCAACTTTTTACAGCAGCCAGGGAACGAGCCGATCTACAACTTTGCTTCAGATTACCCTAGGCAATTCCTTCTAGATTTGAAGATATAAATTAAAATGTAATGAGGGGCTTTATTGCAAAATTACCGAACAATTTCAGAATTGAGGAAATAGGGTTTTGTATTGAGGTATATATATTGTGTAAATAATATATTTTATGTTGATTTGACGAACGACGTTGACTAACGATTTTTATTTCGTACCTATCGCTATTTCGAACGTTGTTTATTGGCTCCTGTGCTCACATACAAACCCCGTTCGATATGTGAATGGATAACATAGTATAATTTGACGATACGGTCCCCGTTGTTTATTGGCTCCTGTGCTCACATAAAAAATTTATTTCGTCGAAAATAAAGGTCGTTTGAATAAAGGCCCTTTTATAACTGCCCAATTCAAAGAAAATAAACCAATTTTAAAGTACCTCAATATAATAATAATAAAATATTGAAATTGGTCATACATGACCAGAATATCGTATACTACCAAAATAAAATATCACGGGTTGAATTCTAGGCCCAATCGATATTATAAAAATTTAAAAACCCCTTTATTTAATATAAATAACGATAAAGTTTATAAAGGAATTCCACATCGACTATTTCAAAATTTAATTTGGACATAAAACAAAATCTACAATATGAAATCTCAATTTTTCTCTTTCATTAGAAAAATATTATCCCACAGATTCGGACATTTCTTGTTTCGAGAAAATCCGACTTATATTGGGCCCTGTACAACCGATTGAAGTTCAAAACGCCAAATTACGAACTACCGCGCCGCTGCAGCTCGTTTTACAATTAAATTATAAATTCAACGTTCAAATCGTCGTTTTAAAATGAAATCGCCACTACAATGTCAATATAACCATATTTAACCATTTTAAGTTGTCCGCTCACTCTATACTGCGAATTCAACATTTTTCCAACATTTCAGAAATTAAAATATTATTATATTATTAATATAATTTAAATATTCAAATAAAATGGTTAAAATCGATTATTTATATTCAAACCAATATTTTAAATAAATAAAATATTTCAAATAATGGTCAGAAAATACGGGACATTACATCTTGACATGAGTATAACTTGAATCTATGTCTATGAGTATTTGAATCATATCAGATCTGCTATAACTTGTGTATGTGAGTTATTCTAACATGACCATGAACTAGGTCTAAGCCTATACCTATTTATCATGTCATATCTGCCATTGTTAGTTGACCTAGTTTATTACCTAGATCTCATCATTCCTATTTATGATATCCCTATTCTGTTAGAATTAGTTCTATTGTCACATGTTCATCAAATATGTTCCTATATGCCAGTCTTGTCATTATGCCGCTATATGTTTATATCTATTTCTAACATTATATGTCAATCTTGTTAATATGATCATTTCAGTTCTCTTTCCTTTACGTTTCCCTTTTATTTTTAAAGCCAGGCTACCTTCGAGCCTAGGCATGTCGCTGAAATATGCGAACCGTTAAATTGGGAACAAGGGGAAAACGGTAAAATTGGGGCATAATTTGTAATTGGAAATTTGGGCATAACTTGAATGAAATATATGAATGTTAATTTGGGGCATAAATTAAATGATTAAAAACCTTAATTTAGGGCATATGGTTCATTATGAACATAACTACGGAAAGGGGCGTGAAAACTAGGGCTGTCAATGGGTCGGGTCGGGTTCGGGTCGGGTCAAGTCGAGTTCGGGCCAATTTTTAAATGGGTCGGGTCAACCCGTTTAATAAACGGGTCATATTATGCCAAGCCGTACCCAACCCGTTTATAAACAGGTCGGGTCGGGTTGACCCATTTTGACCTGTTTAATTTCGTAGAAATCCTTTTATCACCTACATTTTGCAAAATAAAAGCATGCTGAAATAGAATAATACATTGCTTCAAAACACAACACTTAAAAAGGCAACATACATGGTTTTATACTTAAAAATACCTTTCTGCTGGGCGTATGAATTTCATAAAAATGGTTTTATATGGCTTGGGCTTGGTATGTTTTATATTAAATGGGTTATGACAGGTCAAAAATGGGTTCATGGGTCAACCCGTAACCCACCCGTTTATTAAACGGGTCAGAGCGGGTTGACCCAAAATTGACCTGTTTATAAATGGGTCGAGTCGGGTTTTTTCGTGCGTGTTATGAGTCGTGTTTCAAGTTGTGTACGAAATTGACGGCCCTAACGAAAACCTATAACAATATACGAATAATTGGTTAATAATTGAAACACTCAAAATTACAGTAATTAGAAATTGTAACCGCGCTTAGACACGAGGTTATATTACACTTGTGGTGGAAGTCTGCTAGAAACCGCCTAGCATATCCAGCGACCACAAGTGGTGAATCTAATGTGAGGGGTCTAAGTGCATAAACACGAGACGTGCTAAGACTCGAGGTTAAGCCTGGCTTGTGGAAGAAGTTTTCCTGAAACCGACCGCCATATCCAGCATCCACAAGTGGTAGGCTTAACGTGGGAGGTCTAGCATATTATAACAATAAATGAATATGGTAATGAACTGGAAATACTTAATCTAGTTGAATCTGTAGGGATTGTATGAACATATAACTCGAGTAGGGTTTAAGTAAACTTGTTGAAACAGTGGGTGGGTTAAGTAAATCTTTGGTGGGTGGGTAATTTATATATATAGGCCCACAAACTTAACCTATGGGGTTATGCAATCTTTTACTTTGGTATGGCATAACCTGTGGAAAACCTAGTGGGGACGCAAGCATAGGGGGAAGCTTGTATCATCTTGTGTGTAGGACCCGTTTTGTAACGACCTGGATTTTTGGTGACTTTGGTTATCGACATAAGCTCGATGTCGATAACCAAAACATCGAAAAATCCTGGTAATTAATGAAAGAAATTAGAGGGTGAGGATAGATAAGATAGAAACTTATAATAGAAGAAGAAGAAGAACACAACATCAGAGTAACACGAACCTCACAGCGGAACGAATAACATATAATATATAACATAACTTTGAAATATAACAGTTATGTATACAATAGCACTTATCAGAGTACAGCACTTACAACACAGCGGAAATAAACTATAGCTATATGATCCAGAAGCCTCCTACTCCAGCTCTTCAAGTATATCTGTAAATCCCGACTACTTGACTGCCCGTACAAATTTAGGCACCTAAGAGTTTAGGGAAAACAACAAAGTAAACTCCGGGTCAGTCATGGGACTAGTGTGAGTAAAATAGTTTAACACAGTTTAACATATATATGATATCTCATAAGACCACGCCGTGAATACGGAACGGGTTTTTCCCTTATGAGAATCCAACATCTTTGACAAGCAATATCATTCTGATATTATAATAATGTCTAAGTACAAATATATATCAATCTAGCAGAAACGCTTTCATCTCACGTTCTACATATATAGTATAAAATCAAAATCGCAAGCACGTATTGGATAATGGACTTCCAACTATGACAAGGTATGGAACCACCTTCTGCTAGTGTACCTCTGAGAGGAATACATTGGGTTCAACAAGAACATCTTGCAACCCGGCCACACATGACCGACCACTCATTTCGCTTGAGTGTATCGAATGTACATCACCAACGGTTGGGATCAGCAACTGTTTCCCGAATGTGATAGCATCAACAATAGATTTTTAGAAATAAATGAAACTCTAGATCAGGTGATTATACACCCTAATAGGTGCGACCTACATAGCCATGCTACCTGCCCGATTTCTGTCATTTACCGGATGTGAGGCTATAAGCTACGCTTATCTTCACATCAGATTCACTTTAAATGCCACATCATCAAATCCATCCAATCACCGATTGACGTCCTCAACAATGCATTATGTGTTAGCTAAAAGAAGTTTACTTCTCCGCTTCCACTCTTGGTACGGTTGGAGAAATCAATGTACGTGATCGTCTGGAAATACTCTGTCAGACATCCATCTTCATTCATTTAGAATGTCACATCGTCATACCCGCCAAATCACAAATTGACTTATCCAAAAATAACACGGGTATACCGCTAAGAGAAACGAATTCCTCCGCCACCAAACGTGAATACGTTTAAACAGATCAACTTACGCGATCCATTGGATATACTCTGTCAGACCTTCGTCCATACAAGTTGTCCTGGGACTGGACAAACCGAAGGCACTATTCACTATATCCATCTTAGTCACTGTTATCTAAGACTTATACAACAGCACTTGCATTTTACTCCGTCTTCAATTATCTTTGGCATATATGATTCGCAACGCTTATGCCAATACAGAGTGGTTCTTCGGATAATAATCCAACCGGTCTCTCCATATTAACAACGTTAAAATGGTCAAAACTTCGATAGTCTGTGATTTAACGATCAAAGAAAAACAAGTGTGCAAACAACGATATTATTTCCAGATGGAAATTATATCGGTAAATCATCAACATATATCTATATATATATATATATTCAACTTGCCTTATTTTCTATGTTTAGAAAATATATGTTATTAACACTGGAAAACGTTTTCCATTTGCTTATTTACAAATCACTACTCTTCCCCAACTATCAGTCCCTGACTGTAAACTAGTATGAGAACAATCCCCTAAGTATAAATCTCGAAGGCCGAAACCAACATCAGATAGGCAATTAGAAAACCATTCAATTTACTAATCTCTAGTCAGTTCTAATTTTACTTAACTCTATTTGATTAACTCTGATTGATTAACTCTAACTGGTTAATTCTAACCGATCAACTCTAACTGGTCAACCTTAATTAATTAACTCTAACTGGTTTTACTTGGTTTGACTAACTCAAAACTCGATTGACTAATTCAACTCGATTAACCTAACTTGATTTACTTATCTCGATTAACTGAACTAATCACTTTGATTAACTCAACTAATTCACTTTGGTTAACTTAACCAATTCACTTAACTAATTCACTTAGTTTAACTTAACTAATTCACTTAACTCCTGTCGAATAAACTATATTCGATAATTCCTCTAACTCTATTCGAATAAACTATATTCAATTAACTCATTTACTCTATTCGAATAAACTACATTCGATTAACTCCTTTTCTCTATTCGAATAAACTATATTCGATTAACTCCTTTTCTCTATTCGAATAAACTATATTCGATCAACTCATTTGATTTAACTCTAATCGATTAACTCCATCGAATAAACTATATTCGATAACTCCTTCGATTTAACTAATATTCTATAACTCACTTCGATTAACTAATAATCGATAACTCCTTCGAATAAACTATATTCGATAATCTCCTCTCGAATAAACGATATTTGATAATCTTCCCTTTCTATTTAACAAATCGATAACTCTTTTCGATTTAACTAATCGATAACTCCTTTCGATTTAACTAATCGATAACTCCTTTGTGTTTAATTCTATTTGAATAATTGATTCGAATCACTCTTATTTATTTAACTCTATTCGAATAACTAATTCGATTAACTCTATTTAGCTCCGTTTAACTCTATTCGAACAACTAATATTCGATAACTCTATTTAACTCCGTTCGAATAACTAATATTCGATAACTCTATTTTTCTCCATTCGCTTGACTCTAGATCGCAGCGATCACAATGGTTACGCTTGATTCCCTCAGAAAACATCCGACCGCCTTAGGCTATTTACAGCCCTGCGAATTACGCTAGGAGTCGTACGAGATGACAACTCATTTGGATTAACACTTATTTGATTAACTCTAATCAATTAACTCTGTTTGACTAACTCAACTCGACTAACCCCTTTCAAATAACATATTCGATTAACCCCTTTCAAATAACATATTCGATTAACTAACTTCGAATGCCATATTCGATTATTCGATTTACTATTTTCGAATACCATATTCGATTTACTCCTTTCGAATACCATATTCGATTACTAACTTCGAATACCATATTCGATTTACTCTTTTCGAATACCATATTCGATTTACTCCTTTCGATAACGTTTATCCATCTAAAAAGATTCCCTTTTTAACAACGTTTATTCATTTATACAGATTTACTTTTTAGTAACGGTTCTTCACTTTATAAATGATTTTCCTCTTCAATTTGTCTATATTTAATTCCTATAAATATTTCCTTTATAACTTTATTTATTTTCGCAAGCATTTCCTTTATATTTGGTTTCCACAAATATTCCCCTTTTATTTGGCTTTCCCATTTATTCTTCAAATTATTCCAACTCCTTAAATTTCCGGGAAAATTTGCCATAACCTCCTTTGTATCGGGAGCATCGGGAAAATCCCCAAACCCGCCACATAGGCCTTTCCATTCAAAAAGAAAATGGTTTGTAATTATTTCCTTTTTGAATATCTCCTATTTATAAATATTCCAATTTATAAACATTTCTTATTTATAAATATTCCACTTTATAAATATCTCTTATTTATAAATATTCTATTTTCAATATCACTTTGAAAATCCCCTTATCAACATTTCGGTATGTTATGGTATTCAATCATATCAAATCACGATGTTCAATATCGTCCAAGTACATATAATCGCCCACAGATTTTATATCACATCATATAACAATATATGAAAAACAATAAAATAACTGTTGAGGAATCCAGTCGGATTCCTCCAACCTGTTTCCCTGCATCAAAGATGTTAGACAATAGAATAACATCGATTTCACTTCACTGTTAAATATTCTGATAAACAGAATCGACATATAAATATTTAACAGTTTATATATATATATATACACATATATATATATATATATATATAATATTTCTACTAACTGACTAGCAGTTCAATCAATCAACCAACAGACAGCAATCAGACAATTTTGATAGTTCTAAAAATACAATGTGAAAATATAAACTGTTCAGAGTTGGTGAGTTTTACTCACTTTGGCAATTCATCATTAAAGAACGATAAACTGTTGTCTGATTTGAATCAAACAATTGAATTCGCCGTAAATTTAGATGAGCCCCAATCCACTTCCAGTCAGCTTCATTCGGTAGTGTCCGTCCATACGATCCCAATGTGACTGACGGTTTGCGATTCTGACCTCGTACGGATGAGATATCGCATTCATAAGTTAGTACATATTTGAATTAGAAATAATTAAATCCTTTAAAACAATTGGGCTTTACCCTTAAGTATCCGGCCTACTCCACTATTCAGACCAGCCTAACTCCACCTCTTCTTCCCCGAATCAAAGAAATACGCATCCTCCCTATATACCGCTCACCATGGCCGCCCTTTCTTACCATCCTACCTCCTCCATTTCTCAACTACACTCAAAACCGAAAACACCAAAGTGCTCCTCATCCAAATCTCTAGCGACCATACCCAGAACCCTCAACTCGTCGGCCTCCCCTGACATCCGACGTCGCAGCCTTCCTGTAGCAGGTCCGAACCCTTCTGACGCCAAAATCCACCAAAAATCCACTACAAGTGCTACTTTCAACTACGAATTCAAAAATGACCCTAAAAACATGAACCATTGCTTCGAATTAAATTTATTGCTAACCCTAACTTCGCTGTCGAAAAACCGCACCACTAAAATGGACGTCGAACACTACAAAGTTGCTATCAACATGAAGAAAATCTCACGAGCAATCCAATTGTATATATTACTTGATTTTAGGATTTTTTTGTTTTCTTTTTAATTTTTACTTTGGGAAAATTGTTTGCTTGTGTAAAGAAAACAACGACGGAAACAAGTCTGTTGACCAAAGAATGAAAGAGGACTTAGGTTTAGAATTTCTAAGGGAGGGGTATTTATAAAGGAAACAAATATCTAGATATTTTAAAAAGGGAATATTTCCGGTATATGCTCATTTATATATTCATTTTGCTTTCTAAAAATTCTCGTGATTACATACGATACCCAAAAATCACGAATCTGGACATACCGCTGGAGTTCGACATTTCGGTCCCAACGAAACTGGTTTCGTCGAATTCCGACTTCGTATGCTCACACAGCGTATTTTTAACTGTCAAAATACTGACTATTTCTCACTCTAAAAATCCGTACGGCCACACAGTGACTCTAAAAATCACGAAACTGGAAATCTAACAACTATTTGATATTGCGGATCCAACAAAACTGGTTTCGTCGAATTCCGACTTCGTTTGCAAAACCGGCTATTTTTAAAGCTCTGGATGACCCATTTAAATATATAAATATATTTAAATAAAATTAAATTAAATATAAATAAATATATTATTATCGTATATCTTCACATATGATATCGTCCAGCTCCAGAATATCATATCAGAATATACAGTTTGATATTTCAGATTCCCGATTACCTCGATATTCAGTTTTACATTGAAAAACCCTTTTATAACGTATATAAAGCGTTACGAATTATAAAGGAAATTCCACAGCGACTTTTCTGAAATTTGATTTGGACATAACTCAAAATCTACACGACGAAATCCCGATTTTTCTCTTCCACTAGAAAGATATACTCCACCAGCTCCACACGTTTCTTGTTTCATAGAAATCCGGCTTAAAATGAATCATGTACATTCAGTTGAAGTTCAAATCGCCAATTTACGAACTGCAGCACCATTTCAAGCTCGATTTTAATTATATTATAATTATACGTTCAAACTATCGTCGATTGAATATATTCGTCAATATAATTCAACTCTAACCTGAAATATATATTTTTGAATTGCCCACTTCACATTGTATTGTCAATTCAGCTAATTCTGATTATTTCAGAATTATATATATTATTTAATTATTATATTTAATTAAATATTCCTTAAAATTTAATTAACGACCATTATATCCTCTAAACTCTATTTAAATAATTAAATAAATTAATTATTATATCGTCGAAAAATGCGGGTCATTACACGTTTCAATCAGTAACCCATATTTAGGTATCAAACGAGTACTCCGAACTAGGTCGGAGTCGGGGCACGCTTACTAGGCTGATTATAAGAGATCCAAACATGGGGAACGGTGTGGGCGATGCATTCTAACGGGGTCGTGTGCGTCAATGGATCCGGCAGAGGACTTTTAGACGTTGTGACACCTGTATATATTGTTGTGCACATCCTAAAAACGAAGGGTTGCCACTTTAGGAAGTGATGCATCCTACCGTGGGGCTAGCACAGGGTATCTACGGAGTAGGGAGCCGATCGATTGGGGTAGTAATTAGGGTACATCTAGATTTCAGTATGTTGGGGAGCCCGTTAATATCCTTAGTGGTAACTCCGGTATGTTGGGCTGCCTGTTGATTGTGTGGGGTGCAAACCTCTCACTGGAAGTACACATAAGTCTACCATCTTATACTTGTTGGGGATCATCTTGTTGATAGACACTACTATTGGTGCAGAGAAAGAGAAAACATTAGAGAAGCGTAGTATACTCTATCATGTTTATCCTGTTTACCATGTCATACCTGCTTTTTATGATGATATCTCTCTTATCCACTTTATATGCCTGTCATGATACTTTTACTTATTTATATGCTAAAAGTAACTGGACTCGCCAGACTTTATGTCTGATCCATTTTGTTTCCTCTTCTTTCTCTTTCGTTTCACCTTTCCAGGTTCTCAGGGTGGGAATACTCAAGCTTGATCAAGATTCTGGTTGCATTCTGCTTGGAGCTGCTTAGATGTATTGCTCAAGTTCTTATCTCTTATACTATGGCTATGTTGTGGGGATTATGCTTCTTTTATTATTGTACTCTGATGTTTTAAGTACAAGATTTAAGATGATGTACTGGGTTTATGTATTTTCAGACTTATGATGTTTCAGACCACGATGCTTTATGATTAATAAAGTTTTAAATTCCGCTGCTATTTTATATCTGTCTTGTAATGTTTCTGTTTACCTATAATGCTTCACGAAAATTAATGCATTCTCTTAATGAGTGACATTAACAGGCGTGGGGTGTTACATTTGGTATCAGAGATAAAGGATACCGGATTGGTTAAAAGTTTTTGAAAATTCTTCTTAAAAAGGTTTTAAAAGAAAGCATTTTCAAAAGGAAAACTTTGTTTTGAAAAACATATTTCCTAAATCCATATGTAACATCTTTCAATTCTCTATTTAATCCCTTTTCCTTTTCTTTTCAGCATGTCTGGGGAATCTAATATTCCTGAGGGCATTACAATATCAGGCTGGTTCCGTCGGTATCTCGAGGCCACGACGTCTGCCGGTGGTCAAGCAGACGTTCCTCCCCCAGCTGCACCCGCTGTTCTTCATCCTCCTCCTCCACAAGCAGATAATTTCTCAAAGATCTACAAAGATTTATGTGCTACGGGTGGGAAGCCATTACGAGGAACCGAAACTTTCGTAGAGGAAAGGAATTGGTTCAAAGAGACAGAGGATTTGTTTAGAATTTTCGAAGTGGACGATGGTTGGAAGATTCAGTTAGTCGTTTGGCTATTGAAAGACAAGGCTTCATTCTGGTGGGAAGTGACACAAGCAGGGCGCCTAGTGGAGACTTGGGATGATTTTTGCCAGAGGTTCGAGATGAAGTTTCATTCTCAAGCGAGGAAAAGCATGCAAATGGAAAGGTTTCTGGCACTCAAGCAAGGAGGAATGACTGTCAAAGAGTATGTTAACAAATTTAACCAGCTGGTAAGATTTGGGTTGGATCTAGTGGATACTCCACATAAGAAAGCTTTGTGGTTTGCTAAAGGACTAAATGAACCCCTTCATGGGTTAGCTATGTCTCATATTCCGATGGGAGCAACTTTTGAAAGGCTCATTGACATGGCATTGATGCATGAGGAAGATAAAATTGAAAAGAAAGAAGTTAAGGTGAAGGAAACACAAAACAAGAAAGTATGGCCTAAGAAGGGACAACAACAACAAAAGAAGGGTGTAACACCCCGTAGTTCTATAACAATAAGTTTCACAAATTAAAGTATAATTAAATTTTAAAATAAGAATTAAGGGAAACGGGTTTCGCCATTGCGTTCGTCTCAAAATTCTGCTTGAGATAGAGTCCGAGTTTGCGTAAATCGGACTCCGTACGAAGGAGATATGACCTCCGGAAGTTTAAGAATTTATTTAAAATTCAAACAGCTTGAAAAACGGATTCAAAATTCAAAAATAGGACCAGACCCGGGCTGGGCAGGAAAACTCCTGCCCAGGGCCCAGGTCGACCACAGGGTCAACCATAGTGTCAACCTGGTTGACCCAGGTCGACCACAGGGTCGACCATAGTGTCGACCTGGTTGACCCAGGTCGACCATAGGGTCGACCATAGGGTCGACCTCCCCTGTCGACCTGGTCAGGTCTGGCTAGCCTGGTCGAATTTCTGGGCCTGGTCTTGTCACTAGGGCTGAGTTGTCTTCTTTTGATTGGCTTCTCTTTAGAACGGATGGCTTTGATTAAACCTGGCTTCATCAACGGCTCTAATTAACTTGCAACTCTATAAAAACACCCTAGGTCTCCAACTAAAATTCACACAAAAATAAGAACTTGAGCCGCCATGATGTCAGAAGAAAACTAATGAGAGCCTCCGCTTGAAAAGAGATGAACAACGATTCAAGAAACAAAAGTCTAATCTAATTTCTACGCAATGCTTTCTACTCCAAGGGAAAGCGTTGCAAATTCAGAATAACAGAAACCAGAAAACAAGTTTCAACACCCGTTGTAAGTATAGTGGTTTTCTGAATATGAATAGAAATTGCGATGTGATTCGATGTAATTGAAATTTGGGTTTTACTATTGTAAAATATTGATGTAAATTCTGTGTATTGCATTGATTATGTCATATTTTGTATTGGGTGTTTGTGGCATAAATTCATTGATGCGAGCCTATTGACATTTGTAATTGAAGATAAATATCACTTGCAAGTTTGTAGTAAAAACTAGAATTGACGTCTTTATGTTATGTCGTTAACATGGTTAGCATACATTCTTTTTAGGCCTAAGTTGAGACTCATGTAAACATGTTCCAAGATGAAATCTTTTATCCCTACACGACTCAAAACCTTTGTATACATTATTATGTTTATTTGCAAGTGATAGTTGGGTTTATGCAAGTACCTTTTGGTTACATAAATTATACTAGTTTCATGTTGAAATAGGCTACTTGATGTAAAGTTAGTTTACACCTTTGGGTTATGTCAAAAGGTGGACATTTTTATGCTAGTTTAGTGTTTGACATTATGCCTAGTTATATGTGTATAAAACCATGTTTAAACAAGTCTAAAAGTACGCCATTTCATGCGACATCTATTATGCTATACCATGTTATACCATGTTATATCTTTATAATTGTCCAGAATTTATGATTTACGTAGCACCTATCTAACTAGATCCAATATTCATGTGCAAGTTTGTGACATGTTATGCAATGTTATGATTCATATTATGCGAGATCACCATTCTTATCTAGTTACACCTTTATGTCACACACTAATCAATAACTATGTTTAGGCCAAATTTAATAGTATAGGTTCATTGAACCTATGCTCCCTTCTTTACTTTGTTTATGGATTGGGCCTTTTAGCGGGCCCAATATCTTCATACGATTAATATGAATAATCGAGAGAGGGTAACGTTGGGATTAACTATTAAATTAAAGTATGTTAATATGTCGGCGGGCCTAAAAACCATGAAATGGGTCAAGGCCATGAATGATATATATGTACCATTAGTTTGGAATAAAAGATGTGACATGAAATATTTACATAAGTAAAAGTGTAAATATAGACAATACGAATATGCTTAACCTGATGTTGGGTTGAGTTGTGATTTAAACCTGCCCGGACCCACCCGGCTGTCCAGTAATCACAACAATACCTATCCAATGTGAGAGGTTAAGGCATTGAGCCCAATAAAGACCAGAGGTTAGACTGAGTTATTGCGTATGACTGCCCAGAACCGACCAGCATACAGGCAGCCACAACAATACCTATCTATTGTGAGTGGTTGGTGCTTTAATATGACAATTAAAACTAAGTTAGGATTGGTAGGGTTAAGTTAACTAAAACACTTAACCAACTTAACATGTTAACAAGACAAGACTTGTAGGGGTTAAGTAACTAAGAAAACACTTAGCCAGTTTAACATGTTAACTTGACTAGAAGGTGAGGTTAAGTAAAGCTAATACACTTAACCAAATTAACATATTAACTAGACTAGTGGGTGAGGTCAAGTAAATTTAGAATACTTAACCATTATAACACGTTAGCTAGATAAGTGGGTAAGGTTAAGTAAATACACTTAGCCAATTTAATATGTTAGCTGGACTAGATGTTAGGGTTAAGTAAACTTAGAACACTTAACCATCATAGTGTGATAAATTGAGCAGGGTTAAGTTGAAACATGAAGGACAATACCTAACCATTAGAACATGTTAATTAAACAGGTGTTAGGGTTAAGTTACTATGGGAACACTTAACCATATAACATGTTAGTTAAAACAGATGGGCAAGGTTAGGTCAAAAGGGACACTTAACTAATACAAGATGAAAAGGTAGGGTTAAGTAATAAGAAATACTTAACCAATATAACTTGGTTTGTGATAGGGTTAAGTCAACATGGACTATTGATAACACTTAGCAAGTTTAATAGGACAAAGGAATGGGTTAAGCTAACTTGAATTGCCTAATGACACTTAACCAATCCAACTTGACAAGAAAGAGGGCTAAGTAGTAAACCCTAGTTAAGAAACAATTGAGAACGGGAGCTAAGTTGAAATCCCCAGTAAAGGAAACTAAGTGGTAAACCTTAGTTGAGAACAACCAAGTAATAATTCTTAGTCAAGAAAACTGAGCCGGACCATAATTGATGAATAACCCGATATGGTAGATCATCGCTTAACAAGTACATGAGAAGGAGCAAACGTTTATCCGATTTCGAAAAAGGCTCCAGCGGACTGGGTTTAGAAGCACGTAGCTTCGGGGGACGTGAGCGTACTCTTGGTATCCCTCTGTGAGGTTGCAGATGATCTGCCTGGGCTCACAGAGGTTAAGGTCTGCGTCAGTAGAACCAAGGGTATGCCTTGGTTGCAATTTAAGGCAGCCTAAAGACTAGGATGGACCAGCGTGATTCGACGAGAGAAGTAGCCCTGTGATAGCGACTAGTCGTCTACCTACCATCTTGAGTCAATCGTAGTACGCATGCGGAAAGGCAGAGAACTCCCAACAGACCATATACTTGCTATCTAGTTATGGGTGAGGCTGGCCAATAGGAAAGTGGGGCATAGGTGGCAGGAGTATAGTTCTCGTGCTTGATTTTCTTGGATTGCCTTTCATTAGTTGAGGGAGGGGTCACGTGGGACCATAACCACTGGTAGAAAAACAGACCTTAGCATCTGCATTGGCAGATATCCGAAAGCTCCCGACCGAGTTCCTTGTTTCTAGAATAGCCCTGCCACGGGACTCGGGTCGCACATTTCAGGACATGTGCATCTGGACAGCAATAAACGATTCGCGACACATACGTGGGAAAGTCTAGGAACATATACCACTCTAGGAAGTGTGTCCTAGACTAGGGGAATCGTTCGCCATGTAGCATAATCCCTAGTGGACCTAGGTGGCATAAATCCTAAATCCGAGAAGTGTTAGATAAGTCGCATAAACCCTAGTTGAATCTAGGGAACGCTCGATAAGAAAACCCTAGATTAGATCTAGGTAATAAAAAATAGATGTAAACCTAAAGGCAACCGCAATTACAGGGATTGGGATCATGTTATCATCTTTATACAGATTACTTGTTGGTATATTAGTTAGGTGGTGCAGAGATATAGAATGGTGTGTGATAGTATATTCGGTGTAAACGGTCTTGCTTTGGTTTATATTAGTCTGTTATTCTGGTACTGTCCCATTTTTCAGTTTATGCCTGTCATGTCCTTTTCCTTATTCATATACCAAAACACCACTAGACTTACCAGGCTTTATGTCTGACTCTATGTTTTCTTTCGTCTTCTTTTCTTCCGTCCCCCCCCCCCAAGGTAGTCAGGGAGGGAATAGCTCAGATTTGTATGGACCTGTTACTCTTTCCAAGCTTGAAGACTCTTTGATGTGCTGCTTTGGACTCTCTTTTCCACCGCTATGGCTGGCTAATGTTTTATTGGGGAATATCATTGTATATTTATGCTTCTTTATTTTGTTAAACAAGATAGATACTTTGTTGTTGGAAAACAATCTTTGTACAAGCTGTTTATAAATGAAATAAAGATTTATTCACTTTTCCACTGCTTTATTTATCTGTCTTGTAATTTATCTGCATCTTTTACCTATAATACTTCACAGAACTTTGTGCATTCCCTTTGTGAGTGACACTAACGGATGTGGAGTGTTACACGTGGTATCAGAGTTAAAGGTTACCGAATCAGATAAAAGATTTGAGAAATTATTTTCAAAACGGGTTTAAAAGAAGCATTTTCAAAAGAAAAGTTTTGTTTTAAAGGCATATTCCCCAAAGCCATATACACTATCTTTTGATTCTCTGTTTGAGTCCTTGTTTCCTTCTTTCTTGAGTCTCTGGGGCTCCTGGCTTTCTGGGAGGTAACCTCATCGAAGGGCGAAGTAGTTCCCGACTTCCATCTATAGCCGTAATAGTTTCACCTGCGGCTAGTTTTCTTTCAGGCTTTATAGGGTTTTCTGTACGATGGAGGCAGCTTTCGAGAGATTTGTCAACATGATTACACAAGGAAGAGGATGAGGAGTTTGGCTAAGGGGCACAACCCAAGGATGAGGAATTCATGGATATGGACTTGGCTTACGAAGAAGGAAGGAATTATAAAACCTAAGACAAGAAGAAGTAGTTTTTCTATGGTATAATAGGGCATATAATTAAGGACAAGGGCAATGACGAGGGAAAGGATTTTCAGGAGGACGAGTGCGTGCTTTCACCACCAGAATACCTGGGAGAGAGATAGTAAAAGTCTCCATTGGAAAAGTTTAGCTTTTCATTTGATCAACCTGTTAGTACTCTTCTGATCTTAGCGCTTCGCATTCGTTTATACCTGCTTCCATAGTTGAGTCTCTGCACCTAGGTACTTGTATAGTAGAAGATCCCAATTAGTCTCAGATCCAAATTTGTGGTTCGGCCCATTTACCTTTGGTTTGTAGGGATTTGAGAACGGCCACACTAAGTGTTGAGTTTAAGCGTAATGTTTTGGTTCCATGGGCTATGAGTTGATCCTAGGCATGGGTTGGTTGGCTAGTAATTCTGAAAGTTAGATACTTGCCTTGGAAATACCCTCGAGATTATGTGATCCTAAAAGGATCGGTTAGGCTTAGCTATCTAGAATCGCTTAATACATTTATCGACGATTTGCAATCCGTTAGAATAGTCCATGAGTACGCAGATGTTTTGATTAGGTTAGGGGTTTACCCCTAAAATGCGGGATAGACTTCCACATATATCCAGTTGACAATGAAAAGCCAGCTATCCGATCAATGACAGATTTGGAAATGGAGGTCAAGAAGCTTCACAATCGTGAAGATTAACTAGATAGGGTACGGTACAGAGAAGCTCAAGAAGATGCGACTTAGAAGACTGAAGACTAGATACGTGCATCATGCCCTTTTTCTTAAGGGTATATCCTTTCTCTAGGAGTTTTATGCCTACTTGTTTCTAGCTTTTAAGGTATATCCTCTAGGACATATCATCGATGCTTAGGTAGAAGCCAATGGATGTAAACGTGTATTTGAAACATGTATTTGAAACATGTTATGATTGATGGTTGCAAGTGGTTGCTCGTGGATGCGTATACACACCATATGTGCTAGAATGACTCAGTCACTTTCATATTGCATTCGCATATATGTATTTGCTTAACGGATTCAATTTGATATGTTATCATATGGATGTTGCATATGGATGAATGGCTATGCACACTGTAATATTTACATAACTAGGGATGCTTGCATACATGATTGGACACATGGCACAACATAATTCGCATTAAGGAGGTCAACTGAATCAGTAGACCGCCTGATTTTGCATTAGATAAAGACAAATACACACACTATGCATATGAACATGAAAGCATTAGAAATACTTTTAAGGACAATGAATGCTTGTGATTGAATGGTTGAGTAGATGGGTGATTGGATGGTAGGACACATTCTTCCTAACTTCAAGATTTCGGGGACGAAATCCTTTTAAGAGGGGGAGAATGTAACACCCCGTAGTTCTGTAACATTAAGTTTAGCAAATTAAAGTATAATTAAATTTTAGAAGAAGAATTAAGGGAAATGGATTACGCCATTGCATTCGTCTCGAAATTCTGCTTGAGATAGAGTCCAAGTTTGCGTAAATCGGACTCCGTACGAAGGAGATATGATCTCCGGAAGTTTAAGAATTTATTTAAAATTCAAACAGCTTGAAAAACGGATTCAAAATTCAAAAATAGGATCAGACCCAGGCTGGGCAGGAAAACTCCTGCCTAGGGCCCAGGTCGACCACAGGGTCGACCATAATGTCGACCACAGGGTCGACCTGGTTGACCCAGGTCGACCAAAGTGTCGACCTCCGCTGTCGACCTGGTCAGGTCTGGCTAGCCTGGTCTGTGTTCTGGTCGAATTTATGGGCCTGGTCTTGTCACTAGGGCTGAGTTGTCTTCTTTTGATTGGCTTCTCTTTAGAATGGATGGCTTTGATTAAACCTGGCTTCATCAACGGCTCTAATAAACTTGCAACTCTATAAAAACACCCTAGGTCTCCAAATTAAATTCACACAAAAATAAGAACTTGAGCCGCCATGATGTCAGAAGAAAACTAAGGAGAGCCTCCGCTCGAAAAGAGACGAACAATGATTCAAGAAACAAAAGTCTAATCTAATTTCTATGCAACGCTTTCTACTCCAAGGGAAAGCTTTGCAAATTCAGAATAATAGAAACCAGAAAACAAGTTTCAACGCCCATTGTAAGTATAGTGGTTTTCTGAATATGAATAGAAATTGCGATGTGATTCGATGTAATTGAAATTGGGGTTTTACTATTGTAAAATATTGATGTAAATTCTGTGTATTGCATTGATTATGTCATATTTTGTATTGGGTGTTTGTGGCATAAATTGGTTGATGCGAGCCTATTGACATTTGTAATTGAAGATAAATATCACTTGTAAGTTTGTAGTAAAAACTAGAATTGACGTCTTTATGTTATGTCGTTAACATGGTTAGCATACATTCTTTTTAAGCCTAAGTTGAGACTCGTGTAAACATGTTACAAGATGAAATCTTTTATCCCTACACGACTCAAAACCTTTGTATACATTATTATGTTTATTTGCAAGTGATAATTGGGTTTATGCAAGTACCTTTTGGTTACACAAATTATACTAGTTTCATGTTGAAATAGGCTACTTGATGTAAAGTTAGTTTACACCTTTGGGTTATGTCAAAAGGTGGACATTTTTATGCTAGTTTGGTGTTTGACATTATGCCTAGTTATATGTGTATAAAACCAGGTTTAAACAGGTCTAAAAGTACGCCATTTCATGTGACATATATTATGCTATACCATGTTATACCATGTTATATCTTTATAATAGTCCAGAATTTATGATTTACGTGACACCTATCTAACTAGATCCAATATTCATGTGCAAGTTTGTGACATGTTATGCAATGTTATGATTCATGTTATGCGAGATCACCTTACTTATCAAGTTACACCTTTATGTCACGCACTAATCGATAACTATGTTTAGGCCAAATTTAATAGTATAGGTTCATTGAACCTATGCTCCCTTCTTTACTTTGTTTATGGATTGGGCCTATTAGCGGGCCCAATATCTTCATACGATTAACATGAATAATCGAGCGAGAGTAACGTTGGGATTAACTATTAAATTAAAGTATGTTAATATGTCGGCGGGCCTAAAAACCATGAAATGGGTTAAGGCCATAAATGATATAAATTATGTACCATTAGTTTGGAATAAAAGATGTGACATGAAATATTTACATAAGTAAAAGTGTAAAGTTAGACAATACGAATATGCTTAACCCGAGGTTGGATTGAGTTGTGATGTAAACCTGCCCGGACTTGCCCGGCTGTCCAGTAATCACAACAGTACCTATCCAATGTGAGAGGTTAAGGCATTGAGCCCAATAAAGACCCGAGGATAGACTGATTTGTGGCGTAAGACTGCCCGGAACCGACCGACATACAGGCAGCCACAACAATACCTGTGTAATGTGAGTGGTTGGTGCTTTAATAAGACAACTAAAACTAAGTTAGGATTGGTAGGGTTAAGTTAACTAAAACACTTAACCAACTTAACATGTTAACAAGACAAGACTTGTAGAGGTTATGTAACTAAGAAAACACTTAGCCAATTTAACATGTTAACTAAACTAGAAGGTGAGGTTAAGTAAAGTTAATACACTTAACCAAATTAACATATTAACTAGACTAGTGGGTGAGGTTAAGTAAATTTAGAATACTTAACCATTATAGCACGTTAGCTAGATAAGTGGGTAAGGTTAAGTAAATACACTTAGCCAATTTAATATGTTAGCTAGACTAGATGTTAGGGTTAAGTAAACTTAGAACACTTAACCATCATAGTGTGATAAATTGAACAGGGTTAAGTTGAAACATGAAGGAACAATACCTAACCATTAGAACATGTTAATTAAACAGGTGTTAGGGTTAAGTTAACTAAGGGAACACTTAACCGTATAACATGTTAGTTAAAACAGATGGGCAAGGTTAGGTTAAAAGGGACCCTTAACCAATACAAGAAGAATGGGTAGGGTTAAGTAATAAGAAATACTTAATCAATATAACTTGATTTGTGATAGGGTTAAGTCAACATGGACTACTGATAACACTTAGCCAGTTTAATTGGACAAAGGAATGGGATAAGCTAACTTGAATTGACTAATGACACTTAACCAATCCAACTTGACGAGAAAGAGGGCTAAGTAGTAAACCCTAGTTAAGAACAATTGAGAACGGGAGCTAAGTTGAAATCCCCAGTTAAGGAAACTAAGTGGTAAACCTTAGTTGAGAACAACCAAGTAATAATTCTTAGTCAAGAAAACTGAGCCGGTCCATAATTGATGAATAACCCGATATGGTAGATCATCGCTTAACAAGTACATGAGAAGGAGCAAACGTTTATCCGATTTCGAAAAAGGCTCCAGCGGACTGGGTTTAGAAGCATGTAGCTTCGGGAGACGTGAGGGTACTCTTGGTATCCCTCTGTGAGGTTGCAGATGATCCGCCTGGGCTCACAGAGGTTAAGGTCTGCGTCAAAAGAACCAAGGGTATGCCTTGGTTGCAATTTAAGGCAACCTAAAGACTAGGATGGACCAGCGTGATTCGACGAGACAAGTAGCCCTGTGATAGCGACTCGTCGTCTACCTAACATCTTGAGTCAATCGTAGTACGCATGCGGAAAGGCAAAGAACTCCCAACAGATCATATACTTGCTATCTAGTTATGGGTGAGGCTGGCCAATAGGAAAGTGGGGCATAGGTGGCAGGAGTATAGTTCTCGTGCTTGATTTTCTTGGATTGCCTTTCATTAGTTGAGGGAGGGGTCACGTGGGACCATAACCACTGGTAGAAAAACAGATCTTAGCATCTGCATCGGCAGATATCTGAAAGCTCCCGACTGAGTTCCATGTTTCTAGAATAGCCCTACCACGGGACTTGGGTCGCACATTTCAGGACATGTGCATCTAGACAGCGATAAACGATTCGTGACACATACGTGGGAAAGTCTAGGAACATATACCACTCTAGGTATTGTGTCCTAGACTATGGCATCGTTCGCCAGGTAGCATAATCCCTATTGGACCTAGGTGGCATAAATCCTGAATCCGAGAAGTATTAGATAAGTCGCATAAACCCTAGTTGAATCTAGGGAACGCTTGATAAGAAAACCCTAGATTAGATCTAGGAATAAATAATAGATGTACACCTAAAGGCAACCGCAATTACAGGGATTGGGATCATGTTATCATCTTAATACAGATTACTAGTTGGGATATTAGTTAGGTGGTGCAGAGATATAGAATGGTGTGTGATAGTATATTCGGTGTAAACTATCTTGCTTTGGTTTATATTAGTTTGTTATTCTGGTACTGTCCCATTTTTCAGTTTATGTCTGTCATGTCCTTTTCCTTATTCATATACAGAAACACCACTAGACTTACCAGGATTTATGTCTGACTCTATGCTTTCTTTCGTCTTCTTTTCTTCCGTTCCCCCCCCCCACCCCAGGTAGTCAGGGAGGGAATAGCTCAGATTTGTATGGACCTGTTACTCTTTCCAAGCTTGAAGACTCTTTGATGTGCTGCTTTGGACTCTCTTTTCACCGCTATGGCTGGCTAATGTTTTATTAGGGAATATCATTGTATATTTATGCTTCTTTATTTTGTTAAACAAGATAGATACTTTGTTGTTGGAAAAAAATCTTTGTACAAGCTGTTTATAAATGAAATAAAGTTTTATTCACTTTTCCGCTGCTTTATTTATCTGTCTTGTAATTTATCTGCATATTTTACCTATAATACTTCACAGAACTTAGTGCATTCCCTTTGTGAGTGACACTAACGGATGTGGAGTGTTACAAATTGCAGAAAGAATGAAAGGCTAAGGATAAGAGAAAATGTCACACTTGTGGATGTGAGGGTCATTTGAACAAGGACTGGAAAAGAAGGAAGAATGCTTGTTTCAGTTGTGGAGAGGTCGGACACTTTTCCATGGAGTGTCCGAAGAACCGAGGACAAGGTCAGAGGGAAGGTGCTTCTGGAGGGTGGGTGCATACTTTCATGACTAGTGCTCCAGATCGAGGTAGGAAAGTTTCGATTAAAGGTTTGATTTCTCTTTCCAATCATCCAGTTAGAACTTTTTTTGATTATGGTGCTTCACATTCGTTTATATCTGATTATACGGTTGAGTCTCTGCACCTTAATACTAGTATGTTAGTGGGTGCCATTGTTTTCTCAAACCCCATTGGGGGTACGGCTCAATTGTCCATGATTTTTCGGGGTTTGAGAATATCTGTGTTAGGCGTCGAATTTGAGTGCAACGCATATATGCTCAATTTTATGGGCTATGGCTTGATTCTAGGGATGGATTGGCTAGCCATGTATGGTGCCATTCTGGATTGTGAGAGGAGGGTCGTTAGACTTTTGACTTGTCATGGGAGGACCCTCGAGATTTCTTGTGACCCAAAGGGGTCTGTCATGCTTAATTTCCAAAAGTCACTTAATGCATCTATCGATGATCTGCGATCTGTACCAGTAGTCCGTGAGTATTATGATGTTTTTGATGAGGTTCCGAGGCACGAGATCGATTTTCGTATATACTTAGTAGACAATGAAAAGCCAGTTGCATTGCCTGTGTGCTATATGGCTCCAAGAGAAAGGAGGGATCTGAGCAAGCAAGTAGAGGAGCTACTTGAGAAAGGGTTTATTAGGTGAAGCATATCTGAGTGGGGTGCTCTGGTGGTATTCGCAACTAAGGCGGATGGTTCATTTCGCTTATGTGTGGACTATAGGGAGTTGAATAAACTCACTAAGAAGAACAGGCACCCACTCCCGATGATAGATGATCTGTTTGACCTGCTTGTTGATGCATATGTTTTCTCTTAGTTAGACTTGGCCATGAGGTTTCATCAGTTGAGGTTGGCTGAGGACCCGCTTTTAAGACTCCGGATGGATTCTTTGAATGGCTCGTTATGCCTTTTGGGTTGACGAATGCACCTGCCTATTTTGTTGATCTGATGAGTAGGGTGTTTCGAGAGTTTCTAAATAAGTTCATCGTGGTCTTTGTTGATGATATCTTTATCTTCTCAAAGAGCGAGGAAGAGCATGCCCAACATTTGTGAGAGGTTTTGAAAACTCTCCGTGCGCATCAGCTTAAGGAAAAGTTCTCCATATGTCATTTTTGGAGAAAAGAGGTGAGATTTCTAGGGCATGTGGTTTCTAAAGGTGGGATAGCAGTAGATACCGCAAAGGTAGTTGCAGTTCAAGATTGGCAGATCTCAAAGAATGCAACAGAGGTGAGAAGTTTTCTAGGGTTAGCAGACTATTATAGGAAGTTTATTAAGGACTTCACAAAGATATCAGCCCCACTCACCAGGCTAACAAAGAAGAATTTGACATTTTCGTGGGATATAGATTGTGATGTTGCTTTCCAATGATTGAAGAGGACTCCGACAACAGCTCTAGTCTTGACCTTGCCCAATGGAAACAAAGTGTTTACAGTATACACTGATGCATGTGGTACAAGGCTTGGTGTAGTTTTTATGCCATAGGGAAAGGTAGTATGTTATGCGGTAGACAACTAAGAGTTCACGAGAAGAACTACCCTACCCATGATTTAGAGCTAGCTGCCATAGTATTCACGCTTAAGACGTGGCGCCATTATTTGCTTGGAGAGAAGTTCGAGTTGTACACTGATCATAAATCTCTCAAGCACTTATTCTCATAGAAAGATCTTAATTTACAAAGGTGGATGGAGTTCCAAGCATCTTATGACTTCAAGATTTCTTATACTGCTGGCAAGGGTTATGTGGTGGCAGACATGCTGAGTAGGCAGAGGATGGCCTTAAGTCCTCTGTTTGTGGAAAGGAAAAACTTGGAGTTCATATCGACTTTTGATTTTAGACCCTCCACCGAGTTTTTGCCTGGTTTATTTGCATCATTAGAGGTGCGACCTACTCTTATGGATCACATAGGAGCTTTGCGGCAAAAGGATCCATAGATTTTAGACATCTTGGATAGGCTCAGAAAAGAGGAGACTTTTAGTCACCTTAGTAGATATTCCATAGATGATAAAGGGTGGTTGCGATGAGATGGAAGGCTTTGTGTTCCTTAGACTGGGAGTTTGTTAAAGACCGTCCTAGAAGAAGCCCATCATTCTAAGATGAGTATTCATTCAGGCGGTGATAAGATGTCTAGAGACATGAAGAGGGTTTTCTTTTGGGCTGGGATGAAGAAAGATTTGGCAGAGTTTGTTTCTCAGTGTTTGATTTGCCAGCAAGTTAAGGATGAGCAAAATAAGCCCTGTGGTTTACTTCATCCTTTGGAGGTTCCACAGTGGAAGTAGGAGAGCATCTCTATGGATTTCATCGATAGTTTACCTAGATCAAGGAAGGGCAACACCAGCATTTAGGTTATAGTAGACGGGCTTACGAAGAGAGAACATTTCATCCCAGTTAAGAGGACGACGGCATGGTTGGCAGTAGTTTACATTCGTGAGATAATCCGTCTTCATGGAGTACCTTCCAGTATCATAAGTGATCGTGACCCCATTTTCACCAGTGAATTTTGGAAGAGCTTACAAGAAGCATTAGGTAAACAGTTATGTTTAAGCACCTCTTATCATCCTCAAATTGATGGACAGACAGAAAGTGTGAACAAAGTTCTTGAGGATCTTTTAAGACTGTGTATCCTATACTTCGAAGGGACTTGGGAAGAGCATCTTCCTTTAGTAGAGTTCGAATAAAACAACAGTTATCATGCTAGTATTGACATGTCACCCTTCGATGCATTGTATGGACGACCATGTAGATCACCGACTTGTTGGTAGGAATCTACAGAAAGACCAGATATGATTAGAGAAACGTCTAAAAAGGTTGATCTCATTAGATGGTGAATGAAGACATCTCATGATATACAGAAGTCATATGCATACAAGAGAAGGACAGATATTGAGTTTAAGGTGGGAGACATGGTTTTCATTAAGGTGTCACCTTTGAGGAATGTGGTTCGCTTTGTTATTTGTAGGGAAACTGGCACCAAGGTTTGTAGGGCCATTTCCTATAAAAGAGAGGATTGGCCAAATGGCCTACAGAGTAAAGCTACCAGAAAGACTATCCAGTGTTCATGATGTTTTCCATGTTTTTCATTTGCGGAAGTGCTTGCATGATACCGCAGAAGTAGTAGAGCCGAGTATATTGGAAGAAGTAGAGGTGGAATGGGAGGCGACAGTTAGACGAGTTCCTACCTGTATTCTTGGATCAGAAGTTAAGAAGCTACACAATCGAGAAGTCAAGATGATGAAAGTTCAGTGGGGAAATAACCAAGAGGATACAACTTGGGATACCGAAGACAAGATTCACGCTTCGTACCCTTTTCTTTTCGAGGGAATGTTCTTAACTTTCTTTCCAAAGCTTTTGTTTATGTTTGTTTCTATCATTTAAGTATATCCTGTAGATCGAATTTTCGACCTTTAGGTAGGAAACCCTTGGATGTAAACATGTGTTTGAGACATGTTATGTTTGATGGATGCAAGTGTTGCTGGTGGTTGCTCGTGGATGCATATACACACACATTAGGCACTAGATCGACTCAATCACTCTCATAGGTGTGTGTGGATTTTTCTTCTTTTTATGGATGGAAACGAATGTATCATCATATGGATGTTGCATTTGGATGGATGATTGTGCACAAATAGAACTTACATGTTATAATAGAATTGTTTGCATACATGTTGGATTCGTGGAACTAGCATACATTGCATTAAGGAGGTCAACTGAATCAGTAGACCGCCTGATCTTTCGCATTATTACTGGGACATATACATACACCATTGCATACGTTCATATAAGCATTAGAAATTTTTAAGGACATTGGATGCCTGTGATTGGTGGATGAGTAGATGGGTGATGGATGTTAGGATATACATTCTTCTTAACTTAGAGATTTCAGGGACGAAATCCTTTGAGTAGGGCAGAATGTAACACCCCTTAATTTTAACAACACTAAAGATGATAAATTACAGAATAATTAACTTAATATCTAGAATTAAGTAAAACGGACCACGCCATTGCGTTTGTCTCAGAATTCTGGTCAAAATAGACACCTGGTTTGCGTAAAGCGGACACCGTATGAAGAAGTTATTCAGGTATGAAGTTTGTGTACGCATAAGAAGAATATATATGAATAAAACCATTCCAGAATTTCAAAACAGTTCAAATTCGAGCGGATTAGGGAAGCGAAAAAATTCTCGCCCATGGTTGTCGATCCTATCAAGGGGTGTTGACCTAGGGGTCGACCCCGGTGTCGACACACCAAGGGGGGTCAACCCCCTGCGGTAGATCTGGACAAATTAGGGTTTCGTTACTACTAAATATTTTGCCTCATTTCTCTTGTTTCTCCACACAAAATAATGGATGACTAGATGCTGCGTCTGCCCAGATTAAATCAAGTCTTTTCTTCTTCAACAATCAACTAGAGTTTAGAGATCTATGATTCAACATAAACAACTCTTTCTTCTATTATTCTAGATCCAATCACTATGAGTCTATGTTAATTTTAGATTATATTTAGAAAGTAAATCTTGACATGGCTATAACTTGGATCTATGCTTGTGACTATTTGAATCATATCAGATCTATTATAAAATGTGTATTTGAGTTATTCTGACATGACTATGAACTAGATCTAAGCCTATACCTATTTATCATGTCAGATCTACCATTATTAGTTGATCTAATTTATTACCTAGATCTCATCATGCCTGTTTATGATATCACTATTATGTTAGAATTAGTTCTATTGTCACATGTCCACCAGATCTGTTCCTATATGCATATCTTGTCATTATGCCACTATATGTTTAAGCCTATTTCTATCATTATATGTCAATCTTGTTAGTATGATCTTTTTTGTCCTTTTCCCTTCATCTTTTACCTTTTAAATTGGGATCAAGGGGAAAAGGGTAAAATTGGGCATAACTTATAATTGGAAATTTGGGCATAACTTGAATGAAATATATAAATGTTAATTTGGGGCATAAATCAAATTGTGGTTAAAAACCTTAATTTAGGGTATATGGTTCATTATGAACATAACTTAGGAAAGGGGCATGAAAACCTATAACGACATAGGAATAATTGGTTAATAATTAAAATGCTTAGAACTACAGTAATTAGAAATTGTAACTGCGCTTAGACATAGGTTAGATTACACTTATGGTGGAAGTCTGCCCGAAACCGCCTGACATATCCAGTGACCACAAGTGGTGAATCTAATGTGAGGGGTCTAAGTGCATAAACATGAGACGTGCTAAGACATGAAGTTAAGCCCCATTTATGGAAGAAATCTGCCCGGAACCGACCGACATATCCAGCATCCACAAGTGGTAGGCTTAATGTCGGAGGTCTAGCACATTATAACCATTAATGAATATGGTAATGAATTGGAAATACTTAACCTAGTTGAAACCATATGGATTATATAAACATGTAACTTGAGTAGGGGTTAAGTAAACTTGCTTGAAATAGTGGGTGAGTTAAGTAAATCTTGGGTGGGTGGGTAATATTTATATATATAGGCCCACAAACTTAACTTATGGGGTTATGCAATTTTTTACTCTGGTATAGCATAACCTGTGGAAAACCTAGTGGGGACGCAAGCATAGGGGGAAGCTTGTATCATCTTGTGTGTGGGACCCGTTTTAGTCAGTAACCTATATTTTGGTATCAAACGAGTACTCCGAACTAGATCGGAGTCGAGGCACGCTTACAGGGCTGATTGTAAGAGATCCAAACATGGGGGGTGGTGTGGGCGGCGCACACCGACGGTGTCATGTGTGTGCATGGGTCCGACAGAGGAGGTTTAGAGGCCGTGACACAGGTAGATATGGTTGTGCATATCCTAAAAACGAAGGGTTGCCACTTTAGGAAGTGATACATCCTACTGTGGGGCCAACACAGGGTATCTACGAAGTAGGGAGCCAATCGATTGGGGTAGTAATTAGGGTACATCTAGACTCCGGTATGTTGGGGGGCCCGTTAATATCGTTAGGGGTAACTCCGGTATGTTGGACTGCATGTTGATTATATGGGGTGCAAAACTCTCACTGGAAGTACACCTAAGTCTACCGTCTTATATTTGTTGGGGATAATCTTGTTGATAAGACACTAGTAATGGTGCAGAGAAAGAGAAATCATTAGAGAAGCATAGTATACTTTATCATATTTACCTTGTCATACCTTCTTTTTATGATGTTATCTCTCTTATCCACTTTATATGCTTGTCATGATACTTTTACTTATTTATATGCTAAAAGTAACTGGACTCGCCAGACTTTATGTCTGACCCATTTTGTTTCCTCTTCTTTCTCTTCCATTTCACCCCCCTCCCCAAGTTCTCAGTGTGGGAATACTCAAGCTTGATCAAGATTCTTCTTGCATTCTGCTTGGAGCTGCTTAGATGTATTGCTCAAGTTATTATCTCTTCTACTATGGCTATGTTATGGGGATTTTGCTTCTTTTATTATTGTACTCTGATGTTTTAAGTACAAGACAGAAATTTTAAGATGATGTACTGGGTTTATGTATTTTAAGACTCATGTTGTTTTGAACCACGATGATTTATGATTAATAAAGTTTTAAATTCCGCTGATATTTTATATTTGTCTTGTAATATTTCTGTTTCTGTTTACCTATAACGCTTCACGAAACTTAATGCATTCTTTTAATGAGTGACATTAACGGATGTGAAGTGTCACATCTTGTATGCAAGCCACATGCTCTAACCAACTAGACTACTAAGGCTATTGTTAACAAGGCTTAGAACAATGGTAATTATTGTTCTCTACTTACTTCTCCTTTTCATGTTTGTTACAATGTTTCATTTAAACTATTGCATGAATCTTTTTCTTTTATTTCTCTCTTATTATTAATGCATAATCAGTGCATGCCACATATTTACACCGCATGCAAACAATCCTTTCTTTCTTTTAATGCATGCATTACATTTTTATTTACATCAATCTTTTCTCCTTTTAAATGTTTATGTCTATGTGCATATATATATATATATATATATATATATATATATATATATATGCATATGCATTATTTAATTATTAAATTGTCATAGAATGTGGGGTGTTACAGTTGTTCTCTTCTCGAAAGCTACGACCATACTTTCAGTCTAACCCCATAAAAGTCTATATGGACCAGGCATTACGACAGGTCCTGCAATGACCTGAGGCATCCAAACAACAACTAAATTGGAATATAGATCCCAGTCAGTTCGAGATAACATCATCCCTCGCTGAGCCATCCTCGGGGAAACCCTTGTTGATTTCATAGTGGAGTTCACCATCCCAAAGGGGCCTCCTTCAGAAGATACCGAATCTTCAGTCATTCAGTGGAAACTGTTCGTGGATGGGTCTTCTAACAATACATGCTCTAGTGCCAAAGTCGTGCTTATCACTCCAGAGGAGCACCCAATATATTACGCTTTAAAGCTCAACTTCCCCGCTACCAACAACGATGCAAAATATGAGGCCTTGATAGCCGGACTTAGAATCGCAATTGAACTTAACATCAAGGCTATCAAGTCTTCTATGACTCGCAGCTCATCATGCGTCAGGAACATGGGGAATACCAAGCCAAGGGGCACGACTCGCTCCCTATCTTGCCTAGGTTCGGAAATTTCTCAACAACTTCGACCACTTTGGCATCGCGCATATCCCCCAAGAATAGAATGAAAAAGCTAACTTGTTAGCCAAGTTGGCAAGCTCCAAGGATGCACAACTCATGGGACTCACCCCAGTCAAAGTACTCGACTCACCAAACATTGACCGGATGCAGATTGATTCGGTAATGGATACTTAAGATGAATCTGAGTCTTGGATGACACCAAACAAGAAATATTTACAACATGGGAACCTCCCAGTGTGTTACAAAGAAAGATGAGCACTCATTCGGCAATCATCTCGCTACATCGTCCTTGATGGAGTGCTCTACTGTAGAGAATTTTATGTCCCTTGGGAAAATGGAAACTAAATTATAGAATTTAGCTCTGAGGCCTGCTGCCCAACCGGTGCATAGCCCGCGGTAACGTCGACCGCGTACTGATATACGTACACGAAGGCGAGTACGGCGACCACACTGGGGGGAAAACCTTGGGAGGAAAATTATCAGGCATGGCTACTTCTGGCTCATACTAGATCAAGATGCCGCGAACTACGCCTGCAAGTGTGACAAAAGCCAGCGTTTCTTAAAGATCCCTAGAGCCTCACCTATCGAGTTGACGCATATGGTCAGTCCTTGGCCGTTTGCCATATGAGGAATAGACATTATTGGGACTCTTCCAATGGCTAGAGGCGGGGCACGTTATGCCATCGTCGCGGTTGATTACTTCACTAAATGGATGGAAGTCGAAGCTCTCGCTACGATCACCACCAAGGAAGTAATTAATTTCGTTGTCCGCAATATCATTACCAGCTACGGAGTCTCCCAGGCCATCATCTCGGATAGTGGAACCCAATTTAAGAGCATAGAGTTCAAGACTTTCTGTCAGCGGCATAACATCGAAAAGAGATTCTCGATGGTGGCTTACCCTCAAGCCAATGGGAAAGTCGAGGCTGTCAATAAAGTGATTAAATCCATCATCAAGAAGCGTCTGGAAAAAGCCGGAGGATTATGGGTAAACGAACTCCTTCTGGCCCTATGGGCGTACCGGACCACTCATAAGTAAGCAACCGGCCACACTCCATTCGCCCTTGCCTATGGATCCGGTCGTTATCCCAATTGAGCTAAAGCTTTAATCTCATCGAGTTACCTACTATGATCCAAAAACCAATCAAAATTTACTTCTGGAATCGCACGATTTACACGAGGTGAAAAGGAATGAGGTTGAGCTCAAGGCTGCCGCCCAACGCCAACGACTAGCCCGATACTTGAAATCTAGAATCTGCAACAAGGATCTCAATATTGGAAACCTCGTCCTAAAATGGGTCTTTCCCCCACCGATTGGTCTCATTCCTTGATGGGAAGGATCGTACGCCATACAATGGAATCTAAGGGATGGAATTTTCAAGCTAGCAACCATAGATGGAGTCGTGCTCTCAAGGGCATGGAACAACGAACATATCTGCCGTTACTTCACATAACTTAGTGTACAATTTTCCTGCTTTCCAATGATGTTTTATTTTCTTGAAATTCAAGGCGTTGTAAAGGATGTTACTGCTAAAGTTATTAGTAAAGATGATGTTCAATTTCCTGTGTTCTCGCTATGTTTTCTTCCTGCATGATATGTTTGACTTATCATCGCAATTGGCTTGCACGTACAAACACTCGAACGCCAGATCGGCACCTCGATCACGGGAGCCGGTGCCGCCATTCGATCCTCGAACCAACATTGAGGACAAACACAAACAACCTCAATTCGGCACCCCGAGCATAGGAGATGGCGCTGCTACTCGAGTCCCGAGCCTATGACACGACTGAGTATAAACAACTCTACTCGAATCTCGGCCTAGTTACGAGACCGAGTATAAAACATTCCACTCTCAAGTCTTCGAACTTGGGGTCAGGATCCGGATACCTCTCGAATCTCGGCCCAGCACTGAGATCGAGCTTAAATCATTTCCGTTCTTAAGCCCCAGGGCTTGGGGGAATCCCCTTGGCCACAATCCGACCACCGGGACCAGATCCGGGCACTTTTTGGCGAATAAACGATGCCCTCATGCTATAAACCCGAAAGAACGAGGGGAAAACCAAAAGTCGAACGAATCGCAACGTCCACATCTTCACTCTACTTAGGACTAACGAACTTCGGGCGGTCCAATACAGAAGGCACCTGTCCTGGATTCCATGCCCCCTGGGATTCCTGGACACAGGAAACCCCTCGAACGGACCAGTGCATGGTCATTGCACAATAGGGGACACCCCCAAAGTAGAGACTCCCAATTACATTTCAATTAGTGTAACAATAAGTATGCTTGCGAAAGTACAGGACGCTGGAAAACATAAGATGAACACTCAAACACTTAACATGAAATGCGATTTAGATAACTAATATTTCCTTTCACAGACACCCAAAACAAACTACATATCTAAAATCTTTCCTTTCTAATGACAGGGTGTACATGAAAACCACATTGTGCCTTTAAAGACCGAAAGTGAGGGCCGTACTCGCATATACTATCGGCCTACATAACCAAAATATCGGTAACAGCTTTGGTAATTACTAATGCTACTCATTCTTCTTCTTTCTTTTCTTTTTTTGAATAGATTCAACACTCAGTGAATCACCAGGGACAGTTCATTTTCTTCCGGAACCACTGCCGCTTCTCCATCCTCTGCCTTCGGGGGAGTTATCGACTCATGAGAAATCGAGGTGCACCATCTGCCTTCATCCTCACCACTCGTAATCTCCATGATCTCGGTAAGGGAGACTTATTGCAATATCTTGGGGGCAGCACCAAAAGCAAGGGATAGCACATCGTTACCCTCTCCCGGAACTTTCTTGGCCTCTAGTTCCGCTTTCTTATTGGCCTCTATGGCGGCCTTCTAGTCGGCTAGTTTCTTGGATGTAAGCTTCACAGTGTCGTCGGACTTGAGCTTCTCATAAGTTGCTGCGGCCCTCTTTTTGGCATCATCGGCCTCTTTCTTTTTATCCTCTGCGACAACCCTCTCCTTTTCAGCCTCATCAGTGGCACTCTACTTCCGGGCCTCTTCGGCAACCCTCGCCTCCTCCGCCTCGGCATCGACTTACACCTTCGCTACTACAGCAATAGCCTTTTTCTCGGCATCCCTTCTAGCCTCGGTATGAGCCTCCAGGATCCTCGTCCTACCTCCTCTTTTCTTCCTGCTCTTCAAACTTAGCCACCATCTGGGCCTTTTCGGGCTCCACCATGGCTTGCATTGTTGGCACGTCGGCCTCCACCGGACCCATCACATGAGCACTCTGGCCGTCCACAACCTCTCCTTCTTCTAAAAGGCCCTTATAAATATTGGACCCTAGCTCGACATCCGAGAACGTGTCCACCTGACCGCTTCCCTCTCCAAACTATATCCCTTGCAGTCCTAACCCAGATTTCATTGTTTGGGGAAGCATGGGGGAAAAGCCCAGTGTTATAGCAGCTCCAGGAGGGTTGCACAGTAAAAACACAACCTTTTAATCCATAAATTCAATAGTCACATCGTCTTCAAGTATTCATGGTAACTAAAACTTACCTTCGAAAATAAATGGGGTAGGTATGATGGGGAGTGTGCTCGCTGTAGAAGTCAAGGTAATCCAGTCACTCCCAATCCCGGGTGCCCGGGATCATATTCAGCTGAGGCCTGGACTGGGACTGTACGATCTCTTGTTTTGGCGGATTCAAGAGCTGGTGGCTGATAGGAGCTCCCCTCTGCAAATGTCTCAACGATGACCACGCTCTCCGTAGGAACGAACTTTCCCATTGCAGCAACACGCTTTTCCAGTCTCTCCCTCTCGGCATCCTCCTGCAACAGTCTCCTATCTTCCTCCAGTTTCTCATGCTCCTCACCAGTCAGGAGCTCTATCATCAGTTGATGTTCATTTAAGGTTTCCACGTCCACTTGACGTAGCCATGCCTCATACTACACTAACCTTTCCTAAGTTTGGGCCAGCATCCATGGGTAATCCCCGACCCATGAAATTCCGCGAAACCTTAGGGCCTTGACATACATGTTTCTCCTCTAGGGATTCTTCCAATCGAAATTATGCCTCCTCGATTTCCTTCCTTAAGTTCTCCTCTTCCCTCAGATGTTCATCCCTTAAATCGTCCACCGAGCTTAATACATCCTTATACTGGCCTCAGCTTCCTCTTTCTCCTTCCTAGCCACCTTCAGTTGCCTCCTCAACTTGGAAACTTCCTTCTAAAGCTTCTGAGTTCCCTCGTTCTCAACCTTCAACCTCTCATTCTCCTCCCTCAAGGACTCATTTTCCTTCTAAAGTTGGGATAGCCGCTCATTGTCCTTCTCCAGTTCAGCATTTACTTTCTCCAGATCAGCTTTATCCCTTTTTAGGGCCATGTTCTCGGTTGTTAGCGAGATCGCAGTGTCCTTGAAAGTTGAATTTGCTTGCTATGCCTCCTTCTTCAGCTTCTTATATTCCTCCTTCAGCTCCGCTGTAATAACAACGAACAAAGTTAGCATCTGAGGATACAACAACAAACAAAGAAATAATTATGCTGCAGGAAGCAGATTTACCTATCTCCTTCTCCAAATTACGAATTGTGGTCCATTCAGCATCAATAGTTAACCCCTAGCTCTGGATTTTCACATTCTTCTTTCTGATCAATTCCTAGAGGTGAAGGGAATACTTGGTAAGCTCTTTGGCCTGGATGTACGCGGCCTTCACCTGCATCTACACCTCCTCGTTATCTACCCTGGGAATCGAACTGATATCTGGGAGGAACACCAGCTTGTCAAAATAATGTTGGGAGAACTTATACTTTAACAATGCCTTATTCTCCTCAATGGAAAGCACCCTAGTTTCGGGCACCACCAGATCCTGCTTCTTCTTCTGATCCATCTCCTTCTTTTTCAAATGACCAAGTGCCGACTCTTTTCCTTTAGTAATTTAGATAGGGGAAGAAGATGTTGTGTGAGGAGGAGCTAGTTAAGAAGAATGCCTTGTGCCTGCTACATCAAATCGAGAGTCTACCCCGGATGCCCGAACAGGAGGTGGAGGAGTCGGAGATCGCTGAGATTGCTCCCTGTGGTTGTGCTCACTGCTGCGTCCATGTGAAGGCAGAGAGTCACCAAACAAGCTAGTCTCCCTTTTGAAGCTGTCGAGAAAAGTGTTCCTCCGGAATTGGCGACCTCCGTACCCATATCCTTGACCTCCTCGTCCACTTGCTATGTCACCTGCCAAAGAAACATCTTAGAGTCCGATATTCTGCACATACGAAGAGTGTTTATGAGTGTATGTCCTAAGTGTTCTCTCATCAGACTAGATAGTGGTCAGCTCGAAGGAGTGAACTCCCCCGTATCTAAAGCTGGAATTTATTAAGATCATACTTGTCGTACCTAGCCAGGGAGACAAGTCTAGTGGGTATTTATTAAGATCATCAAACTATCCCTCTCTATCTAGCGATATGGCGGTCTCTGAAGGAGTTGTCAGAGTCTGCGACCTTGTCAACGCTCCTACCCCCGCCTCGTCTGCCAAAGGCAAGACAAGGGTCCTTGTCCCTAGCAACTGCCTCCTCACTGCAAATCTCACTCCCTCCAGTTTCCTCCTGAGTCTTAGCAGCTTTGCGCGGTTTATGCCCAACAGGGGCATCTTCCTCTTCCGACTCGGTAAACCTGCCTCTTTTCCGGCATCCATTGCCTTTCCACCACCGATGATGGCTGGTCTAAGTATCGCTCAATCATCAGGGAGCAGTCCTGCATGACAGAGGCGATCTTAGGACTTTCTCGATAGAATGCGACTCAGCCGGAATCGCCAATAAAGTTCAAGGCATCGTTGGTACTCAACGTTGGTAGGTGCCTCAGGGTTTCCTACAATCTAAAAACAAAGTCAGAAATAGTCACCAAACCAACGAGCCTTATAATATAAGAAAGGTAGACTACTTACTTCCTTCCAACCATCTCCTCGCAAACCCGGGGTAACAACACACGAAGAACCAATCATGTTTGTATATGGTCAGCTTGGGCCATTTCCGGACAAAAAACTTAGTCTTGGGCGAAGCTTCCAAGAAATACTGAGACAACGAGATATTATCTCTCCTCTTCAACTGAAAAAAATACCAGATGTCCTCTCTGGTGGTTTCTAGCTGTAAATACTCCCTGTAGAGAATGTAAGTACCTAAAAGGGAGCCGTACGCATTCAGATGAAGCTGGGAGGGCACAAGCCGAAAGTAGTACAACATATCCCGGATAAAGTTACTGGCCGTGGGCACGCACCCAGTGATACAGGCCTGCCTATTCCAGGCAGTGTACCCCTTCAGTGGTGCGTGAGCCCTGTCGTCCTCCTCAGGTGTGAGAAATCTCCTTCGGGAATGTGGAACCGCAATGCCATGCGTCTTACTGTCGTTGCATCCATATGCAGTGACACCAAATCCAGTGGGTTTTCAATTACAACCGCGTCCGCCAACGTATCCGGTGCCACCAACTCGTTTCCCCCAATGATGTCCACATTCTCTACCTTCTCCTGCACAATCGGGGAGTGTTGACCGTCTAGCTGCTCCCCATGATCAGACACTTTCAGCAAATTTATCGCCTGAGAAGGGCTGGATCTCTCAGAAGTCTCAAGATCGCTTCCCGTCAAGTTAGCATTGCTAGTAGAATCGTATGAGTGCGACAAAGGTAAAGAAGTCCCAGCTTCCGAAGTCTTCTCTTTCATAGATCTTGTCCTCATTGCTAGTTATACTTTTAACATACTAGCATTATACATCGCAGTTGTATAACCTCTACCCCTCTTGTTGGTGCGAACTAACATGTGCATGCGGTGTTTTGCAGAACCATGACATTGCAGTTCATAACTTAGTAACTTGGGCCGCGGCGGCGGTCACAAGTCACAGGGGTAATAACCGCCGTCACAGTCAACCAATGTCCCCGGGTTCACATCAAATCGTGATTACATTACAGTTGAAATCAGGGATGTGTGGCCAACTGTTTTATAAGTTCGATCACACTCCAAGCGTATATGCTTTAATCCTATGTGTTGAGTTGAGATACTGATTCCATTACGACTAAGCGTGAATTCCGACTCAACCATTCAAGGTTGCGAAGGCAATGTGGACCTAAAGGCGAGTCATCCGAAAATCGAGTCTCAAGTGGGAAAGGCGAAGTGAGATCGAAGAGAAATCTAAATGCTCGTACCCTCAAAAATCTCGTACCCTCTTCGAGGAGTTCGGAAATTTGTACCCCAAGGAGTATGAGGATTCGTACCCCTTTCAGGGTGTACGAAAATTCGTACCCCTTTGAGGGGTACGAAAATTCGTACCTCCGGTGAGGTACGAGAATTCATACGCCTTTCGAGTAGTACGAAAATTCGTATGTTCTCTGGGGAGTACAAAAATTCGTACCTTCTTTGGGGAGCACAAAAATTTGTACCCCTTTGAGGGGTATGAACATTCGTACCCCCGGTGAGGTATGAGCTTTCATACCACTTCTAGGGGGTATGAAAGTTCATACTTCCACTTAGGGGTACGAGCTCCAGTGATGCTAGTCATGCATTTCGACTATCCTTGATCCACCACTTTTCCTCGTCCTCTCTACTTCTTTGTCGACTCCCTACCTCACTCTCTTATACCCGATCCAACTCCCAGAAAGCCCGATGTTGGGCTCACGTTCGAGGACGCGATTTACCACTCAAATCTTGAGCTTCGCTCATGGGTTTCGAATCGAAACTTGCAACTGACTCCCTTGAATCCATTGCTGAGTTCAAGGGGATCGACCAAGCTCGAAATTTGGTCGAATCCCAGTCGTCGACCACGAGACGATGGCCCATCACCTCGTTCGAACCCAAGTCCTTGCACAAGCATCAAACTCAAATTCGCTCGGCCCCACCTATTTTCGAATTAAGTGTTCGAATGAATCATATCCTGGGATTCGTAATTTCCAGTTCAATAGCAGTGAAAATAAAAAGAAGAAACAAGAGTGGGGGAGATGGTTTGTATTTATAAGAGAAGAACGAGCTTAGTTCTCCCAATGGGACATGTACGCTCATGCCACAATGGGGTACAAAATTTCGTATACCACTTGGGCATGAGATTTTGTACCACTGCTTGGGTTACGAGATTTTTGTACCCTAAGCAACGGTACAAAAAATATATATATAATAAATAATATAAATATATATTCATATACCTATACATATGTGTATATGCCTTTACACATATATCCCCCGCGATGTACCATGCAACATCAAGCATTTACGTACTGGCATAAGCACTTGCGCGAAATAGTATATGTAAAAGATGAACGCTCGCGAACATGCATTCGTGCACACTCTCGTTCATTCTGCATATGTGACGTCGCGCAACGTTACACAAGGAAATGTGTAAACATGAAAACAACGTCATACCAACGATGGCTCATTTACGATTACTAAGTAAACGGGCTCAACCACTAACATTTATTTTCGTGAGTTTACAGGAAGATCGACGATTCAACAAATGCTTCCACCAACTCAAAGCACAACATGTTAAGACAAGACGTAATTTGGGGGGGGGGCAAATGTTAACCGACCTTTTGGTCCAGTTCCCAAAAGTACATAAGACATGCTCGACTCAATATATCACGTGATGTTAAAGCCCAAAGTGTCGCCAAGGAGTTAAGGAAATGAGTCAGGAAGGGGTCACGCAAACAAGAACCTCACCGCTCCTCAAAACATTGCCAAACCTATGCTTCGAACGCCGAAAGTCTCGAAGTCTCCTGTAATGACCCGGATTTTTGGCGACTTTGGTTATCGACATAAACACGATGTCGATAACCAAAACATCGAAAAATCCTGGTAATTAGTGTTGGTATCAGAGCTTAGGTTTAAGTGAATTACCTTGGCTGTGTGACGTGACTCGGTAGAGATAGGGTTAGTAATACCCTAGATTGAGTTGAGTGTATATATACGAGTGAGCGTATTTGTTATTGATATTAAAAAAAATTGTTTTATATTGTGGAGATTCATTGGTTGAGTTGTTTATGAGTTCTGGTCGATTAGTTTGATCCACTGTATCGGTAGAAGTTACTAAACACTCGAATACGATGGGTCGTCACGATATGTTTTAAAAGGAGGGTAAATTAAAATAAGTTACCCAAGGTATATCTTGGTATAGAGAAGATATATATATCAAAATTTTAATATAGTGGATATATTGGTTGTTAATATAATCGAGTAAGATTATAAATTAAATGGATATGTAAATAACAAATCAGAATTCATATAAGTGAAATACGTGAAATCAGATGATTCGAATCTGAAATTTTAAACCAGAAATTGAGTTAAAACTCTGGAGAATTGGATAAGTGTTTGTAAATGGATTTGGATTAAAAATAAGGAAAATTTAAGATCCTGGGAGATTTTAATTTGTTTTACAAACAGTGTGAATTATATTTTGAAATGAATTTCAAGGTGGAAATGTTTAGAAATGGTTTTATAGTATTGAACTCACTTCGATGGCTGGAAAATAGATTCTGATGATGACAGCTGCATCATCAGTATTCATTTTCGAGTTGTAAGTGACGAATTACTACCAGAGATCCTGTTTTGAAATTGTTTTGGGAAAGACAAGTTGTGTTGAATTTCAAATGGGATTTATAATAAAGAATGAATAAAGAAAGTTTGAAAAAGAATCTGAATAAAGGAAGTTCAAACATAGAATGTAAATAAGAAAATTCAAAGGGGATTTGAATACAGAGAATTCAAAGGGGATTTGAATATAGAGAATTCAAAGGGGATTTGAATATAGAAAATTCAAAGGGGATTTGAATATAGAAATTCAAATGAGATTTGAATAAAGAAGATTTAAATAATGGAAAATTGAATATAGAATTCAAATAGATTGAAATGTGATTTGAAAATAGAATTGAATATAGAATTTGAATAAAGAGAATTCAAACAGAATTGAATACAGAATTCAAAGGGAGTTTGAATATATGAAATTCAATGGAATTGAAATAGAGTTTGAATATAGAAATTCAAATGGGGCTTGAATATAGAAATTCAAATAGAATTCAAATATAGTTGAAATGGGAATTGGAATATATAATTCAATGGAGTTTGAAAATAGATTTGAATATCGAAAGTGAAATGGAATTTGAATATAGAATTCAAATGGAATTTAAACTAAAGAATTTGAATAATAGAAGTGATATAAAATTTGAATAGAAATTAAATAGAATTAACTAAGTCGAAGAGGAATTAGTTAATCGAGTTTTGAATTTGAAGTTGTACTTTGAAAGGTGAATTGGATTTGTAAATGGATATTCGAAATCGAATATAGAACTTAAATTTGAAATTTGGATTCAAATTAGTTAATAAGCAAGTTACAATATATTTGAACATGTCATGTTCAAATATAAAAGTGGAATAGACTAAAGAGTTAATTAACAAATTAATTAATGAATTGAGTCAAAACGATCAGGTATAGTTAAAATAGATTGGGCAGGTATAAATATACATGAGATAGGTATGGGATAAGGATAATGAAGTTATATAAACAGTATGCTCGACGAAAAGGTGTGTATTTAATTCATATATGAGATTTTATGCGCCGTATCGGCTAGCCGCTTGGCTTTTTCTTTTTCTTTTTGTGACGGCCCGCTCCGCACCAGCCTACATTTCCTCCGGAAGTGCGCTGTACACATGTCCCGACTAGCACGGAACGGTCGCCAAAGAAAGGAAAGAAGGGAATGAACTAATCAAGGAACCTATAGAATGTCTCACAGCGCATGGGATAAAATATAATAATAACATACTTGACATAAAACAGGTGAGACAGTGCATAAGCTGATAACTAAAATCAACATCAATCATCAGAGCAGCGGAAACCCATATACAGCTTATTACAATTTTCCAAATTTACTGTCTCTAAACAAAAGAAAGCTGAATTAGAAGATGCACCACCAATGCCCAAGCAGTGATGTTCAACAACACAGGGAGAATATTATATATATTACGTGGAAGCCTCCTGCTCGTCTCCGGATCATCTACCCGTGCATCACCAGCTAACCTATCTCTAGTCTGCTCGTGTGAGCACCCAGAGTAATAAGAGGAGACATAAAACTCTGGGTCAGACATAAAGCCTGGTATGAGCGATAAGCATCTAAACAAAACAATAACAGGTATACTAAACCATACCTGAACCTGGACCTGCAACTAAAGAGTTAGTACCGCATACCGTACAATGCTCTAAGGTGCCATAATAAATAGTGTAAGAATACGGGGGTGGGGTGTGCATGTCACAATGATAGCAAACAAATCATCCATAGCAACCATCCTCACATCTCTCACTCAGTGCGTAAAGCGTACGACATCTACCACTTTGGAACACTAGACAAACTGAGGTAACGACGAATCCCGACTTGTAGAAAACCTGCTATGACCAAGCTAAACATATGGAGTCATGACCAAACATTTCAATGACCCACTTCATTGGTTGTAGCCCTTGGTTCTACCGATGCCATAATGGCCCTGAATCCGTCTTCGTACCTCCTACCATAGTGGTCCAAAGCTATAGACGTCGATAACCCCTTGGCATGCGTCCCGTAGCAAAGCCCAATCATGAAGCGAACTCGTTGATTCCCATCTGAATCTTGAGCTCTAACTTCTCATTTGGACTTCCTTTGCATCTCGGGTTTGGTCATCATCTTCATCCGGATCGGTCTCCATCATTCGGGTCGGATCGCGACCGCCCACTGGGTTCGGGTCGTGCATGTCCCGCAGCATCAGATCGTGGCGCTGCATCAGTTCGGATCGGCTCTCATCATCCCTTACTGGATCGGATCGGAATGACCTACGCGGATCGGGTCGTAGAAACCCCCTCGGATCAGATCGGCCATCACTTCAAGTGCACCGGATCGGGTCGCCCTACGAGCTCCGGGTCGGATCGTGTGACTCCCTTCGGTTCGGATCGTCCTTCAGGCTTCAAGCTCCAGTGCGTTGCTTCAGATTGGTTCGTGGTGAGGGGCTCAGATCGTATTGCATCATCGGATCGTGGTCTTCAAGCATCGGCGGATCGGGTCGCGCCATCGGATCGGATCGCCCTTACTTCCACCGATCCGGTCCGGTTCGGATGATTTCCTGCAGTTCTTCCAACAAGCAGTTTACGCCATTCAACGACGTTCTTGACAAATCTAACACTTCTAATCAATCATAAAACACACCATAGAGTCATAGCAACATGTAAAATCGACCATGAACACCAAAACAGCAATATAACATGTAAAAATGGATCAAACGTACCCAAAACCCATGTTTCCCCTTAAGCATGTTTAAGCAAATCTAATGGTACGATTAGCAAAACTTAGCCAAATCATCACAAACTTCTAACAGAGGTCTAAAATAACATTTCAGAATTTTAGAATATTTTTCCAGAATTTTATAGTGTAAGAATTTACTAATTATCACTAATCACCCTGATTAACTGTAATTAGTGTCAAAACAATGCTAATCACTCACCTTGGCCACAAACAAAATTCTCAGAACTGAAACTCCTCTGATTTGGGGCGAATACTGATGTCCAACAGCAGCTCTAACCTTGCTTTGGTGCTTTTTCTTCTTAATTTGATGTTGCTAAGCCTAATCTTCAATTAGAAAGCGATTTGGGGTGTTTTAGATGTAGGAGGCCATTGTTAGAGTGTCTAAGGATGAAAGTGGCGGCTGGAAAATGTCTAAAGAAATGTTTTCTAACCCTAATCAGCCCTTTTAAACTCCTAATCCCGAAATTCCCCTTGGGCCTAGCTGTTAATCACCCGGTTAAGCCCAATTAAGCTGTTTTTCACCATCTGAAACTTGTTTCAGCCATATCTCCCAAACGGTGAGTCCGTTTGGCTAATGTGACCACTCTACGGAAAGAGAAACCATCACCCGGAGCCAATGGAAGTGGTTTCAGGTCAAAATTCCTTTCCAGTCAAAAGTTATGGCCAAAACAGTGCCAACTAGGGGTAAAATGGTTATTTAAAAATCGGGAAAAATCATGAACATGGGAAATGACCCCAATAGTCGTCTCCCAAAGTTACATGACCATACGACTTCGTATGTGAAAGAAATAAATATCCTACGATCCTATGATGCGTAGAATACGGGTCGTTACACTCTCCCCCCCTTAAGAAATTTCGTCCCCGAAATTCCTTAGCCCAAAACATACAAAGGATCGCGCATGCCTAACAACCACATACAACAATCAAACATGCAAAACAAGCAAACAAGCCTATCCTAGCATGCGGAAAACTAAATCGAAGTCAAAATCTTACCATGCAAAGAGTTCTGGGTGTGCCTTCCTAATGTTCTCCTCTGTCTCCCAAGTACAATCATTCTCGTCCTCGCTCCACTGTACCTTGACTAGCTTCACCGCCTTCCTTCGAAGTTGCTTCATGTCGTGTGCGACAATACGGGCCGGCTTGCGGTTCCCAACCGCCTCGGGTTCTACTTCGAAGTCCTCTAACTGATCAGGTGAAATAGTCATATCTGAGTCGTGAACGAACTTCCTTAGTTGGGAAACATGAAATACGTCGTGAACTCCCGCCATCTTCTCTGGTAAGTCAACTCTGTATGCCAAATTCCCGACTAGTTCAAGAACAGGGAATGGACCAACAAATCTTGGTGCTAATTTGCCTCTCCTGCCAAATCATATTACGCTCTTCAACGGAGAAATCTTGATAAACACCAAGTCACCAACGGAGAATTTTAGGTCCCTTCTCCTCTTATCAGCATAACTCTTCTGCCTATCTTGGGCAGCCTTCATTCGTTGTTGAATGATCTTGATCTTATCTGAAGTTTCCCTCACCACATCTGGTCCAAGCATAAACTTCTCGCCAGTCTCTATCCAACATGAAGGTGAGTTGCACGGTCTTCCGTACAAAGCTTCAAACGGAGCCATACCGATACTGGATTGGTAGCTATTATTATATGCAAACTCTACTAGATGCAAATGGTCATCCCATGATCCACCAAAATCCAATATACATGCTCTCAAGAGGTCTTCCAAAATACGGTTCACCCTCTCCGTCTGACCGTCGGTCTGAGGATGATATGCGGTACTGAGATGTAACTCTGACCCTAGAGCCTCTTGTAAGCTCTTCCAAAACCCACTAGTGAACAACGGGTCTCGGTCACTCACAATTCTTTTAGGTACCCCATGAAATCTCACTACCCACTTCATATACAATTCTGCTAACTTAGCTGCCGTTCTAGTCGATCTGACTGGTATAAATCTTGCACTTTTGGTCAATCGGTCCACAATCACCCAAATGCTATCATGTCCCGATCTAGTCCTTGGTAAACCATCGATAAAATCCATCGAGACTTGCTCCCATTTCCATTCGGGAATTTCTAAGGGCTGTAACAACCCACTAGGCTTCTTTTGTTCGGCTTTAACTAGCTGGCAATTCATGCACTTGGATATAAACTTCCCCACGTCTCTTTTCATCCCTTCCCAGTAGTAGGTCTGCTTCATATCTTGATACATCTTATTACCACCGGGGTGTATAGTCAGTTTTGAGTGATGACACTCTCTAAGCACTTCATCTCTCAATCCATTGACATTGGGTACAACAAGCTTTCCATTCTTTCTAAGCCATCCATCTCGATCAAGCCCATACTTGTTCACCTCCTCATTGACACACATCTCTATCTTGGAGATGATTTCCAATAGGTTAGGATCGTCCCTCTGACTAGAGCCGATCCGCTCGATTAAAGTGGGTCTGATCGTCAAACTTGCTAACATTTCTGGATCCAATTCGCACTTTGGTCTGAAATCAAACCCCGCGATATACTCCAGTTGCTTCCATTCAAGGAACATAGCCCCTAAGCTGGCATGTCTTCTACTCAATGCATCAGCCACCGCATTGCCCTTTCCCGGTGTATATGCGATGTCGAAATCATAGGAAGCCAAGAATTCTAACCATCTCTGCTGACGGAGATTCAAATCTTTCTGAGAGAAGAGATACTTTAACGACTTATGATCTGTAAATAGCTCAAATCTTTCTACCAAGAGATAGTGTCTCCACATCTTTAACGCGAACACGATCGCTGCCAATTCCAAGTCATGGGTAGGGTATCTTTTCTCGTGCGGTTTCAATTGTCGACTTGCATAAGCTACAACCCTACCGCCTTGCATCAATACAGCACCCAGTCCGATACCACAGGCATCCGTGTATACCGTCATCTCTTCATCCCCCTTAGGAATGACTAACACTGGTGCGCTCATCAACTTGTCCTTTAGACTCTTGAATGCATTCTCGCACCTTTCATCCCAGACAAAAGCTTGATTCTTCTTGGTCAACTGGGTCAATGGTGCTGCTATCTTGGAGAAACCTTGGATAAACTTACAATAATATCCAGCTAATCCCAAGAAACTTCTTACATCTGTTGCATTCTTGGGCGTAGGCCAATCTTGTACCGTAGCCACCTTCGCCGGGTCCACGACAATACCATTCTCTGATACAACATGGCCCAAGAACCTCACTTCCCTCTTCCAGAAGTGACACTTAGAAAACTTTGCTTTCAATTGGTGTTTTCTCAACACCTCCATCGCTACTCTTAAATGTTCCTTGTGTTCTTCCTCTGTCCTCGAATAGACCAAAATATCATCAACGAACACAAGGACAAACTTATTCAACTGATCTCTGAATACCCTATTCATAAGATCCACAAAATATGCTGGGGCATTGGTCAGCCCGAATGGCATGACCAACCATTCATAAAATCCAGACGGCGTTCGAAATTCCGTTTTAGCTATACTCTCAGCTTCCACTCTAAGCTGATGAAAACCTGTTGCGAGATCCAACTGAGAAAATACTCTCGCGCCACTCAACTGATCGAACAAATCATCTATCCGCGGTAGAGGATACTTATTCTTCCTCGTCACTTTATTCAACTCGCGATAGTCTACACACAAACGAAGGGAACCATCCGCCTTGGTAGCAAACACAACTGGTGCTCCCCATTCAGAAACACTCCTTCTGATAAATCCCTTCTTCAAAAGATCGCTGACTTGCACCTCGAGCTCTCGCTGCTCCCTTGGTGCCATACGACGAAGTGGCATCACTATAGGCCTGGCATCCTTTACCAAATCAATATGAAACTCAATCTCTCGGTGTGGTGGAAGTCCGGTCACTTCTTCGAAAACATCCGGATACTGGCCAACCACGGGCAAACCTGACAACTCACTATGCGGAATGTCGAGGGAGTTTAGAAAACTAGCCAATACCCCCTTACTGGGTAGACCACCAAACACTATCCTTCGCCCATCATCCGCTCTAGCTGTCACTAAAAAGCCCTCACAGTCTACCACCACCCCGTATCTTCGGAGCCAATCTACTCCCAAAATAATGCCAAACCCAGTAAAGCCCAAAACAAAGCAATCACAAACAAACATGCATCCATGACTCGATAAGACCACATTACGACAAATCATGCTAAGGCTAGTCGAACCACCAATCGGGTTCGTCACTACTAAAGGTCTATCGACAATCTCGGGCTCCAATCCCAACCTATCTACCAGGTCACTAGATATGAAAGAACTGGAAGCTCTGGTATCTAACAAAACTCTAACAGGAACATCATAAACAGAAAGCATACCTTGAATGACGACATTCTTTCCCTTCTCCGCCGCTGTTGGGGCATTCGACGAAGAAGGAAAAGCATTAAGGGCGTAGGCTTTCACTATTTGCTTTTCTTTAGGGGGTTGCGGACACTTGTCCTTGTGATGTCCCATTTGGCCACAGTTGAAGCACTTCCTATCCGCTGGCTTGGCCCGACAATTACTAGCATAATGGCCCTTCTTACCACAGCTGAAGCACTCAACATCTTGCTTATTCTTTTTCTTCTGGCCATCCTTAGTCTGATTCTGCTTTCTCTTATTCTGGGAACCACCCTTGCCTCCGCCACTTGCTTGTGGCTTTGGCTCATCTGCGGATGCAACCTCAGTTTTTGGCTTAGGGTAGAGACTTTCTGATCTTAATGCTTTCCCCACAATCGATTCAAACGTCTCATCGATGTGGTTAATAAGTTTTTCCCCCAAGTACTGATCCAAACCAGTTATGAATTTCTCATTCTTTTTCTCGGCAGTATCAATAAGAGATAACCCATATTTTGACAAAGTGTCAAATTCAGCAATATACTCCGAGACAGCTCTACCATTCTACTTGAGCTCCAAGAATTTCTTAAACAGCACAGACTTCTGAGCAGTCGGAATGAACTTCTCGCTAAAGCGAGCCTTAAACTGCTCCCAAGTAATCTGATCTTCGGGAGTAGCTGCCTTTATAGCATTCCACCAATTCATTGCCCGCCCTTGCAGCTGACGGGACGCTAGCTTTCTCTTCATCGCATCCTCGATACCCAAATCCTCGAAGATACGTTCGCAACTATCCAACCAATCCTGAACATCCGTGGCCGGCTCCGTTCCGTGGAACGGCTTCCCACCAAGACTAGTATAATCCTTATTCAGCTTGGCGAAGTCGACTCTTGGCGCCTGCACTATTGGACCACCACCATTTCCACCATTGGGAGCTGCCCTCTGTACATCTCTAAGCATCTCTCTCATGAGGTCAGTAAACATCGTCCTCATGTCAGCAGCATTCCCATTATTGGCTCCCCTACCAACACCTCTAGTATATCGGCTCATCGTCAATCTGAAAAAGGAAGCGATTAACGACTCCATAGTGGTGCTACTGCAGTACGACTTCATTCTTATACTACTAATAGTATATATATAGCTTTTAAAAATCAAAATAATCACAAATACGCTCTCTCGTATACGTATATTATCTCTCCCTGATAACTTCCCTAGGTTAACTACGCAACCTGGCTCTGATACCAAGTGTGACGGCCCGCTCCGCACCAGCCTACATTTCCTCCGGAAGTGCGCTGTACACATGTCCCGACTAGCACGGAACGGTCGCCAAAGAAAGGAAAGAAGGGAATGAACTAATCAAGGAATCTGTAGAATGTCTCACAGCGCATGGGATAAAATATAATAATAACATACTTGACATAAAACAGGTGAGACAGTGCATAAGCTGATAACTAAAATCAACATCAATCATCAGAGCAGCGGAAACCCATATACAACTTATTACAATTTTCCAAATTTACTGTCTCTAAACAAAAGAAAGCTGAATTTGAAGATGCACCACCAATGCCCAAGCAGTGATCTTCAACAACACAGGGAAAATATTATATATATATTACGTGGAAGCCTCCTGCTCGTCTCCGGATCATCTACCCGTGCATCACCAGCTAACCTGTCTCTAGTCTGCTCGTGTGAGCACCCAGAGTAATAAGAGGAGACATAAAACTCTGGGTCAGACATAAAGCCTGGTATGAGCGATAAGCATCTAAACAAAACAATAACAGGTATACTAAACCATACCTGAACTTGGACCTGCAACCAAAGAGTTAGTATCGCATACCGTACAATGCTCTAAGGTGCCATAATAAATAGTGTAAGAATACGGGGGTGGGGTGTGCATGTCACAATGATAGCAAACAAATCATCCATATCAACCATCCTCACATCTCTCACTCAGTGCGTAAAGCGTACGACATCTACCACTTTGGAACACTAGACAAACTGAGGTAACGACGAATCCCGACTTGTAGAAACCCTGCTATGACCAAGCTAAACATATGGAGTCATGACCAAACATTTCAATGACCCACTTCATTGGTTGTAGCCCTTGGTTCTACCGATGCCATAATGGCCCTGAATCCGTCTTCGTACCTCCTACCATAGTGGTCCAAAGCTATAGACGTCGATAACCCCTTGGCATGCGTCCCGCAGCAAAGCCCAATCATGAAGCGAACTCGTTGATTCCCATCTGAATCTTGAGCTCTAACTTCTCATTTGGACTTCCTTTGCATCTCGGGTTTGGTCATCATCTTCATCCGGATCGGTCTCCATCATTCGGGTCGGATCGCGACCGCCCACTGGGTTCGGGTCGTGCATGTCCCGCAGCATCAGATCGTGGCGCTGCATCAGTTCGGATCGGCTCTCATCATCCCTTACTGGATCGGATCGGAATGACCTACGCGGATCGGGTCGTAGAAACCCCCTCGGATCGGATCGGCCATCACTTCAAGTGCACCGGATCGGGTCGCCCTATGAGCTCCGGGTCGGATCGTGTGACTCCCTTCGGTTCGGATCGTCCTTCAGGCTTCAAGCTCCAGTGCGTTGCTTCAGATTGGTTCGTGGTGAGGCGCTCGGATCGGATTGCATCATCGGATCATGGTCTTCAAGCATCAGCGGATCGGGTCGCGCCCTCGGATCGCCCTTAACTCCACCGATCTGGTCCGGTTCGGATGATTTCCTGCAGTTCTTCCAACAAGTAGTTTACACCATTCGACGGCGTTTTTGACAAATCTAACACTTATAATCAATCATAAAACACACCATAGAGTCATAGCAACATGTAAAATCAACCATAAACACCAAAACAGCAATATAACATGTAAAAATGGATCAAACGTACCCAAAACCCATGTTTCCCCTTAAGCATGTTTAAGAAAATCTAATGGTACGATTAGCAAAACTTAGCCAAATCATCACAAACTTCTAATAGAGGTCTAAAATAACATTTCAGAATTTTAGAATATTTTTCCAGAATTTTATAGTGTAAGAATTTACTAATTATCACTAATCACCCTGATTAACTGTAATTAGTGTCAAAACAATGCTAATCACTCACCTTGGCCACAGACAAAATTCTCAGAACTGAAACTCCTCTGATTTGGGGCGAATACTGATGTCCAACAGCAGCTCTAACCTTGCTTTGGTGCTTTTTCTTCTTAATTTGATGTTGCTAAGCCTAATCTTCAATTAGAAAGCGATTTGGGGTGTTTTAGATGTAGGAGGCCATTGTTAGAGTGTCTAAGGATGAAAGTGGCGGCTGGAAAATGTCTAAAGAAATGTTTTCTAACCCTAATCAGCCCTTTTAAACTCCTAATCCCGAAATTCCCCTTGGGCCTAGCTGTTAATCACCCGGTTAAGCCCAATTAAGCTGTTTTTCACCATCTGAAACTTGTTTCAGCCATATCTCCCAAACGGTGAGTCCGTTTGGCTAATGTGACCACTCTACGGAAAGAGAAACCATCACCCGGAGCCAATGGAAATGGTTTCAGGTCAAAATTCCTTTCCAGTCAAAAGTTATGGCCAAAACAGTGCCAACTAGGGGTAAAATGGTTATTTAAAAATCGGGAAAAATCATGAACATGGGAAATGACCCCAATAGTCGTCTCCCAAAGTTACATGACCATACGACTTCGTATGTGAAAGAAATAAATATCCTACGATCCTATGATGCGTAAAATACGGGTCGTTACACTTTTGGATTGGTGAGTGCCATGGGAGGCTATTTGAAATATCCCGATGCTCCCAGTATAAAGGAGGTTATGGTGAATTTTTCCGGGAATTTAAGGAGTTAGAATATTTTTAAGATAATTTGATAATTAGAAATCAACGTATCGATATATATATATATATATATATAGAAGTCGATAAGGAAACGAACTTAGAAATAGAATAGTATAATCAAAAGGGAAGACTAGGAATAAAATCCAGTAGGAATAAAAAGAGAAGGTGTATATGTGTTTAAAAGTTAATTAGTAGTTGTATGGTATTGATTATTCGAGTAAGTAGTCATATCTGTTTTGACGTTATAAAATGTTATTCAGTCAAGGTCTGAGAGGTGGTTATACCCCAACTTGATTGATTTCATTATTAACAAATAAATAGTAAGATTTCAGGCTCGAAGATCAATGTTGAATAAGAGTTAGTTGAATATAGTATTTGGGTTGTTGTAACGATGTTTTACACAACATCTGTTTTAACCCAAATAAGTGTAAGCTTGGAAATATAATAAAGAATATTTCCTAAGTATAGAAATAAACGAGATCGGAAAAGAGATAAGTAATTGGAATATTTTCCAATTATAAATAGCATATATTTTCTAAAGTTTAGAAAATAAAGGAAGGCGATATTCGGAAATGTTTTCCAAATAACATAAAAGGCCAATATGGCTATTGTAACACCCCACCTCCGCTAGGGTCACTCGCAAAGGAATGCACTAGCTTTAGAGGGGCATTATTGGTAAACATGCACAGAAATATCACAAGACAGAACATATAAAATAGCGGAAGTAAAATCAAACTTTCATAACATGAATAAATAAGGTCTAAAGCCTTTTACATCAGAGTACATCAAAACCTGTCTTGCAATGATAAAGAAGCATAAAGACCTTTTACATAAATTATTCCCCAAGTAAAAACAGTAATATAGCCATAGCCAAGAAAAAGTCCAAGCCATCCATGATGACCTTCAAGCAGAAGAAGTCCGAATTAAACAGCATTGTTTCCTCCCTGTAACCTGGGGGGGGGGGAACGGAAGAAAAGAGGCGAAACAAAACGGGTCAGTCAAAAAGACTGAGTAAGCCCTATCTACTATTAGTATAAAAACTAGTAAAGTTAACTGACATGAGAAACTGAGATGAACATGGGCATGATAACAAGATAGATAAGCTAAATCAAAATAACAGGATGAACTATTGAACTAAGGTATCATGATAAACTACGGTGTCATGATAAATCAAAGTATCACATCGTCAGATTTCTATCAAGTATACTATCCCAAGGTATCTGTAACACCCCACACCCGCTATGGTCACTCGCTAAGGGAATGCCATAACATCGGTGGAGTATTTTAAGTGAATATAGAACAGAAAAATTACAACAAGACAGATATAAGTAATACTTGAAAAATTTAAAACATCATTTCATTGCAGCGGAAGGTAAAACATGTTTGGTTACATCACAAAACCATAACAAGAATCAAGTACATAATATCCATCTTGATAAAATAAAAGTACATAATCCCACTACACAACTAATAGCCATAAAAGAAAAGATAAAGTGGGCTTTACTCCAACGGTCCAAGCTCCAAAAGATAGATACAGCAATCCAATCAAAGCCCACTGGCACTAGGCCCACTCTGAGAACCTGGGGGTTGGGGAAAAAGATCAAAACAACGGGGTCAGACATAAGTCTGAGCGAGCTCTATAACTTTAACAATACAATCATTATAGTAACCAGAGAAGACATAAGTTGGCATACGGTAACGACTGGGGATGAATGGCTACACTAAGCAGCTTGGTAGACTTAGGATAAACTAAGATAACCGTAAAGACACATCTACCCACCCAAGGGTAATTACAACTCTGTACTTAAGATATCGGTAAAGACGCATATACCCACCCAAGGGTAATTACAACACTGCACCACACCAGTCATTCCTACTCAACGATTGATCCCACCCAAGGACTTAAAAGAAAGATATAACTAGTAGTTTCATGTACCCCTAGCTGACCACATAGGTGCCGTCTGCCCCTATCTCCACTAGGTGTACCCCACTACTCCCCAAGCGATCGGCTCCCTAACGTAGATACCCGTGCTGGTCCCACAGTGGGGTGTATCACTCCCCTAAAATGGCAACCTAATACTATCAACGGTGCACGGCTTATACCTACACGATGCAACAACGGCTTATCTACCAGCCCGGGCCCACACACGCATATGAAACCCGTTGGACTTGCGTTGCCACCGCTACCCCGTTTTGGCCACTTATAGACAAACCCAGTATGCGTGTCCCGTCCTCGGCTTGGGCCGAGCTCACAAAGATACGTATGGGATACCGGTTGTAATGGGCCCCCACAAGCTACCCACCTAAGCTTGTCATTCATTTAGTATAACCCAATAATGGGTCCCCACAAGCTACCCACCTAAGCTTGTCATTCATCAAATGTAACCCTATAATGGGTCCCCCACAAGCTACCCACCTAAGCTTGTCATTCATCTAGTGTAACCCACTTAACCCTTTTAATAATCATGTTCACTTACATGTTTAAAGTTTGGTTAAGTCATTTAATTATATTTCAATTGCCACCCAAGGCACCCACTATATTTCCACATGCCACTAAAGGCACCCATTAGGTTTCCTCATGCCACCCAAGGCACCCACTTAACCCTTTATTCATGTTTTAGTTACATGTTCCACTTTGGTTAAGTATTCTAATCGTATTTTCTATTGCCACCCAAGGCAACCACTAAATTTCCACATGCCACCCAAGGCACCCACTTAACCCCTCATGTCCCACTACATGCTAATATGGTTAAGTGTTTCTTAATTAATTAAGACCGTGATCTCCCATAAAGACCTCCCACATTAGACTGGCTGTTATGACCGCCTGGTTAAGCCGGTAGGGTCCGGGCAGTCTTACGTCATAACAGAGTCTAACCTCGTGTCTTTACTTTAATCACGTATTTAATTTATGGCTAAGACCTCTCACATTGGGCTGACATTTATAGCAACTGGTTAAGCCGGTAGGGTCCGGGCAGTTTTACACTACAAATGAGTCCAACCTCGTGTCTTAGTCGATTAATTACACCTAATTAATCACCCCCATATTAATTATCCCTAATTAATATCAAGTTTTTCATAACATGGGTAGACCTAACTCAATAGGTAAATTCCCATGGGGTAGACCTAACTCAATAGGTAAATTCCCACTTATGTTAATTTATTTTTATGGTATGCTTAATCATACCCAATCATACTTTTATTAACATATTTATTAACCCCATCGTTCCCCACGTAAATCGTTCTCATTTCATGACATAATAAAGGGAAGATCCATCACAAATATCATGGGTTTAACCAAATCTTAGCATATAACTTTGTCATGGGTTAAGAGGATGTCAACTTGCATATATGAGCATATATTAACCCAACTACATTTAACCCAAACTTGCATAACATCATACACATAACTTACATATCATCATACACATAACTTGCATATGAACTTGCATAACATCATACACATAACTTACATAACATCATACACATAACTTGCATATGAACTTGCATAACATCATACACATAACTTACATATGAACTTGCATAACTCACTTGTTAAACATGCATAAACCCACTTATTAAATATGCATAAACCCACTTATTAAACATGCATAAACATAGGAAAACATAGAGTAGCATATCATTACAAATGATTCAAACTCACTAATCCGCATTCAAGACCATAAGTCTCATTACACCTAATCTACTTACTTTAGCAATTGATGTTAAAGTGATAGAAACTCACCAAACCCAAGATTAGCAAACTTATGAAGTGGAATTAGTTGCTTTAGTTGAAGAAGATGTTGATTAGAGGTTGATTAGCTTGCAACTCTCTTCATTGATTTGTGGAGGCCATGATCAAGTTTCATTTTGCCATAGTTTAGTTACAAGATCTAATTATGAATAGATTAGGGTAGGGTTGGGGTCTTATTTATAGGATTAGGTAGTGTTTTTAGGCCATTAGATTAACCCTAAATTAGATTAGGACCCTTAGATTTCGGCACCTTCCAGAAACCAGCTCTAAGACCAAGCCCAAACCCCAAACTGGTGCACCCAACCACAGAACTCTCTAGAAACTGTGCAGGTTTCCTGGCTCGGCACGGGCGCACTTCCCAAGTGCGCCAGTGTATTTTTGTACTGGCGCACTTCACAAGTGCGCCAGTGCATTTTTGTACTGGCGCACTTCACAAGTGCGCCAGTGCATTTCTGGCCTGTTTCTGGTTTTTCTGCCTAACTTCGTTCGTCCATATCTCTTTCATACGGTACCCGTTTTACGCAAACTCGGACTCTATTTCGCGTATTTTTTCCGAGACGAACACAATGACGCAGCCCGTTTCCCCTAATTCCCACATCTGGGATTAGTTATTCTTTAATTGGTGAATTTTAGCATTAACCGAAATTCGGGGTGTTACATTCTCCCCTCCTTAAAGGATTTCGTCCCCGAAATCTCTAAGCTAAGGAGAATGCATATCCTACCATCCAAACAACCATCTACTCAATCCATCATCCACGGGCATCCATTGTCCTTAAAACAATAATTCTAATGATGTATGAACATATGCAAAAAGTGTGTGTATATGTTCCCTATCTAATGTAAAATTAGGCGGTCCACCAATTCAGTTGACCTCCTTAATGCAAACCATGATAGTGCCATGCATCCAAAATGTATGCGAAAGAACCCTATCGACACATAAAATATCTATATGAGTGCACAATCATTCACCAAAATGCATCATCCATATGATAACACAATCATTATACATCCATAAATATAGCTTCCTACACACAATTTTATGCAATATGCAATATGAAGTGATTGAGCCGATCTAGTGCCTAATATGTGTATACATGCATCCACGAGCAACCACTGGCAACCACTTGCATCCACATGCATCCATCAAACATAACATGTCTCAAACACATGTTTCAACCATGGATTTACCCTATCTAAAGGTCATAGGTACTAGCGAGAGGATATACTAAAGATAAGATAAGTACTAGACAAGTGATAAACGAGGAAGTAAAGACATACCCTCAAAAAGAAATGGGTACAATGAACGCATCTTCGCTTCCGTCTCCCAAGTTGCGTTGCTCTCATCTTCTCCCCATTGCACTTTGACTAGTTGAACCTCTCTGTTTCTCAACTTCCTAGTCTCTGACCCAAGGATGCGAGTTGGAGCTCGTCGAATCGTAGCATCACGCTCTACTTCCACTTCTCTAAGCAAGCTCGGCTCTACCACTTCTGCAGTCTCATGTAGGCACTTCCTCAAATGTGACACATGAAATACATCATGTACACCACTAAGTCTCTCGGGCAACTCCATTCTATATGCCATCCGTCCAATCCTTTCCTTAACAGGAAACGGTCCTACAAACCTCGGTGTTAACTTCCCAACGGACCCAAAGCGAACAACATTTCTCAACGGAGATACTTTGACAAAAACCGTGTCCCCAACCTCAAACTCAAGATCTGTCCTTCTCTGATCCACATAAGATTTCTGTCTAACTTGCGCTGCCTTCATCCTTCTTCGAATCAAATCAATCTTCTCTGAAGTCTCTCTAACCATATCCGGCCCAAGCAAGATCTTATCCATAGATTCCCACCAACATGTAGGAGATCGATAAGGCCTTCCATAAAGAGCTTCAAAAGGAGCCATGCCCATACTAGACTGAAAGCTGTTATTGTATGCGAACTCCACCAAAGGAAGATGTTCTTCCCATGTACCTCCAAAATCCAAGATACAAAGCCTCAAGAGATCTTCTAGATACGGTTCACCCTCTCGGTCTGACCGTCCGTCTGAGGATGATATGCGGTGCTCAAACACAACTGAGTCCCTACCGCCTCTTGCAAACTTCTCCAAAACTCACTAGTGAAGATAGGATCTCGATCACTCACAATGCTGTATGGTATGCCATGCAATCTAACAATCTCTCTATCATAGACTGAAGCAAGCCATGGAGCGGTCCTCTTACTCTTCACGGGTATAAAATGGGCACTCTTGGTATGTCTGTCTACCACAACCCAAATTCCCGTATTGCCCTTCCTCGATCTCGGTAATCCATCGAGACACTATCCCACTTCCATAGCGGAACTTCCAAATGGGTGAAGCAACCCATCGGGTTTCTTCTGCTCTGCTTTCATTTGCTAGCACACCAAGCATCTAGCGACATACTCGGCCACATCTTTCTCCATACCGGCCCAGAAGAAAACTCTCTTCATGTCTTGGTACCTCTTGTCCCTACCAGGATGAATGGTCATCTTCGACCGATGTGCATCATCAAGTATAGCCTTCCTCAGACCCTCGTCTTGCGGTACACAAAGTCTACCGTCTCTATGCAACCACCCCTTACCATCTAGGGTGTACCTACTCAAATGGTCGGACGACTCCCCCCCTTATGAGCTTCTCTACTAACTCAACCAACTGTGGGTCGTCTCGCTGTGCCTCGCCAATCCGCCCCAAAAGAGTAGGCCTAACCTCCAAGGAGGCTAGCAAACCGGGTACAAAGTCAACGGAAGGTCTAAAGTCAATCATAGAATTAAACTCCTAGCTTCGTCATCCCACGAACAATGGACTCAAAGACAGCCTTCTTCTGCTTAAGGCGTCTACCACCACGTTACCCTTGCCAGGGGTATACGCTATCTCAAACTCATAGGATGCTAAGAATTCCATCCACCTTTGTTGTCTTAAGACAATGCGCTCAAAGAGTCTCCAACACTTCCCTAAGATGTAGGGCATGCTTTTCTCCACTTCTAGAGAAAATCAGGATATTCTCCCATGCAAAATCGTCACAACTATCCATCTCTCACGCAGGCCACCCTAGTCGAGCTCGACATCCCCCAAATGCAAGCCCCAAAGGCCTAAACCAATATCAGACAAACACCCAAGGGATATCTCCTTCGAATTCAGACGACCTACGTGAGATGATACTAGTAAAAACGGCTAAATAATTAAGCCCTTATCCAACTCTGGTTGTCCTTGCCAGTCTCGCTCCAAAATCACCGTTTATCCCATAACGGGCTTTGCTCAACCTATTGAGCACATACGAAGACTTATTTCGCTCCTAGAAAAGACCAAGATGTCATCCACCAAGATCATCACGAACTTATTTAGGTACTCCTTGAACACCCTTCTCATCAAATCAACAAAGTATGCGGAGGCGTTCGTCTAACCAAATAGCATCACCAGCCACTCATAAAACCATTCCGGAGTCCTAAAGGCAATCTTCTCTATACTATCCTCAGCCACTCTCAACTGACGGAACCCCGTGGCTGAGTCCAACTTGCGAAAATACTGAGGCGCCAACCAACTGATCAAAGAGATCATCAATCCTCGGCAATGGGTGTCTATTCTTCTTTGTGAGTTTATTTAGTTCTCTTTAGCCTACACAAAGTCTGAGGGACCCATCCGCCTTCGTAGCAAAAACTACTGGAGCACCCCACTCCGATATACTTTGTCTTATGGACCCATTCTCAAGCAACTCCCCTACTTGCTTATGGAGTTCCCTCCTCTCGCGAGGAGCTATGTGGCGCACCGGTAAAGATACAGGTTTAGCATTGTCTACCAGATATATTCGGAAGTCAATCTCCCGCTCCGGAGGTAAGCCCTTCACCTCCTCAAACACATCCGAGTACTCCTGGACCACTCTAACAGATCGCAAACTCTCGACCGACGTGTCAAGCGATTCTAGATAACTTAGCATAACAGATTCCATGGGATTACAAGAGATCTCGAGAGTGTTACCCAAACGGGTCATAAGCCTAACAACTCTCCCTTTACAATCAAGAACGACACCATTACTGGATAACCAGTCCATGCCCAAAACTAACCCATAGCCCGTGAAGCCCAAAAAGCATCACATCTAAACTCAATGCTAAGTATAGAAACTTTCAAACCCAAACACATCATGGAGCCCCCAATTGGGTTTGAAACAACTACGGGATCATCTACTCAACTGGTGTCTATGTGCAGTGACTCAACTAACAACGATGAGATAAACGAACTCGATGCGTCAGAACCAAATAAAGCACGAACTGGATGATAAAGAAATCCAAATTCCAACCTAGACGGTCCTATCCCCTATCTGGTACACTAGCCGCGAGGGAATACAACTACCCTCCAGGAGATTCCATACCTTGCCCATGCCCCTTTGGACAATCCTAATACGGTGTCCCATTCCTCCAAAAGGATAACTACTGCCTTCTTCTTCCCATTCTCCACTCGTAACCTCCCACCAATGAGGTTTCATCCTTCATTAACCAAACAACTATTTGAGCCTTCCTTCCTTCGTCTATCCAATAGATACCTACCAGTCCTCCTCCTTCTTGAACCAACTTCTAATCTGACTAACGTCTAAGTCCCTTAAAGTGGTTTTCCGTTCTTATCTATCTTAGAAAGGTCATCTATACGCGGAGGGGAAACTCAAAACGAGAGAGGAAGAGATTCAAAACGGAGAATTCGAAAGATATAGATATGGCTATTGGGGATTATGCTTTTCTTTCAAAAACTTTTCTCTTAAAAGACATGTTTTTGAAAATACTCCTTTCAAAAATATTCTTAGAAAATAGTTTTTCTAAAAAATTTATCTGTTCTGGTAACCTTAAGCTCTGATACCACGTGTAACACCCCACACCCGCTATGGTCACTCGCTAAGGGAATGCCATAACATCGGTGGAGTATTTTAAGTGAATATAGAACAGAAAAATTACAACAAGACAGATATAAGTAATACTTGAAAATTTTAAAACATCATTTCATTGCAGCGGAAGGTAAAACATGTTTGGTTACATCACAAAACCATAACAAGAATCAAGTACATAATATCCATCTTGATAAAATAAAAGTACATAATCCCACTACACAACTAATAGCCATAAAAGAAAAGATAAACTGGGCTTTACTCCAACGGTCCAAGCTCCAAAAGATAGATACAGCAATCCAATCAAAGCCCACTGGCACTAGGCCCACTCTGAGAACCTGGGGGTTAGGGAAAAAGATAAAAACAACGGGGTCAGACATAAGTTTGAGCGAGCTCTATAACTTTAACAATACAATCATTATAGTAACCAGAGAAGACATAAGTTGACATACGGTAACGACTGGGGATGAATGGCTACACTAAGCAGCTTGGTAGACTTAGGATAAACTAAGATAACCGTAAAGACACATCTACCCACCCAAGGGTAATTACAACTCTATACTTAAGATATCGGTAAAGACGCATATACCCACCCAAGGGTAATTACAACACTGCACCACACCAGTCATTCCTACTCAACGATTGATCCCACCCAAGGACTTAAAAGAAAGATATAACTAGTAGTTTCATGTACCCCTAGCTGACCACATAGGTGCCGTCTGCCCCTATCTCCACTAGGTGTACCCCACTACTCCCCAAGCGATCGGCTCCCTAACGTAGATACCCGTGCTGGTCCCACAGTGGGGTGTATCACTCCCCTAAAATGGCAACCCAATACTATCAACGGTGCACGGCTTATACCTACACGATGCAACAACGGCTTATCTACCAGCCCGGGCCCACACATGCATATGAAACCCGTTGGACTTGCGTTGCCACCGCTACCCCGTTTTGGCCACTTATAGACAAACCCAGTATGCGTGTCCCGTCCTCGGCTTGGGCCGAGCTCACAAAGATACGTATGGGATACCGGTTGTAATGGGCCCCCACAAGCTACCCACCTAAGCTTGTCATTCATTTAGTATAACCCAATAATGGGTCCCCACAAGCTACCCACCTAAGCTTGTCATTCATCAAATGTAACCCTATAATGGGTCCCCCACAAGCTACCCACCTAAGCTTGTCATTCATCTAGTGTAACCCACTTAACCCTTTTAATAATCATGTTCACTTACATGTTTAAAGTTTGGTTAAGTCATTTAATTATATTTCAATTGCCACCCAAGGCACCCACTAGATTTCCACATGCCACCCAAGGCACCCATTAGGTTTCCTCATGCCACCCAAGGCACCCACTTAACCCTTTAATCATGTTTTAGTTACATGTTCCACTTTGGTTAAGTATTATAATCGTATTTTCTATTGCCACCCAAGGCAACCACTAAATTTCCACATGCCACCCAAGGCACCCACTTAACCCCTCATGTCCCACTACATGCTAATATGGTTAAGTGTTTCTTAATTAATTAAGACCGTGATCTCCCATAAAGACCTCCCACATTAGACTGGCTGTTATGACCGCCTGGTTAAGCCGGTAGGGTCCGGGCAGTCTTACGTCATAACAGAGTCTAACCTCGTGTCTTTACTTTAATCACGTATTTAATTTATGGCTAAGACCTCTCACATTGGGCTGACATTTGTAGCAACTGGTTAAGCCGGTAGGGTCCGGGCAGTTTTACACTACAAATGAGTCCAACCTCGTGTCTTAGTCGATTAATTACACCTAATTAATCACCCCCATATTAATTATCCCTAATTAATATCAAGTTTTTCATAACATGGGTAGACCTAACTCAATAGGTAAATTCCCACTTATGTTAATTTATTTTTATGGTATGCTTAATCATACCCAATCATACTTTTATTAACATATTTATTAACCCCATCGTTCCCCACGTAAATCGTTCTCATTTCATGACATAATAAAGGGAAGATCCATCACAAATATCATGGGTTTAACCAAATCTTAGCATATAACTTTGTCATGGGTTAAGAGGATGTCAACTTGCATATATGAGCATATATTAACCCAACTACATTTAACCCAAACTTGCATAACATCATACACATAACTTACATATCATCATACACATAACTTGCATAACATCATACACATAACTTACATAACATCATACACATAACTTGCATATGAACTTGCATAACATCATACACATAACTTACATATGAACTTGCATAACTCACTTGTTAAACATGCATAAACCCACTTATTAAATATGCATAAACCCACTTATTAAACATGCATAAACATAGGAAAACATAGAGTAGCATATCATTACAAATGATTCAAACTCACTAATCTGCATTCAAGACCATAAGTCTCATTACACCTAATCTACTTACTTTAGCAATTGATGTTAAAGTGATAGAAACTCACCAAACCCAAGATTAGCAAACTTATGAAGTGGAATTAGTTGCTTTAGTTGAAGAAGATGTTGATTAGAGGTTGATTAGCTTGCAACTCTCTTCATTGATTTGTGGAGGCCATGATCAAGTTTCATTTTGCCATAGTTTAGTTACAAGATCTAATTATGAATAGATTAGGGTAGGGTTGGGGTCTTATTTATAGGATTAGGTAGTGTTTTTAGGCCATTAGATTAACCCTAAATTAGATTAGGACCCTTAGATTTCGGCACCTTCCAGAAACCAGCCCTAAGACCAAGCCCAAACCCCAAACTGGTGCACCCAACCACAGAACTCTCTAGAAACTGTGCAGGTTTCCTGGCTCGGCACGGGCGCACTTCCCAAGTGCGCCAGTGTATTTTTGTACTGGCGCACTTCATAAGTGCGCCAGTGCATTTTTGTACTGGCGCACTTCACAAGTGCGCCAGTGCATTTCTGGCCTGTTTCTGGTTTTTCTGGCTAACTTCGTTCGTCCATATCTCTTTCATACGGTACCCGTTTTACGCAAACTCGGACTCTATTTCGCGTATTTTTTCCGAGACGAACGCAATGACGCAGCCCGTTTCCCCTAATTCCTACATCTGGGATTAGTTATTCTTTAAATGGTGAATTTTAGCATTAACCGAAATTCGGGGTGTTACATTATCTACCCCGTCTAACATCCCACGGTATCTATTTCGTATATTCTTCCTGGTTCTAACATGTATATTTGCTCTGCACCTCTCGTACTAGTATCCCAACCTACGTCATGTGTTAACTATGAATGTCCCTTGCCCAATGTCATGGAATGGTCCATGCCAACCTAATCTATAGCATATGTAGGTTTTCCCAACTCGTATGTTTCTTTCCATATATTAGTTCAGTCCTTTGCCGTAGGCCGTACGGGCTTTCCCATGTAAACATTTTATCCTTGAAGTTGTTTTGGACTGCAACCCTTGATCTAGTTGTGTTTCCTTACCATGAACTATCGCACGTCCACTTAGGATTTATGCCACCTAGGACCGCTAGGGATTATGCTACCTAATGATCGTTTCCGTGTCTCGGTTTGGGTTTTGGCCACCTAGGACCGCTAGGGATTACGCCACCCGTCAACCGCGCCCTTGATCCAAGTATGTATCGTGAATCGTTTTCCATGTCTAGATGCACATGTTCCCCAATGTGCCATCCGAGTTCCGTGCCAGGGCAAGTCAAGAAATACGGAACTCGGTCGGGAGCTTTAAATCGTCTGCCGATGCAGATATCAAGGTCTGTTTTTGTACCCGTGGCTATGGTCCCACGTGACCCCTCCCTCAACTACTGAAAGGCAATCCAAGAAAAATCATGTATAAGAACCACTCCCCGGCCCCACTATAGCCCACTTTCCTACGGGCCAACCTCACCCATGACTCGATAGCAAGCACATGGTCTGTTGGGGGTTCCCTGCCTTTCCGCACGTACACGATTGACTAAAGATGGTAGGTAGTCGGCGATGTTCTATCCAGGGCAAAAACCAAGAATCGTCGACTCCACGCTAATCCATCCCAGTCTTTAGGTCGCTCGCATAGCAACCAAGGCATACTCTTGGCTCTTCTACCGCAGACCTTAAACTCTTGTGAGCCCAGGCAGATCATCTGCAACCTCACAGAGGGATACCAAGAGTATCCTCACGTCCCCCGAAGCTTCCGCTTCGGCACCCAGAGCGCTGGAGCTTTTATCCAAGTCAGATAACTTGCTCCTCCTCGTATACTAAGCGATGACCTACCGTATCAGGTTACTCATCGCTTTGTGAATTAGTCCTATGTCCTTAGCTAAGAATTATTACTTAGTTACCCTTAACTAAGGTTTACCACTTAGCCCCCTTTCCCGTTATCCTTGATTAACCACGGTTTTCTACCTAGTTCTTCTAACTAGGGTTTGTCTTATTGGGTTAAGTGTTATCATTCAAGTCCATGACTTAACCCGCCCACGAATCACGTCAAGATTGGCTAAGTATTTAAGTTCAAGACTTAGCCCTACAAGTTGGTTAAGTGTACCCAGAGGCTCATGACTTAACCCTATCGAGTCAAATTGGTCAAGTACTAGTTTACCTTAATCCTATCGGATTATCTTGCTAGATTGATTAAGCATAGATTATCTTAATCCCATCAAATTATCGAGTCGGATTGGTTAAGTATGGGTTAGCTTAACCCCATCCTCTAATCGTACTACAATGGTTAAGTATATTCTAAGAAGGTCTTGTGACTTAACCTTATCAGGTCCGCGTATTAGATTGGTTAAGTGTGGGTTACTTAACCTCATCAAATCATCATGTATATTTGGTTAAGTATAAGTTGCTTAACCCCATTAAATTACCATGTTAAGTTGGTTGAGTATTGGTTACTTAACCTCATTGAATTACCAAGTTTAAATTGGTTAAGTGTTTAACTTAACCCCATCGAATTACCGTGTTTAGATTGGTTAAGTGTGGATTACTTAACCCCATCTAATTACCATGTTTAGATTAGTTAAGTCTTAATTACTTAACCCCATCTAATTACCAAGTCGGATTAGTTAAGTGTAAATTACTTAACCCCATCCCCTAATCATCTTGTATGGTTAAGTGTCATTAAGAAATCAAGCCCGGTCCCACTTAACCTACCCATTCATGTCATATCGGTTAAGTGTCATTAGGCAAATCAAATTACTTAACCTACCCACCCTTGTCATGTTTTGTTTGGTACCATTAGCCCGATCAATTTACTTAACCCATTTTTCCATGTCATATTTGGTTAAGAGTCATTAATCAAATTAACTTAACCCTATCCTGTGGCATTAATTACTTAATGCACCTTCACCTCTCACATTAGACTTTGTTGTGGTTGCTAGTTAAGCCGGGCGGGTCCGGGTAGTTTTACACCACAACTTGGTCTAACCTCGGGTTCAAGCACAACATGACCAACTTCTCACATTGGGCCCTATTGTTTGCAACCACTAGTTAGGCCGGTCGGTTCCGGGTAGTTTTACGTTGCAAACTCAACCCAACCTCGAGTTGGCCACTTTCATGTTTAGCCTAGTGTCATGTTCATAGTCAAGTTTTCAAGCAATTGGGTAGACCTAACTTAATAGGTAAATTCCCAATGGGTAGACCTAACTTAATAGGTAAATTCCCAAGCTTATGTTTTTATGCATACTTACATGTCAACTTCCATGTTATCTTTCAAGTCATGTTTTCAAGTTGTATTTTCATGTCATATTTAACGTTACATATTGTCATGTTTATACCCATTTACCCAAATCATGTTCATGTCATTATGTTTTCCTCATAATGTGACCCCAACGCTTTTAAACTCGCATATATGTTCGCAACAACGTAATGGACTAAAAGAAGAGACTTGACAAAGGCATGACCAAAATGGATATTAAGCCACAAGTTAATCATGGTGGCAAATGAGGCACAAATGTGTTCATTAGCTTGCATGTTACATTCTTAAGCTTCAAAACATGCACAAACCCAAACTTGGCACATAAGTGAATCATGGTGACAAAAGACATGGGATAATGACTAGAAACTCGCATATATCATCATATAGGGGTTATGACTTCATAAACTTGCATGACATGAGAGCATATATCATTCTCAATGATCAAACCCAAGCTTACAACATGAACATTTAACTTTATAGTTAATATCTAAGAGTAGGGAAAGGGCTTACATTGCTATGAAGGCCTAAATCGATTAAACTAAAGCTTGAGATGAAGCCTATGCATGCCATCATCCAAAAACCCAAGGATGGATGCCCCAAATCAACAAAAATACCACCTTTATGAACAAAGATCAAAGCTTTTGCCTTGAAATCAACTTGAGAAGCTCTCATACTAACATAGGGACTCTCTTACACTCTCATGATCATGAAACCTCTCATAGAAATGAAGTGGAGGCTAGGATAGTTGAGTGGAGGCCAAAAGAGTAGAAATTTGGCCATAGTTTAGTTACATGAGTGAATAATGAGGGTTTAGGGGTAGGTTAGGGGTGTATTTATAGAAGATTAGGCTAGTTAGGACCCTTAGATTAACCCTAGGACCAACCTGAACCGTCAGATTTCAAACCAGGCCCAAAAACCTAGCCAAGATAGAAAATAGGTGCACCAGACCAGAATCAGCCGACAGGGCAAGTCGACAGCCCTGTCAACTTGCCTATCGACATGCCTGTCGACTTGCAAGTCGACAGCCCTGTCGACAGCCCAGTCGACTTGTCTGGGCGGGAATTTTCCCGCCTGGCCCCATTTCTGCATGTTTCGAAATTCAAATTTCCCGAAAACTTCTTTGGGCCTTAACCGGGTCATACGGACTCCGATTTACAAAATTTCGGACTCTATTTCGCGTATTTTTCCGAGACGAACGCAATGGCATAGCCCGTTTTACTTGATTCAGAATTTAAAATTAAATTCTGCCTTGATTCTCGTTTTAACATGTTATCGAAATACGGGTTGTTACATTCTCCCCACCTTTTAGGATTTCGTCCCCGAAATCTCTAAGTTAGGAAGAACATATCCTACCATCCATCATCCATCTACTCAAAACATCATCCACAAGCAACCTGTAACACCCCACCTCCGCTAGGGTCACTCTTTCGGGGGCACTAGCTTCTAGGGGGCGTTAGAACTGGGTAAGCATGCATAATGATATATCAAGGCAGAACAAGAACATAAATGTATATATATAAAACAGAGTAAGTGAGAATAAAACAGCGGAATATCTCAAACCATCTCAAAACAAGTCTAGTACATCATAAAGTCAACTGCCAAAATAAACATGTCTAGTACATCATAAACAGAAATACTGAAATACATAGTGCTATCCCCCAAAATAAAGATGATAAACCATAGCGAGCTCAATGTCCAGACATACATGAGCTATCCAGCAAACAAGCAAGCGATCCAAGCTAAGCACCACTATTCCCTCCCTGAGAACCTGGGGGGGGGGAACGGAAGAAAAGAAGCGAAAGAAAACAGGTCAGTCAAAAAGACTGGTAAGCCCTACTACGATCAGTCTATAAACTAATAAAGTTAACATCATGATGGAAACTGAGATGAACATACTGGCAATAGATAAAGGTGTCATCACATAAAGAAGATTAAGCTTTGCACCACAGTGTACTAGCAAACTAACATAACGGGTATTGATCCCTCAGCCCAAACTTTGGCCCAATAACATGAAGTGACCTTAATACAAGGTCCAGCCCAACGGTCTAGTCGATCGGCTCCCTATAAACCTAACACGTCAAGTGTTGGTGTCCATACGGCCCACATATGGTTGTAGTCAGACTGTGCTGGGTCCACCTTCGGGTGTATCAAGCTCTCGGGTATCAACCCCAGACACTTAAGCAATAATGCACAGTCTAAACCTACTGGTACACGTGCCTCGAGTTTGTCCAACACCGGACTACGTGCACGTCCGTAGCCCGCCTGGACCCGCACCGCTGTACCACTCAGCCGTCGCTTTGGTCGCTTACATCAGTCCAGTAATCGTGCCCCGCCCTAGCCTAGCCTCTAGGGTTGTGAATGATACCAAACTGGGATTATTGCTGGAACAGACCACGTTGCTAGGGTTTTCTAAGAGGGTCAAGTGTGGTTTAACCCCTCACTAATCATGGATTAAATTAGTTAAGTGTAACCAACAGTTCACCACTTAACCCCATTTAATCCCTCGTATCCCCAAAATTGGTTAAGTATTAGTGGGCCATGACTTAACCCTAATCATGAGGCATTAATTTAATTGTACCTTAACCTCTCACATTAGACTTTGTTGCGGTTACTAGTTAAGCCGTGCGGGTCCGGGTAGCTTTACACCACAACTTGGTCTAACCTCGGGTCCAAGGTACACATGACCAACTTCTCACATTGGGTCCTATTGTTTGTAGCAACTAGTTAAGCCGGTCGGTTCCGGGTAGGTTTACGCTACAAACTCAACCCAACCTCGAGTTGGCCACACTTATGTTTTCTAAGTGTCATGTCCACTTTATTTTCAAAACATAATTACAAGTTTAACAAATACTTGGGTAGACCTAACTTAATAGGTAAATTCCAAGGGGTAGACCTAACTTAATAGGTAAATTCCCAATCTCATATTTTCATGTATTTTAAGTTTTACCCCAAACCCTCCCAACGTCATTCTATCGCTTACATATTCGTCATAACGCATAAAGGATAGAAAGAGGGAACTTGGCATAACATACATGATAAATCTTACATATCATAATAAACATGCATAACGTGTTAAACTTGCAAATCATGGCCTAGTGAACTTGCATAAACATGCATAACTTGTTAAACTTGCAAATCATGGCATAGTGAACTTGCATAAACATGCATAACTTGTTAAACTTGCAAATCATGGCATAGTGAACTTGCATAAACATGCATAACTTGTTAAACTTGCAAATCATGGCATAGTGAACTTGCATAAACATGCATAACTTGTTAAACTTGCAAATCATGGCATAGTGAACTTGCATAAACATGCATAACTTATCAAACATGTGTAACATAGCATGGTGAACTCACATAAGCATGCATAACTTATTAAACATGCATAACATAGCATAGTGAACTCGCATAAGCATGCATAACTTATTAAACATGCATAAATCCCAACTTTCATCACATATTAACTTTAGAGTTTCTAAAATGAAGGTAAGAGGGCTTACAAATATTATGAAGACACAAATCTACTAATAAAGATTGAGAAGCCCTTTATGCAAGCATATAAAAACCCAAAACAAAGCTCCAATTAACAAAAATCCCAAAAACTCTAGCTTAGCAAATAAAGCTTGCAACTTGATGATGTATGCAAGCTAATGATCATTCATACAACTTAGAAATGCTTGTATGAACATCAAAATCTTCATAGGAATGATTTTTGAAGAGGATGGAGGCTAGGGTTTTTAAGTGGAGGCCATTTGAGAAATCAATTTGACATAGTTTGGTTGCTAGAATGAATAATGGGGTTTTAGGGTAGGATTAGGGTCTTATTTATAGATTAGGCTAGTGTTTTAGGCCCTTAGATTAACCCTAAATTAGATTAGGACCCTTGGATTTCGGAGCCTTCCAGAAACCAGCCCTAAGACCAAGCCCAAACCCCAAACTGGTGCACCCAACCACAGAACTCTCTAGAAACTGTGCAGGTTTTCTGGCTCGACACGGGCGCACTTCCCAAGTGCGCCAGTGTAAAAATGTATTGGCGCACTTCACAAGTGCGCCAGTGCATTTATTGTGTTGGCGCACTTCACAAGTGCGCCAGTGCATTCTGGCTAGTTTTCGGGTTTTTCTGCCAAACTTCGTTCGTCCATATCTTCTTCATACGGACTCCGATTTTCGAAAACTCAGACTCTATTTCGCGTATTTTTCCGAGACGAACGCAATGGCATAGCCCGTTTCCCTTGATTCAGATTATAGAATTAAATTCTGCCTCGATTTATGTTATAACAGGTTATTGAAAATACGGGTTGTTACATTCTCCCCTCCTTAAAGGATTTCGTCCCCGAAATCTTCAAGTTAGGAAGAACGTATCCTACCATCCAATCATCCATCTACTCAAAGCATCATCCACGAGCAATCATTGTCCTTAAAAGATTCTAAATGCTGTATGAACATATGCAAAAGTGTGTGTATATGTACTTATCTAATGCAAAGATCAATGCAAAATATGTTAGTGAAATGTATCCATATGTATGCAAATCCCTAACATAATGTATAATATCTACATGCGTGCTCAATCATACATCCATATGCAACATCCATGTGATAACATACAAATTTCATCCAAGAATAAGCATAAACACTCATGCACATGCAATATGAGGAGTGTGTGAGCCGATCTAGTGCCTAATGTGTATCATGCATCCACGAGTAACCACTTGCAAACACTTGCAACCACTTGCAACCATCAAACATAACATGTCTCAAACACATGTTTCATCCAAAGGGTTTCTACCTAAGGTTCTCATGACAAGATTAGCACGATAACTAGATAAACATGGATAGCAAAGAGAAAGATATGCTAACAAAGGAAAGAGATTGAGAGTGTACCCTCAAAAAGGAATGGATAAAGCCCACGCATCTTCTCCTCGGTTTCCCAAGTTGCGTCTTCTTCGGCTTCACCCCATTGAACCTTCACCAACTTGACCTCTCGATTCCTTAGCTTCTTGGTCTCCGTCCCCAAGATACGAATCGGAGCTCTCCTCAAAGTTGCCTCTTTCTCTACTTCCATGTCTTCAAGAATGCTAGGTTCAACCACCTCAGCGGACTCATGTAGGCACTTTCGGAGATGCGAGACATGAAAGACATTATGCACTCCGGACAGCTTCTCGAGCAATTGCACTTTATAAGCCATCTTCCCAATTCTCTCTATGATAGGGAAGGGTCCAACAAATCTCGGTGCTAACTTCCCAACAGCTCCAAATCGGACCACATTCCGCAAAGGAGAAACCTTTACGAAAACCATATCCCCAACTTCAAACTCCAAATCGGATCTTCGCTTATCAGCATAGGATTTATGTCGGTCTTGGGCCGCTTTCATTCGTCTCCGAATCAACTCGATCTTCTCGGACGTATCTCTGATCATATCAGGCCAAAGTATGAGCTTCTCTGTAGTCTCCCACCAACATGTAGGCGACTTGCACGGCCTCCCATATAAAGCTTCAAATGGTGCCATCCCTATGCTTGCCTGATAACTGTTATTATATGCAAACTCAACAGGAGGAAGATGGTCTTCCCAAGTACCACCAAAGTCCAGAATACAAAGCCTCGATAGATCCTCGAGTACCCTATTCACCCTTTCGGTTTGGCCGTCCGTCTGTGGGTGATAAGTAGTACTCAGATTCAACCTCGTGCCCATAGCCTCTTGCAAGCTATTCCATAATTGACATGTAAAGATTGGGTCACGGTCACTGACTATGCTGGAAGGGACTCCATGAAGTCTCACAATCTCACGAAGATATACGGACGCTAGCCAAGATGCGGTCCTCTTGCTCTTTACTGGAATAAAATGAGCACTCTTCGTAAGTCTATCTACAATAACCCAAATGCTCGTATTCCCTTTCCTTGACCTTGGAAGCCCATCAATAAAGTCCATGGAGATACTCTCCCACTTCCAAAGTGGAACATCTAAAGGATGCAATAGCCCACCTGGCTTCCTTGACTCGGCCTTAACTTGCTGGCAAATGATACATCTAGAGACAAACTCTGCCACATCCTTCTTCATCCCAGGCCAAAAGAAAATACGCTTCATATCTTTATACATCTTATCACCGCCTGGATGTATAGTCAATTTGGAGCGATGTGCTTCCTCAAGAACTTTCCTCACCAAGTCTTCCACCATCGGAACACAAAGCCTTCCGTCTCTCCTCAGCCAACCCTTGTCATCAACAGAATATCGAGCGAGGTGGCTAGACGTCTCTCCTCGAGTCAGCTTATCCATAATCTCCACTATGTGAGGATCTTTTCTCTGTGAAGCCCCAACTTGATCAAGAAGGGTAGGCCTGAGTTCCAGAGATGCTAAAGAACCGGTCATCGACTCCATCGCCAAAGAGAAATCAAAGGTTGCCACATACTCTAAATTCTTCATCTCAACGAATAGAGGACTTAGGGTCAACCTTCTTCTACTCAATGCATCAGCCACCACATTCCCCTTGCCAGGGGTATAAGCTATTTCAAAATCATAGGACGCCAAGAATTCCATCCATCTTTGCTGCCTCAGATTCAGATCCTTCTGAGAAAAGAGATACTTCAAAGACTTGTGATCAGTATACAGCTCAAATCTCTCTCCCAGAAGATAATGACGCCAAGCCTTGAGTGCATATACTATCGCTGCCAGCTCTAGATCATGAGTGGGATAATTATTCTCATGCACCTTAAGTTGCCTACCACCAAAACATATAACTCTGCCTTCTTGCATCAGAACGGCGCCCAATCCCGTGCCACAAGCATCAGTGTACACGGTAAACATCTTACCACCATCGGGTAAAGCTAGAACTGGTGCTGAGGTAAGGGCTCTCTTGAGCCTCTGAAAAGCAAGCTCACAGTCCATATCCCAAGCAAAAACTAAGTTCTTTTTCGTCAACTTAGTAAGAGGAGCGGATATCTTCGCGAAGTCCTTGATGAACTTCCGGTAAAAACCTGCAAGACCTAGAAAACTTCTCACCTCGGTTGCATTCCTTGGAGTCTTCCAATCCTGAACTGCAACCACCTTAGCGGGATCCACCGCTAAGCCTTGCTTGGATACGATATGTCCAAGGAATCTAACTTCCCTTCTCCAAAAGTGACACTTGGAGAACTTGGCCTTTAACTGATGCGCTCTAAGCGTATCCATCACCTCTACAAGATGCCTCGCGTGCTCTTCTTCATCCTTGGAGAAGATCAGAATATCATCCACAAAGACCACGACAAACTTGTTCAAGAACTCTCGAAACACCCTACTCATCAAGTCCACGAAATACGCGGGTGCATTCGTCAAACCGAACGGCATAACAAGCCATTCAAAGAATCCATCTGGAGTTCTGAATGCAGTCTTGTCTATACTATCTTCAGCCACTCTGAGCTGATGAAATCCAGTAGCAAGATCAAGCTGAGAGAAAACAGAAGCACCGACAAGCTGGTCAAAGAGATCATCGATCCTCGGTAACGGGTGTCTGTTCTTCTTAGTCAGCTTATTCAACTCTCGATAGTCAACACATAGTCGGAGAGAACCATCCGCCTTGGTAGCAAATACCACAGGCGCTCCCCACTCAGATATACTTCGTCTAATGAAGTTCTTTTCAAGCAACTCTTTCACTTGCTTGCTCAGCTCCCGCCTTTCACGCGGAGCCATGTGCCGAACGGGCAAAGAAACAGGCTTAGCATTATCCACCAGATAAATGCGAAAATCAATCTCTCGTTTTGGGGGCAACCCCTTAACTTCTTCAAAAACATCTGGATAATCTCGGACCACCCTTACAGACTGAAGGGCTTCCTCTGACGAGTCGACAGATTCCAGATAGCACAACATGACGGGGTCCTTCGGATTGCATGAAATTTCTAAGGTGTTGCCAAGGCGAGTCACAAGCCTCACAACCCTATGCTTACAATCAAGAATGGCTCCCTGTCTAGACAGCCAATCCATGCCCAAAATCAATCCATATCCCCTGAAACCAAGAACATACGCACTACACAAGAACTCTACACTGAGTATAGAGATCCTCAGATCCTCACATATCATAGATAGATGAGCAGAACCCCCAATGGGATTCGAAACACAAACGGGATCATCCACTAAGCTAGTACTAAGGTGCAAACTATCAGCAAGATCAAATGAAATAAAGCTATGTGATGCACCAGAATCAAACAAGGTACGAACTGGAAGATCGGAAACATAAACAAGGTTCTCAACAGAAACACTACCTCGATCGGGAACTGAAGCGGTATTGAGAGCATGAACTTGCCCTCCTGAAGGTCCAGCCTGCTGAGTCTGACCCTGCCCTTTCTTCTTCGGGCATTCCTTGCTGAAGTGTCCAGTCTCACTACAGGAAAAGCATCCACCACTAAGCTTCCTTTTCTTCTTCCTACAATCCTTAGCAAAGTGTCCAGGCACACCACAGTAATTGCACTTTCCCTTGCCTTTGTTGTTGTTCCCCTTCTTGTTCTTGCTCTGATTCCCCTGACTGCTTTGACCACCTTGATTGCCTTTACCTTGAGAATCAGTCTTCTTTGCTTGAGTATCACTCGACTTGACCTCTTTCTTTCCATCTCCCTGAAGTAGAGCCATATCGACCAAACTCTCAAAAGTAGCCCCATGCGGAATATGTGACATCGCCAAACCCTGCAGCGGCTCATTCAACCCTCTAGCAAATCGAAGAGCCTTCTTCTCAGGAGTGTTCACCATATCCAAACCAAAACGGGCCAGCTGATTAAACTTGTTCACATACTCCTTGACAGACATATCACCTTGCTTTAATGCAATGAACTTCTCCATCTGTAAATTCGCCTCAACAGAAGATAGAAACTTGGCCACAAATCTAGCCCTCAAATCGGCCCAAGTCTCGACGGGCCTCGTCCCATTGGTGACCTCCCACCAATAGGCTGCTTCGTCCTTCAAAAGCCACACTGTCAATAAGATCTTCCTCTCGTCATCAATCCTAAAGATAGCAAACAAGTCCTCAGTGTCTTTCAGCCAATTCCTAGATTCAACAAAAGATTCTGTGCCTAGGAAATTCTTGCCTCCCATCGCCTTGAAGTCTTTACAAACCTTCGTGAACTCAACCTGAGGATGCTGAGGGGGAGGAGGGGGAAGATGAGCCTCAGCAACATGAGGGGGAGGAACATTAGCAACGGGAGGAGGAATATTAACCACTGGAGGAGGAGGAACAGGAACCACCGGAGGAGGGACATTAGGGGGAGGATTCTCAACTACAGGAGGAGGAGTGGGAGTAGGGTTTGCGGGGCCGGCTGCCGCCCTAGCTTCTAGAAGTCTCCTATACCAGAGTGGTACATTTACTCCATCCGGGATGGCAAGATCCTCAGCCATACTGAAACGAAGGATAAGATAAGATTAGGTCAAGGGAACGAAGGATAACGCTAATGGCTTTTTGGGGAATAGCCTTTTAAAATACTAGACTTTTCTTTGGAAAATACTTTATACTTGTTTTGAAAATAGTTTTTCAAAAGTCTTTTTAAAAACTTTTTGTTCTTTCTTGTAAACCATATGCTCTGATACCAAATTTGTAACACCCCACCACCGCTAGGGTCACTCTTTCGGGGGCACTAGCTTCTAGGGGGCGTTAGAACTGGGTAAGCATGCATAATGATATATCAAGGCAGAACAAGAACATAAATGTATATATATAAAACAGAGTAAGTGAGAATAAAACAGCGGAATATCTCAAACCATCTCAAAACAAGTCTAGTACATCATAAAGTCAACTGCCAAAATAAACATGTCTAGTACATCATAAACAGAAATACTGAAATACATAGTGCTATCCCCCAAAATAAAGATGATAAACCATAGCGAGCTCAATGTCCAGACATACATGAGCTATCCAGCAAACAAGCAAGCGATCCAAGCTAAGCACCACTATTCCCTCCCTGAGAACCTGGGGGGGGGGAACGGAAGAAAAGAAGCGAAAGAAAAGAAGCGAAAGAAAACAGGTCAGTCAAAAAGACTGGTAAGCCCTACTACGATCAGTCTATAAACTAATAAAGTTAACATCATGATGGAAACTGAGATGAACATACTGGCAATAGATAAAGGTGTCATCACATAAAGAAGATTAAGCTTTGCACCACAGTGTACTAGCAAACTAACATAACGGGTATTGATCCCTCAGCCCAAACTTTGGCCCAATAACATGAAGTGACCTTAATACAAGGTCCAGCCCAACGGTCTAGTCGATCGGCTCCCTATAAACCTAACACGTCAAGTGTTGGTGTCCATACGGCCCACATATGGTTGTAGTCAGACTGTGCTGGGTCCACCTTCGGGTGTATCAAGCCCTCGGGTGTCAACCCCAGACACTTAAGCAATAATGCACAGTCTAAACCTACTGGTACCCGTGCCTCGAGTTTGTCCAACACCGGAGTACGTGCACGTCCGTAGCCCGCCTGGACCCGCACCGCTGTACCACTCAGCCGTCGCTTACATCAGTCCTGTAATCGTGCCCCGCCCTAGCCTAGCCTCTAGGGTTGTGAATGATACCAAACTGGGATTACTGCTGGAACAGACCACGTTGCTAGGGTTTTCTAAGAGGGTTAAGTGTGGTTTAACCCCTCACTAATCATGGATTAAATTAGTTAAGTGTAACCAACATTTCACCACTTAACCCCATTTAATCCCTCGTATCCCCAAAATTGGTTAAGTATTAGTGGGCCATGACTTAACCCTAATCATAAGGCATTAATTTAACTGTACCTTAACCTCTCACATTAGACTTTGTTGCGGTTACTAGTTAAGCCGGGCGGGTCCGGGTAGCTTTACACCACAACTTGGTCTAACCTCGGGTCCAAGGTACACATGACCAACTTCTCACATTGGGTCCTATTGTTTGTAGCAACTAGTTAAGCCGGTCGGTTCCGGGTAGGTTTACGCTACAAACTCAACCCAACCTCGAGTTGGCCACACTTATGTTTTCTAAGTGTCATGACCACTTTATTTTCAAAACATAATTACAAGTTTAACAAATACTTGGGTAGACCTAACTTAATAGGTAAATTCCAAGGGGTAGACCTAACTTAATAGGTAAATTCCCAATCTCATATTTTCATGTATTTTAAGTTTTACCCCAAACCCTCCCAACGTCATTCTATCGCTTACATATTCGTCATAACGCATAAAGGATAGAAAGAGGGAACTTGGCATAACATACATGATAAATCTTACATATCATAATAAACATGCATAACGTGTTAAACTTGCAAATCATGGCCTAGTGAACTTGCATAAACATGCATAACTTGTTAAACGTGCAAATCATGGCATAGTGAACTTGCATAAACATGCATAACTTGTTAAACTTGCAAATCATGGCATAGTGAACTTGCATAAACATGCATAATTGTTAAACTTGCAAATCATGGCATAGTGAACTTGCATAAACATGCATAACTTATCAAACATGTGTAACATAGCATGGTGAACTCACATAAGCATGCATAACTTATTAAACATGCATAACATAGCATAGTGAACTCGCATAAGCATGCATAACTTATTAAACATGCATAAATCCCAACTTTCATCACATATTAACTTTAGAGTTTCTAAAATGAAGGTAAGAGGGCTTACAAATATTATGAAGACACAAATCTACTAATAAAGATTGAGAAGCCCTTTATGCAAGCATATAAAAACCCAAAACAAAGCTCCAATTAACAAAAATCCCAAAAACTCTAGCTTAGCAAATAAAGCTTGCAACTTGATGATGTATGCAAGCTAATGATCATTCATACAACTTAGAAATGCTTGTATGAACATCAAAATCTTCATAGGAATGATTTTTGAAGAGGATGGAGGCTAGGGTTTTTAAGTGGAGGCCATTTGAGAAATCAATTTGACATAGTTTGGTTGCTAGAATGAATAATGGGGTTTTAGGGTAGGATTAGGTTCTTATTTATAGATTAGGCTAGTGTTTTAGGCCCTTAGATTAACCCTAAATTAGATTAGGACCCTTGGATTTCGGAGCCTTCCAGAAACCAGCCCTAAGACCAAGCCCAAACCCCAAACTGGTGCACCCAACCACAGAACTCTCTAGAAACTGTGCAGGTTTTCTGGCTCGACACGGGCGCACTTCCCAAGTGCGCCAGTGTAAAAATGTATTGGCGCACTTCACAAGTGCGCCAGTGCATTTATTGTGTTGGCGCACTTCACAAGTGCGCCAGTGCATTCTGGCTAGTTTTCGGGTTTTTCTGCCAAACTTCGTTCGTCCATATCTTCTTCATACGGACTCCGATTTTCAAAAACTCAGACTCTATTTCGCGTATTTTTCCGAGACGAACGCAATGGCATAGCCCGTTTCCCTTGATTCAGATTATAGAATTAAATTCTGCCTCGATTTATGTTATAACAGGTTATTGAAAATACGGGTTGTTACACAACCATTGTCCTTAGATGATTTCTAATGCTGTATGAATATATGCAAAACGTGTGTGTACATGTTCCTTAGCTAATTCTAATGATCAGGCTTGAATAATCTTTCTAATGCAAAAATATGTATAGTGCCATGAATCCAACATGTATGCAAATAGTCCTAGTCATATAGATACTATATGCGTGCACCATCATTCATTCATATGCAACAACCGCATGATAACACATTCGATTTCATCCATAAACAAGTATAAATACTCGTGCATATGCAACATGAAACGTGATCACGTCAATCTAATATCTAACGTGTATTCGCGCATCCACGAGCAACCACTTGCAACCACTTGCAACCATATCAATCATAACATGTCTCAAATACATGTTTACATCCATAGCGTTCTTCCTAAGGTTCCCTAGATAAGATCGAGAAGATAAACAAGACAAACTCCTTACGGGGTTTGTAACAGAAACAGGACCGAGAGGATATCCACCAAGCGATAGCATGCAAGTAAGCTTTACAGGTGAACCAAGGATCAAAGATATACTCTTAAAAAGAGACGTGATGCGCTCGTCCAAGCCGCATTTCCATGAGCTTGATTCCATCATGCCTTGACCGCCTTTGACTTCATGATTTCGTAGCTTCTTGATTCCTATTTCCAAGGTGTGAGTGGAACTCATTTCACTGTCGCCTCTCGTTTCACTTATTCTTTCCCTAGTATGCTTGGCTCAAACATATCTGCGTACTCATGCAAGCTCTCCAAAATTCACTAGTGAATTCTGGATCTCGTTTTCCGATGCCAATCCAAGTTGCCAAGAGTTCTTACTAGGGTGATTCCCATAACTCACGCATAATCGAAACGAACCATCCGCCTTAGCGGCGAATTCTATTCAAACGGATCAACAACTGCATCATGGGATTCTAGGTAACTAGCCATGACAGAACCCAAAAGGTTACACGAGACTTCAAGGGTATCACCAAGATGAGTCGAGAGTCTAACTACCCTCTTTCCAAAACCGAGAATGGCACCCCTTATTGGGTGACCACTTTATCCTCAGAATCCATCCGTAGTTGAGACATGTCATTCCCAAATCCAACAAGTCATGAAGAAATGGACCAACTCTAACAAGATTTGGGACAAAATAGAATCCTTTTCTATGCTAGTACTAAGGTGTAGAGACTCACTATCCAAGCAGACTTAAATGATACGGTGATCAAGACAAAGTCTGGACGGGATGATAGAAAAGAAAAGCTAAACCTTTAATAAGATCGTTACCCTCCTTCCGAGGTACCCTAGACATGAGAGCATACTACTGCCCTCTCGATGATCTTGTCCTTGTCCCATGATACTTAACTATCCGTCCCGTTCCACCATGCCAAAGGTACTCTCTCGTCATGGGTTTCATTGTTCATCTTTCTTTCTCATTCCGGGTTGAGCCATACCAATAAGTTAAACTCGTATCCTTTATCCTCTTTCTCATTATCCTTTCTTATAAGGCGGCTACTGGTCTCCCGAGAACAACCTCCATCGCATGGAAAGCGCTTTCGTAGATAGAAAAGACTAGTCGCAGTTAAAACCACTGTGACTACAGATGGAGGAAAGAAAGGAAAAGAGATTCAATCAAGGAAACAAGGATAGTGCTAATGGCCTTTGGGGAATAGCCTTTTTCTTTTTAAAAGAAAATTTTCTTGAAAAATGCTTCTTTATAAACCGTTTTTCAAATAGTTTTCAGAAGGTCTTTAAAAACTTTTGCCTAGTCTGGTAACCTTCTGCTCTGATACCAAATGTAACACCCCACCTCCGCTAGGGTCACTCGCAAAGGAATGCACTAGCTTTAGAGGGGCATTATTGGTAAACATGCACAGAAATATCACAAGACAGAACATATAAAATAGCGGAAGTAAAATCAAACTTTCATAACATGAATAAATAAGGTCTAAAGCCTTTTACATCAGAGTACATCAAAACCTGTCTTGCAATGATAAAGAAGCATAAAGACCTTTTACATAAATTATTCCCCAAGTAAAAACAGTAAAATAGCCATAGCCAAGAAAAAGTCCAAGCCATCCATGATGACCTTCAAGCAGAAGAAGTCCGAATTAAACAACATTGTTTCCTCCCTGTAACCTGGGGGGAAACGGAAGAAAAGAGGCAAAACAAAACGGGTCAGTCAAAAAGACCGAGTAAGCCCTATCTACTATTAGTATAAAAACTAGTAAAGTTAACTGACATGAGAAACTGAGATGAACATGGGCATGATAACAAGATAGATAAGCTAAATCAAAATAACAGGATGAACTACTGAACTAAGGTATCATGATAAACTACGGTGTCATGATAAATCAAAGTATCACATCGTCAGATTTCTATCAAGTATACTATCCCAAGGTATCTACCCCGTCTAACATCCCACGGTATCTATTTCGTATATTCTTCCTGGTTCTAACATGTATATTTTCTCTGCACCTCTCGTACTAGTATCCTAACCCGCGTCATGTGTTAACTATGAATGTCCCTTGCCCAATGTCATGGAATGGTCCATGCCAACCTAATCTATAGCATATGTAGGTTTTTCCAACTCGTATGTTTCTTTCCATATATGAGTTCAGTCCTTTGCCGTAGGCCGTACGGGCTTTCCCATGTAAACATTTTATCCTTGAAGTTGTTTTGGACTGCAACCCTTGATCTAGTTGTGTTTCCTTACCATGAACTATCGCGCGTCCACTTAGGATTTATGCCACCTAGGACCGCTAGGGATTATGCTACCTAATGATCGTTTCCGTGTCTCGGTTTGGGTTTTGGCCACCTAGGACCGCTAGGGATTACGCCACCCGTCAACCGCGCCCTTGATCCCACGTATGTATCGTGAATCGTTTTCCATGTCTAGATGCACATGTTCCCCAATGTGCCATCCGAGTTCCGTGCCAGGGCAAATCAAGAAATACGGAACTCGGTCGGGAGCTTTAAATCGTCTGCCGATGCAGATATCAAGGTCTGTTTTTGTACCCGTGGCTATGGTCCCACGTGACCCCTCCCTCAACTACTGAAAGGCAATCCAAGAAAAATCATGTATAAGAACCACTCCCCGGCCCCACTATAGCCCACTTTCCTACGGGCCAACCTCACCCATGACTCGATAGCAAGCACATGGTCTGTTGGGGGTTCCCTGCCTTTCCGCACGTACACGATTGACTAAAGATGGTAGGTAGTCGGCGATGTGCTATCCAGGGCAAAAACCAAGAATCGTCGAATCCACGCTAATCCATCCCAGTCTTTAGGTCGCTCGCATAGCAACCAAGGCATACTCTTGGCTCTTCTACCGCAGACCTTAACCTCTTGTGAGCCCAGGCGGATCATCTGCAACCTCACAGAGGGATACCAAGAGTATCCTCACGTCCCCCGAAGCTTCCGCTTCGGCACCCAGAGCGCTGGAGCTTTTATCCAAGTCAGATAACTTGCTCCTCCTCGTATACTAAGCGATGACCTACCGTATCAGGTTACTCATCGCTTTGTGAATTAGTCCTATGTCCTTAGCTAAGAATTATTACTTAGTTACCCTTAACTAAGGTTTACCACTTAGCCCCTTTTCCCGTTATCCTTGATTAACCACGGTTTTCTACCTAGTTCTTCTAACTAGGGTTTGTCTTATTGGGTTCAGTGTTATCATTCAAGTCCATGACTTAACCCGCCCACGAATCACGTCAAGATTGGCTAAGTATTTAAGTTCAAGACTTAGCCCTACAAGTTGGTTAAGTGTACCCAGAGGCTCATGACTTAACCCTATCGAGTCAAATTGGTCAAGTACTAGTTTACCTTAATCCTATCGGATTATCTTGCTAGATTGATTAAGCATAGATTATCTTAATCCCATCAAATTATCGAGTCGGATTGGTTAAGTATGGGTTAGCTTAACCCCATCCTCTAATCGTACTACAATGGTATAGTATATTCTAAGAAGGTCTTGTGACTTAACCTTATCAGGTCCGCGTATTAGATTGGTTAAGTGTGGGTTACTTAACCTCATCAAATCATCATGTATATTTGGTTAAGTATAAGTTGCTTAACCCCATTAAATTACCACATTAAGTTGGTTGAGTATTGGTTACTTAACCTCATTGAATTACCAAGTTTAAATTGGTTAAGTGTTTAACTTAACCCCATCGAATTACCGTGTTTAGATTGGTTAAGTGTGGATTACTTAACCCCATCTAATTACCATGTTTAGATTAGTTAAGTCTTAATTACTTAACCCCATCTAATTACCAAGTCGGATTAGTTAAGTGTAAATTACTTAACCCCATCCCCTAATCATCTTGTATGGTTAAGTGTCATTAAGAAATCAAGCCCGGTCCCACTTAACCTACCCATTCATGTCATATCGGTTAAGTGTCATTAGGCAAATCAAATTACTTAACCTACCCACCCTTGTCATGTTTTGTTAGGTACCATTAGCCCAATCAATTTACTTAACCCATTTGTCCATGTCATATTTGGTTAAGAGTCATTAATCAAATTAACTTAACCCTATCCTGTGGCATTAATTACTTAATGCACCTTCACCTCTCACATTAGACTTTGTTGTGGTTGCTAGTTAAGCCGGGCGGGTCCGGGTAGTTTTACACCACAACTTGGTCTAACCTCGGGTTCAAGCACAACATGACCAACTTCTCACATTGGGCCCTATTGTTTGCAACCACTAGTTAGGCCGGTCGGTTCCGGGTAGTTTTACGTTGCAAACTCAACCCAACCTCGAGTTGGCCACTTTCATGTTTAGCCTAGTGTCATGTTCATAGTCAAGTTTTCAAGCAATTGGGTAGACCTAACTTAATAGGTAAATTCCCAATGGGTAGACCTAACTTAATAGGTAAATTCCCAAGCTTATGTTTTTATGCATACTTACATGTCAACTTCCATGTTATCTTTCAAGTCATGTTTTCAAGTTGTATTTTCATGTCATATTTAACGTTACATATTGTCATGTTTATACCCATTTACCCAAATCATGTTCATGTCATTATGTTTTCTTCATAATGTGACCCCAATGCTTTTAAAATCGCATATATGTTCGCAACAACGTAATGGACTAAAAGAAGAGACTTGACAAAGGCATGACAAAAATGGATATTAAGCCACAAGTTAATCATGGTGGCAAATGAGGCACAAATGTGTTCATTAGCTTGCATGTTACATTCTTAAGCTTCAAAACATGCACAAACCCAAACTTGGCACATAAGCGAATCATGGTGACAAAAGACATGGGATAATGACTAGAAACTCGCATATATCATCATATAGGGGTTATGACTTCATAAACTTGCATGACATGAGAGCATATATCATTCTCAATGATCAAACCCAAGCTTACAACATGAACATTTAACTTTATAGTTAGTATCTAAGAGTAGGTAAAGGGCTTACATTGCTATGAAGGCCTAAATCGATTAAACTAAAGCTTGAGATGAAGCCTATGCATGCCATCATCCAAAAACCCAAGGATGGATGCCCTAAATCAACAAAAATACCACCTTTATGAACAAAGATCAAAGCTTTTGCCTTGAAATCAACTTGAGAAGCTCTCATACTAACATAGGGACTCTCTTACACTCTCATGATCATGAAACCTCTCATAGAAATGAAGTGGAGGCTAGGATAGTTGAGTGGAGGCCAATAGAGTAAAAATTTGGCCATAGTTTAGTTACATGAGTGAATAATGAGGGTTTAGGGGTAGGTTAGGGGTGTATTTATAGAAGATTAGGCTAGTTAGGACCCTTAGATTAACCCTAGGACCAACCTGAACCGTCAGATTTCAAACCAGGCCCAAAAACCTAGCCAAGATAGAAAATAGGTGCACCAGACCAGAATCAGCCGACAGGGCAAGTCGACAGCCCTGTCGACTTGCCTGTCGACATGCCTATCGACTTGCAAGTCGACAGCCCTGTCGACAGCCCAGTCGACTTGTCTGGGCGGGAATTTTCCCGCCTGGCCCCATTTCTGCATGTTTCGAAATTCAAATTTCCCGAAAACTTCTTTGGGCCTTAACCGGGTCATACGGACTCCGATTTACAAAATTTCGGACTCTATTTCGCGTATTTTTCCGAGATGAACGCAATGGCATAGCCCGTTTTACTTGATTCAGAATTTAAAATTAAATTCTGCCTTGATTCTCGTTTTAACATGTTATCGAAATACGGGTTGTTACAGTTATTGAAAATATTTGGTTAACAAATATTGATAAAGAAATAGAGGAGTGATTTAACTAACGAAATATTGATTATGGGCTCAGTTGAATTTCAAAAAAAAAATTGATTTTTGAAAAGAGTAAACTGTTTAAAAACTCCCAGCGAAAGACTGTTTGAATTAAAAACAAATTTAACGGAAATTTGTGAAAGAAAATTTGAATTAAAGTAAAGTCAGTTAAGTGGTAACTGAAGTTGAATTGAAATCGAATAAGATTGGATTTGTGAAATTAGAATCCGAAATGGTATTGGATTGAGGAGTTAAGGAATTAAAAAGCAAGAATTGAACTTGAGTTGAAATGATATTTGGCTCGGATATAAGCGAATGGTTGTGTTGTGGATAAAAGCATATTGGAATTTGATCTGGGATGACCCTTGTATCAGCTAAATTGATAACAGGTGGAAAGGATATAATGATATGCCGACAAAAAGGTACAAGTTTATATTTCATATGATATGAGATTTTGATGAGCCGAATTGGCAAGCCGCTTGGCTGTTTGATTTTCTTTTGGGTTGGAGATGGCCCAGAGAGGCAAGTTGGAGTTTTACCGATTGACCAGTACAAAGGAGGTGCTGGCGAATTTTTTCGAAGAAGTAAGGCATTAGAAAATTTTCAGGATTTTTGAAAATTTTCGTTGATAAGAATTAATTAATAATTTAATTGAAATTAAATTGGTTCAGTTGAAAATGAAGTTAAGAAGTGAACAAATATGTTCTAACCATTCGATAGGGTCGTTCTCTACCTTTTAGCAATTTCGAGGACGAAACTATTTTAAGTGGGAAAGATTGTAATGACCCGCATTGGCAGAGGTATTATGATTAATTTATTAAATTTTATCAATGGTGGTTTAGAGAATTTAATGGTCGTGGAATTAAATAATGGTGAACATTTAATTTAAATAATAAATTAAATTATATATTTAATTCTGAAATAATCAGAATTGGCTGAAAGGGCGATATGGTGTGAACTGGATCATCTGTGATATTTAATTCAGCTTGGAATTTGATTTAGAATAACGAATATATTCAATTGTCGACAGTTGAACGTATAGTTTATAATATAATTATAAACGAGCTCGAAATGGCGCTGCAGTTCGTAAATTGGCGATTCGAACTTCAACTGAATGTACAGGGTTCGTTTTAAATCGGATTTCTATGAAACAAGAAACGTGTGGAGCTGGTGGAGTATATCTTTCTAGTGGAAGAGAAAAATCAGGATTTCGTCATGTAGATTTTGATTTACGTCCAAATCAAATTTTTAAATAGTCGTTATAGAATCGTTTATCGACCATAACAGTTTATTCGATATAACTAGAGATCGGGTTTGAATTTAGACAAGGTTCTTTTGGGAAGTAGTGATAATTTAATTTTTAGAATTTTATGGAAATTTTTAATTAATTAAATAAGCAACTTTTTGTTGGAGTATTTTGCACCCTGTAATCAACATTTTGAAGTTTCAAAATATGAGTCCACCTACCGGTATTTTTATATTTTTGGAACCGTGGTACCTTACTCATCACAACGGTATTTTTATTTGTGTCTGTAGCAGCTTGTATGTAAGTAGGATTTCGTAACAGGGTAATGGACTTTGGAATGAAAGGTAAACTTTATATTGGTACGCATAACTTAACGTTAATGATGGAAAGAGGAACACGTCTATCTATATCAACCAACCACATAAAACAAAATATATAGACATAAATTAGCCACGTTTCCCTCTTTACATGAGCAATGACTTACTTCCTCCCTTCATTACAGGGATTCACGAAAACGGTTTCAAAACCCGAAAACAAATGGCCTCAAAAGTAAATTTAAAAACAATTACTTCATTTCTTTTACAATCGAAGAGAGAAGCATCTGCGGTATTCATTTAGATTTTTAACGAGAAGGCTATGGAGGAATGGATGTGGAGTAGAATAGGACTGGCGTGAGAGTGGTGAAGCTCCAGTTCGAGCCATAGCGGAAGAAGCTGGGTACAGTCAGGTACGGTCAGGGAGGGTAACGGGTTTGGTGAGGAACTAAGTTGGGGCAGTGTTTGTTTTGGAGTTGGCAAAGGAGCAGTGACGTCAGGAAGGAATGAGCACGGCAGTGGAATTCTGGAAGAAGGAAGCATCGATGGAGGACTGTCGTTGCGGGTTACAAATGGAGTTCGATGTGTTCTGTTGATCTGGAAATCGCGTTTCACTATAATGGTGGAGCAACGTTCAAGGATTGATGAAAAATAGGAGAACATGAAGAGGAATTTCAGTGTGTGTTTTGTTGTAATTACGGGAAGAGAATGAGAAGTGTAACAGTGGTTTTTGTTTGAGATTCATGGGAATATAGGAGGAGCAACTGATGGTAGAAAGTCGGCTATGGTGTGTTTTAAAGAGCAGACATCGGATAAATTTGTTGGGGGAGATGATTTTGAGGTGTACAGTTAAAAACGTGGGCCATGGGCTAATGGTTGGGCCGATGGAAACTTTGGGGTAAGGTCCAAATGAAATCAATTAAGTTTTGTTTTATTTTAAATAGATCGAACTTATAAATTCGATATCTTGGTCATATATTATCAGAATTTGACAAAACAAGATCCGTTGGGATCGTGTGGACGGACACTACACCGTGGAGCTGACTGGGAGTGAATCCAAGCTAGTTACAATTTATGGCGAAATAAATTGTCCGTCGCAAATCAAATAACGCAAACCGTTATTTAACGATTAACGCGCCAATGTGAGTAAATCTCACTAACTCTGAACAGTTTATAATTTCATGTTGTATTTTTAGAACTGTTAAATATTGGTTGATTGACTGTGTGTTGACTGTTTGATTGAACTGCTAGTCAGTTAGTTGAATTTTGATATTGATTATGTTTAACAGAATATATCATATGGAACTGAAAGTGATGTTATCTATATTGTTTAACATCTGTGATGCAGGGAAACAGGTTGGAGGAATCCGACTGGATTCCTCAACATTTATTTTACTGTTTTTCATATATTGTGATATATGATGTGATATATAATCTGTTGTCGATTATATGTGTTTGGACGATACTGATCATCGTGATTTGAACATACCAAAACATACTGAAATGTTGATAAGGGAATATTTTCAAAGTGTATTTTGAAAATGAATTATTTATATAAAATCGATGGATTTTATATAGAAAAGAAGGGTTTTTATAAAAGAAAATATTTATAAAATCAAAGGATAAGTAGAATAAAAGGAAATCATTTGTAAAGTGAAGAACCATTACTAAAAGTAAATCTTTATGAATGAATAGTTTATTCGAAAAGGAGTTAATCGATGTTAGTTAAATCGATTAGAGTTAAAGTAAAAGGAGTTAATCAAACATAGTTTATTCGAAGAAAGTAAAAGGATTTATCGGATATAGTTTATTCAAATAGAATAAAGGAGTTTATCGAATATAGTTTATTCGAATAGAAGCAAATGAGTTAATCGAATATAGTTTATTTGAAGAAAGTAAAAGGATTTATCGAATATAGTTTATTCGAATAGAAAGTAAAATGAGTTTATCGAATATAGTTTATTCGAATAAAAGCAAATGAGTTAATCGAATATAGTTAAAAGGATTTATTGAATATAGTTTATTCGAATAGAAAGTAAAATGAGTTAATCGAATATAGTTATTCGAATAGAAGGAAATGAGTTAATCGAATATAGTTTATTCGAAGAAAGTAAAAGGGTTTATCGAATATAGTTTATTCGAATAGAAAGTAAAATGAGTTAATCGAATATAGTTATTCGAATAGAAGCAAATGAGTTAATCGAATATAGTTATTCGAATAGAAGCAAATGAGTTAATCGAATATAGTTTATTCGAATAGAAAGTAAAATGAGTTAATCGAATATAGTTATTCGAATAGAAAGTAAAAGGAGTTAATCAAACATAGTTTATTCGAAGAAAGTAAAAGGATTTATCGAATATAGTTTAGTCGAAAGGAGTTATGTGAAATGAGTAAATCAATAGCGTTAGTCAAATAGAGTTAATCCAATAGTGTTAGTCCAGTAGAGTTAATTGATAAGGGTTAATCGAATAGAGTTAAGTGAAAAGAGTCAATCGAATATAGCTATTCGAAGGAGGGTTAAGTAAGGAAGTTAGTAAAAGGAATATAAAGTGAACTTTGCCTATTTCAAAGTTAGAAATGTTGTTCAGTTAAGGTCTGAGAGGTAGTTCTACCCCAACTTGATTGGGTTTGTTTTTAACTAAGGAATAGTTAAGGTTCGGCAGTAAAGGAAATGGTTTGAGTTGGCATCACGATGGTTTGTTTAAACATCTGTCTAAGTCCAATGAAGGAGTTTTGGAAATGCTTTCCAAATAAGAAACCAGAAATGTTTTCTAATAAAGAAAACAAGAAATGGAAACGTTTTCCATTGTTAATAACGTATATTTTCCAAATTTAGAAAATAGGAAATATTGAATATAGGGAAACAGGAGATAAGTAAATTTATGAAATAAAGAGATAAATGTTGAATGATGTTTGATCGATATAAATTTCCATTTGGAAATGATATCGTTGTTTGCACACCTATTTTCTTCGATAGTTAAATCACAGACTATCGAAGTTTTTGACCATTTTAACGTTGTTAATATGGAGAGACCGGTTGGATTATTATCCAAAGAACCACTCTGTATTGGCATAAGCGTTGCGAATCATATATGCCAAAGATAATTGAAGACGGAGTAAAGTGCAAGGGCTATTGTATAAGTCTTAGATGACAGTGTCTAAGATGGACGTATTGAATAGTGCCTTCGGTTCATCCTGTTCCTGGATGACTTGTATGGACGGATGTCTGACAGAGTATTTCCAGACGATCACGTATATTGATTTCTCCAACCGTACCAAGAGTGGAAGCGGAGAAGGAAACTTCTTTTAGCTAACACATAATGTATTGTTGAGGACGTCAATCGGTGATTGGATGGATTTGATGATGTGGCATTCAAAGTGAATCTGGTGTGATGATAAAGCGTAGCTTCTAGCCTCATCAATCAGTAAATGACAGAAATCGGGCAGGCAGCATGGCTAAGTCGGTCGCACCGAAGTAGGGTGTATAATCACCTGATCTAGAGTTTCATTTACTTCTAAAAATCTATTGTCGATACTGTCCCATTCGGGAAACGGTTGCTGATCCCAACCGTTGGTGATATACATTCGATACACTCAAGCGAAATGAGTGGTCGGTCATGTGTGGCTGGGTTGCAAGATGTTCTTGTTGAATCCAGTGTATTCCTCTCTAGAGGTACATTAGCGAAAGGTGGTTCCATACCTTGTCATAGTTGGAAATCCATTACCCAATACATGCTTGCGGTTTTGATTGTATACTATATATGTAGAACGTGAGATGAAAGCGTTTCTGCTAGATGATTATTATATTGTGTTGATAGACATTATTATAATATCCAAAGGTTTTTGATATAAAGATATTTGGATTCTCATAAGGGAAAAACCCGTTTCGTATTCACGGCGTGGTCTTATGAGATATCGATTACCTGTTTGAACGGTTTTAAAATATTTTACTCACATCAGTCCCATGACTGACCCGGAGTTTATTTTGTTGTTTTCCCTAAACTCTTGGGTGCCCAATTTTGTACGGGCAGTCAAGTAGTCAGGATTTACAGATATACTGGAAGAGCTAGGAGCAGGAGGCTTCAGGATCATATAGCTATAGTTATTTCCGCTGTGTTGTAAGTGTTGTACTTTGATAATGATATGTATATGCAAGTACAGATTTATATTTCAAAGTTATGTTATGAAATATATTTATTCGTTCCACTGTGAGATTCGTGTTACTCTGATATTGTGTTCTTCTTCTTCTTCTGTTCTAAGTTTCTATCTTATCTTTCCTCACCCTCTAATTTCTTTCACTAATTACCAGGATTTTTCGATGTTTTGGTTATCGACATCGTGTTTATGTCGATAACCAAAGTCGCCAAAAATCCGGGTCATTACATCTCCCTGGCCTCCTCTCCTCCGATTCATACTTGAATCCTACGTACCCCTCGGGGTATGAATTTCATACCCCAAGGGTTACCAAATTCGTGGGGTACGAATTTCCAGACATGAAGGGAGGGGTCCGACCTGTCTATGGCCTGCATTCTGGGGTCCGAGATTCCCTGATGTGGTCCCTCATTTCTACCCACTCCCAGCTAACCACTCCACTATAAATACGCTCAATCTCACACTTTAAAGGGGTTGGAATTTAATTGATTTGACATCTCTTGAGAGCTCCAAGTGACCTCTTTGATGACATCCATGCTTTGAGGAAGAAGAAGGGAAAAAATGTCTTTTTTCTCTTATTCATATATGACAATTATGGCCTCAAACTACTTAGAAATGTTTGTAAAGGAATGTCATGTAACAATCTCAAGCTTATAACTCTTTATTACCAATAAAGTATCAGCGACTCTTCCAAAGTGGACGTAGGCCCCTCACGGGACCGAGGACTATAAATCTCTCGTGTTATTTAATGTTTTCCGCACATATATTTGCATGTGAAGCTATAATTCTTAAGTAATTAAGAATCTTGGGTGTTTATGATATATTTTGCCGTCAAAACAGATAACAGTTGCCCTTTATAATATGCTTTCTGGGGGAACAAAACATGTGAACTAGAATAAGACAAGAATTCACTTTTATTTAGTCATCCAATAGCCACTTCGAAGAATTCTATGAATTTTCCTTTAGTTCCATTGTATGAAAGAAATCATACTCTTCGTTATAAGGAAAATATCTACGCTTTGGAGATCGTTCTATACCTTACCAGATATGCTTTCCATTCTTGTATTTTTTTTCATAATTTTTGGTCAAAAAATTCAGGTTGGTACCAAGTAGTTCTTATAGTACCAGACCCTTTTTCTTATCATCGAGCACTATATATTTAACTACTATAATTTTCTTATTCATTTCCATATTTTTAGTTCATGTCTAACTACTTTCTAATACAGTCTCCTTATATTTTTGCATATTGCTTACCTCATTATTTCATTATGAATAACTATCTAGGGGTGAGCGTTTGATTGGTTTGGTTTACTCGATGATGCAAATCGTCAGACCAAACTAAAACCGATAAAAATGAAAACTAAACCAAACCGACCAAATTATGTTTGGATGGTTTGGTTGGTTATCCGATTTAACCGAACTAAAAATATTTTATCCTTAATGTTTGTAATTTAACTATAATTTGAAATAAATCATAAATATATGATTTGAGTATTAGTATTTAAGATTCTTATATGTTCTAAAAGGGATTTTGACACATATGTGATGATTAAAATTTACTTGGATAACTAATCTAACCTGAAATATTTATTATAATATCGATTATGTTTAAAATATAGTAAAAGTTCGGTTAATTTGGTTAAACCGATAACCAAATTAAATATTTTTCCGTACCAATTACAAATCGATATAATTTGAAAACCAAACCAAACCGACCAAATTAAATTGGCTTGCTTGGTTTATTTGGTTTAACCAAATAACGCTCAGCTGTAACTATCCACTCACTTTGATGTCAACGCCAACTCCTTAACATCGTCGCTTGCATATTTATGCGTTGTTTTTCCTTAGTCATTGCTATCAATATCTTCCACTAATTCAGCATATGTCATTATTGTTGTTACTTTTCTTCCATTGCATCTTTGCTATTAATGTTCTTCCATTGCAGCTTGTTCATCTTTGCTCCCGATCTTTTGTTTTCTCTAATCCTGATTATATTTGCTTATTTATTGCTGTTTGCGAAAATTCATGGCGATTTCGAAGAGGATATATAACAAGCTCTCTTTCCTGAAATCTCCTGAAGTTTTTCCTTGGATTGTTCAGATGTATATGTTAATCGCTATCATAGAGTATTCCTTTAGGTTATCTGTCTTTATTTACTGTTCTTTGAAATAAGTTTTTTCAGATGATGATGAAGATTATATTTCATAATTATCCAACACTTGAACTGAGGATTTGTTTCCAAGTGTTGTTATTGTTATTCCTAAATCTGAATTAATTTTCGGAGTTGCTTTTTCAATCAAATGATGAAATCATACATTTAATCTTAGGACACCTTCTGACATAATATACTTAGTTGTGTATGAGAACGAAAATATAATCCGATGATTGCTCCATGTTTGTACTTTTAAACTATTAGTGTTGTATGAGAATGAAAGTAAATTATGTGTTAGTTAAAATCAAAAGTTGTCCGTTTTGTTAGTCCAATGATGAATTTCGACCTAAAGATAGGAAGTGTCGTATGACACTTAACACGGCATTAGCTGTGCGTCTGATTATAACTGGGTCATAGACTTGGTTTAACTGAAATTTCACATATTGATAGGAAACTGTAGATGTTATCTTTTTGTTCATCTACTGTGCCGTTTTATGTGATTACATTATGGAATATTATGAAAATAATGTCTACGAGCTATCCATATCTGAGTTCATGTTTAATGGTCTAAATACCTGATTGTATATTATATTTATGACTTATTTCGCAATTGTTAAGTGGAGCCTGATGCTATGTCAGCAGTAGTGGTATGCAATGGCTGTTGATGTACATGATTAGAGTAATAACAACTTGGTTTAACTGAAATTTCACATCTTTATGGGAAACCGTTGGTTAGATAACTTAGATTATTTGGTTTAACTAAAGTTTCACATTTTGGTAGGAAATGGTAGATGTTATCTTTTTGTTCGTCTACAGTGTAGTTTTATGTGATTTTTTTTTTTTTTGAAACAGGCTAAAAAAATAAGGCCCACGGCCCAAAAGAAATCAACAAAACACCACCCCAAGGGTTAGCAAACCCTAGCCGACATAAACCACTATTATCTCAAAGTAAACTCAGTAATGGCGACATCTCTGAGGAAAACAGACATCATCGACTTCAAGGCGGCTTCCACACCATCGCTTCGTTGATATCCTTGCTTTGATTGCTTGAATCCAGCTTCCACTTAACTTCTTCGTGTCTCAGATGTATCTTTTGCTTCCTCAAAGGCAGATCAGGAGACTCGACAAGAGTTGTAGAGTTTAAGTCTTTGAGATTCGAACTCTCCATCCTCTCGAAGCTTCGCTTCATGCCAAATAGCTCTTTGTTGATGTTCTCCGAGTTTTTAGAACTACTCTCTCCTTCAATCCAAGCAGATAAGTGATAGATCTGGTTGTTTAACTTGCTCTTGTAATGGTTATCACCGATTCTGTGTAAATCTCTAAACTTTTCATCCAAATTCTCCTTGTCCAGATGATTTGCAAGATCTGGATCACTGCTGGGGGTACTATACTCTGATACAGGTAAAAGCATTTGATTACTGTATGAATTTCTTATAAAAGCACGCATTCTAGGGTTAGTAATATGTTTACTTCCCTGTTTAAAATTAAATTTGTCTGCAGAGATATTAGAAGCCTCAGAGAGGACGTCAGATCTATTCAAATCATCTTTACTGGAGAGAAAATGTTCGCTGTCTCCTGCAATAGGTAAGGACACAGAATTATTGTTCATATTATTTAATTTTAAAGGAAGACAATTAATAATGCTGTGATTCCTCCCTTTGCAGTGATGAAGGTTGATAGCGTGGCGGGGGTAACTCTCAGCAGGTTGAGGGCATAAGGACTTTTTATTGGAGATTTGATTGCCATTTAGTAAAAATTCTTCAACTTGCTTATCTCCATCTGCATTATCCTTATAAGACATAATTTTATGCAAGTTATCTTTTCCAAATCTGTTAGCTTTTTTCATAACAATGTCACTGTCATGAAGAATAGTTTTCCAGATTTGAATGCTAGAAGTTTCCTTACCAGTATGAATCCTCTGGTTTCTTTCTCTCCAAATATAATAAATAGAAGCAGTTAGAAAAACACAAGCTCTATTGAATTTGTAGGATTTGGGCTTAAAAAACTTAGATATGTAATCAATGCTATCCATTATATTCAAGGCAGTATGAGAATGACTGAAACCCAGAGTGCATTTGGCATTATTCCAAATGTACTGGAAAAAAAAACAGTCAAAAAATAAATGATTGGAGCTTTCAACCTCTTTTTTACAAAAAATACATAAGTTTTCAGAACTCTTATACCATTTACAACATTTCTCTCTGGTGGGGAGTTTGTTTAACAAAGCAAAATATGCACAATGAGCCATTTTGGGACAATTTGATTTACACCAAATTATTTTATGCCAATTGACTTCAACTTCATTTCCTTGTAAAAACTCCCACACTTTTTTAAAAGAAAATTTATCCTTAGAACATAAGTTCCAATTCCAATGATCCCTATAACAATCCTGATTTATTTGAATACCCATAATGGAATTTCTAAAAATACTTGCAGCAGGGTTATTGAAAAAGCTCCAACAGTTATTCGTAATAATGCTTTGCACTTTATCATTAACCCCCCCTAAAATGTATAGGTTATTCCAACCCAAAAGGTTGATTAATGAATTGCCACTAATCCATGGGTCAAACCACAAGCTGGTTTGACTGCCATCTTTAATCTTTCTGTGCAGAAATTTTCTACCTATATCTCTGCAGTCAAGGATGTTTTTCCAAACATAGGAATAATGCATTTCTTTCCTAGCAGTCCAGAAATTTTTATTGTTTTTTAAATATTTTGCTTTCATTCATCTAGACCAAAGAGATTTACCATCTAGAAATTTCCAAAAAAGTTTAAATTTACTAACTTCAGCAATGTCATTAATATTTCTAAGCCCAAGTCCTCCAAATTTTTTAGGCTTACAAACTATGTCCCATGCAACTTTATGATACTTACCTTTCCAAATAAAATTGGAGCACATTTTTTCAATTTTGCAAATTACACTATTAGGAATATTGTGAGATTGGACCCAATACATAACCATAGCAGTGATGACAGTATGAGTTAACTCCATCCTACCAGCTAAAGAAAGAAGCTTACCTGACCACCCCTCAAGTTTATTCTGAATCATGTCTAACAATCTAAGGCAGTCCCTGTCATTAACCCTATTGATGCTTAGTGGAAGGCCAAGGTACTTGACAGGGAGATTGCCTTCTTTGAATTTTAGAGGATTCAGAATTTCCTCTTTAATAAGGACACCTTTACTAAAATAAATCTTACTTTTATTTAAATTAACAGCAAGGCCAGCATATTTTTCCATATTGTCTAATATTTTGTGAACAGCAATGGCACTATTTATGTCTGCCTTTAAAAATAAAAGCATATCATCAGCGTATAAAAGGTGTGTAATGTGAGGCTTTACTCTATTAATAGGTTTAATATTTCCCCTAAGAACTTCTAACTCCATTTGCAAAGAGAAATATTCCATAACAATTGAGAATAGGTATGGTGACAATGGGTCACCCTGCCTAATTCCTCTGTTGCTTTTGATGAAGCCTTTAGGGGAGCCATTTATCATAATAGAGTAAGTAACATTGCATATGCATTCTTTAATAAGTTCACAAAACCTAACATCAAAGCCCATTTTTTGCATAACAAAAATGATAAAATTTCTATTAATTTTATCAAAGGCTTTATGGAGATCTATCTTTATGCACATGAGATTACTTTTTTTCGTATTAAAGTTTCTAATAAGCTCATGAGCTAATAGAGAATTCTCAGAGATTAGTCTGCCAGGTATGAAAGCGCTCTGATTTTCAGAAATAATGAACTTTAAAAAACATTTTAACCTGTTACAGAGTAAAGAAGAAATGATTTTATAAACGAAATTGCAACAGGCAATTGGCCTATACTCATCAAGTCCTGAAGGGTTTTCTACTTTTGGGATCAAAGTGATAAAAGTGTGATTAGTGTTCTTCAATATTTTGCCAGAATTAAAAAATTCCTTTATTGAATCACTTAAAATAAACTGCATCTCTTCCCAATGAGTTTTATAAAACTTTGCACCAAACCCATCAGGACCTGGACTTTTATCATTGTTAGCATTAAATATAATATTTTTAATCTCCTCTAATCTAATTGGGGCAAGCAAAACATCAGTGCTATTGCTGTTAACACAGAATTTAAATTCAATGTAGGAAAGGTATTGGTAGGATTATCAGTGTTATAGAGAGAGGAAAAATATTTAATAGCCTCTGTCTCAATGGTGGAGGCTTCATTAATAATTTTTCCTCTAATGTCAATAATCTTACCAATATTATTCCTATTCTTTCTATAGGTCATTCTAGAATAAAAAAATTTGCTAGCTTCATCAGCAGCAGTTAGCCAATTAACTTTAGCTTTCTGTTTAAGGTTAACAGAGCTAATATGTAAAGCATTGACCAATTTAGCTTGAGCATTAAAAAACTTATCAGCTTTGCTTTTATCTGAATAATTAATATCAAGATCATTCTACAACCTGTCACATTCATCCCTTATGATTTTGATGTCTTTTTTATTTCTAGAGGAGTTCCAAGTTTTTAACTTGGACTTGGCCAAATGTAAAGTTTTATTAAACCTATACTGAGCAGTACCGTAAAAATTATTAACAAAACAACTAGAGACCACATCCTTATACTCCTTCTCTAAAACCCATCCATTCACAAATCTAAATGGAGAGTTTCTAAAGCTGTTATTTACTAAATTTATAGTAACTAGAATAGGGGTGTGATCACTAGAGTTTTGGGGCAGAGTACTGCAATTCACACTAGGAAAAAGGTTAATGAAATGCTGGTTAAATAGGACCCTATCTAATTTGCAATGTATATTCCTAAATTCACCTGATTTCCAGGTGTATTTATTTCCTACTATGTGGGGTTCTATTAAACCAGATTTCAGCATAAAACAGGCAATCCTTTCCAATTTGGAGAAAGGGATAGGGTTGCCTCCCCTTTTTTCACAGTTATGGAAAACAGTATTAAAATCCCCAATAAGAAGCCAAGGGCTGTTAATGACCTTGCTGAACTGCTCAATATAGTTCCAGAGCATAATTCTGTCATTTTCAAAATTAGAAGCATAAATAAAGGTAATCTTTAAAGACAAACCACCTTTATTTTTAAAATTACAATGAATGTATTGCATGTCAATGAAATAACTGATGAGAGACCATATGGTAGGATTATGAAGAATCATAATCCTACCATTTCCTCCCATCAAGTTATTATTAATAATGCTCCAATTTGAAAATAACTTTTTATGCAGATCTTCAATCTTTTGATCACTTAGTTTATGCTCTATCAAACCTAAAATACTAGGTTTGTACTTAGCTAAAAAATCAACTAAATCAAGCTGCCTTTCAGGGGAGTTTAATCCCCTAATATTCCAAGCAATGATGTCCATAATAAAATAATAAAAGATTAGGAAAAAATAAAGGATACAAAATACCTGAGGAGGACTGCTGTGCTTTTTGCTGTCCACCTTTACTCCCAACTGTTTGCCACTCTTTTTGTAGCTGCTTTTATCTGTAGGCTTTAGTTGCTTATCCCATTTAGTATTCCTGCTGATATATTTCCTTCTGAAATTATGATCTTTATCCTCCTCTGTTTCCTCTGCTGTTACAATGTCTGTTAGACTCTTTGTTCTGCCTTTTTTCCTCTTTGGTACAGGTGAAACAGGTCTGGAAGATTTAGATGCTGTTACAGTCTGGTTTACTGCCTCTTGAATGTTTTCAAGTGTGATTACAAATCTAGAAGGGGCAATATCTTTAGCTAACAACGATGCATTGGTATAGATGGGATCAGCAGCAAGAAGATCGTTGCAGAAATTTCCGATAGGCCTATCGAAATTATTTGTTAAATTTGTAATATTGCTTGAGTCCATCAAAAGGGGGTGGGCTCAATGACCTGTTTAAGATAGGATCCCTCTTCTGCTATGTTTACATTAATGATTGACATGTTAATCTCCTCAGCACTTGTGGGAATTTCAGAATTAATTCCCACATTCTTGTTTGACGATTTTGAATTCTGCAGTTTCTCTGATAGGACTGCAGTTGGCTGAATTTGTTGTATAGTTTGACATTGAGAATTTTTGCCTTCGTCTGTAACAAGATTTGAGGCATCTATGTTCATGTTGTCTACAACATTCTCCAAGAAAGGACGTAGGAGATTATTTTTATTTCCCTTAGGAATTATAGAGTTTATGTCTGTCGTTATTGTGCCGATGTTACAATTACCTGAATTTTTGTTAACATCGGTGCAATTTTCCTGATTTGCCTTTTCGTTTGGTTGCTCAGCCTGATTCTTGTTGTTATAACAATCATCAGTGGAGTGACCAAAGATCTTGCAAATTGTACAGCGATCTGGAATTTGCTCATAAGTAATCTGTTGTGAGATATGCTCCCCATCATGTAAGTAGATCGAGGCTTCATTCGGCAAATCAGCCTCAGCATTTATTTCAACAAGCAGGCGAGCGTAACTCAGACGAGTTTCCCTCGCTGTTTGCTCATCCATCTTCAAAGGGATTCCTACAAGACTCCCTATTGCGCTGAAAATCTCTTTGTCCCATAGTCGTAGATTCAGTTCTGGAAGCCGAATCCATATGGGCATAGTGCTCAATATGTCTCGATCTAGGACTGCTTTCTTGGACCATTTCTTTAGAATGATCAGTTTCCCGTTGATAAAATACGGACCCCCATGAAGTAGTTTCTCTCTATCTTCTACATTTGTGAACCTGAGAACAAAGAATCCATTCTCCCTTGTAAATATCTCAAAAGAACCACTAGGGTTCCATGTTCGGACAACATAATTCCTGAAATAGTGATATGCTGGTCGCTTTCCAAATACATAAGCTACTACAGACATTGACCATTTACTTTCTGTACGTAAACAGGCTGCCTCAGAAGCCACAACTATCTTGTCTTCTCCAATAGTTTCTGACGGGGGAATGAAACTTAAATCAAATTCTGTATCTTGATTACCTTTCTTAATCAGATCCGCCCAAGATGAAACCTTCAGATTAGTCCCTGATTTTATTTTAGGAGCCTGTGAAAGATCTTGAGAAGATCCAATCGGGTTATTATTTGGATCTTGAGACATTTTAGTTTGACTTCTTGGCTGTTGTCGTGCTCCATTAGAGGGAGGATAAGGCTTCTGCCTTGCTTTAAACGGGTATTCCTTCGATGACCCTGTCCCATTCTTCATATGAACAGGGGAAGTAGGATTCTGAAAGGATTTAAGACCTTTCTTTCGATTAACAACTCTGGTGAATCCCTCCTCATCCACCAAGAAATCAGGAGTGGGATGAGGAAAATGAGGAGAGGAGATGAGGGGGGAGGTAGAAGATCCCACCTTGGATATATTTCTGATTAAAATGACTTCATATATTTATATGACTAATTTTTCATTTATTAAACGCAGCCTGATGCAACGTCAGGTGTAGCGATATGCAATGACTCTTGATGTCCATTATTAGGCTAATAATAATTTTGTTTAATTGAAATTTCACATCTTGATAGGAAACTGTAGATTAGATAATTTGTTCATCTATAGTGTTGTTTTACGTGATTACGTTGACATGGAATTTTTTTTAACCATTTCTTTAATTTTGTTCTTCCCAAGGGTGAAGTATGTTATCGTTATATACTTTTAACCATGGTTATTTATCCAGTAGATACATCATCGAAAGAAATATAAGTGGTTCCAACTTTATCTTTCTTTTTGAGAAAAGATTAGGATCTTTTCTCTGTTTTGCATTGTTACTTTCAATCGTTTGGTTCTTAAATAGCTGTTTTTTCTCTTCGAGAAATGATCAATGAAGGTTTTTTTTTTTTTTTGAAATATGTCTTTCGAGAATTTAGTATTTTATTTTTCTGATTTTGCCAATTGTGCGATATTTAATTTTTTGTTAACTTTTAAGCTTATGATGCGACAATTCCATATTTTAACATTGTTCTTTGTGTTTGAATTAGAGGACTAAGTCTAATGTTGAGGAACATTTATGGAAATTTCCTTATATGCACTTATGTAAAGAGATATTATGTATAGAGGATTTTAGGAAGAAGGACAAACTTTGCATATTTTTTGGTCAAAAGTATGCAAAGTTTGTTATTTGGCCAGAAGTCCATTTTTAGTGCAAAGGTGAATTTCGGGGGACACCACCGCATTTTCCATTTTACACTAAAACTTGGCCTTCACTACAAAAAAAGGGGTCATTTTTCAACTCGGGTTTCCCTACGCCGTACCTACGCAGCGTAGGCGCGGCGTAGGGAAAATGTAAAAATACATAAATGGCGTAGGGACTGTGTAGGGAATTCCCTACCCATTCCCTACACCTTTTATATAGGTTGAAATTTATTTAATCGGTTCTGAAATTATGGGTCAAATATCCGCAACCCGTATACAACACACACGTTGCCCCTCATTTCTCTCGTTGGACTAAAACCAACGCGGCTAGTATAATTAAAAAAAAAATCCGTCAGTTCTCATTCTCGTTCTCAACGATTAAACAAAAAAAAAAACCTAGTTCGTCTACGAGCTCGCGCCGCCTACCCAATTTCAGATCGCCGCCTCTTTCCTCCTTCGCGCCGTCCCACCCAGTTCTCATTCAGACCGCCTACCCAATTTCAGACCGCCGCCTACTCAATTTCCTCCTTAGTGCTCTTTCTCCCTTCGCGCGGTGGCTGTTCCTCCTTCAGGCCGCCTGTCTCTCTTCCAGAGCATCAGAAAATCAAAGGTACTTTTCAATAATTACTTAATGGGAAAAAAAATTTAAAGGACAAAAGCCCACTAAAATTTATCCATAAGGACAGCCGTCTAATATTTTATCCTAAAGGACATTACGTTGAAAAAAAATTGGGCCGCTGCTTTCAACTTCTCCCTCTCTCACGTCATTCCCGATTTCATCTTAAATCATGAAATCATGAAATCGCAAAATCAGAAAACGAGAAATCACGAATTTTAGAAAATACTAAAATCGAAATTCGAAATATAAGAAAAACATCACGAAATCAAAATCGAGAAGAAAATCATTCGAAACCCTAAAAAATTAAAAAAAAAAGTCGATCAACAAAATCCAAGTGGAAATCACAATTGAATGGAATAAAAATATTTTACAAACGATGAAAAGCACAATTGAAGAAATCGAAATTGTTGAAATAATTTTTTTAGGTTGGAAATGTTTTTTTTTTTCATTTTACCAGTTCAGCAGTTCGTAGGTATCATTTTTGTATTTTTGTAGTTATCATTTTTCCTGTTTTTAACTTTAAAACATAGCAGCAGTTTTTAGTTATCATTTTTCTATTTTTCTAGGTATCATTTTTCTTGTTTTTAACTTTAAAACGTAGCAGCATTTTTTAGGTATCAGTTTGCTATTTTTTTAGTTATCATTTTTACCGTTTTAACTGTGTTATATGTTTTTTTTCATGAGATTTTGTTGCTGTGTTAATTTTGAAGTTATATTGTTGTATCAGCTTTGAAACTAAGTCGAACTTTTTTCATTTTAATCAATAAATCTGTGATATAATTTTTTTTCCCATTATTTTATCTTTAAAACATTGCATTAGTATTTAGGTATCATTTTTCTAATTTTTCAGGTATCATTTTTTCTGTTTTAACAATGTTATGTGTTGTTTTGTTGTGATTTTATTGCTGTGTTAATTTTGAAACTATATTTTTGCATTAACTTCGTCACTCAGTCCAACTTATTTCATTTTATGTTTCATTTCTATATATTTTAGTTATCATTTTATGTTTCAGTTATATAATTTTTTTCCATTAGTTTTCCTTCAAAACATTGCTGCAGTTTATAGGTATCATTTTGTAATTTTTTAGATATCAGTTTTACATTATTAATTGTGTTATGCTTTTTTTTCATGCAATTTTATTGCTGTATTAATTTTGAAGTTATATTGTTGCATCAACTTTTTAACTCAGTCGAATTTATTTCATTATATTCAATCAAACAGTGATGTAAAAAAATTTTGCATTGGTTTTTGTTTAAAACATTGATGGAGTTTGTAAGTATCAGTTTTCTATTTTTTCAATTATCAGTTTTCATGTTTTAACTGTGTTATGTGTTTTTTCCATGTGATTTTATTCTTGTGTTAATTTTGCAACAGTACACCATCACAAAATTTATCACATAAAAAAAAGTCGTATATGAACATAACACATAAATTACAGTAAAAATGATAACTTAAAAAATATAAAAATAATACATTCAAACTCTTATGATGTTTAACATAACACATAAACTGCGGTAAAAATGATACCATAAAATTATAAAAATAATACGTTAAAACTGCTGTGATGTTTAACATAACACATAAATTACAGTAAAAATGATAACTTAAAAAATATAAAAATGATACCTTCAAACTGCAGTGATGTGTAACATAACAAAGAAATTACATTAAAAATGATACATTAAAAAATATAAAAAAGATAACTTAAAACTGCTATGATGTTTAACACAACACATAAACTACAGTAAAAATGATACCTAGAAAAATAGAAAAATGATAACTAAAAACTGCTGCTATGTTTTAAAATTAAAATAGGAAAAATGATACCTAAAAAAATAGAAAAATGATACCTACGAACTGTTGTACAGTTTTAAAAAAAAAAAACATTTCCAACCAGAAAAATTTGTTTTAACCAATTCGTGTTCTCCAAATGTGATATACGTCGTCTGTAAAACATTATTATTCCATTCAATTAGGATCTACAAATCGATTTTTGTTGTTCGTCCTTTTTCTGTTGTCGACTTTTTCCTGTTTCGAGCGATTTAGGGTTTCGAATTTTTGGGTTCAAACGTTAATTTCGATTCTGATGTTCTTCTGTTTTTCGGGATTTATGATTTACGATTTGAGATAAGAGCGACAGAGGAAGAAGATGGAGCGGACGAGAATCAATTGCGAAGGGAGAAAATAGAGCGCACGTGAGGGAGAAGAGAAATAGTGTATTGTCCTTCTGAGTAAAATTTTAGTGGGCTGTCCTTATGGATAAAAATTCCTTGGCTTTTGTTCTTGTAAATATTTTCCTGTTACTTAATTGCCTACTTCAGTTGATATTGATTGAATTTGCCTACTCCAGAGCATAAGAAATAGCTCATTTATTATTTCAGCTTAACCTAAAATGGACATGGCTTGTTTATAATCCATGTACAAGATAAGGATCGAATGCATTTGAAAAAAATGTGATTAAAGATATTATATTTATATAATATTTATTAATAAATATATTGTAGATTTTCAAAGAAGAAAGCTCGCATATTATAAAACCACTGTACATGTTAGAAGTATTATTATAAAACACCAGAACTATAACTTTCTCGACTGAGCTGCCTAATCTTCACATGTCTCATACTTGCGCCACAGTAAATTCTCAACTTCAACATATGTAAACTGGATATCGTTTAAAAAAAAACATGACTTGTACTACTGGTGAAAAATAATCTCTGTTCTTAGTTAATTGGGAATAAAAATTTAAGTTTTTAATAAGAAACATATTTGTCTACGACATACCCAAAATACAATATTTGACAAGTTTGCCAATCCAAAATATTTCGGAAGTATTTAACGACTAAAACATACAAGACCTACCATTGGACATGGCTTATAGGTTTATAGGTTTTGAATGAATGAAAAGGAATTTATTATTTCCATTATGATTTATAGTTTTAACCCATTTATTGCAACTTAGTGGAAATTTTTAGCCTTATACAAACAAATGGACAAGGGATTAGGATGTTTCTAAGGTTAAGAATATTAAAAAATTTCTATCAAACATACTTGCATGTTCTCATCATTTGTACATATTTTGATAAAGGTGTATTGTATGTACATAACTGAATTTATGTTAGACTTACAAATACGTCTTTACTAAAATTTACCGGAAAGTTAGTTTGTCTAAAATGTAGTCAAGTGAAATAGTAAATTTACAATAGTCGAAATTGACAACGTAGCTGAACATCAAAAAAAAAATCAAGCAACAACAACAACATATAATTTTATTATCACTACGTTTGGTTTACGTCATCTACTTCACAACTAAAATAGCAACTAAACAATATGTGGTTGAATAAACATGCAAAAAAAAGTGCAACCCCATAAAATGTTTTCCATCCAGTTCACCGATTTTGATATAAGTAATAAAGATTTTATGTTAGAATTTTTTTGGATTTATTTATTTGAAGATTTCAAGATAAATCCTGGAAATGGAAAATCGAAGAAACTGGAATAAGGTATTTAATTTTATTAAATACAGGAAAGATAGATTTAATGGTCGTTTTCAGACTTTCCTTTTCTTATACCAGACTAATATAAATTTGTGGTCATATGTCAAAACTCAAAAGTCTGTCTTTCACTTTTTCCATACTCCTTAATCGTCCCTTTCATTCGAAATGTTTTTTTTTTGTTTTAAACTTAGATTGAATGTTTTTTGACTACTTATGTGAACCCCTTAGATGAATTTGGCCCCGTCCGACAAGTGTTGTATATGATCATTATAAGGATATTCGTTTTTACACAAAACGAAAATCTATATTCATCTGATACAATATTCGTTGGATTTGTCCTAGTATTGGACAAGTTACAAATATAATAACGTAAGCATATTTTATAAGTCATTTCAGTTTAAACGGTTAACAAAATTTCGATGGCACTTCCTTTTTGTTCCCTGTGTACACGCATTTGTGTACGATACAGGGACCAAAGGGAAGTGCTGCCGAAATTTTGTTGAACCGTTTAATTTGAAATGATTTATAAAATATGCTTATGTTATTATATTTGTAATGGGAAGTAGGTAGACCGGCCGTCAAAGTAAAAAGAAATAAGAATACATCTAATTTGCATACATCTAATTTGCACAAATGGAAGAATTTAAACATTTTAAAGAATAAGATGGGCCTTAAGCTCCGTTTAATTCTCAATGTATGTTAGTGAACTCCATGTCAAAATAGATGGGCGCTCTCTTATGGATTAGACACCCATTATCAAGAAGTCTAGCAATTGTCATTTGTAGGGCGATTGTTTCCAAAATTGCCAACATATTTATTTCTCTTACATTCTCTTTCGGACAAATCAATACTTTTTGTATAAATTATTTCATCCATTCTCCATTTAAGGTTTCTTAAATTAGTTGTACGGTCTTGTTTATTCACTAGCCATATTTTGTAGAAGGAGACATCCCGTTTGAGCAATAATTGAACTCTAGCATGATAATTTATTAAAATATTTCATATTTAATTTCTTTTTTTTTTACAATGTTAAAACTTTAAGAAAAATAAATAAATCTCTCTACATTCCCTGTACCATATGTATTTTTATGGCAAAACTTGCCAAAACTGAGCTTAAGGCTCGCCGAAACCGAGCTTAAGGCTCAGCGAAACTGAGCTTAAGGCTCAGTTTCGGCTGAGCCGAGTTGCCGTGCAACAGCAACTTGAAGTTGCTGTAGCACAGCAACTTGAAGTTGCTGTGCTAGCAACTTCAAGTTGCTGTGCAATAGCAACTCGAGTTGCTGTGAAACATTGCTGTTTCACAGCAACTCGAGTTGCTAGCACAGCAACTTGAAGTTGTGTGAAACTTTGAAGTTGCACAGCAACTTTCAGTTGCTGTGCACAACAACCATGGTTGCTGTGCAACAACAACTTTCAGTTGTTGTGCATAGCAACTGTGCTGTGCACAGCAACTATGGTTGCTGTGCACCAGCAACTGAAGTTGATGTGCAATAGCAACTATTGTTGTTGTGCAACAGCAACTGAAGTTGACGTTGCACAGCAACTTCGGTTGTTGTGTGCACAACAACTTCGGTTGCTGTGCAACAGCAACTGAAAGTTGTTGTGCACACAACTTCTTCAGTTGATGTGCACACAACAACTTCGGTTGCTGTGCACAGCAACTTTCAGTTGCACAACAGCAACTGAAGTTGTTGTGCACAGCAACTCTGGTTGCTGTGCACCAGCAACTGAAAGTTGTTGTGCACAACAACTGAGGTTGGTGTTGCACAGCAACAAGTTGCTTGCTGTGCACAACAACCTCAGTTGCTGTTTCACACAGCAACTTCAGTTGCTGTTTCACATGAATTCTCTCTTTATGAATTTAATGTACTAATTGGGTTAAAAAATTTATGAACATTTTACTTGATTGTAATATGAAATGTATTTATTGTACTGATTGGGTTATAATTTTTATGTGTAGATATACAAAGACAACACATACACCGTTAGATTTGGAGGTACAGATCATACATAAAAGCTTGAGAAGGAAGTAGAAGAGTTAAGAGATAAAAATCAAGAATTGAGTGTCACTGTTAGCAAACTAGAAGAACAAATGAGTTCTGTACAAGAGTTTTTACAAGGGTTACGGCGAGAGCAAGAGCAACAAATATGACGCACTTTATGAATTAATCTTGTTTTGATAGTGAGTTTGATGTTCTATTTGTGTAAGGTACATTACACGATGTTTGAATTAGATGAAACGATCATGTTCGAGTTATGTAGCTACTTTATTTTATTGTTTTGAACATGATTTGTAGCAAGTTTATGGTAATTCGACCATGAAATTTATTTTACATCAATGTTTTTATTGATATATATTGTGTATGTTCGGTTTTGTTATGATTTGTGGTAGATGAAGATAAATATAAAACTACCATATTAATTTTTGGTGTACGAATGCGTAGGGAAGGCGTAGGGAAGAGGTAAGGAGGCATATGAAACTTCGCGTAGGGATGACGTTGGGACGGCGTAGGGAATTTAGCGTAGGGATAGCGTATGAAATTTGGCGTAGGTATGGCGTATGGAACTTGGCGTAGGTATGGCGTAGGTATAGCGTAGATATGGCATAGAGAATTTGGCATAGGTATGACGTAGGCAAATTGGCGTAGGGATGGCGTAGGGAAATATTTTCAACGAGCTGTTTTCCGACTTCCTTTTTGGCGTAGGGATGGCGTAGGAAAATTGATTCCCTACGCCATACCTATGCCAAATTGGCGTATGGAATTCAGAATTCTTTTGTAGTGCTTTTGGTCAAATTTCAAACTTAGCATACTTTTGGTCAACCTTTTTTTGCTAAGTTTCGCCTTCTCGCTATTTTCCACTTATGTATGTATAGTATTAAATAAAATAGTGAATGGAAAAATGAGATATGAGACTTGTAATTAATATTAAAATGTCAAAAGATAGGATTTGGTTCTACATATTGAAGTTTGCGTAATCAAAACATCTTTGCATCATTTTGAGTAGAGTTGTAGGAACAAATTTTAGTTTTCAGACATTACGGTTGCAAGTCTCTCTCCAGAATCAAGCTAATTATACATTGCTTGCATTTCGAATTGCATTTTATTGTTTGTGTTATTATTATTTTTGGGTACAACTTGGCTTCTATGTTTGATTACAAGATGGAATCTTTTTATTTTGCAGTTAATGCTCTTTTGTTGTGTATGTTGATCTATGTCTGTTGTCCAACAGAACTCAATTGCATGCAGATCAGACAAGTTTATGTGGATTGATTTCAAAAGATGGCAGTTTAAATTATATAAAAAAAATTAGTGCCAACTGAATCTTTTATCGCCCTGTAGTTTTCCACTCAAATTAATGCTTGGGCTTTGGTTTATTTCCAAAAAGTATATCCTTAACGGATCGGATTGTAAACTTTTTGATGTTTTTGTCACGTGTTCAACAATAAAGTAATTATGGAAGTGTTTAGAAAAAATACCTAATATGCTCAGTGCTAAGAAATTCGTTGTTAGCAGGTTCATGAATTATTGGATGGTGGGTGACATGATTGTTTAAGAAAATTAGGATTTGTAAATTGTCATTTATATGTGATGAAAAGTTTCAAGAAGATGGTATCATTGAGAAATGCCTTCAATCACGAAAATAGGATAAATGAGAAAAATGATACTTTAATGCATGATGCAAAAATAAACATTGTCGAGTAAGTCATCCAAATCAAAGTCCAACTTTCACATGGAATAGAAAAGGTTATTCATATTAGGAGAAATGTTCTTTGTTATTTTTAAGGTCAAAGGAATATGAGGTAAAAGAGGGGAGAAATGTTCTTTAATAATAAAGCGTTGTTAGTCTGTCTTGTGACAAGGTCGACAAAAGTTCAAGTGATCACGATCACGTGCATTGGATAATCAGAAGTTGTGCCAATTCAGGAAATTGGAGTCAAATTAAAGATAAGTCAAGCCGAAACAGTTTTCCATCTTCGGGATGAAAAGAAAAAGAAACGTAGGGTTGATGGCCTTCATGTCGACCAGTTTTGATTCGACTCGATCACAATTTCAAATCACATAGGACCACTCCCCACTACTCCCACTACCCCCTATTTGAGTGGAGCGATTGACACGTGGTCACGACTCGAACCCCACGTTTCACACGTACTGGATCCAATTTGCAACCTATGGACCCGTAGATAATGCTACGTTGTAATAATTGTTGTCATCATAAAGTAAAGTTGACCTGCTATAACCCTTTATGTACTCGATCCGAGGATTGAAATAGGGACTTTAGGCACTTGAAACATTGAAATTTTATTTTATCTACCATTAATGTTCGACCTGAATACTTTTTAAGCCATTTCTGAGTGAATTTTAACATTTTGGTGAGGAACTTGATTGTATCTTGAGTGTTGAGGGATTTCAAGTGCTGTAATCGTAATTCCCTATTAAATAGAAGAATTATAAAGTAGACGTATGCTCATTAACATCGATTCATAATAAATCTTGTCTGTTTTCTTGTTGCTTCTCGTTTTTATTTTATATTTCTTCATTCATTTCTTCAAATTCTTGTCTATTTTGTGTTATTTTCATTTTTAGTCTAATATTTTGATGCTTTTCACTGAGAAGCGCATTCTTAGCTTTTAGGTTTATTTCTCTACTATTCAGATCATCAAGTCCGAAGGAATAGTCCGTAATTCCATCACTACCGACATTTTCAGTAATTTCGATGATTTTGATCAATATTGTTTCTAAGAGAGAAAGGAACCAACAAGCTTTCCAGAGAGCATCGGCCAGCAAAGAACAACAAATCAGTTCGTAGGTCGAACCAGCAATTTAAGCCCTCGGTCAATAATACTCGAGTCGAATTTGACCCGATCCGAACAGTTGACTAATGGAACTGTTGCTGCCACTACCAATCAGCCTCCTTCTTCAACTTCTATTATGCGAGATAACTTCGCACGTCTGTTCTCCAGATTGGAAGAGACCAATGTAGCTCTAGAAGCTCAGAGACGAGATAACGCTACAATCAGAAACGACATAGATGCAATTACTAGGTAGTAGGAGGAATTCTAAAGACAAACACAGTCTCCTCCACATCGCCAGGGAGCAGAGGGTTCGTCTTCATCTAAGGAGAATGGGAAGTCACCGTGTCAGAGGAGAACTTATGAAAGGTCCAAGAATCTGCAACAACTACAATTTGGTACATTGGGTTCCCAAGAAGATGCAGTTGTTCGGCTTGGCCCTAACGGCCCTGTCTTAAGAACCTATGCTTATGCTGATGCGTGGATCTCGAGTCCTTTCTAGGAAACAACGCACTTCTCAGACTGCTTATGCTCCCGTTCTTCCAACCACTCGTCCTAACCGGGATCATAGAGGGAAAAGAAGTTCTGCTCGTGCAATGAATCAGGTGATGTCTGAAATAAGGGCAGGGGATCTCGAAGAGCTGAGAGTACCAAGCCAAAACATGCTTTGACTAGAGCAGAGGTAGCAGCAATGGTACGATAGATAATGAACGATGTAGAGGGTACACCAACGAGGATTGGGGCATAGTGGTAATCCACTAAAGGATATAGCAGAGTAATAGCGGGGCATTAACTACACGGCATGGATACATGCAATGTGATGCAGTAAAAGAAACCACATTCGAGAGACTCAGCAGAAAAAAGAGCGCAAAACTGGAAAGTTTTGTTTATTTCATGAAACCTATGGTCATTCGACTAATGAATGCCAATATTTGAGAGATGTAATAGAGAAGCTGTTGCGTGAAGTAAAGCTTGACAAATACAAGGTGGCTCTAAGGGACATGGGGCAATGAGGTTCAGTCCCGAACCAAGGTCAAGTGGCTCCTAGAGCCACAACCCAGCAAAAAGATAAAGGAATTGTTATCAATACCATTGCCGGAGGACCGCACACGATAGGTTTTAGGACAAGAACAATGGAGCAATATGTAAACGCTGCGAAGCATCTAGGTGTAGGGGAGTACAGTATTTCCGAAGATCCTACTCCAATCAAGCAGCAGAAAATGATGACGGACGACATCATTTTCCGCGACTGAGAAAGTGTGAAAGTAGCGACTCCAAGTATAGATCTGTTGGTGATATCAACCATTATTGGCCCAATAATTGTGTGGAAGGTCCTTGTTGACTGCGGGGTTTCCATCAATATCTTATTTAAAAAAGCTTTTGATCATATGAAGTTATAAGAAAGAGATTTGAAATCATGCACTAGGCGGATACGTGGTTTTAATGGCTCGACAACTACGTTGGTAAGGAGTGGTCGATTTACCGGTGGAGCTACGTGAAGAGATTGCAGGAGAGTACAAATTCTACCATTCCTCGTGATGAATATTGATTCCCCCTATAATGCTTTTTTTGGTCGAACAGCCCTGGTAGAGTTATAGTATCCATCGCACCCTGGTGTTTACTACTGAAGTTCCCAACCGAGGATGGAATGAGAATGGTCCGTGGAGACCAAGCTACAGGAAGAGCTTGTTATTTAGAGAAGTGTAAAGTGATCAGCGATTGCCTCTCCTTCCGCTAAGGAGGCATCAACATAGCAAGTAAAGGAAGCATCCCGACTGGGGTCAACTAATTATTAGTCTGAGGACATTAATCCTAGAGAGGACGAGGAACTGGGATGTAGAAGGGAGACACCCAATAAGATAACGGTGGATATTCCATTGATAACAACAACTTGACTAAGGTCTTGAAAATTGGATCCCATATAGACCCCCTCCGAACGAGGGAAGACGGACTTCTCGCAAGCCAATATGAATGTTTTTGCATGGACCCATAATGACATGTATGGGATATCTCCATCTATCATGAGTCATTCGCAAAACATTAACCCGAAGTACGTCTCAGTCAAGCAAAAAAGTCGTATGCTCATCTCGGCGAGGTCGACAACTTTGAAGGAAGAAGTAGAATTTGGAAAGCAACGGCTTTATTCAAGATGTAACATATCCTGAATGGATCTTGAATCATGTCTTGTAAAGAAAGCTTATGGGAAGTGGCGAACGTGCATTGATTTCTCACATCTAAACAAGGGTTGCACCAAATACAGCTTTCCGCTTCCAAGGGTTGATCATATAGTAGATTCAATAGCAAGACAAACTTCTTTTGTTTATGGATGCATATTTGGGATACAACAAAATTCCAATGCATGTACCAGACTAGGAACAAACCAGCTTTATCACGGATCTTGGGTTATAATGTTATGTAGTAAGGCCTTTCGGACTGAAGAACTCTAGGGCAACATATCAATGTATAGTTAATCGTATGTCTCATAACCAGATTGGGAAGTCCATGGAAGTATATGTGGATGACATGCTTGTGAAGTCCAAGCAGTTGACTAATCATGTTTTAGACTTGGCAGAAATGTTCAATGTCCTCCGGTATTACATAATGAAACACAACCATTTAAAATGCTCTTTTGGCATTGTTTCAGGGAAATTTTTTGGGTTTCATTATCAACTCGCGTGGGATTGAGATCAACCTGAATCAGATTGCAGCGATCAGGAATATTCGAGAACAACGAAAAATCAAAGATGTACAGAGCTTGGGGGGAATGGTTACAGCTTTGAGCAAATTCATTTCTAGGGCCACCAATAAGTGCATTCCCTTCTTTGACTTAATAAAGCGAGGGAAGCATAACTTCGAATGGACTCTGAATTGTATTGAAGACTTTTAGAATTTGCCAAGTCATTTGGAGAAACCCCCGATATTATCCAAGCCAATAGATCATGAAGATTTGTTCGCATAGTTAGCAGTATCATCGCATGCAACCAGTTCAGCTCTTGTCCAGGAGGAGGATAAAGTCCAAAGACTGGTGTATTATGTGAGTAAGAAGCTGGCAGCGATGGAACTTAATTACCCGAGATTGAGAAGCTCGTTTATAGTCTATTAATCACTTTGAGGAAACTCCATCACTACTTGCAGGCTCATCCAATCATGATATGCACTGACCGGATGCTACGACAGGTCCTTCAACGACCTAAGGCGTCTAGGAGATTTCTTAAATGGAACATTGAGCTAAGCTAGTTTGTTCTCACTTTTCTTCCAAGGAAATCCATCCGAAGGCAAGCATTGGCGAACCATAAATATGACGAAGTGTGTGATCAACCTTATGATCAGAAACATTATATGCTGATTTGGAGTCACCATAATTATAATAACTAATAACGAGACTCAATTTGATAGCACAGAGTTCAAAGATTTTTGGCGGCGATATCATGTCGAGGAGAGGTAAAAAGTTGTTGCACACTCGCAGTCGAATGGACAAGTAGAAGCCGTGGACAAAATCATCAAGTCCATTCTGAAGAAGTGATTTGAGCGTGCGAAGGCCAAGTGAGTGGATGAGTCACCATTGGCCCTATGGGAGTATCGAACAACCTACAAGTCAGCACCTAGCCATACTCCTTTCGCGCTCTCCAATGGCTCGGAGGCAATCATCCCGGTAGAGCTAGAAGGACCCTCTCACAAATCGACGTATTACGACCCTTTGACTAACAAGGCTCTTCTCCTTGAGTCATTGTATATGATTGACAAGAAGTGAGACGAGGTTGATTTGCGCGGTTTTGAGCACAGACATCAGGTTGCTCGATATTACAACCGAAAGGACCGACCCAGAACCTTAGAGCTTGGCAGCCTGGTACCAAAGAGAGTTTTCCCGACCCCTATTTTCATGGGCCTGAACCCAAAGTGGAAAGGACCGTACGTCAATCATAGGAGGATTGAAAATGGAGCTTTTAGGCTAACGAGCGTTGATGTCGATCATCTCCCGAAAGCGTGGAATGTCAAACATTTACGACATTATTTGATTTAAGCTTTTATCATGTCTTAGTTACGTAATGAGGCACAGTTTGCCCAAAGCCATTGTTTATAAATAAAAGCTCTTTCCTTGCTCTCTGTTTTTGTTGACTTTCCTAAGTATTATTGTTAGACCAAAAAGTGATTCTAACACCCAATTGAACGATAATTTTAAAAAAATGAAATAAAATGCGACAAGAACACAAGATTTAAAGTGGTTCGACGTTAAAGGGCCTATGTCCACTTTATACTTCTTTGATTGATGAATTAAATACAAGTACAATGATAATATCCACTCAATCTCACTAGTACAATCTACAATTTCTCTCAATTTGGTATAATTATACTCAAAGATTCTAAGTACAATCTGAAATAATAGAGGAAATTCATTGGTAATAGAGTTGGAGTAGATGAATATCTGAAAATGGTGTGCATTGGTGTATTTATAGGCATAATGTCCATTCGGTTCGGGTGCCACATGAGACCCATCCCATGAATTTCGGATTTGGATGTTCCAGGGTGAGGATAACGCATAGGTAACATGGGAAAGTGGGTGGTAACTACCCCGAATTTGTAGCATCATGGTGTGTAACTAAAGCAGCTTTTACCTTCGGTTCAGATCGGCTATGGGACTACTGTTCGGATCAGATATTAGGGAGTCGAACCAACCTGAGAATGTCATCTGGAACTGGTCTTCTTAGCTTGCGTGTAGAAGAGAGAAAGGGTCGGCTAGAGGGAACCGAACCGGTCCGGAGGCCTGTCTGCAACATTTTTTATCCTTGAATACATTCGTCAATTAATTCCTTAGTTTTGTATAGCCTGATCACAAAGCAGGCTAATATTGTGCCCCCTCGAAGTACATTCTATTGGAGATTATGGGACGTGCTTCGAAGTCACCAATCTGTCCATTCTGGAATCAGTGTTAATCAACAATTACCTATGTCTATCTGTAGAGTCATGATGCTTTATGAAGTCAAGTCTTTTGGGTATCTGCAAGGCCTATAAATACATCATGAGATCAGGAATTATTTCTGTTGTTTTCAATAACCTCGAGACTTCATTCAAGGTCCAAGCAATTTCTCCAGGTAATCTTTTATAATGGGTATTTGTAAATTTTGACACCTTCCTTCAAATTTTTGTATTTCTATTTAATGTGTTGAGTCAAACTGGTAACCACATCTCGGTTCGGACCGGTTTAACCGGACTCGTCTTGCATATGGAACACCGCCACATTATTATGCTGAAAGGCCTTTAGTTACTTGAATTTTCTTCTAAGCGGGTCAGTTCAGGCCATCGCATCTGGGAATACTAACAGCCTTTTTAACCCAATATATAAATTTCCCCAATCTTCTCTCTTTCCCTTACTTCTTTTATTTCACTTGCGCCGAATTGCTTTTACAGAATGAAAACTCTAATCTCCATTTTCATAGTTTCGCTTCAATTCTTGAACTCAAACATAGGTGGGTTATTAAAACCTTAATCTTGTGTGTTTTAAACTTCGAATTCACATGAAAATACCTGAATCTCCATGCTAATCCCCCTCAATTTGACCAAATTAATGGTGGAGCCAACGCCTGGATGATTCGCACCATCGCCAACGATGGTGATATCATTGCTGCTTCCAGGCGAGGGATTGGGTAATCTATACTTGATGGCGGGAGGTTTGATATCAGGGTAAGTTTCCCGATTGGGTGAAAAAGAGGGAATGGTAGAGGTTTAATTCTTGGTGTAATGAGGAGGAAGAAGATGGTGGGCTAAAGGAGAAGATATGGTTATTGGGATAGATGATTTCAAAGTGAATTGTGAAGTATTTAAGCAAAGTAATGGAGTTGCAGTGAGTTGGTTGGATCGGGTTGAGTTTCATCTATTGGCTTCGAGGGGAGGGGGAATTCGACCCGATTCGGGTAGAAATAAATTCACAAAGGATCCCGACCCTAATCAAGTTGGTTTCCTTCACACACCCTTAACCGAATAGCTGCTGACTCCCCTAGTGACTCTGAACCGTTGAATTTATTCAAACATTTCCATTCTGACATTATGCTTGCATACAAACCTCCGAACCGAACCGCTGTCTAAGACTTGGTCCTCCGAACTGAACCGATAACATTTAATATGAAACATATGCATAATCTATTCTCATCATTCAAACTTGATGAAGACTAGAGCCTTATCAAAGAGACTTTGTGGCGCACAACTTTATGTACAATTTAACCAGCACCAAGTATAACTTGTAAACTTGCGGACAATTAGGATAGAGCCTCTATAATTGGACATTCTCGGACTAAACAAGCAAATGATTGCTAACTTTCTATTATACTGCATTCATTATGCTTGCTTTAATATTTCATGACTTTAGCACTGCATACACCAGCACATACTAGCGCATACATACAAGGGGGACTCGGGCTACTACACTCTAATCTCTGTCATCTCTTGGATAGTGCAGCGATTATATCTAGAAGACGTTCAGCCAGATTGGAAGAGAGGAAAGAAACTATAGGGCCATCTAAAAATCCCAACATCGAAGACGTATCCTCTGCTTCAGACTCAGCATTGGATAGTGTCGGCTCGGACTACGAGATAGAAATTCATGAGAGTGCAGAATCATCTGGTAGTGAATTTTCTGTTGATGAAGAAGAGGAAGGAGGAGTGGGGGACAATCGTACTCCTGATGAATTTGAAAGTGAAACTATTTTAGAAGCCCCTACAAATTCGATAGAGTCGATGATCGATGATCCTACGCTTACACGATTATGTTTAAAACATGGAATTCTTTATAAAGATACCAAACTAGCTACTGAAATGGACCGGCCTCATAATCCACCCGAAGGATATATGACATTAGCCGGTTAATGTGCATTGTCAGGGCGATCCCTTCGTTTCCTCCATTCGTCGTCGATTTTCTAAGATGAATGCAAATTTCCCTTATGCAAGTCCATCTCAATGCCTATGCCTATCGGTACACATTATATATCGCTTATAAGGAAATTTTGGGGACAAGGCTCACCTTCGAAGATGTATGCTTCTTCTACAATTTTAAATATCGAACAAAAGATACTTCGTCTTTTGTATATTTTGAGTCGGTGCCAAAAAAGAAGATTATTGACGAACCGTTCAGCAGCAAAGTAGGCGATGTGAAGCCTGAATGGTTATATATCAAGCAACAATCGGGATGTGGTAGGCGATGACTCAAATCAAGTAAGCTTTAGTTTTCAACATTCCAACTTTAATTGTTGCTGTAAATGTATTGACTCATCTCATTTTTATTTGTAGTTGCTAATCTGAAGAAGGATGTGCATCAGGTGTACATGGATCGCCTGAACCGTTTTCTTTATAGCGACCAAAAGTTTCTAACCGTTAGAGATTGTCTAGTAAACGACTATTTTCATCGCCACCGTCTACGTGCCATGACTCGCAGCAAAGGCCATGGGGATGGTCCTTATGTATACATGACTCCAGCCGAGGAGCAAGCTGTAACTTCAGTTGAGAAGGGAGAGAGTTCGAAGGGTCAGGAACTCGTAGGCTTCAGCCAAGAATTGCAAATTAAGGATAAAGAAATAAATAACAAAGGGGGAGGATCCAATTGTTCCCCAAAGGAGCTCTTCTTCTATGCCAATTCAGGACAATGTATTAGTGAATATACCTGCTGGGGATAGGCATCGGTACGTTACTCCTAAGGACGCTGCCATTCCCGAAGGACAAACCTCTCCTAAGACGCCACCATTAGCGAAGTCTCAAGTCGATGACTTTCTAATGGAGGAGTCCATATATCAGGGTTTGGGGAGGCTTCCCTAACCCGATGCCATATACAATTCGCAAGATATTGGAACAAATTATTTCTTTCCTACTTCCGAGGAAGATGTTACTCCCGTGAAAGCCGTGGAGACTACGCATACAGGCCTAGCTCTAGGCTCTGGTATGTAGGGGGATCACTTAGGACATACACACTACACTTACACTGCACGTCACAACACTTGTGTACCATATTAATTCTGATTTCTAATGTTTACTTGTGTCTTTTTCAGGAAAAATGATGCGCTACCGTTATCCCATTAGAGATGTTCGCTCAAGCATATCCAGATTCGATTCTGATGCGGAGCATGATCGGGATGATAGTCATAGGAGAGATAGCAGAAGACATCATGATTCTCACCGTCCCTACTCTTCACGTTCTCGTTCCCCTTGTCGGTCAGATGCTGATAAGAATAAGATCGACCAGGAACGTCGCGAAGGAGACAAATCACTATCCAAGGTTCCAGCTCCCCAGAAGGAAAAACATCATCAAGAAAAGCTACACCAAAGCATTCCGACCCACAGGACAAAACCAAAGCTATTGAGAAAGAACAAGACAAGGGTAAAACCCAACTAGGAAAATTTGAATTATCAATCGCGAAGCCTGTGACACTTGACTCTGAAAATAAAGAAAAAATTAAAGCTCTAAAAAAGAAGATTCCAGATCATCACTTCGAGAATATGCTTTTCGTTCCTGCTCTCGAGCCAGTGCCTTCGAAGTGGGCGGATGAGGTCAAAGCTAAGGTAGACTTGGTTGATAAACTGTATAACGAGATGTACAAGTATTTGCGCGATCTTTCCAAAATTATTCGAGACTTAATAATTGACATAAATAACATGAAGGAAATGACCACGTATGATGAGAATATCTTAAAGGACATGGAAAAGGAAGTAGAGGATGCACAGGCTCAACTTGCCCTCGCACAACGTGACGCTGGCAACTGCAAGAAACAATATGAAGAGCTACTAAAGCGTTATCACACTGAACTTGAAGCGCATAGCCAGGAGCGCTTAGACTTGATGAAGCAAGCTGAGGATGCTAAATCTGAAAGCATCGCGACAAAGTCAGCTTGTGTTCGTCTTCAGCAAGGGAAGGCAGAGTTAGCGAAGAAGAATGTCGATCTAGAGGTTAAATTTGCCGAGATTGAATCAAAGGCGGTTTTGGTTGAGGGGAATGTAAAAATTGCTATCAAATCTGCCGAGGATGCTAATGCACAACTTATCGTGGCTCAAAAGGAACTGGATGATTATGGCAAGACCATGATAGAATTCTTTGCTCAAGTAATTCGTTATCGAGACATTTCTTGGATCAAAGACTATCCAACAACATCGGTCTATGTGTGGAATCAAGTGGTTGACTGGGAGAGACGACGGCTTAAGGTGGACACCATTGATGAGGAAAAACTGTAACGATCTGTGATTTACCGTCACTTTTGCAAGGAAAATTCTATTAAATTCCAACTTGATCAAAGTTTAGAAGTAATTTTTTTTAATTTAAATTCGGGATACGTGCATAGCGTTTAAATTTTTAGAATTTAATTGGGAAGAGAAAATGAAAACATTATACGATTTGTAAGTCGACGTAGTGATCAGTCTGTAAATTATAACAATGAAAATAATAAATTTCGAAAATCTAATTTTTTGACGTATAAGTATTGTATAAAATTTTATAACGAAAACGTCATCGTCCGTTATGTCAAATTATGAGTCAGTTAATATCGTTTAAATCGATTAAATGGTTGATTTAACGGTAGCGCCAACTGTTATGCAAAATTGCGCCTTTGCGGAAGCGCAATAAGCAGGATCTAGATTTCCCAATTGAACACCAATCTAATCAGATAACAATTATTTTATTACATCAAAAAAATAGTAAATAACTATAATAAAGAAACATGAGACACACAATATTTATACTGGTTCCACTGTCATCGAGATAGTGTACGTCCAGTCCAACAGAGAGAGATTTTATTTCACATGAGAGAATTACAAGAGATTACAAAATAAGAGTTTACATATTCAAACCTCAATCAGGTTTAACAAGAAGAGACACCATTGGGGATCACTGACTCCAAGGCAGGATGGGTTTACACTAAAGTCTACCTCTCAATATATAGCCAGTGCAAATCTATGTGAGTCATCAATTAAATTACCAACATATGGTAATAATATAATGGAGGCAAATTACCATAACAACAAATGTGCAAACATAGAAAGTAAATTAATCTGTTTCTTTAGCATAGATGGAAGAAATTAATTCCTTCATTTATTTCTCTGCCACCACATCAAATGCAATCAATGCATTCCCATTATAAAAATATTTACTTTCCATTTTTTGCAAATTTGTTCCAATCAAATTATGATTTTGTATCACCAAATTTAACACCAACCGGTATGACATAAATAATAAATTTTCACTCAAGCGTTAAAACGACCAATTTCAGTGTGCTATCGTGTTCATATCAACATACTGAACGCAATGGTATTTTGTCTCATGTACCGGAATATTCGGTTATACGGTGTTTATGGTATTAGTGAACGGTGTTTACTCTTCATATATAACCTGCATAAGTCATATAAATGGTATGTGTATATATATACGGTCTACTTACGAAAAAAAACTAAAACTTAAAAAGAATTAAAAAAAAAAAAAAAAAAAAAACTCATGCAACAAAATGAAATATGGTTTGCATGGAACAAAATGGATAGTTGCATAACATTAATGCCAGCTGACGCATACTTCCAGCTAAATGTTGTACACTTTTTTTTTTTTTACCGTATTGTTTTAATAACAATAATAGAAAAAAAAGTGGGATAACTAATCTAACCAAATGAAAAATGGGCACGCATGGAACAGCAGCAAAAAATGCCACGAATGCATTGTTCGGCATGCTTGGGCTTTACATGGCAAGGTATTGTTTGCAAAAGTGTATATAAGTATGCGACGTTGAAAAAAAAAAAAAAAATCCAAATGAGATAAACGGTGCAAATCTATTCTATTACTTCAATGGTAAAGCTCGAACTCCTCGCTGCTTACGTGGACACATCAAACTCTCTCAATTTCAAAATAACGCTGCCTCACGAATTCCGACTTCTTTTAAAGACCAAAACACAACGTCCCGTCTCGCATGAGGCATGTTCACCAAAACCGCTTTTCCTCTGTCTTCTCCACTTATGCTTCTGAAGATAACCACCCTCTAATCTCCGTAGGTTTTCGTCCTAATTCTCCCCTTCTTCTTCACTATGGCAAACAAAAATTAACCTTTCCTCATTGCAAACTATTTAAATCTGTGAACTCCCCTTTCATCACCTCTTTATATCTACTCATGTGACGCTATGTCGTCCTTCCCTTCGGGCTAAATCTAATTTATTAATCGACCTCTTTGTTCCATTCTTTCGCCATTATACCAATTATACTGCTGATGTCACCGCCTTCGGTGTTCATCAAGTTCTGCAACAAGTAAATCAACCGTTTATTAAATTAAATCTGTTGTTGGCTTAGTGGTATGTAATTTATGACATGTTTTAACAACTTTACCACACTTTTAGAAACAACTTTTCTCAAGTTATTTAGTATCCGTCTTTCGATTGATTTAGTTTGGTTGTTGGTATTTGGTGGTTCCTTGATCTTTCTGATTTACGATAAATTTTATAGAATATAATATGGAGAATGCTTGCATCTTTTTAGAATTTCGGCAGAACAAACACACTAATTTCTACTAATTACAGTAGTAATAGTTTCTTTTGATATTTATAAATGGTTTGGTTGTTTTAGTTGTACCACCAGTAGAAACTATTGCATTGGCTTACCGATTTTTTTTTGAAAGATGATTCACATCCTTAAACATTGTATATGTTGATAATTTATCCAAATATGACCGATATCATATTTTCCAACTCTAACTCACTAAGAGATATTCTTTATAATGTTATATGGAACCAAATTTTTACTGATAATTTATCCACTTCAATATGAACATGCTAATTATAACTTAGCAGAGTATCGCCAAACTAATTGTATTTTCCCTTAGCAATGAATAATCAAGTGTGTGAACTGATGTTGACTGGCAACGTGCAACATGGTAGCAGTGTATTGCCAAACAAATTGTATTTTCCCTCCTAATTAAATTCAAAAAAAATGTATGTATGCATTCATGTAGGTATGTATGTATGTATAAAATTTACGTAGCATCCAGTTATACATGTTATTGACTGTAATTCCAATAATAGATTTACGTAGCATCCAAAAAAATTTATGTATAAAATTTACGTAGCATCCAAAAAAAATTGTAATTCCAGTAATAGATTTGAGGAAAGTTTCATGTTCCTTAATCATTTGCTAACGTGATACAATTTTTTTAATAGTGAGCATTATAAGTTAGCCTTCAGTCATCTAATTGCGAATTATATTTTGTTAATCATACCCAATGTCTTGGTTTACGTTCTTGCAGAATTAATAAATGTTGGATTCCTAATTTCACAGCTAAACATATTTTTTTGTCACCTTGGTTATATGGAAGCTTCTTACTTCAATATCATACCTTGACGTCATTGTTGTACTAAAATTATTTTCATTGATCTATATTTCACAGCCAAACTTTTACTATATTTTTATGCTGTTTAAGGGGGTATTAATGTAGTAAACATAATTACTACTTTAGAAATTTATCCGAAGGTCCAATACAGTCAGAAATTGCATTGTTAATCTCAAATGTTTTATTTATTCCAACCTATTTTTGTTAATGACTTCCTCAAAAGAAGCATAGTTTATATGTTACTAAACTCTGAGGCCAAATCATCTGTACATAAGTATTGCATGCATTTTATTTCATTGTATCAATTCTGCATTCGAACATAATGTACAACCGAAATTGTGGTGGCTTTGAATACCTTTTTTTGCTTCTTTTTTGAAGAGAAAAATAGGTTCATAACAAATAGTATTGAATGTACTATATAAGTTGTTCAGGTGTACAGAACAGAAAACAGTTATGGCCGAATACAAAAAGATAAAGAATAGAAACAATACTATTGACAAATGCAGTTGGGTGCTGTTTAACAAAGTTTAGATGTAAAAATCGCAATGACTACGATGTATATTAAGTTAAATTTTAAATAAAAATATTGCAACAAAAGGTAAAAATTTAATAGATTGCTGCAACAACTGATCAGTTGACAGTAAGTTTAATATTACACCTGTATACCGTGTTATATAATAACCACATGATGCCTACATTTACTAAAAGTTTCAACAAAAGTTATCTTATTCTACCTGTAAGTGCTATCAGGTTTTTCTCAGCTAATGAAATCCCATCTACCCAATTTCACCTATCCCCATATACCCAACCAATAAATACTCGCTGAATCCCACCTTTTCGTAATTAAGCCTTCAGACTTAATTGCAAAAACATGAAAATCAATAATTCTGATTGGTTGGGTACAGGGGACATGAGATTTGAGTACAAGTGATTTGCTCTTTTTTCTCAGAGGGCATATTCTGTTCACTATTATATCTGGTGGGTCCCAAAGTCAGATTCGATTCCTGTCAAATTCGAAGCATCGCTGGTAATTTTTTATCTTTACATTTTCTAAGTTTTATTTGTTGTAGCGTTCGTCGTATGTTTTGGAACTTTGGCGTCTTGCGTTCAATTCGAGCTGGTCAAATTTTCTTCCCTTTGTTATCATAATCAAATTTTGTTTCCGGAACTTAGGTTTAAATCTTCAAATTTTGTGATAAAGATACTTTTTATTGTATTTGAATAGTGAGTATGTCTAAATATGATATATTTATACAAGATTCTTTTAATTTGTTAACGAATCCCGTGTGGAGTTCAACACACACAAAGGGTTGCATAAATAATTAAAATAGGACGTTGAATAATTTTTCATATAGTCGTAATATACATTGTATATCACTGTAACGTTTATTCAGATTTTCGGCTTTTAATACATACTTACAGCATTTCTGCAGAGCGTCCATTTTCATGAGTAGGAAGGAAAAAAAATAAAGTGTGGAGAAGCCCTGCTCTACCAACAGCGAGTGCGGCTTCGTCATGTTTTTTTATTTTTTTATTTATTTATTTAAACAAAATGGTTATACAGCAAACTGATTGCCGTTTAAAGGTTAAATGATTTTCTATTTGGCATTTAACACCTTTTTTTATTAAATGGCAATCAGAATACCGTTTAACCCTTAAACGACCACTAAATTGCCGTTTAGCAATCGACGCTAAGAAAAGGAGGAGAATCCCTATTTGAACTCGCTCCTCAAACTGCTATCGACATTGTTGGAGCGCGAGGAGCATGAATTAAGTGGAGATTGCTCTCACTTTCTCGCGTATTCCCACTGCCCTCACTTTCTCAAGTTGTAATCTTTAGATGTGTATATAATATTACGCTATATATTGCAGGTCCTTATTATGGCGGTATATAATATTATGCTATATATTGCAGGTCTTATGGCATGTCTGTTTCCGTTGATTCCTCACCAGGATACCCTTTTCCCCTAACTTTGTTTAAACTTGCTATAATATGTAATATAACCTATATGACTTTTTTCCACGTTAATGGTTAGCATCACGGACAGTAGATGTTTAGCAGTTATCACACTCCATGTTAACGATGACAATGCAAGTGGTTGCTTTCGTTCAGGATCGAGTTCGGTAATGTTTGTTAAGACAAACTCCAAGACACTACCAATAATTTAACTGCCTACAAGTACGTTACAAATAGTGAGATTACTGATACACATTACTAAACATTACATGCTTACTACCCTGTTAGCTTGATACTACGCATTACATAATTAAAATATTTTGTTTTGGTTTATCCAAGCATAGAACCTGTTGAATTTGTTTACTCTCTTGAAATATTCCATATTTGCGTTTGATATTTTCTTCCCTTTCATTCTTTTTGGTTCAACATACAACAAATTTTCAATATAATTTGTTCCAATTTACAAATCTTATGATACAGTTCTTTACAACTGCTATAAAAAAAATGAAGACATAATACTTTAGCACGAGAGCATGGTTTATAATTTTATTTAGTTAATATTTTTAATTTTCTATATTATTATATTTGGTTTACCAGCTTACGGCATTCAAATCACTTAGTGAAACTGTGATTATGTTTATTTTGGTGGACAAGTACTTAGTCACATGAAAGCATGACATGGACAGAATATTATTATTCCAATGCTATTATCCGTTCGCCACTTATATTATATGATAGCTTCTACGTAGTACTTGATTTGTCAATTGCATTTGAAGATGCTGACTGGTATTGGTTAGCCAGAAATGTATAGTCCTTTTCAGCCTAATTCTGAACTACAGTAAGTGTAAGAATTATTGTCAACTTCCGTTTTTACATGCACTATGAACCATTTTGCTCTTCTACCAACTATTCTCATCTTACTTATCAACGATAATAGGCACAGGGAAATTTTCCTTTTTCAATTGTATGTCATACAAATGAAATGTTATGCTGATTGTTCTATATTCAAATCCAAGGTATGTGCAACTGACTTGACATTTGTTCTTAATCCTACAACATTTGTGCATTGACTCTTCTTAAAAAACAGTTGATCATTTATCATAAAATATATAAGTCATGTACCAGACAACTTGACTTAAAAAAGCACATGAATAATCTTCACTCTACACACATATCATGTGTCATAAAAATAGTGAATTGGTACTACAAAAAAAATGAATGTTTATATTACCATAACTGCATATCATTTGCATTGCATTTAACCAAACAAAATTCCATGTACATTAATTACTGACTTAGAGATCTCTTTATTGATGTTTACTGCATATTAGTTATCCAACCAACTTGTTTAACAGAGCCACTTCCTACGCTCAAAATTCAAATAGAGTTGTCATAATCAATCACGCAAACACTGAGTTACTGATCAGTCAAATATATTGTTTTCCATTTTAATAATCATTTTTCACTTGCTTGGTCAGCTATGCCATTCAAATTTTTCTGCGGTTTAATTTCAGTTTGAGTTAGAGTTTTCTTTATCACCAACATCACATTGACATCAACAACTCCCCAAAACTGACTGCAAAATTAACTTGATTGAAACCTCATCAACTTCAACGGCTCCAACAACTCACTTCTGGGATGGATGGATGGGTTGATTAGATTGAAGGTGGATTTATAGAGGATCGCCGTCAACTGTGTCAACTTCAAGGCCGACTATTCTGAAGCTCCAGTTCATAGCGGGGCTTCATTCATCAAGCTAATTACTGAAAATTATTTCATTTTCAATCTCAGATTTGTCTAGTTTTGGAGAATTCAATGTAGATTGATTATAATCCGTGTAATATCGATTGTTGAATTATAAAAGCGTCAAAACTTGCACTTCATGTAAAATGTTTCGTCCTCTTTCCTAACTGTTGCGTAATGAAGATGCATCATCCTCCCTTAAAATATGCATTTACAAGCTGTCTCTTCATTTAAAAAAAACGTAAAAAATGATTTAAAATATGCATTTCTAAGCTTTGTGACAACGTAACAACTTTGCTACAAGATCGCAAATGTAACTCCATCCATGCATTAGATAACATAGCTTATTTTCTTAATTAATTTTTCAGAAAATGTGACAGTTAGAATAAAAACTTCTACACGTTCCCTATATTGCCAGGTATTAGTCAGAACTCATCAATAGTTGGGTGAATGTTTTTTCTACTACGACTGCCCTTTTTATTGATATTGCTACAGCTTCTATATAATGGTTTCTAATACGATATCGCTTACCAAAATATATGATTTAACCACTTAGTGATGTACTTTGACCAATGCCGACGGTAAATAACAAAGAAAAGAATTATCTAGAAGTTTTCCCTTTATCTTTACATCAAATATACCGGCATTGAACAATTACGTCAACATGTACCATGCATTGCCCGTGTGCGAAGCACGAGCCACTCACTAGTTTGAACTAGTACAGGTGGTTTAAAAGTTGAGCTATTCTCAAGGGGGGCTACCTGAGCGACGTTCTAAAGCCCATCTAGGCAACGCCTGTATATAAGATAAAACTGAAAGATTATATTATCAGTTTTCCCATTTTCTATCCAACTCCAGCCACCATTCAAAAAAAACAAAAAAACAAAAAAAAAACAAAAAAAAAAAAAACAAAACACCAAACGCAAATAGATAGGAAGAAGAAAAGAGGAGCGAAGCTACCGTGTCCAAAGCAACGTGCGACAGTCCGGGATCGATTCAAGGGTGCCGGATCTTCACTGCACAGTTAAGGTGAGTGTTTGTCACTCACGCCTAAGATGTATTTGATATTATCAGTAAATATATTGTTAACGTTGGTATGAGCGTGTTTCATATTCGTAATATAACCATGAAAAATTTGTTGCATGCAATGAGCAACTCCATAGCCGATGCCTGGTTACAATAAGAAGTGGCATAAATACGATCAATTGACATGTTTAGTGGCATCATAGCTTCATAGTTTAATAAACCGTATCTTCTTCAAGTGCGTGAGTAGCTTCATTACACATTTCAATATAATATGATTTTACATGCATTCACCACATTCTTTTAACAACTAAGCAAGCTGCTAGGATCTGGAAATACATTTTGACATGTATGATGCTATATATATGAAAAAATTATCACATGTCATGATTTAGGTTGTGAACGCATAACATAAAATATGGTTTAAATTGTCCCTGTGTAAGAAATTTGAGAATGTAAAATTGTATATTGAATAAACTGATGGAATAAACATTATTACACGGCAGCTATGGTTTATATAGTATCAATAACAAAGGCTTAGTACAAGCCCATTAAGCCCAATATGATGTGGGCTGTTCATTTTGTATAAAGTGAAAATAGTGAACGGTTATTTGCTCTAATACGCCGCCTCAAAATGAACTAGGGTTTCTTTCCTCTTGAGATATCTGCGCCGCCATTGAAAACTTTAAGCTCTCCGCATAGTCTCTCAAAATTATGTCTTGATAAAGCCTTGGTTAGTATGTCAGCCTTTTGGTAGAACGCTGGTATGTGTCTAATTTCGAGTCTTCCAGCCTCAGTCTTCTCTCTGACGAAATGAAGATCGATCTCGATGTGCTTTGTCCTCGAATGTTGTATGGGGTTCATTGAGAGAGAAACAGTGCTCTTATTATCACACCAGAGTCTCGGTTTCTTCGAGAATTGAAACCCTAATTCTTTAATTAGGGCTTCTACCCAGATAATTTCTGCTGTAGTCGAAGCTATGGTCTTGTACTCCGCTTCAGTGCTGGATCGAGATACGGTGGCTTGCTTCTTTGTACACCAAGAGATGGGATTGGGTCCCATGAACAGACAGTAGCCTGAAGTTGATCGTCGGTCATCTGGGTCATTGGCCCAGTCTGCATCACTGTAAGCATTCAGGTTAATGTCTTTTCCTTTTTGTATGATTATGCCATAGTCTAGAGTACCCTGTAAGTATCGTAGAATTCGTTTGACAGCAATCCAATGTTTGTTAAGTGGATTAGCCATGAATTGGCATACTTTATTAACACTGTAGCTAATCTCTGGTCTGGTTATAGTTAAATACTGAAGTGCACCCACTATGCTACGATATTGTTTACAATCTTCCATGACTTCACCTTCATGTTTAGATAGACGGAAGTTGCTTATCATAGGTGTAGTAATAGACTTGGCTTTGTCCATGTTTGCTCTTATAAGAATGTCTGTAGCATATTTCTTTTGTGAAAGGAATATTTCTGAATTGGATTTTCTTTGCACATATATTCCTAGGAAGTAGGTTACCTCTCCCATATCTTTGATGGCAAAATGTTTATTTAGTTGATCCACAACTTTGTTAATTTCAGTCTGATCACTTCCTGTCACCAAAATGTCATCTACATATACCAGAATGTATGTAGTGCTTTGCTTAGTGATTCTTGTATATAGAGAGTTATCTGATACTGTAGCTTTGTATCCCAGACTTGTAAGTGTACCTTTGAGTCTCATATACCATGCTCTAGAAGCTTGCTTTAACCCATAAATTGCCTTATGCAGCTTGCAAACATGATTCTCCTTGCCTATGCATGTGTAACCCATTGGTTGTCTCATGTATACATCTTCATTTAACTCACCATTTAGGAATGCATTGCACACATCCAACTGTCTAATATTCCAATCATTATTGAGTGCTATATTTAGAATTATTCTGATTGTAGTAGGTTTGACCACTGGTGAAAATGTCTCATTGAAGTCAAACCTATATTGCTGAGAAAATCCCCTTGCTACTAACATTGCCTTATGTTTGTATACATTCCCATCAGCATCCTTTTTCAATTTGAAAGTCCATTTACACCCAACAATGTTTTTGTTTTTGGGTGGCTCGACTAAACTCCATGTTTCATTTTTGACTAATGCTTTGTATTCTTCATCCATGGCATCACACCATTCCTTGTGTTTTGTTGCTTGCTCATATGTAACTGGCTCAGTTATCTGCTTAGTGCCCTTTCTGTCCTTGTTGGTAGCATTGTAGATTTTTGGCTTGAAAATACCGCTTTTGGCTCTAGTAATCATGTGGTGTTTAGGCTGTTGTTGTGGCTCTTCAGTGTCACTGCTGCTGACTTCTGATGTAGTGGTTTCATTTCCATTACTTTCTTGGCTTTTCATCTCATGGTTCTGAGGTAGGTCATCATCTGTCATGTGGTCACTTGAGCTGTATTCTGATCTAGTGCTAGAACCAGTTAAGGTGGCTGATGTAGGTTTAGCTCCTTCATTTCTGTCTGTATGTGTTGTCCATTCATGCAAGGTTGGTATAGTCTCTATTAGAACTCTTGGTTGATCATTAACCCGTTTGTTTGTGTCTCTCCTTTCTGAAAAAGGAAACACATGCTCATTAAACACAACATGTCGAGAAATTATAATTTTTCCCTGATCATTCATGCATTTGTATCCTTTCTGATTGTTGCCGTAGCCCATAAAGGTACATTTGCTTGATCTGAGGGATAATTTGTGATTGTTGTATGGTCTGAGGCATGGGAAACATAAGCATCCAAATGTTCTCATGATACTATAGTCTGGTTTCTTATTATATAACATCTCATGAGGACATTTGAATTGCAAGATCTTTGTAGGCATTTTGTTTATCAAGTGTACAGCAGTTTCAAAAGCCTCATTCCAGTATTTCATTGGCATAGAAGCCTTAGATAGTAAAGTCAGTCCAGTTTCAGTTATATGTCTATGTTTTCTTTCTACAATGTCATTCTGTTCAGATGTGTAGGGGCAAGTGGTTTTGTGAATGATCCCTTTGCTGTTAAAATGGCCTTTTAAAGGGAAAAACTCACTTCCTCCATCTGTTTGTATTGCCTTTATGTTACAGCTCATTTGTTTTTCTATGAAATTAATGAACTGTAGCATAACATTATGTGTCTCAGACTTGGCTTTTAGAAAGAAAATCCATGTATATCTAGTGCATGCATCTACAATAGATAAATAATACCTGTGGCCTTGTCTTGAGGATACTAGTGCAGGACCCCATAGGTCTGCTGTTATCAATTCAAGTGGGTTGCTGTAAACGGTTTTAGATCTGCTGAAAGGTAATTTATGGCTTTTGCCAATTTGACAATATGTGCAAGGACCAGAAATAGGTATGTGGTTGTAAGCAATTTTATTATCGTTTAAAATTCTTGTCACAATGTCATAACTAGGATGACCGAGCTTACAATGCCAAATGTCAAGATCCCTGCTAATATCATTGCTTTTAGAATTACCAGAATTAATCATGTCATTGTCATTACTGGAGATATTACAATTAGAATTTACAGAATCATCAACATCATTAATATCAGAGAATTGAATGTTAGCATTACAACACCAATTACTATTGTCATGATCCTGTTTTGATTGCATATTGCAGAACCTGTATAAGCCATTTTCCAATTTACCCTGTAGTAAAATGTTTTTGTTTAGAGAGTCTCTAACAAGACAGTAGGTAGGGTGAAACTCAAAATATACATTATTGTCATTTGTGAATTGAGACACACTGATCAGGTTTTTCTTGACATTAGGTACCCTAAGTAAATTATTAAGAAACAGTTTTCTTCTTCCTTTAACAAAACCTGTTCCAGTGTGTGATATATTCATGGTTTCACCATTACATGTGTAAATGACTTGCGTACCTGAGTAATTTTTATTTCCAAGATTCAGGTTCTGCAGGTTATTTGTAATATGGTTGGTTGCTCCAGAGTCTGGAAACCAGTCCTCACTGTTAATATCCTCATTTTTGCTTGTATCATCAGTATTGCTTGACATGGCTGAAGTTTCTGTATTGGATCTAATCTGATTTGCCTGTGCCAAGTTAACATTGGCATTTCTTTGATTAAAATATGTCTGTTGAGGATTATTTATATCAGTATTGAATCTAAAATAACATCTGTTTGCCCCATGTCCAGGTTTGTCACAAATTTGGCATTTGATTCTTGGTGCATTGTTGGACCTGCCTCGTCCTCTCCCTCTCTGGTTTGCATTTCCTCTCTGTCCCTGGTTATTGCCTCTGCCAAAACCAGGTAAGCCTTTTGATTGATTGGGGTTCTTTGATGTCGAGGCAAGATTTATGCTAAAATCATTTTGAGTAGTTTTTCTTTGTTCTACCCTACCTTCATGGGCTAGTAATGCTGAGTAAACAGACTGCAAGTCTGGTAGGACAGATTGTGTAGCAATATATGTGACGAGTGATTCATATTCCTCATCTAACCCATTAGTCAATGTCAGAATCTGTTCACTGTCTGAGATTTGATGCCCCACGGCTTTGAGTTTGTCACATAGGGTTTTGACCTTAGAAATGTACTCCCTCATAGACATATCAGCTTTTCTTGAATTCTGAAACTCCCTTCTATAATGCATGATTCTTGCAGCTGACTGAGAATTGAAAATTTGCTGTATTGTACTCCATATTTCATGTGAAGTAGTGCAACCTATCACTTGAGACAGCAAGTTTGCGTTGATAGATGAAACCAGCCAAGATGATAAAAGACTGTCTTGTTTTTGGTGATGTGTATATGCAGGATTGCTGATCATTTGACCATCTTTGTTGATTATCATGGCAGGTGGCACAGATTTAGTTCCATTGACATAATCTTGAAGGTCATACCCCTTCAAGGCTGTTTCAATTTGGAATTTCCATAGAAGAAAGTTCTCTTCATCAAGAGGGATCGTAATGAGTTGGCTCTTTGGTTTAATGAGGGTCAGAGGGGCTGCAGGCGGTTCAGCACTGCCTATTCCAGAATTTGCCGTTGATTGATCAATGCTTGATCCAGTCATGGTGAACAAATGGCAGGTAAAGTGTGTGGCGAGGTCAGTTAATCAATGGCAGCCAACATGAACGAAAACGATTGAAAAACAGGTGGTGCAGAGGTGATTCTTGCCTTCCTTTGAATGCAAGAATTAGCACTCTTTACATCAAGAAGTCAAATGATGAGATGAGGAAAATCTCTGATGACCAGAAAGATTGTAGTAGCCGCTGAGAACAAGATTCCAGCCTGGCACGCACAATCTTGATAAGAACAGGCACTGTGCGATGATCAGAGATGGGTAGCTCTCCGATGATGAATGCAAAATTGCATAAACTGAGGAGACTAAATGCTACTACTTCTCTTTGATTAGCGGTGATGTATTTTGGTAAATGCCGTTGGGCAATGTGGCTCTGATACCATGTAAGAAGTTTGAGAATGTAAAATTGTATATTGAATAAACTGATGGAATAAACATTATTACACGGCAGCTATGGTTTATATAGTATCAATAACAAAGGCTTAGTACAAGCCCATTAAGCCCAATATGATGTGGGCTGTTCATTTTGTATAAAGTGAAAATAGTGAACGGTTATTTGCTCTAATACCCTGCTCGCATACACGAAACATTAACAGTCGATAGTTTGAAATGGTTATTTCAAACAGTTAAGGGTGCCACTTTCTAAACTATGTTAACTGTTTATTTGCATAGATAAAAAAAAACCCTCTGTAAATTGGGTTTCCAGCAAAGGAATTAGGTGGGAAAAACGTGTAGTATGGAGGAAGATCCCACCCACAATGCATCGAACAACAATGAATTAGGTGAACGCATAGGCATAGCACGTTTGATTTGATTTGAAATCAACAGCAGGAACGAACTGAAATAAATGAAGCAATTCTTGCTTTATAATTCATAAAGTTCCGGTAAATTAGAAGTGAAATAATCTATCAGACGTAGAGATCAAAACCAGTTCTTATAATTTGAATGCCCACTGTTATATAAATAAAATAATTCGCAAATCCAGTTCTTATAATTCGAACCAAGCATCGGTTGATATTACGTAGAGAGGTAGTTAATTTGATCTTCATTATGCATGTCAGCTGATGGATATGGTAGTCTCTCTCTCTCTCTCGTTGCAACGGGTAAAAAAAAGCAATTTACTGAATGGGTAGTTTCTGGGAATAACATTTGTTGGGTTTGTAAACTGTTTTGGAACTTGACTGGTATCTTGCATACATAATAGGGTAGTGAAATCGACAAAATATTATTGTAAACAAAAAAATAGGATCCGAATGTACATTTTTGGTAGTCCAACTTTTGAAATGTTAAAGTAAGTGATTTGAATTCTACTTTTATCGATGAGAATTGTTTAGAAAATTATAATGACCAAGTGAATAAAACGTTGGGTTATTGAAGAGAATGGGGGCGGATATTGACATACTCTCTGTCAATCTCGTAACAACTTTGATACTCATATACACGGTGGATGATATTCAGAATGTAGTGGTTGAATTGGCGAACGATTACTGGAATGAAGTAAGAGAATAATTATGGATAGTTTTGACACTTGTGTCATAATTGAAATGACTAAAACAGAAGCCTACGTCTGGTCACTGAGGTTAGCTACCTCTAGTGACATCGATTACTCGTATTACTATCGTGATTTTGAACTCGATCGATGCACCCTTTTGTCGGATTGATAGTCACGGTCAGTCACGAATGGGTTACGACCAACCAGAAAGGGTAACTGATAGATTCCTACCTTAGGTATTGGCCGCTATCTTTCGGCTGTGATTGCCTTTCCCATTCATTGTTATCCTTTGTGGTCCTCTTGTTTTTTCATAGCGCACCCTGTTTTTACCGTCCCTGTTGGATATTTGTGCGCCACTGACTCTTGGATTGCGCCATTTGGTGATTTTGTTTCCTTTGGAGGTGGTGTGTTGTCTCTGCATTTTGTGTGCTCTCGTAACTTGGTTGTGTGTCATTTACCTTTGTGTGGGACTTATTTTACTTTATGTCCCTGTTGCGGGCTTGGTAGCAGCTGCCTTGTGCTTACTTTTTGTGTTACTTTTGGCTTACTTGCTGGAAGGGTAGTTTGCTTCGAGCTTATATCGGGTTCTCGTGGGCTGGTTAACTGGTCAGTAGGCTGGTTTTTTGTCGGTTCGTCGATTCGGTCTTATGACCGTGTTGGTTTTTATGGGCGGGAGAGTCTTGACGAGGCGAATTTTGTGTCGCTCGAGACTCTTGTTAGTTGGTTGAGCCTTTCGAGGCTTCGTTTTCGTCGACCGTTGCTTCATATTATGTATGCTTATCGGCCCAGGAGGTCTTCCTGTTGTAGACGTATAGCGGCACCGGCCATGGTCCACTATACGGTTTGCCAGGCAGATTGCCGACCGTATAAGCTTTTACAATATATCGCTAGTCCGAGGATGGGAACTTCCCCTACTTTGTTGGCCTACCAATCTCATGACAGCTCAGCTTTGGTTCAGTTCTCACAGGAACTTGGGGTGTGTAGTCTGATGTACCCTACATTTTACCCCCTTATAGCTTCCGGTTTACCTTTCTCTTTCTTCTCTAGCAGATGTTGTTAGACTCGTTTCTGTCTCCTCTGCGATGCGTTCGGTGGAGATATTCTCCACTCCTCGCGTCTCTCCCCTTCTTAGCAAGGCTGAGATAGCAATCATTAATGATCGCTTATCTCGCCTTACTAAGAACTCCTATCCCTCTAGATCTAGCCTGTGTGTATCTACTCCAGCCTGCGATGGGTCTCCAGCTAGGCCGTCTTCTCGAACCATTCATCACAGTCAGCGACCAGCCCCTCGCACCCCCCGCACCATTCGCACACGCTCTGTAGCGACGTCCGAGCAGATCGTTAGATCTACTCGACACACTCTTTATCGTTGTTGAGGTTAGAAAGGGGTGTAATCCCCCCTTGTTTGTTGCCTTTTCCTCTTTCCTTCTTGGTTTTGATGGCGAGAATCCTTTTCTGGAATGTTCGTGGTATTGGCAATGATGAGTCCCTGGCGAGACTCAAGCGCATTGTCAAGAAGCACTCGGTTTGGTTGGTAGCACTTTCGGAACCTATGATGGGTCCGGAAGCGATGACCAAGACTGTGTTAACCCTTGGCTTTGGACGTGCCAAAGCCAACATGTCAGACAAGATTTGGATTTTATGGTCCAAATACCTTGTTGTCCAGCCTCTGTTCGACTCGGACCAGCTTCTTTCGGTAGCTTGTTCGTCTTCCTCTTTTTCATCTTCTTTCATGTTCTCGGCGGTTTATGCTAAGCGCGACAGGTTTGAGAGGCAAGCCCTTTGGGTTGATTACCTATCTCTTTCCGCCTTCGGGTTCACTGTTTCAGTCGTGGGGGGTGACTTCAACATAGTTGCTAGCCAATCAGAGAAATGAGGAGGAATTGCTGCTAACCGCCTTGCGATAGCAGATTTCAACTCTTTCATTATCCGCTCCGGTCTTGCGGAAGTGACCTTTACCGGCTCGGCATTCACCTGGTGTAACAACCAAGAAGGTCCTAACCGGATCCTTTGTAGGCTTGACAGGGTCTTCGCTTCGGAAGGCTGGTTTGGTCTGCCATTCTTCTATTTTGTTTCTCACCTTCATCGAACGTTCTCCGACCACGCCCCTTTGCTACTTTCTTGCTCCTCTGTTTCGCTTACCGGCCCGTCATCCTTTAGGTTCCAAAATATGTAGAGATCTCATCACTCCTTCCACAGCCTTGTGGAAGAATCTTGGATCTCCCCATTGAGCGGTTCTCCCTGTATTGTGTTTTCCCGCAAGCTGAAGCATCTTAAGACTTGTCTAAAAATGTGGAATCATCTTGTTTTCAAGAACATCTTTGATCGCGTCAGAGTTGCTGAAGAAACCCTTGTTCTTGCGGAAGCGGCTTTTGATGATGCACCCTCTTTTGCCAATAAGGAGGCGTGGGCGGTAGCCCAAGTTGCCTACTCGTCTAAGCTTCGCATTGAACAAGACCATTTGCGCCAGAAAGCCAGAATCAAATGGATTGTCTAAGGTGATTCAAACTCTAGCTTTTTCCACTCCCCTATTCTTAAGAAGAATAGGCGTCTCACCATTTCCTAGATTCTCCGCCCAGATTTATATGTGACCTCGTCTCCTACAGAGGTTAAAGATACTATTCTATCTCATTTCCAGTCTTTCCTCAGCGCTCCTTCGGTTTCGGTGTCCGATCCTTCGCATCTTGCTTCATTCCTAGTCTAATACTCCTCAGTGCTTGCGTATTTTCTCTTAGCAAGGATAGTGCGCCCGGGCCTGATGGTTACAACGGGATTTTCTACAGAAGTGTTTGGCCTATCGTCCAGCACGATTTCTGTCTTGCTATTCAATCCTTTTTTTCGGGTGAAGAACTCCCGACGGGGCGAACTTCTACCAACCTGATACTTATCCCTAAATGCGACATCCATTCTTCTTGTTCTGACTTTCGACCTGTTAGTTTATGTAATTTTTCTAACAAAGTTATTTCGAAGGTTCTAACCTCTAGGTTAGCTTCGTTTCTTCAGCGTCTTATTTCCTCCTCCCAGGCTGGGTTTGTAAAAGGACGTATAATCACCAATAACGTCCTATTAGCACAGAATCTGATTTCCCAGATCGATCGGAAGGTCCGCGGGTCTAATGTGGTTGTCAAGCTGGATATGGCTAAGGCTTATGATCGCATGTCTTGGTTCTTCATCATCAAGATCCTGCGGGCTTTCGGGTTTCCAGAACCTCTTATTGATGTTGTTTGGAGACTTATATCCAACTACTGGTTCTCCGTTCTCATCAATGGATCAGCCACCGGATTTTTCAGATCTGGGAGAGGACTTCGTCAGGGAGACCCCCTCTCCCCTACTCTGTTCGTTCTTGCCGCTGAGGCTTTTATTCGAGGCTTGCACTCCCATATGATTGTTGGACAGATTCATAGATTCGGCATCCCTAGGGGATGCCCTCTTATCTCTTCCTTATCTTTTGCTGATGACATCATCATTTTCACTAATGGTAGTCGTCGATCTGTCCAAGGCCTCCTGGGCCTAATCCGGCAGTTTGAGAGGTGCTCGGGGCAACTCGTTAACGCTTCCAAAAGCTGCTTCGTTCCTGTGAAAGATCTTATGGCTTTGAGAGCTGCTTAGATCGAGTCTTATTCTGGATTCAAGGCGTCCTCGCTTCTGCTTCCTTACCTGGGCATTGTTTTATATCGAGGAAGGAAGCTCAACGCCGTTTTCGATCCTATTACTGACAAAGTTAGGGGAAAAATCCTTAAATGGAATGCTACCCTACTTTCTCAGGCTGGAAGGCTTGTTCTCATCAAGTCTGTCCTTGATTCTGTGGGATCTCATATCTTTGCTGCTAGGACTCCCACGACATCCTTTTTCCGATCTTACCGTTCCCTCGCTTCCTCTTTCTTATGGGGATCAAAGGATAACACCTCTCGTCATCATTGGATCTCCTGGAGTGTTATATGTCGTCCTGAAATCGAGGGAGGTCTGGGCCTCCGTAACCCCCAAGACGTCTGTATAGCTTTTGCTTGCAAGCTTTAGGTAAGGTTTGAAGCGAACAACTCCCTTTGGGCGGCGTTCCTTCACGCCAAGTACCGAAGCTTGGCAAGTTCACATTACTCTGGTTCGCCGTCATACGCTAGTGAGACGTGGAAACAGATGCAATCGGTGAAGGCCTTACCAGATGCTCATGGAGGGGGTACCTCTTGGGATGACAATCCCTTCTCGCTTTCTGTCGCGTGGAATTCTGTGCAGAACCCTATGCCCGAGTTTCCGATTTTCTCCTTTATTTCGAATGTCCGTATCCCCCTGAAGGTGTCTCTTTTTATGTGGAAACCATCCATAATGGTTTGCCATTAGATGAGAATATTCAGAGAATAGGTATCCCTCTCGTTTCCAGATGGAGGTGCTGTAGAGATGGCAACCCCGAAAACTCCTTTCATTTGCTGATCTCTTGGGTTTGTGCTAGGTCTGTTTGGAATTACTTCGGGAACCTGCTAGGTTGCCGATGCAATGCAAACTCGTTTGAAGACTTCCTGAGATTCTGGTGGACTGGCATCTCAGGTAAAAGTCTTAGATCGAGGCTCTTTCGTCTGATTCCTTGTTTGAACTGTTGGCACATCTGGTGCACGCTGAACAAGGCAATATTTGACGAGGTGGCTATGGACCCTCAAATCATCATCCAAAAAACTAGGAATGATGTTTTCCTAGCTTTTCGGGGAAGGCCATTTAGAGGTGTGGTAGGTTCCAGGTCTAGGAGGTTGGCTGTTAAATTTGACATTTCAACGCTAACAGCCACCCCCAAACAAGGTATTGGCTGATTTCTGTTTTGTGTGGGTCGAATGTTTTTGTGCTCCCTCACTTCCCTCCTTACCTCCCCTCCCCCCCCCCACCCGGTTCTGACATTGTTTGCTAGTTTTTTAGATTTTGGTGTACAAGTTGATCGGCTATATATGTTTAGTGCTTCGTATTGGTTGATGATGTACTCCTAGGTCGGACCGCTGGGTCAGCTGAGGCATTGGAAGCTATTAGAGATTTTGGATATTTTCGGAGCTTCTATCCAGGCTTTGTCCAACCAGCTTTTCAGATCCTACTCATCTTCTACGATCGAAGGGAACATTCATCGTCCGACCATCCCTCATTTGCCTTACTGTCCTTCCCCCTAGACTTCAAATGCTATTTGTGTGGTGCTCTCTGTATAGTGTTTCTTTTGTTTTTGTGTGTGCACGGTTTCAGCTGTCAGCAGAAACCATTTTTGTGAGCCGATGGAGAATGGCTGGATTCTCCCTTTTGTTATGCTATATATATATATATATATATATATATTAAAAAAAGGTATTGGCTCATGTGCCTTGTCATACTTATCTCTATACGAGCCCACTACGAGTTGTTTTAAAAACTAAATGTGTTAAGGTGGATCAATGTAAAGCCTTAGCGGTATTTTGATATTTACTTTACTGTTAGACATCATCTAATATACCTTTGTATCATTACATGTAAATAGTTTTACGGACCCTTAAAATGTAAATAAAACCCCATGATATCTCTTAAGTTACTGTGTACCAATTTATTTTACTGCATAAGGATGTTATGCCTGACTCGAGTGTTGTGTTTTTGCAATTTGCTTGGGTCAGCCTGAGTATTCCAGGTTGTGAAGAGCTTTGGTGGAGACGAAGGCATTGCTGGAGACTCCATTCTATTTCCTTCATTTTATCATTTTGGTTGTTTGATTTTGTCAGCATGGACTTGTTTTATCTTCTATTTGTTTCATTTTTGGTTGATTTTTGCAAAATAAATGTAAACTTATATTAGAGGTTCATGACCTATTTATGTATTTTTCCACTGCGAGATTCTGAGATGTTTTTTTTTTGTGTCTGTGTTCTGTGATTGATTCTATTTTTCCCCAATAACTATCTACCATTTTGAGAAAAAATCATTGTTTAAAATGGAGGACCGTTACAAAAACTCATAGAAAAATATCTAAAAGGTGAGGAGTTGGAACGCTTAGCTGAAGGGCGTAAAATTATTACTGCTGCTATGGAGGAGGAAACACGCCAGCTTAAGGGAAAACAAACCGTTGATGCTGGTTCTTCATCTGTTGTTCCCGGGGCTACGGAAACAGAAGAGTATGATCTTGTGCATCCTAAGATACCAAAGGCGACTCTCTTATTTCCAATCGTGGAAACAACTTCAGCAACTCCTGCGGCTCATGTTGAAAATTTATCTGAAGGTATCTTTACCTTTTCGCCTTAATTTGTTAAAGCTATCTTAACTTTCCATCATATCGTTGAACAAACAATCGAAAAGCTCGAGTTTTCTTCTGAGCTAATAACGGTTGCTTCTCATCCTGTAGGTGCAAAGCCGGCCAAGAAGACTGATGAGAAACAAGAAGAAGTCACCGATGCAAAGTCTGTTGAGAAGGCTGAGGAGAAACAGGAAGAGGCCACCGTTGCAAAATCCGCTGAGAAGACTGAGGAAAAACAGGAACAGATCGCTAATAAAGCTATCGTGCCGTCTAGTACTGAGACTCCCAAGGAAGGAGATATTATAGGTGCTTTGAAGGACGACGATGGGAATATAGAAACGAGGGAGACGATCATGTTATCGTAACGGGAGACTTGGGAGAAGCTGCTGACATGACTTTAGCGGAGATGAAAGCGAAGACCGATGCGCTTTTGAAAGTCAAATCCGAGGGAGAAACTGAAGAACCCCTTAACATTGATCCCACCCAGTCAGTACCTCCTGGGCAGAAGATAGTCGTTAAACTTTCAGAGTTACTCACTTCTCAGTTAGCGTCTCAGTTCTCTGTCGCCCCTCCCTCCCCCCCCAGTTACTCCTCTAAAGGAAAAGAAGAAGTCGAAGAAGCGCCTTCTCACAGATGCTGAGAGGGAAGAAAAAGAGAAACATAAGGCTGCTCGAACGTCCAAGCCTTCTCCCAAATCCAAGCGAAATTTGATTTAGTCTTTTCATTTTGTTTTCCATTGGCCTACTATTGTTGTAGCGAGTGCAACCCTCGCATCTTGATTAGTCTCCTTGTATAAACCTTCACTTATGTAAATAACGTAGCTTGTTTTCCCGCGATGTCGAATATTTGCAAGTTTGTCATTCATTTCAATTAAATGCACTAGTAGTCAAAACATTATTAACATAAGTAACAAATGATAAAGCACATCACATATTAAACAAAAAGGTCCTACACGGGCTCCCTGCAAAAATAATAGGTGCAATGCAAAAATCATTACTAAACTAAGTAATAAACAATAGGTAGATGTAAAGTGTGTGTATGCCCCTAATTAATCTTGAATAAAATGTCTGGCCAGAGCTTGTTCGGGATTGATTAGGACTGCCATTAGATTGGCCCCAGTCATTCAATGGGGTAAGGATCCTTTTTTTCTTGGCACTTTCTCTTAGTGCCTTTATACACTCGTGTCGTATGCCCAGGTTAGAGTGTGGTCAAGGCGGTCTTTAATCGTGGTGCACCATCACACCTTAAGGATGTCATCTTCTCGTCCTTTGTACTCTCTCTCTCTCTAGAATTATGAGAGTTGGAGTTGGGGATATTGTCTTCCCATCCTTTGCATTTATCATGCGAACGATCGTTTCATTCACTCCGGCTTTCCTTCTACACCCTATTCTCTAGGGCAGAGTCTCACCGGTCTGAATGTCGTGTTCGCTCTTAATTTCAATTCAATTTTAATGTTTCGTACCCATATTGTGATGACCCCTAACTTCCGTATAACGAAAGCAAGGATGATCATTGGAATACAACATAAATATGGCAATACATAACACAGATAACAACATAAGTATAAGAAAAACCACATCATAACAACATCATGGCAGCGGAAATAGATGTCATCAAAATATAGAATCCCACAGTCACAGAAGTCCAACTTATTACATCAAACCAAATAGAATGTAACGTGTCACAAAACTCCAAGTACATAATTAAAACTGAAATAAGCCTGAACATCTCAAGAACTTAGAAAATGTCTAACAGAAAATGAAACGAAAGGAAAGAAAGATAATAAGTCTTCAAACTCCAAGCCACCTCAACAATAGAATCTTCAAGCAAGAACTCCAAGCAAGCTAAGTAGGAATCTGTCAATTGGCTGCCCGTGTGGAGAGAGGGCACCCGAGTTTGCAAAGTGAAACAAACACGAGTCAGTCATGGGACTGGTATGAGAAATCTATATTAACTATTGAATATGACAAATCTAAGGACCACGCCACTTTCGTGGAACGGGTTTACTCCAATAGACTGTTTGTGCATTTATTTATTAAATAAAAAGAACAACGCAATGCTTTTGTAAAAATGAAATCATTATAAGACTCAGGTCCTATCACACAATGCAACGCACACCAGAGGATAGAGTTTTACCTTATAATGATCAAAAATGCAGAGTACGAGTCAAATACTATTTTAATATGATAAGTGTGTACTATGTTTTAAAAATACTTCAAAATAAATGTATTAATCTTAGACGGCATAGTACCCCATCCTACAATGTCGCCATAATAAGTATACAATCAAGTCCGTTATCTCGTATTAGGAAGTTGGTTTCCATACTGAGTCAAGGCCAGGAGCGAAAACCTTACCGATTCGAGACACTCTAGCAATGCCCCAGGATTGGTACTCTGTCCAACCCTTGGATCCTGCAGGGCCGGTCCATACGTTGACGCTTAATGGATTGGCAATTCCTGAACACACGCCTCCCGATCCTAACGGACCTTTAAATTGGCCAGTAGCGACCAATATACCGAGGTACCTCAATTCCAACAACCACTATAAGCTAGAAAGAGACGTGCGCACTCCCTGCGTTCCCTTGCTCCGTTTTAGACTCCACCGGGGTGTGAGGCTCGCGAAGTAACGTATACACAAAGCTGTGTCCATACTGGGCTATGCTTTGATCATCATACAAGGCTCTGCTTTGCAACAATAAGCCTTGTTCGAGTGCAACTTAGCATGTCACATCGACAACTCATATTATGTGATTGATAATTATTTAACACATAAAAGGGGTGTTAAGCAAAAGGATAAATCCTCCGCCACCAAGCATCTATATATTAAATAAAAACCAATTTATTTACATGACATAAATTTCGACGTCAGGCATGCGATCCATTTACAAGTCCGTTCTGGGTCTGAACGAAACCGGAGTCGTCTTATTTCGTGGGAAATAAAGACACTCGCAAATCCGAACCATCAACAAGAACGTCCGAACGATCACTACCATCGATCCATCAAGGTAGCTACTCCTATCAAGGCCAACAATAGTAATACGACCGTTCGCCTTGAAGATCGTCGGTCTTCGACCGTCGTCTTCAATTCTTCCAATTTAATGTCGTAGTATAATTATTTGAATTGAGATTTAACTCGGTTTTTCAAATAATTTTCGTAGTTGTATAAATTACAAAACAAATTTATATCGCTAGAATTACTTAATAACGATTTTACACATTTTTTTTTTTTTTTTTTATAAATCAAGAATAGTTCTTATTTCTCTTAATGACGCTTCAGGTCAATAGGTGACCGTGGCGCTGTTTTTACCAAATTTTGATTTATATTTAACTCAAAATCCGACCGTTGGATTTTGACAAAATTATACCGTTGGAAAGATTTTCTCGAGGCGGCCCCAACGAGTCTGACTTTGGGAAAATCCGACGGTTGGATCTTTCTGTAAGATCGCCCAAAGTTATGTTTTCGAAAACGCGAACTACCGTGCGCGATTCGTTTTAATTTAATTAATATTTATATAAATATGAATTCATTTGGCGATTCACACACAATTCAGTCAATACAACCAAGCCAATGTAGTCAACATAACATGATTCTATCTATGGTTTTGTCTTCTCTTTTATCATATGTAGATTTTGATAAAAAATGACACTTTCGGTTCAATTTCCTCTCATTTGTATATGAAAATGTACTTCCAAATTTTACCTTTTTATTTAAATATAAATAAGGTGGCTCATGTTTGTTTTTCACTCTTTTTTTTTATTTATAGAAATTTATAAAAGATTCTAATGTTTTTCGTTCTTTTTATTTACACTAAAATTTATAAATAAAAGATTCTCATGTTTTGTTCTTCTTGTCGTACATTAAAAAATGTAAATAAGCAATTCACAAATTTTGTTCTTCTTCATTTACATAAAATGTAAATAAAGTGATTAACCATATTCTTCTCTTTTACCTTTACAAGGAAAATGTAACAAGATTAATTTACACATTTTGCTCCCTTTGTTTCACAAAGAAAATGTAAATAAAATCATTTCACAAAATTTGTTCTTTTTCTTTTACAAAGAAAATGAAAATAAAATCAATTACATAGTTTGTTCTTTTTGTTTTGCAAAGGAAATGTAAATCAAGTGATTTACACCTTTTGCTCTTTCTGTGTTACATAGAAAATGTAAACGAAACCATTTGACAAAATGCGTTCTTTTTGTTTTTCAAAGGAAATGTAAATCAAGTGATTTACACCGTTTGCTCTTTTTGTGTTACATAGAAAATGTAAACAAAACCATTTGACAAAATGCGTTCTTTTTGTTTTTCAAAGGAAATGTAAATCAAGTGATTTACACCGTTTGCTCTTTTTGTGTTACATAGAAAATGTAAACAAAACCATTTGACAAAATGCGTTCTTTTTGTTTTTCAAAGGAAATGTAAATCAAGTGATTTACACCGTTTGCTCTTTTTGTGTTACATAAAAAATGTAAACAAAACCATTTGACAAAATGCGTTCTTTTTGTTTTTCAAAGGAAATGTAAATCAAGTGATTTACACCGTTTGCTCTTTTTGTGTTACATAGAAAATGTAAACAAAACCATTTGACAAAATGCGTTCTTTTTGTTTTTCAAAGGAAATGTAAATCAAGTGATTTACACCGTTTGCTCTTTTTGTGTTACATAGAAAATGTAAACAAAACCATTTGACAAAATGCGTTCTTTTTTTGATTTACATTGAGATTACAAACAAAGTGATTTCAAAAAAAAAAAAAATTTCTCTTTTTTTTTTCCTTTCTTTTCTATACATTGAAATAACAAGCGAAACTATGATTCAATGTTTGTTTTCCTTACATTGTAATTACAAACAAAAATATGATTTCAATGTTTGGGTTTTTTTTTCTTTTCCTATATATTAGAATTACAACCAAAATATGATTTCAATGTTTTGTCTCTTTTAATTTGAATGAGTAATCAAATTTTCTACTGATTTGAATTGATAAATGAAATCAATCCGCTACTAACTCAAAGAGTAAACGTGTGGTGATCATATTCTAAATTGATAATTAAATTAACTTCACCTCTACTCTAAAGTGATAACAAATGATGACATAGCCTAATATGAAATGATAGTCGTATGGATCTATACGAGTTATTCAAACATTGAACAATCATCACAAACCATTACCGAATAAACAGATCTGAATTGTAATCATACTTAATCTACATCACAACTGAGTATTTTAATTAATTATTAAAATTAAAAATAGAGAATCTCACATTCGTTGCGATTTTTGCCCAAAATCCAAAGTGTTCAGAATTCCTCCGTTTCAGTCCAGCTGCGTAGATCTGCTCCGTACGATCACAACGCTTCTGGAATTTTCAGATTTCGAATCCGAACGAAGAAGTTATGGATTAAACAAGTTAGAGAATAAATTAGAGTAATTAATTAATTAATAACTTCAGTAATTAACCTCTCTTCCTCACAATCAAAGTTCGGCCGTGGGTTTTGCTATTTGTTCAAATCTTTGACCAATGATTTCAGGAGCTAGGAGACACGGTTTGAGGTGCTGTCAGGTGGAGGTGGAAGGGCTTGGGGAGGTCGACGTGCGCCTAGCACGGTGGGCGGCTCGGTGGCGTCCTGTGGGACCGGCGGCGGTTCAAACCCGTCGGGTTTGTGGGTTCGGGGCGAGCTCTACAGGCGGCGAGACGAGATGCTACTGGTTGGAGAAGAGAGAGGAGGTGAAGGGCTTCGACATGGTGGGTGGCTTGTGTGGTAATTCGAAGTGTGGATGGAGAATTTTGGGGAGGAAGAATTCGGCTGTAGGGAGAGTGGCGGCTACGGGATGATGGAGATGAACAGTAGCCTTTTATAATTTATAATATTTAGGGTTTTAATAATTAATTAATTTCTAATTAGCCAAATTAAGCCCGTTTAGCTAAACTTCATATTTTTCAGCCCAACGACTGACTAGCCTACCTAATTACCCCCATTCCGGATCCATCTGAATATGTCCCGTAGGCCCAGGAGTTTGTCTTGGTCCCCGTTTTTCAGATTTAAAAAAAAATAATTCTTTTATTTTAATATTCTGACGTATTCAAAAATCCACCGGAGCCACATACGGACCCAGAAAAATCCAGAAAAAATATTTTTGGCTATGTCTTGACGATACGAATCAAACAAAATTATTTTCATCGAATTCTGAGGCTGTTTGAAAAATGACCATTTTTAAGTCACTCAATTTTGACTATATTGACCCAAACACAGTTTTTTCTGCCACGCTCACAAACTGATTCTGAAAATTATGAAAATTGACCCCTAACAATAATATGACATTCCGGATCCAACAAAAGTGGTTTCGTCGAAAACGGGTTCGTTTGCAAAAATGTCTATTTTTCCATGATTAAAATATTTATTTAAAAAATGGAAATTTCAAATTCTGGCAGATTTTCCTATAAAATTCTTAAAAATAAGAACTTTAAATTGGGTCTGATTTTCGGGTTGTTACAATCGCCCGCACTTAAAAGCTTTTCGTCCTCGAAAAGGAAAAGTAAAGTAGGAAACAAAACGGGAAAATTTGAAGTATTGAAAATGATACCTCACACAACAATCAGTCGGAGATATCCACTCTGCACGAGGGGTAGGCTTGCTTGATACTCTCCTCTGTCTCCCAAGTGCAGTCTCTAGGGTCTCCACTCCATTGCACCTTCACTAGATTGATTCTTTTATTTCTTAGCTCACGAGTTTCTCTACCCACTATTTTTATTGGTTCTCTTCTCACTTGCAAGGTTGGTGTAATTTCCAAATCTTGCTGTGCAGCTTCCTCCACAATAAGATCTGGATCATGGACATGCCTACGCAGCTGGGATACATGAAAGACATCGTGTACGCCTGGCAGCCAATCGGGCAACTTCAATCTGTAAGCGAGTGCGCCAATCCTTTCAGTAATGGGAAATGGGCCAATGAACCTAGGTGCCAGCTTGCCGGTCTTCCCAAATCGTATTACACCACGTAGTGGGGAAACTCTAAGATATACCATATCACCAACAGAAAATTGTAAGTCTCTCCTCCTAGTATCAGCATAACTTTTCTGTCGGCTTTGGGCAGCTAATAATTTCTTCTTAATAAAATTAACCTTCTCTGCTGCCTCTCGAATCATGTCAGGCCCCAGCACTAGACGATCACCGGATTCTACCCAACATGCGGGGGATCTGCATGGTCTGCCATAAAGAGCTTCAAAAGGCGACATCCCTATACTTGCTTGGTAACTGTTGTTATAAGAAAACTCGACCAAGTATATATGATCCTCCCACGAGCCACCAAAATCCAAAATGCAAGCTCGCAACAGATCTTCTAGGATGCGGTTTACCCTCTCAGTCTGCCCGTCTGTCTGAGGATGATATGCTGTACTAAAATTCAGCTTGGTTCCCAATTCTTCTTGAAAGGCTTCCCAAAATTTGCTAGTGAAAATTGGGTCTCGATCACTGACGATGTTACTAGGGACACCATGCAGTCTGACAATCTCTTTCACATACAACTGCGCCAAACTTCTAGCTGTACGGTTGGATTTGATTGGAATAAAATGAGCAGTTTTTGTAAGACGGTCAACAATCACCCAGATACCATCATTCCCCTTCCTAGAGCGGGGTAAGCCATCTATGAAGTCCATGGAGACCTGGTCCCATTTCCAACCTGGAATCTCTAGCGGCTGTAATAATCCCGCTAGCTTCTGCTGATCACTCTTTACTAGCTGGCAGGTGGGACATTTAGCAACATACATAGAAATATCGCGCTTCATGGATTTCCACCAAAACGTACGCTTTAGATCCTTGTACATCTTGCTAACACCAGGATGAACACTGATTTTTGACTTGTGATTCTCATCCATGACTTCCCTTTTTAGCTCTGGGATATCAGGCACACAAATACGCCCTTGCATTCTGAGAATTCCCTTGTCATCAATAGAAAAGCTTGATGCTTCACCCTTTTGAACCCGCTCGACCATCTTTTGAATGAATTTGTCATCCTTCTGAAGAGCGGCAATCTTGTCTATCAGAGAAGGAGTGATAACGAGGTGGGCGAGGATGAGATTAGTGTTGGCGGCATTCTTTCGACTCAGCGCATCTGCCACAATATTCGCCTTTCCAGGCGTGTATAGAATATCCAAGTCATAAGCTGCAAGGAATTCCACCCACCTCTGCTGTCTCAAATTTAGATCTTTTTGAGTGAAGAGGTATTTCAAAGACTGATGGTCGGTGTAAAGCTCGAATTTTTCCCCCAGTAAATAATGTCTCCAAATTTTCAGAGCGAAGACAATAGCCATAAGTTCAAGATCGTGGGTGGGGTACTTCTTCTCATGGACTTTCAGTTGGCGACTGGCATAAGCGACAACTTTGTCTCTTTGCATAAGCACCGCGCCAATACCTTAAAATTCAAGATGAAGCATAACATGTTAAAATGAGTTTTGAAAAAAGGAAAAGGTCACCTCAACCATGTTTATTTAAAATAAAACAGAGACAACCTTCTTTGGAAGCGTCGGTCCAAACCTTCAAATCCTGATTGCCATCGATGATGGTCAAGACAGGAGCAGTGGTCAGCCTCTTCTTAAGCTCTTGGAAGGATGCCTCGCATTTTGGTGTCCAAATGAACTTCTTATGCTTTTTAGTCAGCTCAGTCAATGGGCCAGATAATTTAGAAAAATCCCTCACGAATTTGCGATAGTAGCCAGCCAAACCCAAGAAACTTCGTACTTCAGTGGGGGTAGTAGGCTGCTTCCATTCTTGGATGGTTGAGATTTTTCCAGGATCAACTGAAATGCCTTCTTTGGAGACTACATGACCGAGGAATTTCACCTCTTCTTGCCAAAACATACACTTAGAGAATTTGGCTTTCAGTACATTTCTGCGAAGAATTTCTAAGACTTCTTTCAAATGCTTTTCATGCTCCTCAATTGATTTTGAAAAGATAAGAATATCGTCAATGAATACAAGCACGAATTTATTAAGGACGTTTCTAAAAGCACGATTCATTAAGTCAACAAAATAAGCTGGAGCATTGCATAGTCCAAAAGGCATTACTAGCCATTCATAAAATGTGTCAGGCCCTCTAAAAGCTGTGAGAGGGATGCACTCTTCTGCGATGCGCAGTTGATGGAAACCTGTGGCAAGATCCATCTTAGAGAATACACGAGCTCCATGCAATCTATCAAGAAGATCATCAATGCGGGGGAGAGGATATTTGTTCTTTAATGTCTGTTTATTAAGATCACGGTAGTCCACGCAAAGCCTGAGGGTTCCGTCAGACTTAGGCACAAACACCACTGCTGCGCCCCAACTAGAAAAGCTTGGCCTGATTAGACCCTTCCATAAAAACTGTTTGGTTTGGTTGCTCAGCTCTTCTTTCTCTTTTGGAGACATTCTCCGTATAGCATGAACAACTGGTCTAGCATCAGGAACTAATTCGATTTTGAAATCTATTTCACGCCGAGGAGGTAAGCTATCCACCTCTTCAAAAACATCAGCATAATCTCTTACAATAGGAATATCTTCGATAGAAGCCGGGGTGACTTCTAAAGAGGACCAAAATTCTTTTCTGTCAGTGGCAAAACCATGACAAGGAATAGTGATAATATCGCCAAATTTGGTTTTGATTCTAACCACCCTTTCAGCGCAAATTAATTCAGCTTCGAAATTTTCAAGCCAATCGAGTCCAAGAATAACACCATATCCCGAAAAACTCATAATGATTAAGTCAAATGGGAATTGGAAATAGGAGTAAGAAATGGGTACTCGACAATACTGATCTAGATAGAGTGTACCACCTATCGGACTATGTGCATTGAATGGTTCTTTTAATTTTCTCGGTTTTAATTCCAGCTTCTTAATTGAGTCGACAGAAATAAAACTTCTAGAAGCACCAGTGTCAAACAGAACAGTAACAGGGATATTCTTAACATTAATGGAACCACTAAGAACATCAGGTTTACCTGTACCTCCAGAATTAGAAGCTGGTGCAGCAGGTTCACCATAGACGTGAGCCACCTCTGATTTCTTAAGCAACGGGCAGTCTCTGGCAATGTGTCCAGGCTTGTGACAGTTGAAACACTCCCTCTTGTCATGTGAGCCTTTGCTGGGTCCGGACTCGTTTCTCTTTGGCGCCTTGTTGGCCCAGCACTCCCTATCATAATGGCCAATCTTCCCACAGTTACGGCACTTGATCTTTGACTTATCTCTCTTTTGCCCCTGTGGCTTTGCTGAAGAGGAACTTGCTGCTTCTGGCTTTTTATCTGTCTCCTTCTTCTTTGTATTGGCTTGCTTCTTCTCCTTATCCTGTTGGCTTGCTTTCTGGTCAATCTCTTCAAAGCGACAAGCCATCTCTAAAACCTTAGCAAAGGGACGCTCTATATGGTTAGTGACCCGGTTGTGATACTTCCTTGCCAAGCCGTTTATAAACCTTTTATTCTTCTGAGTTGCATCCTGAACCAACTCCGGAGCATATCTTGAGAGTTCTTCAAATTTCTTTACATATTCAGAAACTGTCATTCCTCCTTGCTGGAGGTTGGCAAACTCATCATGCAATCTTTCAACTTCATGAGGTGGGACATACTTGGCATTGAATAACTCCTTGAATTTTTCCCATGTAACTTCTGCCTCCACAACTCCTATCATACTGAGCTCCCACCAAATTTGGGCCTGTCCTTGCAAAAACCATACCGCCATGAATCGCTTGCGGAGATCCTCTAGCTCCAAACCATCCAGAATCCTCTCCATTGTCTTTAACCAAGCTTGGGCCTCCGTGACAGATTCTTGGCCCGTGAAATGGACTCCGCCTAAATTATTTATCTTCTTCTTAACTTTATCAAGATCGAAAGCAGGTGGAGGTGGTGGTAGTGCTTCCTCCTCTCTGTCTGGTTGGTTGGGGCTTACTGAAGCAGTATTTTCCCTCACTCTATCTGCTCCACCTCTAGCTCTAACTCGAGCTCGAGTTGCCATTTGACTTAGTCTGTACGATCAAGAAAAAGGGTGTCAGACAAAGTGAAATGAAATTTTCAAAGGAAAAGATGAAAAAGATGGAAATGGATAAATGACTGTAAAATATGTGCTAAACTGTCATACTCATTCTAGGACTAAATAATCCCATCTCTAATGAGGTGTATTGCTATAAATATGTTATATTCCAAAACTAAGGTTAAAAACAAAGCTCTGATACCAACTGTGATGACCCCTAACTTCCGTATAACGAAAGCAAGGATGATCATTGGAATACAACATAAATATGGCAATACATAACACAGATAACAACATAAGTATAAGAAAAACCACATCATAACAACATCATGGCAGCGGAAATAGATGTCATCAAAATATAGAATCCCACAGTCACAGAAGTCCAACTTATTACATCAAACCAAATAGAATGTAACGTGTCACAAAACTCCAAGTACATAATTAAAACTGAAATAAGCCTGAACATCTCAAGAACTTAAAAAATGTCTAACAGAAAATGAAACGAAAGGAAAGAAAGATAATAAGTCTTCAAACTCCAAGCCACCTCAACAATAGAATCTTCAAGCAAGAACTCCAAGCAAGCTAAGTAGGAATCTGTCAATTGGCTGCCCGTGTGGAGAGAGGGCACCCGAGTTTGCAAAGTGAAACAAACACGAGTCAGTCATGGGACTGGTATGAGAAATCTATATTAACTATTGAATATGACAAATCTAAGGACCACGCCACTTTCGTGGAACGGGTTTACTCCAATAGACTGTTTGTGCATTTATTTATTAAATAAAAAGAACAACGCAATGCTTTTGTAAAAATGAAATCATTATAAGACTCAGGTCCTATCACACAATGCAACGCACACCAGAGGATAGAGTTTTACCTTATAATGATCAAAAATGCAGAGTACGAGTCAAATACTATTTTAATATGATAAGTGTGTACTATGTTTTAAAAATACTTCAAAATAAATGTATTAATCTTAGACGGCATAGTACCCCATCCTACAATGTCGCCAAAATAAGTATACAATCAAGTCCGTTATCTCGTATTAGGAAGTTGGTTTCCATACTGAGTCAAGGTCAGGAGCGAAAACCTTACCGATTCGAGACACTCTAGCAATGCCCCAGGATTGGTACTCTGTCCAACCCTTGGATCCTGCAGGGCCGGTCCATACGTTGACGCTTAATGGATTGGCAATTCCTGAACACACGCCTCCCGATCCTAACGGACCTTTAAATTGGCCAGTAGCGACCAATATACCGAGGTACCTCAATTCCAACAACCACTATAAGCTAGAAAGAGACGTGCGCACTCCCTGCGTTCCCTTGCTCCGTTTTAGACTCCACCGGGGTGTGAGGCTCGCGAAGTAACGTATACACAAAGCTGTGTCCATACTGGGCTATGCTTTGATCATCATACAAGGCTCTGCTTTGCAACAATAAGCCTTGTTCGAGTGCAACTTAGCATGTCACATCGACAACTCATATTATGTGATTGATAATTATTTAACACATAAAAGGGGTGTTAAGCAAAAGGATAAATCCTCCGCCACCAAGCATCTATATATTAAATAAAAACCAATTTATTTACATGACATAAATTTCGACGTCAGGCATGCGATCCATTTACAAGTCCGTTCTGGGTCTGAACGAAACCGGAGTCGTCTTATTTCGTGGGAAATAAAGACACTCGCAAATCCGAACCATCAACAAGAACGTCCGAACGATCACTACCATCGATCCATCAAGGTAGCTACTCCTATCAAGGCCAACAATAGTAATACGACCGTTCGCCTTGAAGATCGTCGGTCTTCGACCGTCGTCTTCAATTCTTCCAATTTAATGTCGTAGTATAATTATTTGAATTGAGATTTAACTCGGTTTTTCAAATAATTTTCGTAGTTGTATAAATTACAAAACAAATTTATATCGCTAGAATTACTTAATAACGATTTTACACATTTTTTTTTTTTTTTTTATAAATCAAGAATAGTTCTTATTTCTCTTAATGACGCTTCAGGTCAATAGGTGACCGTGGCGCTGTTTTTACCAAATTTTGATTTATATTTAACTCAAAATCCGACCGTTGGATTTTGACAAAATTATACCGTTGGAAAGATTTTCTCGAGGCGGCCCCAACGAGTCTGACTTTGGGAAAATCCGACGGTTGGATCTTTCTGTAAGATCGCCCAAAGTTATGTTTTCGAAAACGCGAACTACCGTGCGCGATTCGTTTTAATTTAATTAATATTTATATAAATATGAATTCATTTGGCGATTCACACACAATTCAGTCAATACAACCAAGCCAATGTAGTCAACATAACATGATTCTATCTATGGTTTTGTCTTCTCTTTTATCATATGTAGATTTTGATAAAAAATGACACTTTCGGTTCAATTTCCTCTCATTTGTATATGAAAATGTACTTCCAAATTTTACCTTTTTATTTAAATATAAATAAGGTGGCTCATGTTTGTTTTTCACTCTTTTTTTTTATTTATAGAAATTTATAAAAGATTCTAATGTTTTTCGTTCTTTTTATTTACACTAAAATTTATAAATAAAAGATTCTCATGTTTTGTTCTTCTTGTCGTACATTAAAAAATGTAAATAAGCAATTCACAAATTTTGTTCTTCTTCATTTACATAAAATGTAAATAAAGTGATTAACCATATTCTTCTCTTTTACCTTTACAAGGAAAATGTAACAAGATTAATTTACACATTTTGCTCCCTTTGTTTCACAAAGAAAATGTAAATAAAATCATTTCACAAAATTTGTTCTTTTTATTTTACAAAGAAAATGAAAATAAAATCAATTACATAGTTTGTTCTTTTTGTTTTGCAAAGGAAATGTAAATCAAGTGATTTACACCTTTTGCTCTTTCTGTGTTACATAGAAAATGTAAACGAAACCATTTGACAAAATGCGTTCTTTTTGTTTTTCAAAGGAAATGTAAATCAAGTGATTTACACCGTTTGCTCTTTTTGTGTTACATAGAAAATGTAAACAAAACCATTTGACAAAATGCGTTCTTTTTGTTTTTCAAAGGAAATGTAAATCAAGTGATTTACACCGTTTGCTCTTTTTGTGTTACATAGAAAATGTAAACAAAACCATTTGACAAAATGCGTTCTTTTTGTTTTTCAAAGGAAATGTAAATCAAGTGATTTACACCGTTTGCTCTTTTTGTGTTACATAGAAAATGTAAACAAAACCATTTGACAAAATGCGTTCTTTTTGTTTTTCAAAGGAAATGTAAATCAAGTGATTTACACCGTTTGCTCTTTTTGTGTTACATAGAAAATGTAAACAAAACCATTTGACAAAATGCGTTCTTTTTGTTTTTCAAAGGAAATGTAAATCAAGTGATTTACACCGTTTGCTCTTTTTGTGTTACATAGAAAATGTAAACAAAACCATTTGACAAAATGCGTTCTTTTTGTTTTTCAAAGGAAATGTAAATCAAGTGATTTACACCGTTTGCTCTTTTTGTGTTACATAGAAAATGTAAACAAAACCATTTGACAAAATGCGTTCTTTTTGTTTTTCAAAGGAAATGTAAATCAAGTGATTTACACCGTTTGCTCTTTTTGTGTTACATAGAAAATGTAAACAAAACCATTTGACAAAATGCGTTCTTTTTTTGATTTACATTGAGATTACAAACAAAGTGATTTCAAAAAAAAAAAAAAAAATTCTCTTTTTTTTTTCCTTTCTTTTCTATACATTGAAATAACAAGCGAAACTATGATTCAATGTTTGTTTTCCTTACATTGTAATTACAAACAAAAATATGATTTCAATGTTTGGGTTTTTTTTTTCTTTTCCTATATATTAGAATTACAACCAAAATATGATTTCAATGTTTTGTCTCTTTTAATTTGAATGAGTAATCAAATTTTCTACTGATTTGAATTGATAAATGAAATCAATCCGCTACTAACTCAAAGAGTAAACGTGTGGTGATCATATTCTAAATTGATAATTAAATTAACTTCACCTCTACTCTAAAGTGATAACAAATGACGACATAGCCTAATATGAAATGATAGTCGTATGGATCTATACGAGTTATTCAAACATTGAACAATCATCACAAACCATTACCGAATAAACAGATCTGAATTGTAATCATACTTAATCTACATCACAACTGAGTATTTTAATTAATTATTAAAATTAAAAATAGAGAATCTCACATTCGTTGCGATTTTTGCCCAAAATCCAAAGTGTTCAGAATTCCTCCGTTTCAGTCCAGCTGCGTAGATCTGCTCCGTACGATCACAACGCTTCTGGAATTTTCAGATTTCGAATCCGAACGAAGAAGTTATGGATTAAACAAGTTAGAGAATAAATTAGAGTAATTAATTAATTAATAACTTCAGTAATTAACCTCTCTTCCTCACAATCAAAGTTCGGCCGTGGGTTTTGCTATTTGTTCAAATCTTTGACCAATGATTTCAGGAGCTAGGAGACACGGTTTGAGGTGCTGTCAGGTGGAGGTGGAAGGGCTTGGGGAGGTCGACGTGCGCCTAGCACGGTGGGCGGCTCGGTGGCGTCCTGTGGGACCGGCGGCGGTTCAAACCCGTCGGGTTTGTGGGTTCGGGGCGAGCTCTACAGGCGGCGAGACGAGATGCTACTGGTTGGAGAAGAGAGAGGAGGTGAAGGGCTTCGACATGGTGGGTGGCTTGTGTGGTAATTCGAAGTGTGGATGGAGAATTTTGGGGAGGAAGAATTCGGCTGTAGGGAGAGTGGCGGCTACGGGATGATGGAGATGAACAGTAGCCTTTTATAATTTATAATATTTAGGGTTTTAATAATTAATTAATTTCTAATTAGCCAAATTAAGCCCGTTTAGCTAAACTTCATATTTTTCAGCCCAACGACTGACTAGCCTACCTAATTACCCCCATTCCGGATCCATCTGAATATGTCCCGTAGGCCCAGGAGTTTGTCTTGGTCCCCGTTTTTCAGATTTAAAAAAAATAATTCTTTTATTTTAATATTCTGACGTATTCAAAAATCCACCGGAGCCACATACGGACCCAGAAAAATCCAGAAAAAATATTTTTGGCTATGTCTTGACGATACGAATCAAACAAAATTATTTTCATCGAATTCTGAGGCTGTTTGAAAAATGACCATTTTTAAGTCACTCAATTTTGACTGTATTGACCCAAACACAGTTTTTTCTGCCACGCTCACAAACTGATTCTGAAAATTATGAAAATTGACCCCTAACAATAATATGACATTCCGGATCCAACAAAAGTGGTTTCGTCGAAAACGGGTTCGTTTGCAAAAATGTCTATTTTTCCATGATTAAAATATTTATTTAAAAAATGGAAATTTCAAATTCTGGCAGATTTTCCTATAAAATTCTTAAAAATAAGAACTTTAAATTGGGTCTGATTTTCGGGTTGTTACAAATATCAAAACAATCACAGGATATAAAGAGACAAATGTAGAAAAATAAATGAAACATAATATTTTATAGTGATTCGGCCAAATCATAGCCTATGTCCACTTTGTAATCTTTTGTTTATATTTACCAAACTTTTCTAGGCAAGTCGTGCCTTTTTACATGGTTTAATAAAAAAAGAACTAATACAATATTAAGCCAAGTATTGCTGCAAGTGCTGGGCATTCCATGCTCTGGGCACCTCTTCACCATTTACGGTCATTAACTTGAAAGCTACTGTGTCAAGTTTTCGTTGAATGGTATATGGTCCTTCTCATTTCGGACCCAGGTGGGCAGGGGTCGGGAAGACACGTTTCAAGACTAAGTCTCCAGGTTCAAAGGTCCAAGATCGAACCTTCATGTTGTAATATCACACAACTTGATGTCTGTGCCTCAAGGCTTGTAAGTCTACTTCATCTCTCTTTTTCTCAACCACGTCGGAGTACTCGAGAAGAATCATTATGTTTTTCATTGAATCATAGTACGTTGTTCTATAGGAAGGAACTTTCAACTCCACAGGATTAACTGCTTCTGCTACAAATGATAGTGAGAAAGGGATATGATTGGTCTCCGATTTGTAAGTCGTCCGGTAAGCCCACAATGATAAGGGAAACTCGTCAACCTACACGGCTTTTGCCTGCTTCAGCCGCCTCTTAAGAAAGGATTTGATGATCTTGTTTATTGCCTCGACTTGTCCATTCGATTGTGGGTGAGCTACCGCAGTGTATCTCTTGTCAATTTTGTATTTCTGGTAGAAGTCTTTGAACTCGGTGCTATCGAATTGGGTTCCATTATCGGTTATGATGATTTTGGGCATTCCAAATAGGAAAATTATGTTTCTGACTACAAAATTGATTACTCGCTTTGTTGTGATCATAGTTAAAGGCTCGGCCTCTGCCCACTTAGTAAAGTAATCTATGGCCACAATTGCAAATTTTTTCATACCTTTAGCAATTGGTAGGCTTCCAATAATGTCTATTCCCCACACAACGAATGACCATGGACTCACCATGGACTTAAGTTGACTAGGGGATTCTCTAGGAATCTTTGCGAACTTCTGGCATTAATCGCAGTGTCGTAAATAATCGGCCGCAACTTGATTTATGTTAGGCCAGAAGTTGCCATATCACAATATTTTCTTTGCCAGTGTTTGACTATGGTGTGATCTCCACACTCACCCTCATGAACTTTTTTTAGTACGCGCTTGATGTCATCGTGTGCTATACATCGAAGAAAAGGCATTGAAAATCCTTGATGATAAAGAACTTCATCTTGCATGATATATCTTGCAGCTTTACGAACCACAACCTGCCTCTCATTCTTCTTTGCCGGGAGCGTTCTGTTTTGCAGGAAGTTCTTTATTGGCGTCATCCATGATTCTCTTTCCGGTTCGGTTTCCAGCACCAGATCAACTACCATCTGGTTGATGCTTGGTGACCCTAGTACATCGACCGGGACCATCTCTGTTTCCTCTGGATTATCAAAACTTGCCAACCTATGTGCTTCCTGATTCTCTGCTTGTAGAATGTAGGTTATGCTATAATGCTCTAAGTTTTATAATAACTCTTCTACCCTTTCTAGGTAAGAGACGAGTCGAGGTCCTTTACCCTGGAACTCCTTCCGAACCTGGCGGACGACGATCTTTAAATCACAGAAAATTTTCAACATTGTTACTCCTAATTTCTTAGCGAGTTTCAACCTGGAAATCAGGGCCTCATATTCGAAATCGTTGTTAGTTGCGGAAAATTATAAACGTAGAGCAAAGTAGATTGATCGTCCTTCAGGAGTTGTCAAAACAACCCCGACATCGGATCGTCTATCATTCTTATCACCATCTATATACAGCTTCCATGGGCTAAGTTCTAATTTCTGCTCTGAGGGGTCAGCTTCTTCATCTATGACATCTTCTTCGGGGATTATAAATTCTGCAATGAAGTCAGCTAATGCTTTCCCCTTTTATTTATCTTCTGGGTTGGAAGTTTAGGTCAAACTGGCTTAGTTCAATATTCCACTTGAGAAATCATCTAAACGCCTCAGGCTGTTGTAGAACCTATTGAAGTGGTTGATCGGTATATACAATAATTAGTTGAGCCTAAAAATAATGGAGGAGTTTTCTAGAAGCAATCAGTAGGCTATAAGCAAGTTTTTCTATCTTCGGATAGTTGCGCTCTGTTGCCGCCAATTTTTTTCTCACATAATATACAGGTCTTTGAACTTTGTCCTCCTCGCGAACCAGAGATGAACTAGTGGCATAAGCCGACACTGTCAAATATACAAAAAAATCTTCATGGTCCACTGGTTTAGATAGTTTTGGGGGTTTCCTAGGAAATCCAGCAGGTTTTGAAAAGCTTCAACGCAATTTGGAGTCCACTCAAAATTACATTTTCCACGCTTTATTGAATCGAAGAAAGGAACGCATTTGTCTGTGGCCTTAGAAATAAACCTGCTTAGACTTTTCCTGCCAAACTTTGGACATCTTTGATCTTTCGTGGTTTTTCAATATTTCTGATTGTCGCAATCTGACCGGGGTTAATCTTGATTCTGCGAGAGCTAACCATGAAGCCCATAAATTTTCCTGATGCAACTCCGAATGAACATTTTAGAGGATTAAACTTCATTCCATATCGTTGGAGAATACTGAACATTTCTGCTAAGACTACTATATGGTCAGATGATCGCTTTTACTTTATAAGCATATCATCCACATATACTTCCATTGTCTTCCTAATTTGGTTGTAAAACATCCGATTCACCAAGCGCTGATAGGTAGCCCCGACATTCTTCAACCCGAACGACATCACCACATAATAGTACAACACTAAGTCCGTAATAAAACTTGTATGCTCTTGATCCGGTACGTGCATAGGAATCTGGTTGTACCCTGAATATGTATCCATAAAAGAAAGAGGTTCATGCTCTGCCATTGAGTCTACCAATTGGTCAACTCTAGGGAGCAGAAAGCTGTCCTTAGGGCAAGCTTTGTTTAGATTGGAAAAATCAATAAACGTTCGCCACTTCCCATTGGATTTCTTGACCAAGACGGGGTTTAATATTCAGTCGGGATATGTCGAATCCCTGATGAACCCGTTATCTCTTAACTTCTCCACTTCCTCTTTCAAGGGCTGACCTTTCTGGGCCTAACATACGCCATTTTTGTTTCACGGGAGGATGCTTTGGGTTTATGCTCAGTGAATGGCTAATAATTTTGGGAGAAATCCCACACATGTCAGCGTGGGTCTAGGTAAACAAATTTAAGTTCGCTTTCAAAGAGTTAGTTAATTATTTCATCCATAACGAATCCAAGTGAGATCCAATTTTCAAGACCTTTGTCGGGTCGTTGTTATCGATTGGAATATCTTTGGTTGCTTCATTAGGCGTCGCCTTTCTGCTTCCTGATTCTTTATCCTCTCTAGGATCGATCTCCTCAGGCAGATTGTCGGGCGATTCCCTCGGCGACGTTGTATTTAGTTGCTATGCTGAGTTCTCCTTGGTAGAAGGGGATGTATTCTTAGACTCTGCATATTTTCCATTGCACAGCATCTTCAATTCCGCCATATAACAGGATCTTCCAGTAACTTGGTCACCACGAATCATTCCCACTCCAGCTTTAGTTGGGAATTTCATTAACAGGCGCTAGGGTGCAATGTAGACTTTAAACTCTGTAAGGGTTGGTTGGCCTAAGAAGGCGTTGTAAGGCGAATCAATATCCATGATCAGGAATTGGGAGGATCCTTACTCTTCAGCGCTCTCCCTCTCCCAGCTCTATAGGTAAGTCTACCATTCCAATAGGAGCGATTGATGATCCATTAAAGTCACGTATCCATCCTCCATATGGCTTTAAATCCTTCATTTCTAACTTCATCTGATCAAAAGCACTTTTAAATAGGATGTTGATGGAACTTCCTCTATCCATAAGGACCCTCATAACTAATGCAAGTCCGATAAGGGTAGTTATCACCAATGGATCGGTGATGGGTACTTCGACTCCAACACTCTCTCTATCTCGGAAGATAACATCATCCGCTGCTGTTTTTTGCTGTTTCACCAGTGCAGCCTGTTCAAGATTGTTACATTCTCCAATCTTTGGATGTTTGCTGCATTAACATACTGCTCCATTATTCTATTGCTAAATCTCGCTAGTTGTGGTCCTGGTATTAATGACTATACCTTTTCCCTTTTGCTAAGCAGTGGGCCTGGAAGTGGGCTGATTCTGGTTTGGAGTTTGTCCTCCCTGCCCGCTTTCCTTTTGGGCGAATTTATATTCATCCAACTTTCCAGCACGAAGTAGCTTTTCCACAACATCTTTTAGGTGGCGGCATTAATTCGTGGAGTGGACATAAGTTTAGTGAAACAAGCAAAACTCCCCGGTTTCACGCTCTTTTTCGATCGAATCCCTTGGTGGAGGTTTCTTGTACTACACAACATTATAAGTATCCAAATAGATATTTTCCAAAGTGTCACTCAACAGCATGTATTTGTCGAAAGTTTGAAATTGAGGTCTCTTTTTGGAATTGTTCCCCTGATTCCTGTTTCTTTTGCCACCGCTTCCACTCTGGTTACCATTTCCTCCACTTTTATTACCAACATTTACTTCGACTTTTCCTGTATTGTCTCTATATTGCTTGATAAAAACATTACTCGGAATGTCTTCCCTGGGAGCTCCCTAAGACTTTCTCTTTCGGTTGGCATATACTTCCTCTCTTCGTAGACGAATATTTACCTTTTCATAGAATAACTCCCTGGTCAACGACGGCTTTCCAACCAAATATCCCCCGAACTCTATGTCCTTGTCAACCCCATCTATTAGTGCCGTCAAGATGGTCGGCTTATGTGGGTCGCTTACTTCAGTAACTGCCAGATTGAAGCAATCCAAATATGACATCAAAGATTCTCCAGGAGCTTGCTTGATCCCAGATTGTTCTTTGACACTTTTGGACTTCCGTGCATGGAGTCGAAATTGGTTCATGAAGCTATCGCCTGGCTCTCTGAAGTTGGAAATTGATCGATGGGGGAGTCGAGTGAACCACATCAATGTGACATCCTCAAGATAAATCGGGAAAGGCTTACACTTTACAGCGTCAGGAGCTGCGATGACATTCATGTACCATGAATATCTCATCAAATGCTAACTCGGATTGGTTCTCCCTCCATATCGATCCATTGTAGGCAGATTGAAATGCCTAGGGAATTTGAACTCAAGAATATCTTTGACTATGATCGATACCCCAATCCTCATTGGTGTAATGCCGACTATCAGCCTTAATCTGACGTACCATTGCCTTTACTTCAGCATTGGTTAATGTTGGTTCAGAATCCGCACTTCTAGTTCTCCTAATATATCCAGTCCCCACACCAGGTGATGTTCTCTGGTTCCTAGCGGCAGCTGAATTTCCCTGCCCCCTACGGTCCCAGTCGTTCAAAGGACGAGTGGGCTGAAGGAGTTGTCCCTAAGTAGGGTTAGTGATGTTGGGATCTCTGGGAAGGACATGAGATCCCCGCATTGGCAACCACATAGGTTCTCTTAGGCTCAGGTCATCAGGTCCTAATACGGGAGTCGCGTCTTCGCGAGATCCCAATGATCCAAATGCTAATTGCTCGAGGTTCTTGGGTATCTCATATGGCTTCCTCTGGCATGGATGCCTTTCTTCTGAAGAAGATGAATGGTCTGCAGCGAGACAATGAGTCGGGGACGATGTTCTCTGCCTGCATAGCTCGTCTATTTGCCTACTCATGTCTTTTATGTTATCTCACATAGCGACGCTTTCACGTCTCTGGACCTCCAAGGCATCACTAGTTCTATCCAACATATCGAGTAAGCATGAAAAATCCATGTGTGAGTTGGGTGTAGAAGAAGAGGGTTGATCATTAGTTGTCGTGGCTGTCATCGGAGCATTTGCAGTGGATCGAGTAGACGTACCAGCCTTAATTGTAGCTGATTCGGATTGAATCATTGTTGCACCATCGGTTTGCTTCGGCAGAGCACTACCGGTAACATTCAATTCCTCATTTCATCTCGAGGCTCTTACTTCGGTTCGGGTCGGAGCTCTTCCTTCGGTTCGAGTCGGTATGTTCCCTCCGAAGGGCTCAGTCACAAATTCTGCCCCTGTGACCTGGTAACAACAATTGCCTACTGATCTTCACTCGTCTCATTTTTTCGAGAAACTTGCGGTTCGTTTCCTTTTCTTCGAGACATGAAGGCTGATCCTTTTGAAATTAACAAAAACTTCAGAAATAGTGGAAAAAGCGGACAAACTTCTTCGGCTTGAGGACCCAGAATGTAGAATGATAATCCGAAATGCTGAGAATTAATAGTTCTCAGTGAAATCACCAAAATGTTAGACCAAAAAGTGGTTCTAACGCCCAATTAAACGACAATTTTAAAGAAAATGAAATAAAAAGCGATAAGAACACAAGATTTATAGTGGTTCGGCGTTAAAGTGCCTATGTCCACTTTATACTTCTCTGATTGATGAATTAAATACAAGTACAATGATAATATCCACTCAATCTCACTAGTGCAATTGATAATTTCTCTCAATTTGGCAGAGTTATACTCAAAGATTCTAAATACAATCTGAAATAATAGAGGAAATACGTTGGTGATAGAGTTGGAGTAGATGAATGGCCCAAAAAAATCTTTGAAAATGGTATGCATTGGTGTATTTATAGGCATAAAGTCCATTCGGTTCTGGTGGCACGTGGGACCCATCCCAATGAATCTAGGATTTGGATGTTCCAGGGTGAGGACAACGCATAGGCAACGTAGGAAAGTGGCTGGTAACTGCCCCAGATTTGTAGCATCATGGTGTGTAACCGAAGTAGCTTTGACCTTCGGTTCGGATCGGCTATGGGATTACGGTTTGGATCAGATATTGGGGGGCGGAACCGACCCGAGAATGTCATTTGGAACTGGTCTTCTTAGAATGTGTGTAGAAGAGAGAGGGGCTCGGCTAGAGGGAACCGAACCGGTTCGAAAGCCTGTCTGCTATACTTCTTATCCTTGAATACCTTATCAATCAATTCCTTAGTTTTGTGTAGCTTGATCACAAAGCAGGCTAACAATTATAATATGATTGGTTTGTGTTACATATGAATGAAAGGAGTAATATTCTCCCTAAGGACATTCACTCACTCACGTCCTGACAAGCTAAATCATTTTCGTAACCAATCGGACTTAAGTTAACCAAATTCGAGCCTGATATCGATGCTCGATACAGCGATCTTCACTTTGTGAACCAAAGTGAGGAGATGACTGCTAACATGTGAAACTCTCCCCAACTACGATGGGATGAGTACAAATAACGGAGATGAAACTCAGTCATCCCCAAAAACGACTATTTCCCTCGACTGGGGACAAAACGACTTGGCCAGAACAAGTGTGACCCGACCACTTGACCAATTGATTCTATTCCTCAGAGTTTGGAACTTGAATTAGTTCAAGTTTGATATAGACACTCGAATTAGCAGAATCCCACTTTGGGACTTGAAGTGTAGGCTCAAAGCGAGTGATAGGACTTTTCACACAACCAACTCAAACTCTCATAACCCGAGAGTGAGTATAAAATCAGTTCGAGCATGAAATGGTGCGCCGCGACTTAAGATCGCCTTAACCCGTAACTCTGATCTGAACGTACAACAGGAGAGTATAAAAGCATTTGGACCTAATGTCTAAGGGATTTGGCTTTTACCCCACAAAAGGCCTAAGGACATGAGTACCAGTTGAGCCTGAAGTCCTCATTGATGCTGGGGGTAATAGCATGATCCTATAAATTAACCTCGAATTTGCCATGAACTTGGCTTATAATTCAAGGTTAATTGGAGGTATATCACTATATGACATCGTGTATAAAGATTAAAACCGTAAGTACAATGAACGGAAAATGATAAATAAACTTACAAATATATGATATCGCAGAAACTTTGCTTTACTTTCAAGATGCAGGTTTATATAGGACAACAAAACAAAAATGCGAGGGCCGCACTCGCAACAACCACAGCAGGCCAGTGGAAAGTTAAAAATCAAGTTAAAGATTCACTAAGGCTTGGGAGTAGTCTTGGATTTCTTGAGCTCTTTGAGCCTCTTCTACTCCTCTTTCTTGGTCTTTGTGAGAATGTGGTTCTTTCTCTTAGTTTTCCTGGATAAAGAATTTTCCGGATCAACAATGGACTGGGAAGTTATGTCCGTTAATATTGATCCAGAAGGCTCAATGGAAACCTTTGCGCTAAGAGGAGGAATCATTTGGATAGGCTCAACAGAGTTGAGAGATTCCAAGGCTTCAACTTTGACCTTCATGGGCTTTCCCTTGTTCCTTGCTTTCAACTCTATAAGAGTAAGCTCCTCAGTTGTATCAAACTCTCCAGCATACATAACATCGTCATCTCCCTTGCCCTCTTTATCGTCAAGATCCTTTAAAGCTGCAATCATATCACCTTCCTTCGAAGCATCATCACCAATAGGTGGTGTAGACTTGTCAATAGTTTTAATCTCTAGATTTGCAGCGACGTCATTAGGCTTTGTACCTAAAGCAGGGAGAGAAATTGTTATTAGCTCTGGAGAAATAACAGGCCTCTCAAATTGAAGCCCTGTTGCACGAAGACACATCGGAATGGATTTGGAAAGCAGAGGAGAGAACATGGGAATACCTTCAGCTGACTGATCTCCAGGAGTGATCGGAGTTGTAGCTTCAATAAAGGGGGAGAGGAGTGCATGTGTTATAAGTTTTGGACATTCAGGATTATACCCCTCTATCTCCCCGACCTTGGGTACTACAGAGGAGGAGCTAGAGCCACCCTCAATGGTATCTTTACCCTTGACCTGACGTGTAGTGTCCCATAATTCCGGTACAATTTGAGCTGACCAAATAACACAAGTCCAACCCAAATTGCACTGGAAACCAGAAAACTAATAGAAAGAAAACAGAGGGTGAGAATAGATAAGATAGAAACTTAGAATAGAAATAGAAGAACATACAACATCAGAGTTAACACGAATCTCACAGCGGAACGAACAGTATATAATAGATACATAACTTTGGAATAAAATCAGTATATGTATACAATAACATTATCAGAGTATAACACTTACAACACAGCGGAAATAAACAATAGCCATATAAATGCTGCTGAAGCCTCCTGCTCCAGCTTTCCAAGTATATCTGTAAAATCCCTACTACTTGACTGCCCGTACAAAATTGGGCACCCAAGAGTTTAGGGAAAAAAACAAAATAAACTCCGGGTCAGTCATGGGACTGGTGTGAGTAAAACAGTTTAAAACAATTTGAGCAATTGAACGATATCTCATAAGACCACGCCGTATAACGGAATGGTTTTTTTTTTCCTTATGAGAATCCAAAACATTTGATTTAACTTTCAAAATCCTTTTAAAAGAAACGATAAACTATATATCAAAACTCTTTTGATATTATAATAATGTCTATCAACCACAACTAAATAATCATCTAGCAGAAACGCTTTCATCTCATATTCTACATATATAGTTTACAATCAAAACCGCGAGCACTTATTAGGTAACGGATTTCCAACTATGACAAGGTATGGAACCACCTTCCGATAGTGTACCTTTTGAGAGGAATACACTGGGTTCAACAAGAACATCTTGCAACTCGGCCACACATGACTGACCACTCATTTCGCTTGAGTGTATCGAATGTATATCACCAACGGTTGGGATCACCAACTGTTTCCAGAATGGGACAACATCGAATAGATTAAAGAATGAAATGAATATCTCTAGATAGGTGATAATACACCCTAATGGAAGCAACCCACATAGCCATGTTGTCTGCCCGATTTTTTGTCATTTCCCGATTGTGAGGCTAGAGGCCACGCTTATCTCTGACAGATCACACATTTATTTACTTTGAATGTCACATCGTCATACCCGCCAAATCACAAATTGATTTCCCAAAAATACAACGGGTATATATAGCTAAGAGAAACGAATTCCTCTGCCACCAAACATAAATACATTTGAAGAGATCAACTTACGTGATCTATTAAATATACTCTGTCAGACATTCTTCCATACAGGTCGTCCTGGGATTGGATAAACCGAAGGCACTATTCTGTAAATCCATCTTAGGAAATTTCTACCTAGGATTTGACAGAACGACCCTTGCATAAACTTCGTCTTCAATTATCTTCATCATATTTGATCGCAACGCTAACGTCCATACAGAGTGGTTTTCAGATAATGAATCTGATCCTGGTCTCCCCATATTGACAATGGAAATGGTCAAAAGCTTCGATGGTCGGTGAATTAACTATCAAAGAAAAACACGTGTGCAACCAACGATATTATTTCCAGATGGAAATTATATCGATCAATCATCATTTCACATTTATCTCTTTAGTTCATTAATTTATTCATTTTCTGCTTCCATATATTCAACAAATCCTTATTTTCTAAATTTAGAAAATATACGTTATTAATCATTGGAAAACATTTCCATCTCTTTTTCACGTATCACTGTCATTCCAGTTTTCTTTGTCATCCAACATTTCATTTTCTAGGATTAGAAAATATCTATGATTTTATTTGGAAAATGTTTCCAAAACTCATTCATTGGATTTAAACAGATGTTTAAATAAAACATCGCTATGCCAACTCGAACCATTAACACTTATTAACTAAATTCAATTAACTCCTTCACTATCGAACCTTAACCATTCCTTAGTTAAAAACGAAGTCAATCAAGTTAGAGTATAACCACCTCCCAGACCTAACTGAGCAACATTTCTAACCTCGAAGTAGACAAAGTTCACCCTTTAAATCTTTAACAGACTTCCTTACGTAACTCTCGAATTCTATTTACGTACCCACTTCTTTATTGAAAAACATTGATTATAACTATAGCGTTATAATCCCTACTTCTGAAATATCTAACTCCAAAATATAATTTGATTAACTGAAATCAATTAACCCTAACTCCATTAACTTTAACTCGATTAAATTTAATTCATTAACTCTTGTCACTTAACTCCTTTCGAATAAACCATATTCGATTAACTCCTTTCGAATAAACTATATTCGATAACTCCTTTAACTCTATTCGAATGAACTATATTCGATTAACTCCTTTAACTCTATTTGAATAAACTCTATTCGATTAACTCTTATTCGATTAACTAATATTCGACTAACTCTTATTTGAATAACTAATATTCAATTAACTCTCTTCGAATAACTAACATTCGATTAACTCTCTTCGAATAACTAATATTCGATTAACTCTCCTTCAAATAACTAATATTCGATTAACTCTCTTCGAATAACCAATATTCGATAACTCTTTTTCGAATAACCAATATTCGATAACACTTTTTCGAATAACCAATATTCGATAACTCTCTTCGAATAACCAATATTCGATAACTCTCTTCGAATAACTAATGTTCGATAACTCTTTTTCGAATAACCAATATTCGATAACTCTTTTTCGAATAACCAATATTCGGTAACTCTTTTTGAATAAATTATATTCGATAACTCTTTTTCGAATAAACTATATTCGATAACTCTTTTTGAATAAACTATATTCGATAACTCTTTTTGAATAACCAATATTCGATAACTCTTTGGGAATAACCAATATTCGATAACTCTTTTCGAATAACCAATATTCGATAACTCTTTTTGAATAAACTATATCCGATATACTCTAATCGATAACTCTAATTGATTTACTCTATTCGATTAACTCTAATCTAATCAATTAAGTCTAACTCTAATCGATTAACTCTAGTTCGATTAACTCTACTTAATTAACTCTAATTGATTAACTGTATTCAATTAACTCTAATTGATTAACTCTATTTGATTAACTCTAATTGACTAACTCTAATCGAATAACTAACATTCGATTTACTCATTTCGATTAACACTTTTTTCCTTTATAAATACCAAGTTCAATTCGTTTCAAATATCGGTGTTGAAACTGATTTTACTTCTCTATATAAATTTAGATTTTATATATCCAATTTATCCAATGATAAATACTTTACTTAATTTATAAAACATTATTTATAAATTAATCTTCTTACTTTATCTGTTAAAACAGATTTCTATTAAATATTCACTTTAAATTCATATCATGTTATATCTGTGTGCGAAGCACGGGTCTAAACCTTTCAAAAGAAAAATTCTCTTTTTATACTATTTTATTCATTTTTCAAGTATGTCCTTTTATAATCTATTTATTTACCAAATAAATCCCTTTTGATAATTCTATTTATTTTATAAAATATTTCCTTTTCAATTCTATTTATTTAACAAATAAATATTTCCTTTTCAATTCTATTTATTTAACAAATAAATATTTCTTTTCTCCTATTTATTTTCTATATATTCCCTTTTCAATTCTATTTGTAAATGTTTTACAAATATTTCCCTTTCTATTTTATTTGTAAATGTTTTACAAATATTTCTCTTTCTATTTTATTTTTTTGACAAATAAATATTCCTTTTATATCTCCTTTGATTTTATAATTATTTTCTTTTAAAAATCCTTTTCCTTTTATATATAAAATCCATTGATTTTATATAAATAATTTATTTTCAAAATACACTTTGAAAATCCCCTTTTCTATATCCCAGTATTTCTTATGGTATTTAAAATACCAATTCACAATGATCGATATCATTCAAACACACAAAATCAACAACGGATTGTATATCACATCATATATTACAATATATGAAAAGAACAATATTATAAATATTGAGGAATCCAGTTGGATCCCTCCAACCTATTTTCCTACATACATAGATGTTAAACAATATAATTAACATCAACTTCATTTCAGTATGAAATATTCTAATAAACAGAATCAATATTTGATTAACGATTTATATATATATATATATATATATATATATATATATATATATATATATATATATATCGTTATCTATAATTTCAACCAATACATAATAAATTCAACCAAACAATCATCACACAGTAGTCAATCAGGATTCATCATTACTAGATTATATTTAAAAAAATATAAACTGATAGAGTTGGTGAGTTTTACTCACATTGGACAACTATCGTTAAATAACGATTAATCATCTTTTGATTCAGACAAACAATTTATTTTGCAACAAATTGTAATGGGCTCCAATTCAATCCTAGTCGGTTCCATTGTGTAGGTGTCGTCCGTACGATCCTAGTGGATCCATTTTTGTCCAATTCTAATATCGTACGGATAAATTATGAACATTACAAATTAATACAATATAAAGATATAAAATTTAAACCTAAGTTTATTTTGTTTGGGCCTTACACCCTTGTAACCGGCCCAACACCACAAACACTCCACCTGCTCTTTCTTCTCCCTTCGCCCAAGAATAATCCGACTCCAGGAACAGATTTTCCAAACTTAGCTCCATAAATCCTCCTCCCCTCTTAATGATTTAAAAATCAAATCTCAACATAATAATCCTCTTCAAAAATCCTTCCTCTCCATACCAGTTTCAGCAAACTCGCACACTCCATTTACTGTCGCGACATGGCCATTAGCCGCCCCTTCTTCCTCCCATGTTCTTCCTCATTCCTCCACCATCTTCAAAAAGAACACCACCATGATACTCCTTGTTCCGACCTCATCAACACCATCTCCATCGAGTCAAACTCGCATGGCCCCTTCCTGCTTCGAACATCAGCTACCACTCACGATAAACAGTACAGGTCCGACCATTTTAAACTTGGAAAAACCCCACAAAATCAAAATCAATGTTATTCGGTCTTCTGATTCCAATTACGAACTCGAAATCATGAATTAAATCCTCAAACTTCCCAAACTTCGAACCCTAGCGTTTACTGTAGAAAACGCAGCATACAAAATGGTGTTCGAACCATGCAAAACTGCCACTAGATTGAAGACCTTCCTCCCAGGGACTCAAATACATAAACATTTGGATTTTAGGATTTTGTATGATTTTCTTTTGATTTTTGAAAGCCGTCGATTTTCTATGTAAAGAAAATAACTGGCGGCCTAGTTTGTTTGACCGGAGAGAGTAAAGTTATTAGGTTTAGGATATTAAGGGGTATTTATTGGAATAATATATTATTTTTATATTCGATTAAAATATTCATTTTTTCTCCTACGCTGTTTGTATCTGTCGTTAAAAATCCCTATGATCACAGACAATACCCAAAAATCACGAAAATGGGCGTGTACCTACAGTTCGACATTGCGGACCTAACGAAACTTGTTTCGTCGAATTCCGACTCCGTTTGCTCATAGAGCGTATTTTTAACCATCAAAATACTGACTGTTTTTCACATTAAAAATCTGTACGGCCACACACTGGCTCCAAAAATCACGAAACTTGAAATCTAACAATAATTAAATATTACGGATCCAACAAAATTGGTTTCGTCGAAAATGGAGGTCGTTTGCAAAACTGGCTATTTTTAAAGCTCTAAATAACCCATTTAAATATATAAATATATTTAAAAACAATTAAATTAAATATAAATAAATAAATATATATTATTATATATATATATATATATTCACACAGAATATCGTATAGCTCCAATTGGATTTATAACTCGATCTTCAAATCCCGGTTGAATCGATATTCAATTTATACTGAAAAATCCTTTTATAATATAAGTAAATCTCTATAATTTATAAAGGAATTCCATAGCGGCTTTTCGAAAATTTGATTTGGACTTAAATCAAAATCTACACAATGAAATCCCGATTTTTCTCTTCCATACTTCACCAGCTCTGGACGTTTCTTGTTTCGCAGAAATCCGATATAAAACAGACCCTGTATATTCAGTTGAAGTTCGAATTACAAAATTAGGAACTGCCGCGCCATTTGGAGCTCAATTTTAATTATAATATAACTATATGTTCAAACTTCATTTAAATAATATATTCGTTATTCTAAATCAAATTCCATACTGAATTATAGCTTATATATGATCCAATTCACATCGTATTGTGAATTCTACTATTTCCAACTATTATTGAATTTAAATATATTATTTAATTATTATATTAATTAAATATTCCTTATTATTTAATTCTGTTAATTTTATATTACCAAAACTTTATTTAAATAATTAAATAAATTATTTATTATCCGTAAAAGTATGGGTCGTTACAAGACGCTTTGCGGCTTCTAATGGCCTCTTCAATCAATCTCCTACACCCCGCTAGCAGCTCAAGCTCGTCACCCTTTAGGAATATCCTCATCATCTCCTCTTCATCCATGGTTTCAGCTTACAACTTGCGCTTCTCTTCATCGACGAGCTCATCCCATGCATTAAGTAGTGTCATGGGATAGTCCAACACCTAGGATATGTCACGGGTTCGAAGGTGCAAAGAAAGACATTAGAAGATGTCCAAAACCATTCAACTCTCCTCATCCAACTTAGCTTTTAAATTGGCTACCTCCTTATTAAACTTAGTCTTCTCATGACCAAGGCGAGTACAAGATAGTTTTGATTTAGTATTCTCAGACTTAACACTCTGGCTTGTTCCTTGAGGGTTGTACGCTCTTTGCTGTTGGCGTCAAGCTCGTTAAGAAAGCGTTGTTGCAGCTCGTCATGTTATTTTTTATATTTCTCGACGTCATGCTCTATGAGTGCAAGTTTGACCTGAATGTCATCTCATTCTTTCTCAACGAATTTGACACGCAATGTATTACATTCCCATAGATGTTGTTTGTTGTCAACTGCAGCTGGAGGTGCTATATAATTTTGGATAGCTTCCGTGCGTAATCGCAAGTTTCCTTGTACCTTTGATCAACGAAGTCTATCTGAGCCTTGAAACTATCGGACCAGTTTGTAGGGACTGGTTGGAGATTCAGCACAGAATTCATATTACTAAAGTGATATTTGGGGAATTGCTCCTTCAAAACTTGTATCTTATCGGTAGTTGAGGCATCAAGAAGCACAGATTCCGATGTGGAGATATCGATGGATTTATATTTGGTTGTAACGATAGCAGCAATGCCCTTATCCTTATCTTTGTCTTTAGACTTTTCCTAGGGGTCAGAATGTTTCTTGGGAAGTTTTCCCAAGGATATGACTCTTTTGGAGGAACTGCAGTTCTGTGAGTCTATTTATCCCTTTCACGGTGGCCTTGGTAACTTTTATGCTTGTCAAAATCTGAGCGAACCGGGGTGCGGGAGCAGGAGGATTGATATTAATTTGATTGATGACACTTTCTATCATCTCTCTCGCGGTCCTCCCTATAGTCATGCTCGACAATAAAACAAGATTTTACGAGATGACTGCGGAGCTTTCTAGGATCGTAACTTCGGTGAGACATCGTCCCTGCAAGTTAACACATGCTAATATAAATATCAGGGAATAGTATAGTGCACAAGTGTGGTGACAAGTCATGTGTGTCATAAGTGATCCCCCGAACGGACCAGAGCCTGGAGTTTGGCTATTAATTGTTGTCTTCCTAATCTTACTGGATGTAACTTCTTCCTCGAAAGTAGGAAAGAAAGAACCAGAGCCGATGTCCTAGGAAGAATATATAGTATCTGGAAAAGGGAGATCTCTCAAGCCTTTAAATATAGACATTTACTCCTCTTGGCGGGAGTCATGGGATAGAGACTTAGCAGGAGGCGGTGTCTTTATAGAAGGACGCTTCTCTGTAGTAGATATATCTTTTGGAGAAAGATCCTTAGGCTCCTCCTTGGTTGCCTTTTCCAGAAGCTCTTCTTTGAATCCGTTTAATGGAGAGGGACTCTTGGGTATTCCACTTGGCTCTGTTTCAGGAGTTTTCTCTTTCTCTCTTGGTTGGAGTTCATGATTGGAACTCGCGGGACCCTTGCTCTTTGAGGACTCCCCAGCCTCAGATGATGCTACGGTCTGCCCCTCGACTAGGGCATGCTTCCAGTACACGTTGACGCCGGAGGAATCTGAGCTGGGGGAACATATGTAGGATCACGACCTCCGCCAAGTCCTATACTTCGTTATGGACTAAGCAAATGATACCGATGAAGATACCGATACACTAAGCACCTTTTAACACTTAATAAAGTTTAGTTGAGCATTCAATAAAGCATTCAGACGATCTTGGTACACTTGGCCCTGCGGTTTCTTTAGATTTGGAACTGAGAGCGAAAAAGGAAAAGTCATAAAACCTGTAAGCAAAGTCAGAGTAAGGAAACCAAAACTTGAAGCTCATCACATTGAAGCCACCTTCAAGCACATCCAGCTTGATGTCGAATGTAGAACCAGTTGGGCCTTATATCACCCACATTGTTGAATCCATTGGTGATAATTTTCCTTTTGGGTGCAAATTCAAAAAAGAGAAAAGAGGGAGTCTCAAATTTTTGGTGCTTGATGTTATAGAAAAAGGCTACATCCTTCAAGGTGGGAACAACGCCTAGGACTTCCATATATGTAGTGTACAAGGTGTACAAATATGAATATGCTATCGGGTGAAGTTGCATGGGAGCTATCTTCAACCATCTTAGAAAATCGATGACGAAAGGATGAAATAGTGGGATACTCCGGACCGAGTAATCTGTCGACTTATCATCATATATCCCTCTAGGGGATTGTGAGGTATGTCTAAGACACTATCGGCAACCCGAATGTCATCCCAAGATATCTCATGCCTCAGGCATAATTGTCGAAGTCTTGACTAGTCAGTAGTAGACACCCAAGAGTCATTGGGTTCCTCCAAAAAGATCACATCGTTGAATGTATCAGGAGCTCGATTGTCTCCTACTCCTCTAACCTCCTCTTCCATAGAAATTCCTTCATATGAGGATTCTACATCCTCGTGGATACCGACTTCAAATTCTGGATCAGTATCATCTGAATTAGAATTCGATGGAAGAATATTGGGACTAGTTGATGTCTTAGGAGCTTTGTCTTTCTCAGACTCCGAATATCATGTAGGATATCTCCTAAACATGTTGGATGTACAATCCAAGAAACATTGAAGATTAGAGTAAAATAACCTATACCCCCTGTATGTGTGCTAGTATGTGCAGTGTAGGTGTGGTGAGTTGCATAAAAGAAATGATGAAAATATAAAATTGGTTGATATGCGTTATAGTGTTGTGGAAGGTTATGTCCTTATGTCCAGAATATTTAAGTGACTATGTTATGCCACTTAAAGTCCGAATTATGAAAGGATCTTCCCCAAGAATAAAGAAGAGCATGCCCAACATTTGGGCGAAGTTTTGAAAACTCTCCGTGACCATCAGCAAAAAGCAAAGTTCTCCAAATGCCATTTCTGGAGAAAGGAGGTGAGATTCTTGGGGCATGTAGTCTCTAAATAAGGGATAACTGTAGATCGCACAAAGGTGGTTGCATTGCAAGATTGGTAGATTCCTAAAAATGCAACCGAGGTGAGAAGCTTTCTTGGATTGGCAGGTTATTATAGGAAGTTCATTAAGGACTTTGCGAAGATATCAGTCCCCCTCACCAGGCTGACAAAGAAGAATTTGGCATTCTCATGGGACATAGACTACGACGTTGCTTTCCAACGACTAAAATGGGCTCTGATAACATGTAACACCCCACCTCTGTTAAGGTCACTCACAAAAGGAATGCCTTAACATTAGTGGAGCATTTTAGTAAAAAGAACATAAACTTACAAGACAAATAAAACAGTACTTGAAAAATTTATAACTTTATTTCAACAGAAACCGAAATAAGCTTGGTTACATCCTTTTAAATCACAATATCAGAATTCAAGTACAAAATATCAGTCTTGTACAAAAGCCTTCAGAATGCATAGTTTAATATCATAATCCCCACAGAAGAAGACAAGCCATACTTTAAGCACTTCAAGCGGAAGAAATCTGGATCAAGTTAGAGTATTCCCTTCTACAAAACCTGGGGGTGAAACGGAAGAAAGGAGGCGAAACAACAAGGGTCAGACAAAAAGTCTGGCAAGTCCAGTGACTTTCAGCATATGAACAGATAATAATAATAATGACATGAAAGCAAAGATGGATAAGAGATGGCAGTAACATGAGCAACAGATATACTTAGGTTAAACAGCAGAAACAGAATGATGTAGACTACGCCATGCTTCTTATTCATATCTTACTTCTCTGCACTAATACTAGTATAACAGAATCAGGTGTCACCCTAATGTCTAAACTGAAACAGAAACGGGTATAGAATAATTTCCATAGAAGAGGATTTTAGTAATGGGTCTTTACCACCCCAACAGAAACAGACAGAAATAGAATGCTAAAAATGGGCCTTTACCACCCGAACAGAAACAGATTAATCTCTACGGAAACAGAATGTAGAATTAAGTGTACACTAGTAAATGGGCCTTTACCACCCAAACAAATGGTACCATGCGTAAACAGACAGGTGTTGCCACCCAACAGAAACAGACGGTACCAACAGAAACAGACAGAACTAAGTGTACCGTAAAACCCTACCCCAAGCGATCGGCTCCCTAATACATAAATACCCTGTGTCGGCCCCACAGTAGGGTGTCTCACTCCCTAAAGTGACAACCAATTGGCACAGACCTATTTACAGATGTCACGGCGTCTTACATCCTCAGAGGCAGACCGGGATCCATGCACGCACATGACCCGGTTGGAACGCACCATCAACACCCCTCGCCATTATCAGAATGAACCGCTTATAATTAGTTCAGTAAGCGTGCCCGGACCCTACCTACTGTTGGGTCAAAGTTTTGATACCAGAAAGGGTTACTGATTAATATGGGTCCCAAACAACAGATGACACAAGTAATTCCCTTCCTATCCTTGTGTCCCCAGGCTAACAGATTTCAGATTATCTTGTTTACAAGTTCAGACATACAGAATTCAGATCAACTAGTTCACAGACAAGTTTACAGACTAATGGATCAGATATACAGATTTAACAGACTTATAGATTAACAGGTTACAGATTAACAGATTTACAGATTAACTGCTTACAGATTTACAGACTTACAGATTAACTGGTTACAGATTAACAGACTTACATATTAACTGGTTACAGATTAACCGGTTACAGATTGTTTAACTGTGTATTGGGCCTACAGATTCACGAAACGGGTTTATCAGATTCATTGGTCCAATTGGTTTAAACTTACCCACCCAACAGGTTTTAGACATCATATTTATCTCAGATTTTCATTAATTAAATATTAATGCCCAGACCTCTCACATTAGACTGACAGTTTGCGGCTACTGGTTAGGCCGGTTGGTTTCGGGCAGGTTTCTGTCGCAACTGAGTCTAACCTCGGGTTTCAAGCACGTTATGACTAACTTCTCACATTAGAACCTATTGTTTGCGGCCACTGGAATATGCCGGGCGGTTCCGGGCAGAATTACGCCGCAAACTCATTCTAACCTCGAGTTAGCCATGTTTATCTTTGCGGCCAATTAATTAATGATTTACCATTTATACCCACGCCTAATATACATGTCAATTATTCATAACTATAGCCAATTCAGATTATGTCAATAACGGACTAATTATATCAACTCAACAGATATAGCAGATAACAGATTTTGCAGATTAGGCGACCAAATGGATTTAGCAGATTAAGCAAACTAGCAGATTTAGCAGACAACAGATTAGGCATCTCAACAGATTTAGTTTAGCGGATTTGGCATTTTCAACAGACTTAGCAGATGACGGATTTGGCAGATGAACAAATCTAGCAGACTAGGCAGTAGAGCAGAACTAGCAGAATAAGCAATATAACAGAACTAGCAGATTAGGCAAATATAGCAGAACTAGCAAATTAGGCAAATATAACAGATTTAATCATTCCTTAAAGTTTCACAAACATATCTTGCCTAATTATAAATTTGGCCTAAGTTTGCATGCCTAAATAGTTGTCATGATTCACACTATGATCATATACCCCACGTTGGCATTGAATTTACTTGTCACAGATTATGGTCATAATTTACATGTCCCAATTTAGTTCAACTTGCCTTGTACAAAAGATTCACATATAAATTATACCAAATATAGCCATCGATTTCAATGCATGTCATATGTTCAAAAATCTCCTACTTGGGTGTTATTCACATTTGATAGATATCCTACTTCAATGTAAATCTTTATACCTAAGCCATATTCTCTTTATCTCAAGTCATATGTTCAATACAGTCTATATTTATGTCCAATTATATGCCTTTCTATGTCGTGTCCTCAAATCATATGTTCAATCCCCTTTATGTTATAAATATAACATGTCCGGTCATATGTCTCAGATTTACGTTCTAGCTACAGTCCATGTTCTTTCCTCAAATCAGTCACCTATTGGTCATACCCAATTTATGCATCATTCATTTTACTGTCCCAAACATTTTAGCGTACGTTAATCTCTTATGAGATTGGCTCAGGCTCGTGGTAGCCTGGCTATAAAACAGAAAGAGGAAAGATATACAAAATAAGATCTAAACAGAACAGAACAGATATTACCTCAGATTCAGATTTACAATTCATGTCACAATCAGAATTAACGTTTATATCGGAAAATAACTGCACTTGCCTTGGTTGGATTAAAGAAAGAACTTTAATTGTTGTAGAATCGTTGCAGAAGCTTTAATCTCTAATTTGAATTGAGTTGCTTAGTTTGATGTTGGTTAGCTTCTAGTTTTGATTCCAGTAGAGTAGTGAATCCATTTTTATTTTTATTAGAATAGAGGTAGAGTAGAAGCAGAATAGAATTGTGTGTAGAGAAGGCTAGGTCTTAGGATGTATTTATAGGTGTAGGAACTCATTTAGGCCTTCAGATTAATCGTAGAACTCATCAGGTCCATCCAAACACGTCACAGCCCTCAAAATCGCACACACACGCACCAGGTTCGACCAGGGAGGTCGACCCCTAGGTCGACTGCCCAGTCGACCTGGTCTGGGGAGTCGACTCCCCAGTCGACCTGGGTCCTGGGGGGGTCGACTGCCCAGTCGACTCCCCAATCGACCTGGGTCCTGGGCGGGAAATTCCCCGCCCAGCCCGCTTCTGGGTTTGAATTCGAATTTTGAATTCGAATTTCGAACTGTCTTCGATTCTGAAAATTTCTGAAACTTCGGAGGGTCATATCTCCCTTATACGGACTCCGATTCTTGCAAACTCGGACTCGTTTCCAAGTAGAATTCCGAGACGAACGCAATGGCGCAACCCGTTTCCCTTGATTCTTATTTTAAAAATTAATTATCCTCTGATTTGTTACTTATACGTTCACAGAAAGTACGGGGTGTTACATTCTCCCCTCCTTAAAGGATTTCGTCCCCGAAATCTTTAAGTTAAGAAGAATGTGTCCTGCCATCCAACATCCATCTACTCAATCATCAATCATTGGCGTCCATTGTCCTTTGAAACTTCTAATGTTGTATGAACATATGCAAAGGTGTGTGTATATGTTCCTTATCTAATGCAAAGATCAGGCGGTCCACTGATTCAGTTGACCTCCTTAATGCGAATTATGCCAGTGCCATGAGTCCAACATGTATGCAATTTCCCTACTCGATACATATCATTTCTATATGAGTGCACATCCATTCAGTCATATGCAACATCCATGTGCTGAGTCAATCATTTTGCATCCACAAAAATTGAAAATGCTCACACATCCATATGCAGTATGAGAGTGTTTTCGAGCCGATCTAGTGCCTAGTGTGTGTATATGCATCCACGAGCAACCACTAGCAACCACTAGCAACCACTTGCATCCACTTGCAACCATCAAACATAACATGTCTCAAACACATGTTTACACCCATTAATTTCTACCTAAAGTTTGAAGATTCGATCGATAGGATACAGTCGAATGATGGAAGCGAGTACAGATAAAACAAAAACTTGGTTCCCATTAGACATGGGTCCTAAGTATCGGCCCCGAAGATCAAAACCCACATCATATTGACACCCAGAGGATTACCCTCTTTAGATAATGTCAAAACTGGAAATCTTAACCTTATCAGAAATATTCAGATATTTACAAATTACTGGTACAGATCAGGTTACCGAATGATTCTTAGGAAACTAAACATGATAAAACCCAGAATGTATGCGTCCTACTTGACGCCTAACACAGATATCTCTCAAACCCCAATCTATCACAAACAGATTAGTCATAACCCTTATGGATTTGGGTCTACAGCGGAATCAGAAACAATACTAGTATTAAAGTGCAGAGTATCGATTACAAAATCAAAATGCCAGAGTCAGAAAGAGTTTTAGCTCAACAAACAGATAAGAAAAATAAACCTTCTACTTAAATTTTCTTATTTCTACCCTATCTACCAGTCCCTTGAGCATTCGGTTGTCCTCCAGAAGTGGGTTCTGCCCTCTGCCCTTACCCTCGTTTCTTTGGGCAGGCTCTAGTGAAATGTCCCATCTCACCACAGTTGAAGCAAGTGCCCCTCCTTTTTCTGCAATCTTTGTTCAGATGAGTCGAGCTTCCACAAGTAAAGCACTTTTTCCCCTTCTTATCTTCAGACTTCTTATCCTTCCTTTGTGTTTCCTTTTTGGGCCCTGCTTTCTTATTCTGTGGTTATTCCTTCTTTGTCTCTTTCGGGCCCTTGTCTTCCTCGTGCAGTAGTGCCATGTCCACCAATTTCTCGTAAGTTGCTCCCATGGGTACATGGGTCATGGCCAAGCTGTGCAGTGGCTCGTTCAATCCTTTAACAAAGCGGAGAGCCTTTTTATGCTGAGTGTTGACTAAATCCAATCTGAACCTAGCTAGTTGGTTGAACTGGTTGACGTATTCCTTGACCGTCATACTTCCTTGCTTAAGAGATAAGAACTTTTCCAGTTGTAAACTTCGTTCAGCTTGCGAGAGGAATTTTGTCTCAAACCTTGTTCTGAAATCCATCCATGTTTCAACTGGCCTCTCGGTGTTAGTGACTTCCCACCAATAGGAAGCTTCGTCTTTGAGCAGCCATACCGCCAACTGTACCTTCTGCCTATCGTCCACCTCGAAGATAACGAATAGATCCTCAGTTTCTTTGAGCCAGTTCCTCGCTTTTACGAATGATTCAGTTCCCTTGAAATCCTTTCCACCCATGGCCCTAAAATCTCTACAGATCTTTGAGAAAGTAATTGCACGAGGAGGGGTTGGAGGAGGGGGATCATTTGTTGGACCTGCGGCGGCGGTCCTAGCCTCAAGATATTGACGAAACCAACCGGGTACATGAACACCCTCTGGTATCTCAGATGCTTCAGACATGCTGAAACGAAAAAGGAAAGATTCAATACAAAAAGGTCCGAAGGAAAGATATATGACTCTAGGGGATCATGTTCTTCAAAATAAGCTTTATTTTTGAAAATACTTCCTTTCAAAACCTTCTTGAAAATAGTTTTCAAAAACTTTTATCTAATCTAGTATCCTTTAGCTCTGATACCAAGTGTAACACCCCACCTCCGTTAAGGTCACTCACAAAAGGAATGCCTTAACTTTGGTGGAGCATTTTATTAAACAGAACAGAAACTTACAAGACAGATAAAACAGTACTTGAAAAATTTATATCTTTATTTCAAAAGAAACCGAAATAAGCTTGGTTACATCCTTTCAAATCACAATATTAGAATTCAAGTACAAAATATCAGTCTTGTACAAAAGCCTTCAGAATGCATAGTTTAAAATCATAATCCCCACAGAAGAAGACAAGCCATACTTTAAGCACTTCAAGTGGAAGAAATCTGGATCAAGCTAGAAGATTCCCTTCTACAAAACCTGAGGGGGAAACGGAAGAAAGGAGGCGAAACAACAAGTGTCAGAAAAAAAGTCTGGCAAGTCCAGTGACTTTCAGCATATGAACAGACAATAATAATAATGACATGAAAGCAAAGCTGGATAAGAGATGGCGGTAACATGAGCAGCAGATATACTTAGGTTAAACAGCAGAAACAGAATGATGTAGACTACGCCATGCTTCTTATTCATATCTTACTTCTCTGCACTAATACTAGTATAACAGAATTAGGTTTCACCCTAATGTCTAAACTGAAACAGAAACGGGTACAGAATAATTTCCACAGAAGAGAATGCTAGTAATGGGTCTTTACCACCCCAACAGAAACAGACATAAACAGAATGCTAAAATGGGCCTTTACCACCCGAACAGAAACAGACAGAAACAGATTAATCTCTACGGAAACAGAATGTAGAATTAGGTGTACACTAGTAAATGGGCCTTTACCACCCGAACAGACGGTACCACGCAGAAACAGACAGGTTTTGCCACCTAACAGAAACAGACGGTACCAACAGAAACAGACAGATTAAGTGTACCCTAAAACCCTACCCCAAGCGATCGGCTCCCTAATACATAAATACCCTGTGTCGGCCCCACAGTAGGGTGTATCACTCCCTAAAGTGACAACCAATTGGCACAGACCTATTTACAGATGTCACGGCGTCTTACATCCTCAGAGGCAGACCGGGATCCATGCACGCACATGACCCGGTTGGAACGCACCATCAACACCGCTCGCCATTATCAGAATGAACCGCTTATAATTAGTTCAGTAAGCGTGCCCGGACCCTACCTACTGTTGGGTCAAAGTTTTGATACTAGAAAGGGTTACTGACTAATATGGGTCCCAAACAACAGATGACACAAGTAATTCCCTTCCTATCCTTGTGTCCCCAGGCTAACAGATTTCAGATTATCTTGTTTACAAGTTTAGACATACAGAATTCAGATCAACTAGTTCACAGACAAGTTTTCAGACTAACGGATCAGATAAACAGATTTAACAGACTTACAGATTAACTGATTACAGATTAAAAGACTTGCAGATTAACTGGTTACAGATTAACAGACTTACAGATTAGCTGGTTATAGATTAACAGACTTACAGATTAACTGGTTACAAATTAACCGGTTACAGATTGTTTAACTTTGTATTGGGCCTACAGATTCACGAAATGGGTTTATCAGATTCATTGGTCCAATTGGTTTAACCTTACTCACCCAACACGTTTTAGACATCATATTTATCTCAGATTTTCATTAATTAAATATTAATGCCCAGACCTCTCACATTAGATTGACAGTTTGCGGCTACTAGTTAGGCCGGTTGATTCCGGGCAGGTTTCTGTCGCAAACTGAGTCTAACCTCGGGTTTCAAGCACGTTATGACTAACTTCTCACATTAAAACCTATTATTTGCGACCACTGGAATATGTCGGGCGGTTCCGGGCAGAATTACGCCGCAAACTCATTCTAACCTCGAGTTAGCCATGTTTATCTTTGCGGCCAATTAATTAATGATTTACCATTTATACCCACGCCTAATATACATGTCAATTATTCATAACTATAGCCAATTCAGATTATGTCAATAACGGACTAATTATATCAACTCAATAATATAGCAGATAACAGATTTTGTAGATTAGGCGACCAAATGGATTTAGCAGATTAAGCAAACTAGCATATTTAGCAGACAACAGATTAGGCATATCAACAGATTTAGTTTAGCAGATTTGGCATTTTCAACAGACTTAGCAGATGATGGATTTGGCAGATGAACAAATCTAGCAGACTAGGCAGTAGAGCAGAACTAGCAGATTAAGCAATATAACAGAACTAGCAGATTAGGCAAATATAGCAGAACTAGCAAATTAGGCAAATATAACAGATTTAATCATTCCTTAAAGTTTCACAAACATATCTTGCCTAATTATAAATTTGGCCTAAGTTTGCATGCCTAAATAGTTGTCATGATTCACACTATGATCATATACCCCACGTTGGCATTGAATTTACTTGTCACAGATTATGTTCATAATTTACATGTCCCAATTTAGTTCAACTTGCCTAGTACAAAAGATTCACATATAAATTATACCAAATATAGACATCAATTTCAATGCATGTCATTTGTTCAAAAATCTCATACTTAGGTGTTATTCACATTTGATAGATATCCTACTTTAATGTAAATCTTTATACCTAAGCCATATTCTCTTTATCTCAAGTCATATGTTTAATACAGTCTATATTTATGTCCAATTATATGCCTTTCTATGTCGTGTCCTCAAATCATATGTTCAATCCCCTTTATGTTATAAATATAACATGTCCGGTCATATGTCTCAGATTTACGTTCTAGCTACAGTCCATGTTCTTTCCTCAAATCAGTCACCTATTGGTCATGCCCAATTTATGCATCATTCATTTTACTGTCCCAAACATTTTAGCGTACGTTAATCTCTTATGAGATTGGTTCAAGCTCATGGTAGCCTGGCTATAAAACAGAAAGAGGAAAGAGATACAAAATAAGATCTAAACAAAACAGAACAGATATAACCTCAGATTCAGATTTACAATTCATGTCACAATCAGAATTAACGTTTATATCGGAAAATAACTGCACTTGCCTTGGTTGGATTAAAGAAAGAACTTTAATTGTTGTAGAATCGTTGTAGAAGCTTTAATCTCTAATTTGAATTGAGTTGCTTAGGTTGATGTTGGTTAGCTTCTAGTTTTGATTCCAACAGAGTAGCGACGCCATTTTTATTTTTATTAGAACAGAGGTAGAGTAGAAGCAGAATAGAATTGTGTGTAGAGAATGCTAGGTCTTAGGATGTATTTATAGGTGTAGGAACTCATTTAGGCCCTCAGATTAACCCTAGAACTCATCAGGTCCGTCCAAACACATCACAGCCCTCAAAATCGCACACACATGCACCAGGTTCGACCAGGGAGGTCGACCCCCAGGACGACTACCCAGTCGACCTGGTCTGGGGGGTCGACTGCCCAGTCGACTCCCCAGACAACCTGGGTCCTGGGGGGGGTCGACTGCCTAGTCGACTCCCCAGTCGACCTAGGTCCTGGGCGGGAAATTCCCCGCCCACCCCGCTTCTGGGTTTGAATTCGAATTTTGAATTCGAATTTCGAACTGTCTTCGATTGTGAAAATTTCTGAAACTTCGGAGGGTCATACCTCCCTCATACGGACTCCGATTCTTGCAAACTCTGTCTCGTTTCCAAGCAGAATTCCGAGACGAACGCAATGGCGCAACCCGTTTCCTTTGATTCTTATTTTAAAAATTAATTATCCTCTGATTTGTTACTTATACGTTCACAGAAAGTACGGGGTGTTACATTACAGCCCCAGTCTTGACCTTGCCTGATGGTAGTAAAGTGTTTTTTACTGTTTACACTAATGCATGCGGTACAGGGCTTGGTGCGATGCTGATGCAAAAAGGGAAAGTAATATGTTATGGGGGTAGACAATTAAGAGTTCATAAAAAGAACTACCTCATTCATGATTTAGATCTAGCTGCCAAAGTATTCATGTTAAAGACGTGGCATCATTATTTACTTGGAGAAAAGTTCGAGTTATACACCGATCATAAATCTCTCAAGTATTTATTCTCATAGAAGAATCTCAACTTAAGGCAAAAACGGTGGATGGAGTTCTTAGCTTCATATGATTTTGAGATTGCGTATACCCCTGGCAAGGGTAGTGTGGTGGCAGACGCACTAAGTAGGCAAATGATGGCCTTGAGTCCTCTGTTTATGGAGAGGAAGAGCTTGGGGTTCATATTAGCTTTTGATTTTAGACCCTCCATTGAGGTTTTGCCTTATTTATTTGTATCCTTGGAGATATGACCAATTCTTATGGATCAGATAGGAGCTTCGCAACAAGGTGGCCCACAGATTCTAGACATCATGGATAAGCTCAGAAAAGGGGAGACTTCTAGTCACCGCAGTAGATATGCCATAGATGAAAAAGGGTGGTTGGGACGGGATGTAAGGCTTTGTGTTCCTCAAACTGGAAGCTTGATAAAGGAAGTCCTAGAAGAAGCCCAACATTCTAAGATGACCATTCATCCAGGCGGTGATAAGATGTACAGGGACATGAAGAGGGTTTTCTTTTGGGTCAGGATGAAGAAAGATGTGGCCGAGTTTGTTTCTCAATGTTTAGTCTTCCAGCAAGTCAAAGCTGAGCAAAAGAAGCCTGGTGGATCACTTCATCCGTTAGAGGTTTCGCACTGGAAATGAGAGAGCGTCTCTATGGACTTCATAGATGGTTTGCCTAGATCAAAGAAAGATAACGCCGGCATTTGGGTGGTAGTGGATAGACGCACTAAGAGCACTCATTTTATTCTAGTTAATAGTAAGAGGACGACATCATGGTTGACAACAATTTATGTCCGTGAGATAGTTCGTCTTCATGGAGTACCTTCCAGCATCGTGAGGGATCGTGACCCCATCTTTACCAGCAAATTTTGGAAGAGTTTGCAAGAAGCATTAGATACACAGTTGTGTTTGAGCACCGCTTATCATCTTCAGACCGATCGGCAAACGGAGAGGGTGAACAGAATTCTATAAGATCTTTTAAGGCTGTGTATCCTAGACTTCGGAGGGACTTGGGAAGAGCATCTTCCTTTAGTAGAGTTTGCCTATAATAATAGCTATCAGGCCAGCATCGGCATGGCGCCCTTCGAAGCATTGTATGGACGACCCTGTAGATCGCCAACTTGTTGGTGGGAATCTACAGAAAGATTATTGCTTGGACCAGATATGCTTAGGGAAATGTCCAAAAAGATTGACCTTATTCGACGTCGGATGAAGACAGCTCAAGATAGGTAGAAGTCCTATGCAGAAAAGAGAAGGACTGACATTGAATTCGAAGTGGGAGACTTAGTTTTTATCAAAGTATCGCCTTTAAGGAATGTGGTTCGCTTCGGATCAGTAGGGAAGTTGGCACCTAGGTTTATGGGACCATTTCCCATAACCGAGAGGATCAGCCAAATGGTCTACCAAGTAAAGCTCCCAGAAAATCTATTCGGTGTTCATGACGCTTTCCATGTCCCTCATCTATGGAAGTGCCTACATGACACCGTAGAAGTTGTTGAGCTGAGTATGTTGGAAGAAGTCAAAGTGGAATGGGAGGCGAAAGTCAGACGAGTCCCTACCCGTATCCTTGGGTCAGAAGTTGAGAAGCTGCGCAATAAGGAGATCAAGTTGCTAAAGGTTCAATGGGGAGATAACCCATAAGATGCGACTTGGGAGATCGAAGACAAGATTCGTGCTTCGCACCCTTTTCTTTTCGAGGGTATGTTCTTAACTCCTTTTCCTAAGTTTTATCAGTGCTTGTTTCTGTCAATAGAGTATATCTTATCCATAGTATTTTCGACCTTTAGATAGGAACCCTATGGATTTAAACATGTGTTTGAAACATGTTATGTTAGATGGATGCAAATGTTTGCTAGTGGTTGCCTGTGGATGCATATACACACACATTAGGCACTAAGATCGGCTCAATCACTTTCATACTGCATATGGATGTATGTGCATTTTTCTTTCTTTTATGGATGGAAATGGATGAACTAGCATATGGATGACGGATGGGTGTGCACACATATAGAACTTATGTGATACAATAGGTTTATTTGCATACATATTGGATTCATGGCACTAACATATATTGCATTAAGGAGGTCAACTGAATCAGTAGACTGCCTGATCTTCGCATTAGTGTTGGGACATATACACACACCTTAGCATAAATTCATATAAGCATTAGACATCTTTAAGGACAGTGGATGCCAGTGGTTGGTGGATGAGTGGATGGATGATGGATGGTAGTATATGCATTCTTCTCAACTTAGAGATTTCAGGACGAAATCCTTTGAGTTGGAGAGAATGTAACACCTCGAATTTTTAACGACAATAAAAAGAATAAATTAAATAACAATTAAATTAATATTCAGAATTAGAGGAAACAGACTACACCATTGCGTCCGTCTAGAAATTCTGGTCAAGATAGACATTTGGTTTGCTTAAAACGGACACCGTATGAGGAGGTTATGAGGGTTTAAGTCTGTATATGCGCAGAAGAATTATATATATACACACACACACACGCATGAGTCAGAGGTGAGTTAGTGATGAGTCAGAATTTTATCCAGAAAGATTCAAATTCAAAAAATTCGTCAGAGCGGCAAAATTCCCTCTCTAGGGGGTCGACCCCCCTAAAGGGGTGTCGACTTAGGGGTTGACCCACCCACAGGGATGTCGACACCCCTAGGGCTGATGTGGCAGTCGGTTTCAGAGGGTTCTGCAACTATAAATATGTGGCTATTTCTTATATCATTGGAAGTCATGAAGGCCATATGCTGCTGGAGTGAGAACTGAACCATTTTCTACAACAAAATACTTTGCAAATCAATTTCAGAAATTCTAGATCCGTTCTTTCTCAATTCTCTAAACCTAACGCTGTGAGTTTCTAGTTGTTTTTAGGTTTAGACAAATGAAAGTAAAGTGTGAAAGACTATGACTTGGATATGTTGTAAAGTATGATTCTATGCAAGTGTTAAATCATATAATATGTCATGACAGATCTAATTCCCTAGATCTAATACAGTTGTGGTTATTCTATTATGTTGTCTATGTGTATCTTGACTTGTAACTATATTATGGTGAATGTACATCTATTGGACAGTTGTAACATTAGCTAGATCTAGTTCTTTATGTAAATCACCTTTCACCTATCATGTTGTGATTGGTTTAAATATGTTATAAACTTGACATGTGAAGCCATTTTAGATCTAAACATGTTGCTATATCACCCTAATTATGCTAGCTCTAAATAGTTAGACTAGATCTCATTATGTTGCTTTTACACCGTAGTTGCCACAAGTTCATCAGTTTTATGTCCACCTTGTTATAATGAAAATTACATGTCCACTCACCTTGTTATCATGTTAAGTTTATGTGTATGCCAAGACATATCGAAAACTATCATCCTTTGTCATATTCCCTTTTTCATTGTTGTGGCTAGGCTACTTTATAGCCTAGATGCCTCCAAAATACGTGCGAATACATTAGTTAAGAAATGGGGAAAAATGGGTTTATAATTGGCATAATTTAGGTAATATTGGACATACAGTTCAAATAGTAAAACATAGAAATAATCACCTATTTTGACATAGTAGATTTGAATAAAAATGGAATGTTTAGTAATTACAATTAGGAATTGTATTTGTACTATGACACGAGGTTAGGTTGCATTAGTGGCGGAAGTCTTCCCGGACCAGACATACATATCCAATAGCCACTAATGTTGAACCTAATGTGGAAGGTCTAAGTACGTAAACACGAATCGGGCTATGACACGAGGTTAGGCCCAACTGTGGAATAAGTCTGCCTGCACCCGACCGACATATCCAACATCCACATGTTGTAGGCCAAATGTGGGAGGTCTAGCCCATTATAAAACCATAAATGGACACGGTAAAGAATTGGACTACTTAACCTAATTTAATCCATAAAGATTGTATGATTATGAACTTAAGTTAGGGTTAAGTAAAATTGGATGGTTAGTGGGTGGGTTAAGTAAATTAGAGGGGGTGGGTAATATTTATATATAGGCCCACGAACTTAACCCAGTAAGGTTATGTAATTAAGGACACCTAGTGGTATACATAACCGGTGGAAAAATATAATAAAGTTATGTAATTAAAGACACCTTTTAGGGTAAGCATAACTGACATACGACTATGTAATAAAAGACACCTAAGGGTATACATAGTCAGTGGAAAACCTAGTGGGGATACAAGACAAAAGGGAGAGCTTGTATCATATTGTTTGGGACCCATTTCAAGTCAGTAACCCAGAGTAGGTATCAAATAAAGAACTCCTACTGGGTGGAGAAGGGGAACGCTTACTGATTGAATATAAGAGATCCAAACGAAACAAACGGTGTGGGCAGCGCAAACCGACCGGGCCATGTGCGTGCATGAGCCGGGCAGAAGGGATAAGACGACGGTGACACTAGTAGATATGGTTGTACACATCTTGGAAAATAAGGGTTGAAACTTTAAGGAGTGATACCTCCTGTTGTGGGGCCGACACAAGAAATCTATAGGGTAGGGAGCCAATCAACTAGGGTTGTGGTTAGGGCACACTCAGACGTATTCCCTAAGTCTACCAACTTATAGTGGAAGGGATCATCTCATTTTAGTTATACTAGTAATAGTGCAGAGTAATCATTAGTGAGGCACATACACCTTATCTTGCTTACCTTGTCACACCTGCCATTTATGTAGTGATCTCTCTCTTATCCACTTTATATGCCTATCATGTTGCTTTTATTTAACTACTGGCTAAAAGTAACTAGACTCGCCAGACTTTATGTCTGACCGTGTTGTTTCTCCTTCTTTCTTCTGTTTCCCTCCACCAGGTTCTCAGGGAGGAAACACTCAGACTTAATCAAGACTCAGATATCATCTTGCTAGGAGTTACTTCTAAAGTATGGTTCAAGTTCTTGTCTGTACTATGGCTTTTCTCTTTTAATTGGGGAAAATTATGCTTTTTATTTACTTATGTACTATAATGGTGCAAGACAGAAGTTATTTTATTATAATGGTTTTTGTGACTTATGAAATTATGGACCACGGTATTATGCTTTATGTTTGAAATTAAAATTAAAATTTTTCTGCTGCTGCCTTATTTATATCTGTCTTGTAATTATTCTGTGTCTGTTTAACTATAGCGCTTCACGAAACTTAATGCATTCCTTTAGTGAGTGACATTAACGGACGTGGGGTGTCACATCATGGAAATCACATATGTACATACAATGAGATTATGTAGGATATGCTTAAATATCGACTCAAAATAAAGCATGGCTCAACAAAAGAATACACAAAAAGCAAGTTAGAAATCCTCAAGATTAGAAATATAGGAACTAGACATGCACAACTGACACATGCATGTCAGATGTTTGGATATATTACCATACGTCTGATTTCAAAATCAAGAAACCATCTGTATGGCGATCAGACGTCTAATAGTTTATCTAGACGTCTGGATTTTCTCCTGGGTTAAAAATATATATGTTTGAAGAAGCATTCTGATGTATGGAATAAAATCCAGAAGTTTGACCTGAAGGTCATCCAAAAAAATAAAGGGCAACTGTCATATTCTGAACGGTCACTTTCACTCAAGTCAACTCTTGGATGAAAATCAATGGCTGCTACTCTTCAATTACCACGATCCTCAACATTATTTAAGTCATCAACATTCAAAGAAAACATCAACTTTTCTACACTCTCTGCATTCTAATATATCTATCTATATTCTATCAACAATCAAGCAATTCCTAACCACATACTACTCTTCCATATTCATCTGCACTTCAAAGCAATAACTATACAAGGAGATATTGGAAGATTGTGTAATGAATAGTCAACAATTGTGTTATACTAGAATAAACACTTGACGGGAAACTCTATTGTATCAAAGCCTATTCCTCCGGGCGAAGCGAAGGTTTGTGATAGTAGAATACTGTAGGGGAGCTTCGGGGCTGGACGTAGGACGGGAGATCCGAACCAGTATAAAATCTCTGGTGTAAATTTTCCTTACTAGCATTTATTTTACTATATCACTCTAAGTATATATATATATATATATATATATTCATACTTGCCTACATACTATCCACTCATATAGACTTTCAATTGGTATCAGAGCAAGGTTTGATAAAATTACAGTAACTTGTATTTGCATCACTTAATATGGCAAGTATAAGTATATTTCAAGAAGGTCAGTCCACACAACGTCCTCCACTTTTCAATTGGTCAAATTATGCATATTGGTCAACTCGTATGAGGATTTTACAAAAGAAAATGATTTGGAAATTTGGTCCGCCACTTAAAACAAATATGGAGAACTAACTACTGAATTGAGTGCATGGACCGATGCTAAAAAAACTCCAACTTCTAATAATTCAAAAGCAATGAATGTTTTATTTTGCAAATGAATTTTCACGTGTTATGATGCGCACTACTGCCTATGATATATGGCGTACCTTACAAATCACTCACGAAGGTACCACAAAAGTTAAATAAACAAAAAAAATCAATTTTACAAAATAAATTTTCATCTTTTAAAATGAAAGCAAGTGAGTCCATTAGTGATATGTGCACTTGATTCCAAACTATACAACATGATCTTATGGCACTCGGAGTCAAGTTCACTGATTTTGATTTAGTTACACTAATCCTAAATTCTTTGACAACTGATTAGGAAAGGAAAGTGTTAGCCATAGAAGAGGCAAATGATCTTTCTCAACTTAAAGTTGAAGAATTAATTGGAAATCTTATATCCTATGAAGCTAACCTGTAGGCTAGAAAGGAATAAAATACTGAAAAGAAAATATAGTATTTCAAACAAACAAAGAAGATTCCAGCTTAGACGAAGTTGAAATCGTCTTCATAGCCAAAAATTATAACAGGTTCAAGAAGTTTAGGAAAATGACAAGGTTTCAAAAGGATGGGAAATCAAGTTTAGCAAATCGGACATCTATCGAATGCTTCGAATGTGACGAATTATGTCATATGAAGAAAGATTGCCCAAAGATTCTAATTGAAAAAAAAAAGAATAAAATTGAAAAATTCAAAAAGAAATAAAGAGCTTTTCAAGTCACTTGGGATGATTCCGGTTCTTCCTCATAAAAAAAATGAGAGCGACAGTGATATGGAACAAGCTAACGTATGTTTTGTGGCACATACGGATGAGGTATGTTTTGAACTTACTTATAATGAAATTTTTGAAATTAGCATGGAATTAGATGATAAGTAATAGTGCAAAAAAAATTTGAATAAAGATTATATTTCTAGAATAAATAAACTAAAAATTGAAATAGGTTTGTTAAAAGATGAAAAGATCATTTTAGAAGAAGAATTAGAAATTTTTAAAATGATCATAAAAATAATAATTTATTATCAAAAGAATTAGGAAAAGTTAAAGCAGAAAATAATGACATCTTGAATAAAAACCTAACTTTGAGTGATAATTTAGAAGTTTCACTTTCTAAAATTTCAAAACTCAAAGATGAGTTAGAAAAATTACAACAAATATTTTAAAATTTAACAAAGGAAGACAAAGTTTGGAAAATATTATTAAAATCTCCAAACCTTCTAGAAATAGAAACGGACTAGGTTTTCAAAAGGATTTGAAATCTAAAAACCATAGTTATCTTTATAAAAAGGTTAAAAAGAAAACTCTTAGTGAATAGGCATTAAAACTTAAAGAGGTGAAAATATGGATTCCAAAATCCAATAACTAACTTATTAGACAAAAATATATCAAATACTTACTACAAGATGTAGTTTATAATGAGAATTATGTTTTTAAAGGCCCCAAACCCAACTGGGTATGTTGCCTTCTCCGCCAAACATATAGGACCCTAACGGAAGAAGTGGGTATCAATTAAATTTTCTTATCTTGTAGGTACCCAAAACAAAATTAAAAGAGAAATTGATATTAGATAGTGGATGGTCCAAGCATATGATGGGAAACTAAAGCATGTTATCAAATATCACATACATGGATGGTGGCATAGTAACTTTTGGTGATAACTCAAAACGATGCATCATTGGCATTGGTGAAGTCATAAACATCGGTATATCTAATTCTCCTATTATTTATAATGTTTTATTAGCTAAAAACCTAAAGAATAATCTTTTAAGTATTAGTCAATTATGCGATAAAGGGTTTCAAATTAATTTTGAAAAAGATAAATGCAACATACTCGATAACAATAAAAATTTAGTGTTTTAAGGATTTAGAAATAAAACATATATATATTCTAAATATGAAAGTTAAATAAAATTATGATTTATGCTTAACCGTAAATCATGATGATCCTTGGTTATGGCAAAAACATTATTGTCATGTTAATTTTAAATATATAAAAAGTTAGCAAAATATGAACTAGTTAAAGGATTACCTAAAATAAATTATAAAGTTAATAATTTATGTGATGCTTGTCAATTTGGCAAATTAAAGAAAAGTTCGTTTAAAGCTAAGAAGAATATTTCTTCAAAACAACCTTTAGAGCTTTTTCATTTAGATTTATTTGGTCCGACTCAAGTATGATCAATAAATCATAGTAAATATGTTTTGTAATAGTTAACGACTTTTCTAGCTATACATGGACATTATTCTTAAAACATAAAAGTGATACCTTTTATGTCATGTTAATTTTAAATATATTAATAAGTTAGCAAAATATGAACTAGTTAAAGGATTACCTAAAATAAATTATAAAGTTAATAATTTATGTGATGCTTGTCAATTTGGCAAATTAAAGAAAAGTTCGTTTAAAGCTAGGAAGTATATTTCTTCAAAACAACCTTTAGAGCTTTTTCATTTAGATTTATTTGGTCCGACTCAAGTATGATCAATAAATCATAGTAAATATGTTTTGTAATAGTTAACGACATTTCTAGCTATACATGGACATTATTCTTAAAACATAAAAGTGATACCTTTTAGTATGCTTAAAATATCTTCCAAACGAATTAAATCTCGAATGAATTTGAAAATACAAAATATTAGGAGTGGTCATGGCAGAAAATTCAAAAATGATTTATTCACAATTTTTTGTGAAAAGAAAGGAATAAGCCATAATTTTTATTTTTCTCGCATACCACAACAAAATGGTGTAGTAGAAAGGAAAAATCGTACATTACAAGAATGTGCTCGTACACTTTTTAAGTTGCAATAACTTACTAAAACATTTTTGGGCTGAAGCCACTGCAACAACTTGTTATGTTTTAAATCCACTAACAATATGACCTATGACTAAAAATACTTCTTATGAATTATTTTTGGGACTAAACCCAAAGTTTCATACTTTAGAACTTTCGGATCTAAATGTTTCATATTAAATACTAAAGATAACAACAAAAACTATTACTAAGCCATAAATCCCAAACAAGTTAGGTTTGGCTAGATATGGAACCCCAAAAAAGAAAAAGATTAAAAACTTTCGTAAAAGTAAAATAAAGGTTTGAAGGGCAAATAAATTAAAAAATGAAGATTAAAAAGTTTTGTGGAAGTAAAATAAAGGTTTGAAAAAAAATTCTCTAAGGTTCTGGTACATGGATTGCTAACTTCCATGCACTCCTATCCGAAATCAACTCTTCAAATATATTCCAATTCCTTAAGTCTCTCCTTCCATATCATTTTAGGTCGACCTCTACCTCTCCTTAGGCCTTCAGTGCAGCCTATAATTCCAACGAGCACTGATGCATCGTGCGGTCTTCGTTGTAGATGTCCAAACCATCTCAAGCAGTGTTGGACTACCTTCTCTTCAATAGGTGAAACTCCAAGTTTGTCCCAAATATCATCATTCCTAATCCGATCTCATCTTGTATGCCCACTGCTCCAACGCAGCATACGCATCTCTGCTACACTTATCTTCTGGACGTGTTGCCTTTTAGTAGACCAACATTCTGCACCATATAACATCGCCAGCCTGATTGTTGTTATATAGAACTTTCCTTTAAGATTATGAGGAATCTTCCTATCACAGAGAATGCAAGATGCAAGTCGCCACTTCATCCATCCTGCTTGAACTCTAAAACTAACATCCCTATCAATCTCCCCATCAAACTTCAACATAGAACCTAAATATCAAAAGGATTCTTTCTTGAGTACTACTTGACTGGCCAGGGTGACATCTCCATCATCCGACATGACACCGCTGAACTTACACTTCATGTACTCTGTTTTAGTTCTGCTAATCCTGAAACCCTTCAACTTCAAGGTCTCCCTCCACAACTCTAGTTGTCTATTAACCCCTATTCTACTTACATCAATTACTACAACATCATCAACAAAGAGCATACACCAAGGAATCTCTCCTTGTATAGCTTTTGTGATCTCATCCATCACTAAAGCAAAAATATAGGGGCTCAAAGCCGAACCTTGATGTAAAGCTATGTTAATGGGAAAGTCACTGGTCTAACCATCGCATGCCCTAACACTAGTCACAACCTCCTCGTACATATCCTTGATAAGGGAAATGTACCTTGATGGCACCCTCTTCCTTTTTAGCACCCTCCACATAATCTTCCTCGGTACTCTATCATAAGTTTTCTCCAAATCGATAAAAACCATGTGAAGATCATTCTTCTGCTCCCTGTATCTCTCCATAAGTTGACTAATCAAGAAAATCGCCTCAGTAGTTGACCTTCCAGGCATGAAACCAAATTGATTCCTAGAGACACTTGTCAACCTCCTTAAACATTGTTCACATATAGAAATTTAGGAAAATTATTTGATCCCAAGGCCGACGAATGAATATTTATTGGATATGAGGATCGTAGTAAAGTATATAGAATTTTTAATAAAAGAACTAACACTATAAAAGAAAGTTTATACGTTTCTTTTAATGAAAACTTTTTGACTAATAAAAATAACGATGAAAAAGAAATTACGATACAATCTACTGGAAATAATACAATTTCTGATAATGAGTCAACAAATTTATTAGGATCACCTCCTCTATTTTAAAGATAATCCTTTAAATAATATTATTGGATTTAAATACGAGAGTATCAGCATGACATTAATTAAATCAAAAGAGTCCCATTGCATTTATCTCAACTTTTAAACCTAAAAATTATAAAGAAGCCGCTAATGATGATTTTTTGGATATTAGCAATGCAAGAAGAATTAAATCAATTTGAACGTAATAACATATGGGAATTAGTTCTATGACCTGGTAATTAATCCGTTATTGGAACAAAATGGGTATATAAAAACAAATTAGATGAAAATGGAAATATAGTTAGAAATAAAGCACGCTTAGTAGCACAGGGGTATAACAAAGAAGAATACACCGATTATGATGAAACATTTGCACCTGCAGCTAGATTAGAAGCTATACAAACTTTATTAGCATTTGCGTGTCATCATGAATTTAAATTATATCAAAATATGATAGGTTCTCTATTATGCTTAATGGCTAGTAGACCCGACATTATGATGAGTGTATGTTTACGTGCTAGATTTCAAGCAAACCCAAAAGAATCTCATCAACGTGTGATTAAAAGAATTCTATGATACTTACCTAATGCAAGAGACTATGGTTTGTTTTATCCTAAAGGTTCATCTTTCGAATTAATATCCTATAGCGATGCTGATTTTAGAGGAAGTAAAACTGATCGTAAAAGGACTAGCGATATGTGTCATTTTATAGGACAATCGTTAATATCATGGTTTAGAAAAAACAAATTTGTGTACCATTATCAACTTGCGAAGCCGAATATATTTTAGCTGCCCTAACATGTGCACAAGTAATGTATATGCAACAAACACCTTGGGATTACGAAACAATCATTGATAAATCACCGATTTATTATGACAATACAAGTACCTTTAACTTGTCAAAAAATCCGGTTAACCATTCTAGAACCAAACACATAGACATACGACACCACTTTTTATGAGACGATGTGGAAAAAGTTACTGTAACTCTAAAATATGTACATACCGAAAATCAAATAACAAATATATTTACTAAACCCTTAAACGAACAAACATTCTTAAATTACGTCGTGACATAGGAATGTGCTCCTTCTCTAAATTAATATAACAAAAATTCAATTTATTAACTAAAAATAGAAATTCATTATTTCACGGACAAATAAAGACCATACCTCTCAATCTTTTCAAGTAGTTCTACTCCACAACATCTTAACAAATCAAAAAGCCATAAATAGCCACACAATACATAATGACTAGTCTTACTATACATCATGGCTTCTAAACAAATTGTTCCACCCGACTCAAGCCCAATAAGAACTCCATCACCTCCACGATTCCTTCCAACTTCGGATTTTCCAAAAAAAGGGGTTTGCCTCCACTACTCAAACGATTAAAAGGAATGATAAACCAACGATCGATGATAAGCTAAATGAAATATCCCACTATTAACGCGAAATGATGGATGTACAAAAAAAATGTATTACATGCAAGAAGGAACTATGCGACATCTAAATTTCCTTGAAAAAGCGCTCTACTCTATATGCAATCATTCTCCAACAAAAAGATGTTTGCATAATAAATCTCCTCGTCTTTGTGAAACCCCCGAGAAAAAGCATACTTTCAAGAAAATGCGAGAGGATGGACCATCATCTCCTTCTCCAAAACGACCATCTTGGTCGCCAATAAATTAAGAATTTATTACTTTAGGTTATAGTACATTTTCAATAAATAGGAGATATTATGAATATGTTTGTGTTTATATAAAAGCAATAAAATATATGTGTTCTAAATATTCTTAAAATAGAAACTATTATTCCCACCATAAAAACAAAACTTCCAAAACAAACTTCTGAATTTATTGGGAGACTTCTAAAAATTGGCTCGGTTAAAATAAAAAACAGGAAAGCAAAAACCAGACGTCTGAAAATAGACCAGATATATGAAAATACTCTCGGATTTAAAAGATATATAAATTAGACATCGGAAAATTTTCCCAGACATCTGAAATGTTTCAGGAATTCACTCAGGATCCAAAACGATGTATGAATTATAGACCAGACGTCTGAAACGTTTTTCAAGTTGAATCTATCCCTAAATCAAACACCTGATTTAAAATCCAGAAGTCTGAAATATGAAACATCAGTTTTTATGTATGGGTAACCACTACTTTTTCTTCCTCATTCCTCCATTTTACCGACCAAATTAAAAATTCCCTAACCCAAAAATCTTAATTTTGGTTCAAATCATGGCTCCTAAATCGAAATTTTCATCAAAACGAAAGAGACAATAGGAAAAATCTTCAAATCCTCCTCTAACTGCTGAAGAAGCACCTCGAGGTCTCACAATCCCGAATCAACAAGTGGATGAACAAGTCCCCTTGGCGGATATGGATTAATTCAGAAGAAGATTCTTTATACCGATCCATTCAATAATCTTCTTGATTTTCCTCTTAATGAACTTTATAGTTTATGTCAAGATGATGGACTTGTGTCACTTGTCTCATTTTCTTTTAATAATTTACACATAGACCAACTATCTATATTTCTATTCTATGTGAATCTAGATAGTACTGGTTTTTGTAATCTTCAATTCGAAAATGATTGGGTGTGGTCAAGTGTTTGCGAAATTACAATTAGATTCACTGCTATGGACATAGGAGATATATTGCAATATTCTAATACCGGGACAAATATCAATGATATACCTGATATCCGATATAAGCCCTAGGACAACATTACACACAAGATTTGGGAAGATCATATGCCTCAATTTTCTACTAAGTACTCAAGACCGAAAGCATGACTTCTTACTTGAATCCTTATCAATACGGTATTTCCTCGTATTGGTAGCCATGAGAAAATTCTTAACTAGAACATAGAGCTTTATATGCTATATTCACTGGTATTCAAGTTATCGATCTCAATTTATCTTTGATGAACAAAAGGATTTTTGTAATTGGTCTCGACAATCAATCATATAAGCTCCTTTTATTATGCGATTATTAAAGGTAAAGGAAGTTCCAACTTATCTATCGACATTTAAGGAAATACCGGTTAAAGAAGCAGGGCAAAATTCTTCTCCTTAATGCATCTTCCACAAGAACCACTAGCTTTTTGCACTCTTAATGAATGGAGAGAAAGGCAAAAAGGGCAACATGTCCCTCCGCAAGAGCATCATCAAGAAGAACATATTCCAGAAATACCAGAATCCTCGTCTCGACAATACTAAACATTCGAAGGTATGACTTCTCACAAATCGCAAATACTTCCAAATGAATCATTACGTGAAATTGTTATACGTAATGAAATTTTTTTGTATCAAAATCAACTTGCTTTGGGAAATAGAATCGCAAACATGGAATTTACTCTAGCATCTAATCTCGCGACGGTTGAAAAAGCGATGAGTATGGTTGCATCATCTTTAAAGGAACTCCTACACCGCACTCGAGCTCCAACATTATCTCCACCATCTCCATTTTCCTCACCAGAAAAGGCTTCTAAAGAAGAATATTCTAAGGAATCTAGTGATAAAGAAGGAAAAGTTGAAGATATGGAGTAAAAAGAAGCAGGAATTGAACCTAAAGACGACAACGCTTAATTAACGTATTCTGAAAAACTACGTGTATATTGCATCTTAAAACTCTATTTTGTGACATACTTGTAATATTGTTTTGTGATGTGGTCATGACGTTGATGTGTACAAACTTTGTGATATTTTGTTGTATGTTGTGGATATGGTGCTTTAACTTTGTGTAATTATTGTTCCTCTTTATCGTATCTTCCTTGTGATATGCACAGCTAAATTTTTTATATTAGTGTGTACATGTTATCTAAAGCATGAAAAAAAACCTTACTACTTTTGAAAAGTGGTTTGTACATGCTATTTAAAGCAAAGTACTTTACGTATACTCCTTTTCGACAATGACAGATAGGAAGAACACTTTCAGGGGGAGATCATATATCAAGGGGAGTTATAGTATTTATATTCTTAAGTACATTGTGCTTTTTCATCATCGAAAAGGGGGAAATGTTAGGAAATCCATTTTTTGATTCCGATGATGACAACTACAGAATGGAAATCACATATGTATATACAATGAGATTATGCAGGATATGCTCAAAGATCGACTCAAAATAAAGCATGGCCCGACAAAAGAATACACAAAACGCTTAGAAATGCTCAAGATTGGAAATATAGATACTAGACATGCACAGCTGACACAGGCATGCCAGACGTTTGGATATATTACCAGACATCTGATTTCAGAATAAGGAAACCATCTGTATGGCGATCAAACATATAATAGTTTATCCAAACGTCTGGATTTTCTCTTGGGTTAAAAAATATATATGTATGAAGAAGCATTCAAAGTCTGGAACAAAATCCAGTCGTCTGAACTAAAGGTCTGCCGAAAATATAAAGAGTAATTGTCATATTCTGAATGATCACTTTCACTCATCTTCATCCCAACTCTTCAAAACCAATCAGGGAAACTCTTAAATGAAGATCAATGGCTGCTACTTTTCAATTACCGCTCCATATTATTTAAGTCATTTACATTCAAAGAGAACATGACTTTTTCTACACTCTCTGCATTTTATTATATCTATCTGTATTCTATCAACACTCAAGAAATTCGTAACCACATATTACTCTTCCATACTCATATGCACCTCAAAGAAATAAGTATTCAAGGAGATATTGGAAGATTGTGTACTTAATAGTCAATATTCGTGTTACACTAGAACACACAGTTAACAAGAAACTCGATTGTGTCTAAGCCTATTCCTCCAGGCGAAGCGAGGATTTGTGATAGTAGAATACCGAAAGGAAGCTTCGAGACTAGACATAGGACGGGAGGTCTGAATCAATATAAAAACTCTGGTGTGCATTTCCTTTACTAGCATTTACTTTACTATACCATTTTAGGTATATATATTCATACTTTCCTATACACAATCCATTCATATTGACTTTCAAGATGGTATCGAGAGTGAAACTTTAACTCCAGACTTCACATGACTTAAGATCGCTACCAAAAAAGATCTTGAGAGTGAAGTTCCAAACTTTAAGTTGTGCACAACTTAAGGCCATGACCATACAGAGGTACTGAGAGCTGGACCTCCGGGTGTTGAACCACACGACTTGAAGTTATGACCGAAAGGAGGCTTCAGAATTGGTCCACCGAAGTAGTGCTCGGATTCTTGAGCGATCGATCAATTTTTAATTGTAATGACGAGTAGCTAAGTGCACGTACATTGAATGGGAGGAATTATAAAGCTTTGACACTTGGAAAAATTCATACAAAGTAGAAAAAAATCAAACTTTAATTCATAGTAGTTATTCATTAAAAAACAACAAGTTTTACAGGTTGATAGCCAAAAGTGAGTCATGCAAACTCGACCAACATAACAAAAAATGCATCTACATAGCCAAAATCTACCACCAGTAATCACCTCGCTTCCCTTCCCGGGATTTTTTTTTTTGGCGACTTACTTTTGGTAGGTGCCCTCTTTCACTTCTTTCCACTATCGCCACCATTGGCCCCTTTTTTCCCTTTGGTAGCCGTGGCCTTGGGATGGGCAATAACTTTAAACCCATTCTCGGAGTCAGACCCAATATTATTATCTTTGGATTTTCACCTTTACCTGAAGGAGGGATCACAGTCAACGATTGAGGATTACATTTAGCCTTCTCTGCTTCTCCTTTAGTTTTCTCCTTCTCGTCGGTCTCCTCTTTCTTTGCTTTTAGCTGAGTTTTTTATTATTCATGCAATTCTTTTAAGCTCGACCTGTTTGACTATTCTTTGGTCCCAATTTCAACAATCTCTCCTAGCTCCTTCAATGCTCCCAAATCTCCACACTCAGCTTTTGCTAGAGCTTCGTATGGAGCATCATCCCAAGTAATATCAGTCATATTGAAGTGATGATTTGGAGGCACCAAGAGTCCAGTAGCTATAGTGACTAGGGTAGTACCTGGTGTCTGTCTAACCTGTGGAATGAAGACTAAGCACGATTAGTCATTTTCCTTTCTTTAGAGACTCCATGAATAGCCTCATGGTTTCTTCACAAGCCTTCAACATTCGTTTATAGTATGGAGAAAGAGTTAATATACCTTCTACATCATGCTCATCATCTTCAGCTTGAATTTTGCCTTCAAGAATTGGAGTTAGCACACTCTTGGTAGTGAAACTGAGATTCATGGGATCATAAACCGAATTGTTGACAGTATGTTCGGAAGAAGAGCGTCTCGTAACAGTAGTTGGAATGACGGTAGCTTGTGCAGGGACATACGGACTTAATGTTTGGCTAGTCAAGCCAATATCATGAGTAATCACAACACTTCTAATGACCAAAACCTTTCCATTTTGTTGAGCCAATGCTTCTGCCTCTTCTTTTTCCTCCCTTCCTCTCAACAAACGGCAATCGTCTTCTGTAATCCTCAGCTCATCGCCCTTCAAGCACTTAACCATTAACTCCTTATTATTAACCTTATCATAATTGGTATAGAAGGCCCCATCATACAAAAATAGACCCCATGCCATGGAAAGCATCTAATTCTCATGATTATTCAACCAAGTCAAATTGCGATAGTGAAGGATGTTGGTATAGAACCCAATGATTGTCATAACAAGTTTCTCTTTGTTTCTTCTCCATGTAGTGTTCCTTGCCCCTAAGCTCATTAAGTCCCTCCTTGAACTTCTTCTTAACCTCTTCAGCTTGTTTAAGGAAGTACTTGCTTACTTTTTCAGCTACTTCCTTTGGCTTCAAAGCAGACTCCGCCTCGACCTTATTATCCTCCTTCTACTTCCCCAGCTTATCAAGTTCTTTCATTAACCTCTCATTTTTTATTTTGAAAAGCATGTTTTCATTTTCCAAAGAAGCTTGAAATGACTCGCTTCCTTAATCCATGGAAATCGACATTCATACATCCATGGTATTCACATGCTTCAAAACCAAGTGCCAGAAAAGCGAATTGTTTGTGGTAAAAAAAATGGGTGAGAAAGTAGAAACATCAAAATCTTGCACAGTGGAAAAATGTATATTATTTATCATCAGAACCTATATATCACATTACATTTTCTCTCTACGCTTTATGATATTGGCTTCCACGATTATCTCACTTTTGATTTGTGATCATTCACATTCTTTACATCAACGGGACTCTGAGATACCACGTCCATAGGTGTTATAGGGCGCCTCTTATGTATTTGAGTATGTTAATTTTCCAAACTTACGTTCTGTGAACTTTTTTACATACTTACCTTGAGCTTTTGTTACCCATTATTTTGCTATCGAGACGTCTTAGCTTTATTTGGGTAATGATTGAGTATTCTCATTTTCTTTAGAGTATTGCTTATTTCAAACAAGTAATTTGTCTTTTCATTAAATAAGGAACTTAATTAAACATCTTGGTAAAAACAAGTGGGTCGACACACATGCATTTACTTCGTCGGTTAATTTCTGAACTTAGTCAGTTGAAATTCGATTTCATCTTATTTTTGGATGGAATCATGGGATCATGTGGTGCATATCTTTATGTATGTCGGCGGGAACCTTATGTGTTGTACATCTTTATATACATCGGTAAGGAATTGATTCCATGTGTTGTATATCTTTATATATATATCGGTGTTGATCATTTTCATTTGAGCTCGTGTGGTGTATATCTTTATGTACATCGGCGGGAACATTATGTGTTGTATATCCTTATATACATCGGTAAGGAATCGATCACATGTGTTGTATATCTTTATACATCGGTGTTAATCATTTTCATTTGAGTTCGTGTGGTGTATATCTTTATATACATTGGCGGGAACCTTATGTGTTGTATATCTTTATATACGCTGGTAAGGAATCGATCACATGTGTTGTAAATCTTTATATACATCCTCGTCGATCATCTTCATTTATTCTTATGTGTTTTGTATCTTTATATGCATCCTTGAGAGATCTCATGTGTTGTATGTCTTTATATACATCCTCGTTGATCATCTTCGTTTATTCTTATGTGTTGTGTATCTTTATATACATCCTTGAGAGATCTCGGGTGTTGTATATCTTTATATACATCCTCGTTGGTCATCTTTGTTTGTTCTTATGTGTTATGTATCTTTATATGCATCCTTGAGAGATCTCAGGTGTTGTATATCTTTATATTTATCCTTGTTGATCATCTTCATTTGTTCATATGTGTTGTGTATCTTTATATGTATCCTTGAGAGATCTAGTGTGTTGTATGTCTTTATATACATCCTCGTTGATCATCTTCGTTTGTTCTTATGTGTTGTGTATCTTTATATGCATCCTTGAGAAATCATCGTGTGTTGTATATCTCAATATATATTTTCGTTGATCATCTTCGTTTGATATCATATGTTGTATACCTTATATACATAGATGTTGGTCAACTTTCTTTTGTGATGTAAAGCCACCGCGTCAGTTAGACGAACGCTTAGTGACGTGTGAAGACACCTCATCATGAGATAAAAGCTTAGTTAATTCTCTTTGCAGTGTGAAGCCACCACATCGGTTAGATGAAACTCTTAGTAAGGTGTGAAGCCACCTTGTCGTGAGATGAAAAGCTTAGTTAATTCTCTTTACGGTGTAAAGCCACCAAGTTGGCTATACGAAACGCTTAGTGAGGTGTGAAGCCACCTCGTTGTAAGACGAAAAGCTTAGTGAGGTGTGAAGCCACCTCGTCATGGGACAAAAAGCTTAGTTAATTCTCTTTGGTGTGAAGTCATCACATCGGTTAAACGAAACACCTTAAGGTGTGAAGCCACCTTGTCGTGGGGCGAAAAGCTTAGTTGATTCTCTTTGCAGTGTGAAGCCACCATGTTGGTTAGATGAAACACTTAGTGAGGTGTGTAGTCACCTCGTATACGGACGAAATACTATGGACAGTGTGTAGTCACCTTGTCTTGGACAAAATACTACGGGCGTGTATAGTCACCTCGTCTTCGGATGAAATACTAAGGGCGGTGTGTAGTCATCTCGTCTTCGGACGAAATACTATGGGAGGTGCGAAGCCACCATGTCGGTGAGATGGGAGGCTTAGGTGTAGTTCTTTGCGGTGTCGGACCATCTTGTAGAAAGACAAAAAGTTCTATGTGATGATTTTAACCTCGTGGTAAACAAAGTTGCTTATCCCTCTACCAAGTTTAAACTAATCGATGTGGTAACTTTCGAGTTGGAATTGGCCATTATTTTCTTTTGGCTACTTTCATGTTCATGTATGTTCAAACTCCTTCCTTGTTAATCATTGAGAATCACATAGTGATTTATGGATTTGTACGCTCTCACTTGTTATGGTTCAAGCGTCTTTCCATTTCATATTCTTCTAGATATCTTTGAGTGGTTTCTAGAATTTGTGTGATTCGAGGTTTCATTTAAAAAACTATCTCGAATCTTCTTTCGAAAAGTAATAAGTTATATTTCGCTTATCTATCTTAGTCTCTTGTTTCCGAATTTTGATTTATGATCTCCGGTCTCTTGTAGATATGGGTTAAAAAAATTCCAGTTTATTATGTACCTTAATGAACCAAAGTTTTCAAGTTCTATATGAAATTCTTTCAACCATGATTTAGAAGTTGTTCGTAAAATATTAGAGGACGTGCTTATATTTCAAATTTGAGATTTTAGGGCATTATTGGAAACTTAAAAGTTCTAATTTATTTTTAAATATTAGAGAATGTGTTAATATTTCCAATTTAGGGTGCATAACCCAGATTTTATTTCTTGATCTTGTTTCCCCAACGAGATCGCTTATCCTTGTAAATGGGATATATATGACCATCATACATATCCTTTTCAATTTAAGAAAATCTTGTAAGCAGGAATACTTTTAAGAAACTAGTGTGTGGCCCGTGCTACACATACGGGCTGAGCGTAAATATAGAAATGTCATTGGAGTAATTGTCGACGTTGAAGGTAATACGAGTAACTAATTTAATGGAGAAATACCACTCAGTGTGGCAGTATGTGAAATATTTAATATGATACTACTATCGTGTGTAGTATATGGTGATTGATAATATGTTGTGGATGTAAAAATGGTATCCAAGGGTCTGGATGATCCTAATGGTGCATGTAATTTTGGAATGAATATTTTTTTCAAGCATAATGTGAAGCAGTCATGGTTGTAAACAATGTAGCAACATGGGTATGAAAGTTAATAAAAAAAAAGTGGACAAATTGTACTATCAAGTATGTTTGATATTATATATATATATATATATATATATATATATATATATATATATATATATAGTGCTGCTGTTCACATGTTTTTTTTCAATTGTGAATCAATTATTACCGCAAAGTTGACATCACAGATGTGATGTTAAACATGTTACACGTTTATAACTGCAGAAAACAAAGGCTCAAAATTTGAACCCATGTTGTATGGTAGCTCCATGCTCAACATAATTTGAGATAAAAGGAAAACAGCTTCACAGAATGGGATTACAGAGTGTAAAGTACAAAATCATTCAAACAAAGTAAACTTATAGATATGGACAGAGCAATTGAAAATGCATAAAAAATGTTAAATGTACACAACAATTACAATGTCAAATAATACAGTAAAAAATGTTATCAGCTACATAGCACGAAGAAGAAAGAAAGGCAGAGTACAAAGAACTAGGAAAACTACCGGTAGGCTGATGTACGTAGGTCAACTTCTATTTTTTTTCTCTTCTGCGATGTTTGATGACGAATCCTTGTTTTACCTTGAGTCTGAGCTAATTCAACCTGAAAAAGAAAGTATTTGTTAACGATATTTTTTGTCAACACCGGAGATAGTCCAATGAGAATGGATCTAAGAGAAAAGAAATGGGTTGTTTAGCCTTTGCGAGTCTTGGTCAGGTTATTGCTCCTAGGAGTCAAGGTCTTAAGGAGAGGGATTGCTAAACGACGCTCTTGACAAATGACTCAAATGGATGTTAGAAAGGGATTCCACACCAAGCTCATGGAAAGAACTAAGCTCATAAGGAAAACCTAGGCTTGTAGGATGAGTTTAAACCTATGAAAAGAGGTGTTTCATCCAATCTGCAGAAAGGTTTGGACAGGAATACACGTATATATAGGAAGCAAACAGAATCATAGCAACAATAGCTAAGAAATAGTATGATAAACTCATAGGAAAATACTTTGAGTATAGATGTGTTCTTTATTAATCCTTCATTTAGAATACATGAAAAGAATAGAAGAAATCCTCCAATGGATCCCGTCTTAGGGTTTTGAGAAAAGGAGTACAAGAATTAAAAATGAGATAGTCCCCCTGAAGTGTGACTCATGAGTTCTTATTTATAGAGAACTCGGGGCCCCTTCCGTTGTTGGGCTATTTGGCCTGCTGGTGCCTTTGTCGGCAGCTTTTCTCCTCGGTCTCGGATGTTTGGCTTCCGGCCGCTTTTGTGGTACTGGTTATGGACTCTGAAGCGAGGGTCCCGGTCTACCGGGCTTCTTTGAGATTGAGATAAGCTTGTCTATGTATTGACTTTCAGACAGCGCATGAACCTCCGGTGATGGCTCCTAGGTGTAGGCTCTCAGATGTAAGTTTCCAGATGTTGGCTTCCGGCTTTCTCGTGTTTACTTAAAGGGGCTTGTCCTCCTGATGTATGTGGATAGCTGCCTGTTCGAAACTGCTGTCGGTGTTCGTACTAAGTAGATTAGCATGGATAGCCTGTATCTCCGCTAGGGTTCTGGTCGGCCTCCCGGTGGAGCTTTTCGGATTTTCTGGCCCTCCAAAAGGTGGCTCTCGATGATGTGTTATTGTCTACTGATGTGACCTTTTGGTCTTTATGAGGCAGATGTTTCGGAAGCTGGTTCTGGATGATCTCTATATACTTTTGGTGTCTTTGCTTCCAGGTGGATCAGTATTAAGCGAGTTATTATCGATAGCCCTTCTAGGTTTCGATGAGCAGTGCTTCTGTCTCGCTCTTTCTTATTTTCAACCTTAGATGAACCTTTGTTGCAGAACTCCCACCCGAATTGGCCCTGTTGGATGGACCCTATCGAATGGACCCTATTGGATGATCTTTGTTAGCATTCTGTAAACTTTGAGCTTCTTCCTTCCAAGATGGTGCCATTTTATGCCGCCTTTCGAATTTTACTGATATTTGGCTTTTGTTTCTGGAAGGTTCTTCTGTGTTTGTGTTCTTATGATACCCCTTCGTCGTTAATTGGTTTCAGAGTTAATTTTAGCAGTAACATTTTGTAATGACCCGGATATTCCGTCGGTAGAGTTTGAATATTTAATACGGTTTTAAATATTAATTTGATAAGTTAAATGAATATTTATATTAAGTTATCGATTAAATAATCAATTTCGATTTAATATTGGATATATTAAATTATTGGAATACGATAATGGATTTAGTTAAATTCAAAGTTTAAATTTGAATTGAATTCAATTCAAATAATTTATAGGAAATTTTATTTGAATTTATAACGGTAATAATATTTATTTATTTTCGAAAGAATAATTCGGTCTGAAATTAATTTATATCGAACTAAATTAATATCTTCACCATATGATCGAATTGGACTTCGTGACCAATCCCAGTGTGTCCGGAATGGTGGTTAAACCATAAAATCGATAGTTGTTGGGTTAAGAAAGGAGTTCGGCATCATGGGTATTTAATTTAAAGGATACCATTAAAAGCAAAAATAAAATAAATAAAGTAAATTTAATTATTGTGGACATAAACCAAACAGCAAGGAGGAAAAGGAAATGGCCATGCTGATCCTTTCCTCACCACTCGTAAACGAATGAAGTAAAAATGGTCTACGTTTGTTCCCTTCTCAGTTATAAAATCGCACCTCCCTCTTCTTCTATTTTATTCGATCCGTTCCTTCAGTAAACCGTAAACATCAAAAACCAAAATCACCTTTTTCCCATTTCAGAATCAAACGACCGAAGCCCGAATCCTTCAAAAAAACCCAATTCGAATCCCCCTTGAACCATTTCCAGTAAATCGAAACAGTGGAGTTCGCGTTCAAGCTCGGACCAGGAAATCAAAGTCTAAGGCACGACGTTGGTTCCCAGTCGATGCGTTGGAGTTTGGGAGGAAGACTGTGGAAGTCGGGGTCAACTATTGGAGTCGCGATTTCTGAAGCTCCTCATCGGATTGAATACCGCCATTTCATTGAAGCTCAATGCCAAGTCTTAGATGAAAATCAGAATCGAAAATCACGTTTTGTTCTTTGATCTGAGGGATCGCATCTGGTGCTTGCGCGACATTTGTTTGAGGGAACTGGCAATGTCTGGAGGCCAGTCAGAGGCAGCGAAATGGTGTACTGTGTGATATGGAGTTTGGGAGTAAGGTGAATAAGAGGTTGTACTTTGAAAAGAGAAGAATTCGGCAAGGATAGTGAGCTACAGAAAGTGAGGATTATAAAAAGAAGGTGATTTTTAAAGGGGATTAAGGTAATTTAAATATGAAAATAGTTTAGTTAATGTCCTCCTTAATTGAATTTAATTAGTTTAAATTATATCAAACTTATATAAATCGTAAATGGATTTATACGAGGTTCAGAAAAATACATAGGCAAACACAAGTCACGTTTGGTTTCCGAAGCCTATGAGCTGGGTTTGATCAATGATTTTTCCGAGTCAGCTAAGGGTTAGATAATTCAAAAAGTTGGGTATTCGACAAAAGAAAAATCACGGTGAGTAAACCTCACTCACCTTTTATTTAGAAATTTATTTTTATATAGTTAAAAATAACTGTCTGTGCTTGTTTGAATGCTATCTGATGGTTTTAAAATATATATATATATAATTATTTAGGATTGGTTGAATATTATATATATATATATATTGGGTTGATGATTGGTTGGATTCCCGCAGTCTCATTAGCGGATGCCCGCAGTACCATAGCGGATGATTACCCTATACGCCCCACGCTATGATAAGTGGATGACCTTCTATACCGCGATATCCTGCCTCGAAGCAGGATGGGTATTATTTTGTTGACTAACATCTGTGGATGCAGGAAAAACAGGTTGGAGGAATCCAACTGGATTCCTCAAAAATATATTATCTGTTGTTGTTTGTTTGATTTCATATATATTCATTTATGATGTTTTAAAAATCAAATGATTGAAAATTGGTTGATTGATTGTTTAAAATATCACTGGGCTTGGGATATTGATTTTTAAAAATATCAAAAAGGGTATTTGATATTTAAAAAGGAAATTCTATTTTTATAAATAGAATTTGAATTTTTAAATAAAACTATAGAAAATATTAACTTGTTTTGAAGGTATATAAAACAAGTAACTGAATTTATAAACTTTGTTTATAAATGAAAAGATGGAATTTGAATTGAATTTATTAAAGTTGTTTATAAATGAAAATATGGGATTTGAATCGAATTTATAAAAGTTGTTTATAAATGAAAATATGGGATTTGAATCGAATTTATAAAGTTGTTTATAAATGAAAATATGGGGTTTGAATTAAATTTATAAACGTTGTTTATAAATGGAAAGGTGGGATTTGAATTGAAGTTATAAACGTTGTTTATAAATAATGCAGAGAATTCAAATGGACTTTGAATATAAGGAATTGAAATAGAATTTGAATATAGAATTCAAATGGAGTTTAACTATAGAATTTGAATATAGAATTCAAATGGACTTTAACTATAGAATTTGAATATAGAATTCAAATGGACTTTAAACTATTGAATTTGAAAATAGAATTCAAATGAAGTTTTAAATAAAGAGAATTCAAATAGAATTGAATTGGAATTTGAATATAGAAGTCGATAAGGAAACGAGAGTATGAGTATAATTAGAATTTGTTAATATGCAGTTAAAATATATTTGAACATGTCATGTTCAAATATGAAGGTGAAATAGACTGAAAAGTTAAGTAACAGATTTAATTAACAAATTGAGTTAAAACGATTGGTATAGTTAAAATAGATTGGACAGACATAAATATACAGGAGACAGGTTTGGAATAAAGTATAGAAGTGAAATAAATAGAATGCCCGACAAAAAGGTACGTATTTAATTTCCATATGTGATTTTATGCGCCGTATCGGCAAGCCGCTTGGCTTTTTCTTTTTCTTTTTGAGATAAGAAGGACCGGGAAAGCTATTTGAAATTTCCCGATGCTCCCGGTACAAAGGAGGTTATGGCGAATTTTTCCGGGAATTTAAGGAGATAGAATATTTTTAAGATAATTTGATAGTTAGAAATCAACATATCAAATTATATAGAAGTCAATAAGGAAACGAACTTAGAAATCGAATAGTATAATTAAAAAGGGAAGTATAAGAAAAAATCTCGTAGGAATAGAAAGAGAAAATGTATTTGTGTTTAAAGGTGAATAATCAGTTGTATGGTATTGATTATTCGAGTAAGTAGTCTTGTCTGTTTTGACGTTAAATGTTATTCAGTCAAGGTCTGAGAGGTAATTATACCCCAACTTGGTTGATTTCATGATATACCGATAAGTAGCAAGATTCAGGCTCGAAGATCAATGTGGAATAAGAATTAGTTAAATACTGTATTTGGGTTGTCGTAACGATGTTTTACACAACATCTGTTTTAACCCAAATATGTGCAAAGCTTGGAAATAGAATAATGAATATTTCCTAGTATAGAAAATAAAGGAAGGCGATATATGGAAATGTTTTCCAAAGAACGTATAAGGCCAATATGGTTATTGAAAATATTTGGTTAACAAATATTGATAAAGAAATAGAGAAGTGATTTAATTAATGAAATATTAATTAAAGGCTCACTGATTGTTGGATGTTTGGATGAACACTTGTTTTATTCGATAGTAAATCATCGACTATCGAAACACTTGTTTTTATTCGATTGTTAAATCACAGACTATCGAAGTTTTGACCATCGTTGTCAATATGGAGAGACCGGTTGGATTATTATCCGAAGAACCACTCCGTATTGGCAGTAGCGTGCGAATCAGATTATATAAAGATAATCGAAGACGGAGTAGAGTGCAAGGACTTTTTCTATTAATAGAAATAGTGCCTTCAGTTCATCCTGTTCCTGGGTGACTTGTATGGATGAATGTCTGACAGAGTATTTCCAGACGATCACGTATATTGATTTCTCCAACCGTACCAAGAGTGGAGGCGGAGAAGGAAACTTCTTTTAGCTAACACATAATGTATTGTTGTAGACGTCAATCGGTGATTTGATGGATTTGACGATGTGGCATTCAAAGTGAATCTGGTATGATGATAAAGCGTAGCTTCTAGCCTCAACATCCGGTAAATGACAGTAATCGGGCAAGCAGCATGGCTATGTAGGTCGCACCTATTAGGGTGTATAATCACCTGATCTAGAGTTTCATTTACTTCTAAAAATCTATTGTCGATGCTGACCCATTCGGGAAACGGTTGCTGATCCCAACCGTTGGTGATATACATTTGATACACTCAAGCGAAATGAGTGGTCGGTCAAGTGTGGCTGAGTTGCAAGATGTTCTTGTTGAACTCGGTGTATTCTCCTCTAGAGATATACCAGCGGAAGGTGGTTCCATACCTTGTCATAGTTGGAAATCCATTACCCAATACGTGCTTGCGGTTTTGATTGTATATATATGTGGAACGTGAGATCCAAACGTTCCACTAGATTGTTATCTACTTGATTTAGACATTATTATAATATCAAAAGAGTTTTGATATAAAGATAAATCAAGTGTTTGGATTCTCATAAGGGAAAAACCCGTTCCGTGTTATACGGTGTGGTCTTATGAGATATCATTTAGTTTTCTGAAACTGTTTTAAACTGTTTACTCATACCAGTCCCATGACTGACCCGGAGTTTACTTTGTTGTTTTTCCTAAACTCTTGGGTGCCTAAATTTGTACGGGCAGTCAAGTAGTTGGGAATTTACAGATATACTGGAAGAGCTTGGAGCAGGAGGCTTCAGGATCATATAGCTATAGTTATTTCTGCTGTGTTGTAAGTGATGTACTTTGATATTGATGTATATTCAAGTACAGATGTATATTCAAGTACAGATGTATATTTCAAGTTATGTTATATATATTATATGTTATTCGTTCCGCTGTGAGATTCGTGTTACTCTGATGTTGTGTTCTTCTTCTTCTTCTATTCTAAGTTTCTATCTTATCTATCCTCACCCTCTAACTTCTTTCTATTAATGGTTCGAATTTCCGTGATATTTGGGGTTGGATTTGTGTTTTTGGTCAGCTCAAATTCTACCGGATTTTCGGGTCATTACACATTTCCCCCACGGTGAAGGGGTGTTTTGACTTTTCAAGTCAAACTCTTTGTCTTTTTCGAAGTGTCACTTCAGGCTCTTCTGATCTATCTTGATCGGAAGCGTTGATTGATCTTTGCCTGTACTGTTCAGATTGATCTTGAAATTTGAACATAAATTCTTCTTTTCCCTCGTTTCTGCCTTTTACCTGCAAATCAAATCCTTGAACAAGAACACTGTTCTTCTAAGAAACTGCTCAAAATTTTCTTTTAAAATCCAAGATCAATCTTTTGTGAGTATTTTTACTTCTTATATGGGTCATACTAGTTCTCATTTTATGCATAAAATATGTATGGGCCTTTTTGTAAGAGTTATGTGTACTAATTGCATTGTTATGGAACGATGTTACCTGACAGAATTATGTTTAGCAAAAGTCCAGTTAAGGCGAGGACCAAAGATTCCAAGGTCTCACATCCTAAAAAAGAGTTTGCTCCAAAGTCGTCCTTAATTACTTCCCTACGTTCCGTGAATGCCATATTGGATAGTTTTGGCATATTAGGTGTTGATGTTATTATAGGTTCTTCTCCAAATTTTCTTAGGAACCCTCCGGAAGGGTATTTTGCATATTCGGCAATTCAAATCTGGCATGGAGGCTTTCTTCCTTTCCCACCTTTTCTATACAAGATCTTAGTTGATTTGAAAGTAGCTCCCATTCATCTTTCACCCAATATATATACAACCCTCTTATGCTTGGAGATCCTAGCGCCTACTTCAGGTCAGGATTCTTTAAGCCCTAAACTCATCTATCATATGATCCGATTTTCTAAAAATTCACAGTCGCCGATATGGAGGGCTAATCCCGTAAGGAGACTTATTAGTGGTAGTATTAGCAACACAAGGCCATGGGAAGATCAATTTTTTCTTGTCAAATATCCTCCCGGTATATCGGGAAAATTTATTGACGATGGTAAGCTTCTCATTCCCGAAGGTAAATATTTTATGTCTTAGACTTTTGCTTACCTGTATCCTTCTTTTATCACAGAAGCCCCATTTAAGGATATGAATTTAATAACGGAGGAAGCCTAAGTCGTCGAGGCTATCTTCAAAGGGCCAGTGGAGCACATGTGCCGGTCCTTTCTCTTGACAACCGATAGGCTCCGTCAATACAGCTTGATTCCCCTTGGCCAGAAGATATTGGGAGAGCCTCCCATCCAATTTTCTGGTCCTAAAGGGCTAGTGCTGAATTCTAACTCATTCAATGCAGGTTCTCCCATCCATCAAGGTGATTTGGAAGAGATTATACCTTTTTCTTTATTATACAAAGTTTATCACTCTTTCTGTGGCTTCCTTGTTATTTTCGCTTTACTGATTTAACTCCTCTTTGCTTAGGGTCTTCAACTTCTTAGGACGCGTCTACCCTCGCGGCTCTCAGCCGGTCCAGTGCCCAAGCTATAAAGAAGCTCGCCCAAACCGACACTGAATCACCATCAAAGAGACCTAGACATGATAAGTCAGTTAGCTTCTCAGAGGACATTGTTGTTGCCCCGAGAGCAAGGCAGACCTTTGATCCTTCTACCATTGATGATGATAAGGTGACTAGTGTGGACGCTATACCCGATGTTCCACCGAAAGGTAAATCCATAAGCAACCCTATACTTCTCGATACTTTCAGCGGGTTAAGCGGAAAAGGGCATAGCCTTCCGATGTCTTCCTCTTCTCAGCCTGCTATCTCTCCTTCACCCCCTTCGCCATCTTCTGATTTCGATAGGCTTGTGGGTCATTCTCTCTCATCTCCCAAAGTTGCTAATATCACACCGACTTATACACTCTTAGATTCAGAATATTTTCATCGGTAGCAAATTAGAGATCAACTTTGGTCTGATTTATCCTTTTCGATTCCTTTTATTCATATTGTTTTTTTGAGAAGCTTAATTTATTTCCCTTCCTCGGATAATGAAGACTTGGTATCTATCTAGAGGAAAGGCTACTGCTTAAGCGGCGGAGGTCAATACTCTTAGGGAGGAAAACAGGGCACTGACGGATAGGGTCAATACTTTGCTGCAGGAGAAGGCGGAGAGTGACAGCAAGCGTAATGGGAAAGGAAGGCTAAAATCGTGCTGGTGAAGCAAGTTGAAGACCTTAAGGAGGAAAAATCTGGGATGGAGGTGGACCATGCCACTGAGGTGGATCGGATGAACACTCAACTTTCTACCGCAAAAAGAATAATTTATGAGGCTAGTGGCAGAATTTCCAACTTTTTGAATGTTCATCTTAATACCATAGCCATGGAGTATTACTAAGATGCTCTCGTCCTTGATTTCTCTGACAATTATAAGAGACTTTCAGAATTTGACTTCTCTTCAATCGATCCCTCTGTTCGAGATAGAGTTTTAAAGAAGATTGAGCGGGTGAGATGAGAGCATAAGGTTCCTTCGATGGACAAGATAAATCCTGCATTGCTTTTGTTCATTGTTGAGTTTTCTGAGGATTACGAGGAAGAAGTGGAGGAGGAAAACAGATAGAAGGAGAGATAGAAGAAAACAAGGATCAATAAGGTGGGCCCGGAAAGGGTGATGGAACATCCTCTCTTATAGCGAAGGAGTCACCTTCCAAGGAAGGTGCTTCTTCAGATTCCAAGAAGAAAGGGACCTAATCGGTCTGATGTCGATGTTACACAGGTATGGTTTTCGCTTTCGAAATACTTTCCTTCTCCTTGAATTCCGTTAATAGCTTGTCTTCTCATGTTATAGCAGTTCTCTACTTCTCCGAAGATGTAAGTTATAGTAATGCTTTAGACACTATGTTTGAAAATATGGGGGGACTTCCAAGGAATTTTATTCTGTGAAAACAATTTAACAAGGAGTTGCGAATATTATTGTATGAAGTATAAATTTTCTTTTAATTTGTTCGTGAATTGCATTGGTTTCGTAACATTCGACGGTTTATGGTATTGTAGTGATATGTCATTGTGGACATGGTGTGTATGTGTGTATGGATTGGTGATAGCCATGTGATTATCTTTCTTTGAAATTCGTGACGTAGTTAGTGTATGTCTAACATTTGTGTTTTACGTAATAATACATCTCATCTTATCCATGATTAGGAGACCAATTCCAGACCCCTCCTTCATAGTTTGGAGAGGGAACTTCGTATATTGCTGGCTGCAAAGACATTTTTGTGGGTGCTCCCTTTTCGGGCTATAAAAGATGTATTATCTTCAAAAGATAGTGGTCACGGATCTTAAGGAACTTGTGTCTCATTTGGAAAAGCAATTAAAGGAGAAAGATGAAATAATTTATAATTTGCAACGTAGGTTAAAGAAAAAAATCTTCTGAAAGTTCAAATGCAGTGGTAGGCTGACTGTACCAACAAATTGACAAGTTGGAGGATGAATTAAAGAAATCTAAGAAGAATTGCGCTTCCTTAGAATTTGATTTGCAAAACCCTGATTCGGAATGATAGACTTTTCTTATATGGTCGTAATATAGGTCCTTTTCAAAACATCGATTGTGTTTGTGTAATGGTTTATGTCATGACTTTTATTAGGTATGCTCGCGTATTGTGTGATTTATCCGATGTAACGCTTTTGTCAGAAACAATGTCACTATAACTCAGGGTGTTGTAATGAGTGGAGACCTACTTATGCTAAGTGTTAGTAAAAATTTCTTCATGTAACAATTATCCTTGGGAAATCCCCAGTGAAAGATCTCCTAGAAAAAGGAGCAGTCCTAGTTATAGGATTCTATTAGAAATGTTCGGCATATGTTCCTTAGTTCTTCTCTGAACCAATGTTTTGATATAAGGTTGTTTCCCGTGTCGTGCAAGCAGCTTAGTATAAAAATAAACTAATGAATGTATAGGTTAATGACACTTCCTTGAGAGAATCATAAGGTCATCTTTAGTAGTACTAGAAGTGTAGTTTTAAGCCATATTCGAATATTCGAAAGGGACGAATAATTCCTTCTTGCTTAGATTCAAGAGTCTGTCTCTACCAATGTTTGGGTATTCATGACAAGATCGAAACCCCATGCCTAGTTGTAGTTTATCTTGGATTATCCCAGATTTGGGTATCGATGTAAGAGAGGGACCCTCTTCCCGTGTGTGCGCATCCGATCCGACCAAGATTCGGGTTATGATTGGAAATATGCTTCTGGTCTTTGCTAGGAACTGAACCAATCTTAGATTCAGGTATTGATGTTGAAGACCTGAACTAACCCTTGTTCAGGCAATTAGAGCTTGAAGACCGGGAACCCCCTTCTGGTATTTATGAAGGATGGTATCAACCCAAATTCGGGTATCGGTATGAAAGACCTAATCCAGTCCTTGTTCAAGTGATTAGAGATTGATGACCAGAGGCTCACTTCTGGCATTAGTGTTTTGGTATCCTCTTTGGATATGATTTGTGAAGAAGAGGTTGTACGTGCTTCTTAAGCCACTCTTTAGGCTTTTGTCAAACCAGAGGATGTACGTGCTTTGTTGGCCACTCTCTGGGCCTATGCGTTTGGTGCGCTTGGCTAGCTTATCCACAAGCAGGGCCCAAGGACTTACCCGACCTCCCTCCATGAGGCTCCTTATCCTAACCATCGTAGGTGATGATAAGGTCCTAGAAACTTATACGGGGCCATCGTAGGCGTAGAACTAAGGTTTACTCTTTTGATTCTCTATGCTGACCATCGTAGGTACTGATAGAGGCTTACACGCCACCCCCTCCGAAGGGTGCCCTATCCTGACCATCATAGGTGATGATAGGGGTTAACGTTCCCTTCTACGGGTAACGCGGAACATAAGCAGAGGTAGAACCTGCTCTTCTGCGAGCAGAGGTAGGATGTTCTTAGTTCTAGCAGAGGCAGGGCGTGCTAATGTTAGATGCACCGCCATGACCATTTCTGATGTGAAACGAAGGCTTACGCTTTTGATGCTTTAACCTAACCCCCTATGGTTTGGGCATGGAGAAAGACTAACACATCATCCCCCTTCGGGGGTTGCCTTGCCCTGACCACTTTGGTGACGACAAGGGATTTGATCCATTTATGGTTTGACCCCTTTTGAGTTTCTTTAAGCTTCGAATGGAGGGTTTTCCATACCCTCAGTTGTGTTTGATAATCCATTTCCTAAGGATATTTACTGAACTTAAATTGATCTTGTCATAAACTCTCGTACTTGGCCTTGGCTAACGAATTTGATGACCATTTTCTCAAGGATTCTGCAATGATTAGTGTTTGGTTAGGAAATAGATATTCTCTATTCCTCATGTGGTAATGACAGTAGGGTCCTCCTGCCTTCCTTTTGTATTTAGGCTTTTTCTTAGCGGACGACCAATATTTGATTTCATGTTTGGTTAGGAAATATATATTCTCTATTGAGGTGGTAAAGTGATATTCCTTGAGTAGTCTTGTCGTGAACTTCTTATCTTGTCATTGGGACCTAACCCTCTTATGGTTCGGCCCTGCTTTTTTTACCTTCATCTTCGTTCCTACTTTCTAAAGTACATTGAGATAGATATGTTACCCCTTCGGACCATTCGTTGGTGAAAAGGTCAAAATCATCCATCATTTCTTATTCAAGCGTCGTTCCTCTGATCTGCTTATAGAGAACTTTCTTTAGGTGAGTGAAAACGCTAGCATCCTCTGATGTAGAACCACTTGGAGGAGGAGTTAAGGTTTGTCCTATGTGGGAAAGGATATTATCCCAAGTATCACAAGTGTGTTGCCCTATTTTCCTTTTACGCTTTATTATTCGCAAGGTTTCAGCTCTTAATCTTTGCTCTTCTATCACTCCAGGGTTGGTGATTTTTGACTTATCCACTCGAGATCCTGAAAGCTTTTACTGGGACCTCTTACCCATAACTTCACTTCTTCAAAGCCTTAGTCCAATCCGGTACGGAATAACACAGGTAGGTATGTGGTAGGCTTAACCAAAGGGTCGGAGGTTCAGGCCCTCCTTCTAGCACCAAAATATTAACAATATTTTTTGTCAACCCTGGACATAGGCCAATGGGAATGGATCTAAGATAAAAGAAATGGGTTGTTTAGCGTTTGCGAGTCTTGGTCAAATTATTGCTCCTATGTGTCAAGGTCTTGAGGAGAGGGATCACTAAATGCCGCTCTTGACAAAGGGCTCAAATGGATGTTAGAAAGGGATTCCACACCAAGCTCGTGGAAAGATCTAAGCTCATAAGGAAAACCTAGGCTTGCAAGATTGGCTTAAACCTATGGAAAGGGTGTTTCATCCAATCTGCAGAAAGGTTTGGACAGGAATCCACGCATATATAGGAAGTAAATAGTAAATCATAGCAACAATAACTAAGAAATAGTATGATAAACTCACAGGAAAATACTTTGAGTATAGATGCATTCTTTATTAATCCTTCATTTAGAATACATGAACAAAATAGAAGAAATCCTCAAATGGATCTCGTCTAAGGGTTTTGATAGGAGTACAAGAATTAAAAATGAGATAGTCCCCCTGAAGTGTGACTCATGAGGTCTTATTTATAGAGAACTTGGGGCCCCTTCCGTTGTTGGGCTATTTGGCCTGCTGGTGCCTTTGTCGGCCGCTTTTCTCCTCGATCTCGGATGTTTGGCTTCCGGCAGCTTTTGTGGTACTGATTATGGCCTCTGAAGCGAGGGTCCCGGTCGATCGGGGCTTCTTTGAGATTGAGATGAGCTTGTCTATGTATTGACTTTCAGACAGCGCATGAAACCCCGGTGGTGGCTCCTAGGTGTAGGCTCTCGGATGTAAGTTTCCAGATGTTGGCTTCCGGCTTTCTCGTGTATACTTAAAGGGGCTTGTCCTCCTGATGTATGTGGATAGCTGCCTGTTCGAAACTGTTGTCGGTGTTCGTACTAAGTAGATTAGCATGGATAGCCTGTATCTCCGCTAGGGTTCTGGTCGGCCTCCCAGTGGAGCTTTTCAGATTTTCTGGCCCTCCAAAAGGTGGCTTTCGATGATGTGTTATTGTCTACTGATGTGACCTTTAGGTCTTTATGAGGCAGATGTTTCGGAAGCTGGTTCCGGATGATCTCTATATACTTTTGGTGTCTTTGCTTTTAGATGGATCGGTATTAAGCGAGTTATTATCGATAGCCCTTCCGGGTTTCGATGAGCGGTGCTTCTATCTTGCACTTTCTTAGTTTCTAACTTAGGTGACCTTTTGTTACAGAACTCCCACCCAAATAGGCCATGTCGGATGGACCCTAGTGGATAATCTTTGTTGGCATTCTGTAGACTTTGAGCTTCTTCTTCCGGGAAGGTGTCGGTTTATGCCACTTTCGAATTTTACTGTTTTCGGCTCTTCCCAATATTTGGCTTTTGTTTCCGGAAGGTTCTTTTGTGTTTATGTTCTTCCGATACCCCTTCGCCATTAACTAGTTACAGAGTTAATTTTGGTAGTAACAGTATGGTTAGTTAACAATGAAAAGAGCAGTTTGGTGTACAATTTTAAGTTAACTAAACTATGTGTCGGTATGATAATTTTTGCAATAAAAAGAGGAGAGAACATTAGCCCACTGAGTTTGAAATGTTAAGATGCATATCTAGGCGCAATACTGTTCCCAGTTTCTTAAGGACCAATTTCATCATCGTCAACGTATAATTCGAAAAACCGCTAATAGTTTATCATAATTTTGATTGTTAAAAAAGTTTATAACAAATAGCATAAAGTGTTTATTTCTATTTTCGGGAATTCCCAAAAAAATAAAGTTGCTACTGTGCACTTTATGTTTATCTCAACACTAATTGAGATAACATTAATATTTTCATATGTGGATTTTAGCATATCCAAATTATGCTATGCAAGCAACATATTTGGAAAATTTTCTAGGCTGACTGATACTTTATTTGATTGATTTGTTACTCTATTCAAATATATAGGAGACATGTTAGAATAATACCAAGTAGCATTTCTTTCCAAAGAAAAAAAACAAATGTTATCTTTTACGATTGCATTATGCAAAGTACATCGAAGAAAAAAAATCATTGCCGAAAAGAGAACGTAAGTAGCGACCACAAGAGTAAATAGGAACATTGACATAGCGCTTATGATAAGTTGCAGTAGACCTAAGTCAACCTCTGCTATTTTATTCCTATTTGTAGGAAAGAGCCAACAACATGCGAGATGTGCGTAAACCATGCAATTCTTTGCAACATGTTTTACATTGATGATAAGACGGTGGCTTTATATATTCATCCCAAACATCCATACTTCAATTGTAGGTATCATCTTCCATAAACAGTATATGCAAAGCAACCACATCTAATCAAAGGTGGATCCTTATGTCTGGGATGAATTGTTCTACACCCAAATTGGGTGTTCTCATATGTCGGATCAATTTTAGACACTGATTTGTAAAAAATCTAATGGTTTTGAGTGAATTGTAGGATCCGTTCATTAGATTATTAATAATATGTGTGGTTGTGATTTGTCGGACACACGGGAACACCCGAGTTAGGTACAGAAGAATTGACCCCCTTGAGCCCTCGTGTATAAGTAATTGGTTACCCTACTCATAGACTTCTTTATATATATTCAATTGATAATCGATCATAGATGAATGAAATTGAAAAAACGTTGTTAATCTACATATATATTCATATCAATAATAATTAGAAGTACATAATAAAAAATTAATAAAAAATTCTACGGTTCACGTTTCAGGTTTTTTTCTATAATTAAGCTCGGATAAGACTTCGAATCCAAGTGCCATTACTGTCAAATGGTGCCAAACACGGACACGTGTCAAACAAATCGATAAATAATGTAAATTTTTTGAGTGCTGCTACACGGCCCGAAAAATAGGGCATCAATATGTGTGAATGCCCTGGAAATTAAGGGAAGCCGTGTGATTCATGGGGTGGAAAGAGGCAAAACTTTACAACAGCCGTCTGATTACTTTTCCGCGCATTTTGACAAAATCGGTTTCGGGTCTTCTAGCATTGGTGAAATTTTTTTTGTAGTATTAATACATGACAAAGGATATAATATTTTATCTTATTTTCCAAAGTGCATGGTAACGGAAACAACAAATGTTAAAAAAAAAATGAGAATAGTAATTCTACAACAGTTATCAGGTCATATATGCAGTAGATTATGAGATATAAAAGTTAAGTAGACACAAATCTTGGTTTATCAGTAATAGAACTGTCGGCTGAATTGTGTAGAAGGAGATTATATTATATCAAGCTGAAGCGGGCTGGGTCTACTTTATGTCATTCTTTACTTTATCTAAAAGCTCAGCCCAAAGCCCATAGCAACTGTATATATTTAGATTCATTTGTACACTTCGCAATACATTCATTCTTACATTGAAAAATCTATTGTACATCCTCTGTCTAAAAATAGTACTCTATTATATCAAAAAGTTTTCTTGGTATCGGAGCATAAAAAGAAAAATCGCCTCACGGCACAACAAGATCCTGAAGCAATACTGAATAAAGTGATCATTTTATTCACATATCCATCAGAATATATCATCATCACATGGATATGGCTCATCAGAGGAGATTCCTCATCATTTGAGAGAAGATACATCATAATTCATTCAATGCCCCACCTAAAAACAGAATTTTTAGGCTGCAACTGAACTATTACAATATATCTTCTGATTTCAGTAGCAAAGATCACCAAGAAATAAATCAAGAACCAAGAAAATCATCAAAACAAGTTAGAAGCATCGCTTAGAGAAATCTTCAGAACAAGGTAGTTATTGATCTAACTAGTATTTATCATTAGATTCTCTGGCTGCTACATACATGTTCGAGAATTTCTTAAGTTCTTGATTGATAGCGGCATTCTCTGTTCTGTATTCTTGATTTTCCTGTCATCATCTGCATTTAACGATGGTTGAGACAACACTCTCGTCAGCATCAGACAATGGACATAACGTTTCTGCTGGTGCTGGTCTTGTAAATCCATCAACAACAACAGTTATTAGTCTCATGAGTCAATTAATTACAATACATCTTGAAGAAGCCAATTATCTCCTCTGGAAATTACAAGTCGAGACAGCCATTCAAGGATATGGCCTTGAAGGTTACATACTTGGCACTGTTGATATACCAGCCAAGTATATTACTGATGCTAACAACAGGATTATTGCTAATGAGAAATATGTTCAGTATCACAGACAAGACAGACTTATTAGTTCTTGGTTATTGTCATATATAAGTGCAAGTTTGTTACCACAGGTTATTGGATGCACCTCTGCATATGATATCTGGACTACAGTTGAAAAAGAATTCAGTAATCAATGTTCTGCTAAGGTTCTTCACTACAAGAATCAATTGCAAAGTGTTAAAAGGGAAAGCTTGTCGATGAGAGAGTATATTGCAAAGGTCAAAAGATTGTGTGATTTGCTTAATGCTACTGGAAACAGAGTATCTAATAGCGATCAAGTCTTATACTTAGTCAATGGTCTTAACAATGATTATGAAGCTGTTGTTGCTGTTATAACCTCTCAAAAGGTGGTTCCTACTATTGATGAAGTTCATTCTATTCTACTCTCTCATGAGGCAAGAATAAATGCCAAGAAACCTCAAGAAATGGACCATTCTGTTAACTTTACTACTGGATTCAAAAATAAAAATCAGAATAGTAATATTAACAGGAATGATCAGTCTTACCCAAGGGGTGGTAGTGCAAGAAGAGGACGTGGCAGAGGTAGATGGACCAATACCAATAGGCCAAAATGTCAAATTTGTGAAAAGATGGGTCAGACAGCTTTGAACTGCTACTTCAGATTTAATACTAACTACACTGCTAATCAGAACCAGAGGAATAATTGTAATCCTAGCGTGAACATGGCTCTATCTCAATCTGATAACAACAGCCAAGATAACTCCAGCAAAATTGGAAATCAAAATGACACTGCAAAACTTGAACAGTGCAAGATGATAGCTGGTATCCAGATTCTGGAGCTACTCACCACATTACAAATAATCTTGACAGTTTAAATCTAGGATGCAGAGACTACAAAGGTAATCATTCTATTTTATTAGGCAATGGTAAAAGTATTAATATTACTCATATTGGCAATGCTAGTTTAAATGGTAAGAGACAGTTATATCTAAACAATCTGTTAAGAGTTCCAAAGATCAAGAAAAATCTAATAAGTGTGTCTAAGTTTTCTCTCGACAATAATGTTTTCTTTGAATTTCACCCTAAATATTGCCTAGTTAGGGACATTCTAACTAGAGAACCCATTTTACAGGGTAACATGACAGGAGGCCTTTACAAGTTCAATACTGTCAAAAATGACAGTGTGAGAAAAAAAGAGAAATATTGTAATTTGAATGTCCTTGACAATGCTGAGAGCACCAAAAATGTCTTTGATCGTTGGCATTATAAACTTGGACATCCAAGTGCTAAGATTGTTATGAAAATATTAGATGAAAACAATATTCAGTATAATAATATCTCTTTACCATACATTTGTAAGTATTGTCAAGTTGGTAAAAGTCATAGATTACCATTTGTTGATTCTGAAACTATATACACTGAACCACTACAGTTGATTGCAACTGATCTGTGGGGTCCTGCTCCTATAAATTCAGACCTTGGTTTTAAGTAATACATTGCTTTTGTTGATGCATATTCAAGATACACTTGGATTTATTTTTTGAAAGCCAAATCTGAAACTATTAATGTAGTAACAAACTTCATTTCTATGGCTGGAAGACAGTTTAATACTTTAGTTAAAATGATTCATTCTGATGGTGGAACTGAATTCAAGAGTCTAAATCAGTATTTCACTAAGAAAGGTATTGTTCACAGAATAACTTGTCCATACATGTCACAACAAAATGGGCTAGTTGAACGAAAACACAGACACATTGTTGAGTCTGGCTTAACCTTACTAGCACAAGCAAAACTACCTCTAAAGTTTCGGCCAGAAGCCTTTAGTACAACTGTTCATTTAATTAATAGACAACCAACAAAGGTACTGAAGGATATAACGCCAATAGAAAAATTGTATAATATTAAACCAGATTATAACAGCTTAAAATCTTTTGGATGTCTGTGTTTTCCTTTCTTAAGGCCCTACAATTCTAACAAGTTAGATTTTAGATCAAAACCATGTACTTTCTTGGGGTATACCACTAGACAAAAGGGATACAAGTGTCTGGATGAAACATGTAAAATATATATAAGCAGACATGTTGTATTTGATGAAACTGTGTTTCCATTTAGCAATAAAACTGTATCAACCACAAGTAAGGTAAGAAATCCAGGTGTTCAATACCTGAGATCCCAATTTATTCTGAAAATTGGGGCAATAATGATGAAAGTGAGGCTGCTGAGTTCAATGAAACACCTCAAACTCACTCTGAAGAAGGTGATGAATCACAACAACCCAGCCTCGCCATGCACAATCCTGAAAATTCAGAAAATCAAGGGTTATATGAAAACACAGGTTCACAAAGTACAAGGTCAGAATATTCTTCAGATTCTGATAATGACAGCAACTCACCATCATCAGAACAGCCAATTCGGACTGGCCATCCGATGGTTACTGTAATGACCCGCATTGGCAGAGGTATTATAATTAATTTATTTAATTATATAAATAGTGATATAAATAATTTAATGGTCGTGGGACTAAATAATGGTGAATATTTAATTAAAATAATAAATTAAATAATATATTTAATTCTGAAATAATCAGAATTGGCTGAAATGGCGATATGGTGTGAACTGGATCATCTGTGATATTTAATTCAGTTTGGAATTTAATTTGAATAATGAATATATTATATAAACGACAGTTTGAACGTATAATTATATTATAATTAAAATCAAGCTTGAAATGGCGCTGCAGTTCGTAATTTGGCGATTCAAACTTCAACTAAATATACAAGATTCGTTTTAAGCCGGATTTTTGTGAAACAAGAAACTTGTGAAGATGGTCGAGTATATCTTTCTAGTGGAAGAGAAAAATCGGGATTTCGTCGTGTAGATTTTGATTTATGTCCAAATCAAATATTCAGAAAAACAACGGTATATTCGTTCGTGACCATAACGGTTATTCAAATATATTTGAATATCGGTTTTGAATTTAGACAAGGTTCTTTTGGGAAATAGTGATAATTTAATTTTTAGAATTTTACTGAAATTTTTAATTAATTAAATAAGCAACTTTTTATTTCGGAGTATTTTGCACCCTTAATCAGCGATTTTGGGGTTTCACAATAAGAGTTAATCTACCGGTATTATTTTATCTTTGGGATCGTGGTACATTGGTCGTCACAATGGTATGATCAACTCTGTCTATAGCAGTTGTATATGAATGGAATTTACGGAAATGGATATACAATATCTAAGCCTATATGATAACTTTAACCAAAGGTTATAACCCAATATAGAGGTCCACGCACCACTGTTTTCTTTGGTCTAAAACAAGTTACGTGGCCCTCAAAACTCCACCTCATAATAAAACCAAACTCGTGCTCCTCTCGTATCCACGAAACAAATTCCATCTAAAACCATATAAATACACTTTCAAGCCGTCAGGCTTTGCCTTTTCCAAATCAAAACATGAATATCCACCAAGAGAAAATTCAATGATAAATCAAACAATTACTATAAATTATGTTATATATATGTATGAATCACTGCGAGCATCCTCTACAATATGGTGGTGGTTTTACAGTGCTCGATTCACATTTTTGCTGGCTCGAGAATTTCCAGCGAAGGGTGTTTAAAACTAGGGTTCATAGATTCACAAATTTCAAGCGTTTATTCCTCGAACGGTCACTGGATTTCGATTCAGAGGATGGAGCAGCACCTTCTCGCGGAAATTGGTGGAGCTCGACGCTAATTTGGTGGATGCGAGCTACAGGTCGGGATGAAAAAGGGGACACCGAGTTTGATACGAAGGGTATGAGGTCGAAGAGGAGGAGATGAGGAAAATTGTGATGATTTTTGTCTAATTTTAAATTGAAAGGAGGAGGAGGAGTTGGTGGAGGAAGAAATCGACGATGGGTGGAAATGGATGGAGCAGGCGTCGGTTTGTTCTGAGTGGAAGAAGGGAAACATGGGTATGGGCTTTATTAAAAGAAAGATGGGCCAAGGGTGTTTGCAAAAGGGTAAAGGCCCGTAAAATAATTATAATTTAATGTTTAAATTAGTTCAAACTTTAAAACTGTATATCTATCTCATACGATATCAGAATGACGAACCGTAAGTTGCGTTGGACCGTATGGACGAGAGCTTCACAATGAAGCTGATTGGAAGTGGATTGGGGCTCGTATGAATTTACGGTGAAATAAACTATTTGATTTAGATCAAATAAACAGTTTATCGTTCTTTAACGATGAACTGCAAATGTGAGTAAATCTCACTAACTCTGAACAGTTTATAATTTCATGTTGTATTTTTAGAGCTGTTAAATATTGGTTGATTGACTATGTGTTGACTGTTTGATTGAACTGCTAGTCAGTTAGTTGAATTTCTATATTGATTCTATTTAACAGAATATATCATATGGAACTGAAAGTGATGTTATCTATATTGTTTAACATCTGTGATGCAGGGAAACAGGTTGGAGGAATCCAACTGGATTCCTCAACATTTATTTTACTGTGATTCATATATTGTAATATATGATGTGATATATAATCTGTTGTCGATTATATGTGTTTGGACGATATTGATCATCGTGATTTGATATGTTGAATACCATAACATACCGAAATGGTGAAAAGGGATTTTTCAAAATGAATATTGAAAATAGATTATTTATAAAATCAAAGGATTTTATAAAAGAGATAATATTTATAACAATCAAAGGAGATTTTATAAAAAGGAAATATTTAGAAAATAAATAGAGTTATAAAAAGGAAATTTGTTTATAACCGAGTAGGATGTTATAAAAAATAAAACGTTACTAAAAAGGAAATCATTCGTAAAGTGAAGAACCATTACTAAAAGTAAATCTTTATAAACGAATAGTTTATTCGAAAGGGAGTTAATCGAATTTAGTTATTCGAATAGAGTTAAATCGAATATGGTAATCGAAAGTTAGTAAATTATGTTATTCGAAAAGGGATTAGTCGAGTCGAGTTAGCTGAATAGAGTTAATCGAATATTTGTTATTCGAATAAGAGTTAACCAGTTAGAATTAATCGAATAGAGTTAAAATAAAGGAGTTAATCGAATATAGCTTATTCAAATAGAATAAATTGAGTTAATCGAATATTAGTAATTCGAATAAAGTAAAAAGAGTTATCGAATATTAGTTATTCGAAGAAGAGTTAAATAGAGTTATCAAATATTAGTTATTCGAATAGAGTTAAATGGAGTTAAAGGAATAAATCGAATATAGTTTATTCGAATGGAACTAGAGGAGTTAATCGAATATAGTTTATTCGAATAGAGTTAGAGGAGTTATCGAATATAGTTTATTCGACAGGAATTAAGTGAATAGAGTTAATCCAAAGGAGTTAATCGAATAGAGTTAATTGAAAAGAGTTAATCGAATAAAGTTACTCGAAAGAAAGGTTAAGTAAGGAAGTTAGTTAAAGAAATATAAAGTGAACTTTGCCTATTTCAAAGTTAGAAATGTTGTTCAGTTAAGGTCTGAGAGGTAGTTCTACCCCAACTTGATTGGCTTCGTATTTAACTAAGGAATGGTTAAGGTTCGATAGTGAAGGTGGGTTAAAGGAATTTAGTTAATAAGCGTAATGGTTTGAGCTGGCTTCGCGATTTGTTTAAACATCTGTCTAAGTCCAATGAAGGAGTTTTGGAAAAGTTTTCCAAATAAGAACCAAAAATGTTTTCTGATATAGAAAACAAGAAATGGAAATGTTTTCCAATAGTAATAACATATATTTTCTTAATTTAGAAAATAAGAAATGTTGAATATAGGGAAACATGAGATAAGTAAATTAATGAACTAAGGAGATATATGATTGATGATTGATTGATAGAATTTCCATTTGGAAATAATATCGTTGTTTGCACATGTGTTTCTCTTTGATAGTTAAATCACAGACTATCAAAGTTTTGACCATTTTAACGTTGTTAATATGGAGAGACCGGTTGGATTATTATCCAAAGAACCACTCTGTATTGGCATAAGCGTTGTGAATCATATATGCCAAAGATAATTGAAGGCGGAGTAAAGTGCAAGGGTTATTGTATAAGTATTAGATAACAGTATCTAAGATGGATATACTGAATAGTGCCTTCGGTTCATCCTGTTCCTGGATGGCTTGTATGGACGGATGTCTGACAGAGTATTTCCAGACGATCACGTATATTGATTTCTCTAATCGTACCAAGAGTGGAAGCGGAGAAGGAAACTTCTTTAAGCTAACACATAATGTATTTTTGAGGACGTCAATCGGTGATTGGATGGATTTAATGATGTGGCATTCAAAGTGAATCTGATGTGATGATGAAGCATAACCTCAAGCCACATCTACCGGTAAATGACAAAAATCGGGCAGGCAGCATGGCTAAGTCGTTCGCACCGAAGTAGGGTGTATAATCACCTGATCTAGAGTTTCATTTACTTTTAAAAATCTATTGTTGATGCTGTCCCATTCGGGAAACGGTTGCTGATCCCAACCGTTAGTGATATACATTCGATACACTCAAGCGAAATGAGTGGTCGGTCATGTATGGCCGGGTTGCAAGATGTTCTTGTTGAACCAGTGTATTCCTCTCTAGAGGTACACTAGCGAAAGGTGGTTCCATACCTTGTCATAGTTGGAAATCCATTACCCAATACGTGCTTGCGGTTTTGATTGTATACTATATATGTAGAACGTGAGATGAAAGCGTTTCTACTAGATGATTATTATTTTGTGGTTGATAGACATTATTATAATATCAAAAGGTTTTTGATATAAAGATAATTTGGATTCTCATAAGGGAAAAACCCGTTCCGTTATACGGCGTGGTCTTATGAGATATCGTTTACCTGTTTAAACTGTTTTAAACTGCTTTACTCATACCAGTCCCATGACTGACTCGGAGTTTATTTTGTTTTGTTTTCCCTAAACTCTTGGGTGCCCAATTTTGTACGGGCAGTCAAGTAGTCGGGATTTACAGATACTTGAAGAGCTGGAGCAGGAGGCTTCGGGATCATATAGCTATAGTTTATTTCCGCTGTGTTTTAAGTGCTGTACTTGATGATGATATGTATATTCAAGTAAAATCTTTCATTTCAAAGATATGTTATCTATTATATGTTATTCGTTCCGCTGTGAGGTTCGTGTTACTCTAATGTTGTGTTCTTCTTCTTCTATTCTAAGTTTCTATCTTATCTTTCCTCACCCTCTAATTTCTTTCATTAATGACCGGTATTTTTCGATGTTTGGTTAGTCGACATCGTGTTTATGTCGATAACCAAAGTCGCTAAAAATCCGGGTCGTTACAGTTGGTATCAGAGCTTAAGGTTAAGTGAATTACCTTGGCTCTATGGCGTGACTCAGTAGAGATGGGGTAAGTAATACCCTAGATTGAGTTGAGTGTACATATACGAGTGAACGTATTTGTAGATGATATAAAAATAATTTTATATTGTGAAGATTTATTGGTTGAGTAGTTTATGAGATCTGATCGATCAGTTTGATCCACTGTATCAGTAGGAATTGGTAAACACTTGAATACGATGAACCATCATGGTATGTTTTGAAAAGAGGGTAAACGAAATAATTTTGCCCAGATTATATTTTGATATAAAGGATTTATATTGGATTGATTATAATATATTGGATATATTGGTTGTGATTATAACCGAGTAAGATTATAAGTAAAATGGTTAAGTAAATAACCAATCAGAATTCATATAAGTGAAATACGTGAAATATGATGAGTTAAATCTGAAATTTAAACCAGAAATTGAATTAAAATTCTGGAGAATTGGATAAGCGTTTGTAAATGGATTTGGATTAAAAGTAAGGAAAATTTAAGATCCTGGGAGATTTTAAATTGTTTTACAAGCAGTGTGAATTATATTTTGAAATGAATTTCAAAGTGGAAATGCTTAGAAATGGTTTTATAGTATTGAACTAACTTCGATCGCTGGAAAATAGATTCTGATGATGACAGCTGCATCATCGGTATTCATTTTCGAGTTGTAGGTGACGAATTACTACCAGAGATACTGTTTTGAATTTGTTTTGGGAAAGACAAGTTGTGTTGAATTTCAAAATGGGATTTATAATATAGAATCAAATATAGAATTTGAATAAAGAGAATTGAAATAGAAATTGAATATAGAAATTCAAATGGAATTTGAATATAGAATTCAAATGGAATTCAAATATAGGATTTGAATATATGGAATTTGAATATAGAATTCAAATGGAATTTAAACTATAGAATTTGAATACAATTTGAATGGAATTTGAATAGAATTTGATATGTAGATTTGAATAATAGAAGTGATATAAAATTTGAATAGACATTGAATAGAATTAACTAAGTCGAAAAGGAATTAGTTAATCGAGTTTTGAATTTGAAGTTGAACTTTGAAAGGTGAATTGGATTTGTAAATGGATATTCGAAATCGAATATAGAACTTAAATTTGAAATTTGGATTCAAATTAGTTAATAAGCAAGTTAAAATATATTTGAACATGTCATGTTCAAATATAAAAGTGAAATAGATTAAAGAGTTAATTAACAAATTAATTAACGAATTGAGTTAAAACGATCAGGTATAGTTAAAATAGATTGGGCAGGTTCAAATATACATGAGATAGGTATGGATAAGGTATGAAGGTATATAAATAGAATGCTCGATGAAAAGGTATGTATTTAATTCGTATATGAGATTTTATGCGCCGTATCGGCTAGCCGCTTGACTTTTTCTTTTTCTTTTGGATTGGTGAGGGCCATGGGAGGCTATTTGAAATATCCCGATGCTCCCGGTACAAAGGAGGTTATGGCGAATTTTTTCAGGAATTTAAGGAGTTAAAATATTTTTAAGATAATTTGATAGTTAGAAATCAACGTATCGATATATATATATAGAAGTCGATAAGGAAACGAACTTAGAAATAGAATAGTAAAATCAAAAAGGAAGACTAAGAATAAAATCTAGTAAGAATAGAAAGAGGAAGCGTATACGTGTTTTAAAGTGAATAAGTAGTTGAATGGTATTGATTATTCGAGTAAGTAGTCATATCTGTTTTGACGTTATAAATGTTATTCAGTCAAGATCTGAGAGGTAGTTATAACCCAACTTGATTGATTTCATTATTAACAAATAAATAGTAAGATTTCAGGCTCGAAGATCAGTGTTGGATAAGAGTTAGTTGAATATAGTATTTGGGTTGTCGTAACGATGTTTTACACAACATCCGTTTTAAACCAAATAAGTGTAAGCTTGGAAATATAATAAAGAATATTTCCTAAGTATAGAAATAAACAAGATCAGAAAAGAGATAAGTAATTGGACTATTTTCCAATTATAAATAGCATATATTTTCTAAAGTTTAGAAAATAAAGGAAGGCGATATTCGGAAATGTTTTCCAAATAACATAAAAGGCCAATATGGTTATTGAAAATATTTGGTTAACAAATATTGATAAAGAAATAGGGAAGTGATTTAACTAATGGAATATTAATTAAGGGCTCAGTGACATGTTCAAAAAGGAAAATTTGATTTTTGAAAAGAGTAAACTGTTTGAAAACTCCCAGGGAAAGACTGTTTGAATTAAAAACAAATTTAACAGAAATTTGTGAAAGCAAAATTTGAATTAAAGTAAAGCCAGTAGAGTGGTAACTGAGATTGAATTAGAATGATATCAAGACAAATTGGATTGTGAGATTTAAATTTGAAGTGTAATGGGATAATTAAGTTAAGAGTTGGGAATCGAGAAGAAACTTGAGTTGAAATGATAATTGGCTCGGATATAAGCGAATGGTTGTGTCATGGATAAAAGCAGATTGGAATTTGATTGGGATGACCCTTGTATCCGCTGAATTGATAACAGGTTGAAGGGATAAAATGATATGCCAACAAAAGGTACAAGTTTATATTTCTATTGGATATAAGATTTATGAGCCGAATTGGCAAGCCACTTGGTTGTTTGATTTTATTTTGGGTTGGAGATGGCCCAGAGAGGCAAGTTGGAGTTTGAGCTATTAACTGGTATAAAGGAGGTTATGGCGAAATTTTTCAAAAAGTTAAGGTGTTAGGAAATTTTCAGGATTTTTGAAAATTTTCGTTGATAAGAATTAATTAATATTTTAATTGAAATTAAATTGGTTCAGTTGAAACTGAAGTTAAGAAGTTAACAAATATGTTCTAACCAGTCGATAGGGTCGTCCTCTACCTTTTAGCAATTTCGAGGACAAAATTATTTTAAGTAGGGAAGAATGTAATGACCCGCATTGGCAGAGGTATTATAATTAATTAATTTAATTATATAAATAGTGATATAGTGAATTTAATGGTCGTGGGATTAAATAATGGTGAATATTTAATTAAAATAATAAATTAAATAATATATTTAATTCTGAAATAATCAGAATTGGCTGAAATGGCGATATGGTGTGAACTGGATCATCTGTGATATTTAATTCAGCTTGGAATTTAATTTGAATAACGAATATATTATATAAACGACAGTTTGAATGTATAATTATATTACAATTAAAATCGAGCTTGAAATGGCGTTGTAGTTCGTAATTTGGCGATTAAACTTCAACTAAATATACAAGATTCGTTTTAAGCCGGATTTCTGTGAAACAAGAAACGTGTGGAGCTGGTGGAGTATATCTTTCTAGTGGAAGAGAAAAATCGGGATTTCATCGTGTAGATTTTGATTTATGTCCAAATCAAATATTCAAAAAAACAGCGGTATATTTGTTCGTGGCCATAACGGTTATTCAAATATATTTGAATATCGGTTTTGAATTTAGACAAGGTTCTTTTGGGAAATAGTAATTTAATTTTTAGAATTTTACTGAAATTTTTAATTAATTAAATAAGCAACTTTTTATTTTGGAGTATTTTGCACCCTTAATCAGCGATTTTGGGGTTTCACAATAAGATTTAATCTACCAGTATTATTTTATCTTTGGGATCGTGGTACGTTGGTCGTCACAATGGTATGATCAACTCTGTCTATAGCAGTTGTATATGAATGGAATTTACGGAAATGGATATACAATATCTAAGCCTATATGATAACTTTAACCAAAGGTTATAACCCAAAATAGAGGTCCACACACCACTGTTTTCTTTGGTCTAAAACAAGTTACGTGGCCCTCAAAACTCCACCTCATAATAAAACCAAACTCGTGCTCCTCTCGTATCCACGAAACAAATTCCATCTAAAACCATATAAATACACTTTCAAGCCGTCAGGCTTTGCCTTTTCCAAATCAAAACGTGAATATCCACCAAGAGAAAATTCAATGATAAATCAAACAATTACTATAAATTATGTTATATATATGTATGAATCACTGCGAGCATCCTCTACAATATGGTGGTGGTTTTACAGTGCTCGATTCACATTTTTGCTGGCTCGAGAATTTCCAGCGAAGGGTGTTTAAAACTAGGGTTCATAGATTCACAAATTTCAAGCGTTTATTCCTCGAACGGTCACTGGATTTCGATTCAGAGGATGGAGCAGCACCTTCTCGCGGAAATTGGTGGAGCTCGACGCTAATTTGGTGGATGCGAGCTACAGGTCGGGATGAAAAAGGGGGCACCGAGTTTGATACGAAGGGTATGAGGTTGAAGAGGAGGGGATGAGGAAAATTGTGATCATTTTTGTCCGATTTTAAATTGAAAGGAGAAGGAGGAGTTGGTGGAGGAAGAAATTGACGATGGGTGGAAATGGATGGAGCAGGCGTCGGTTTGTTCTGAGTGGAAGAAGGGCAAACACGGGTATGGGCTTTATTAAAAGGAAGATGGGCCAAGGGTGTTTGCAAAAGGGTAAAGGCCTGTAAAATAATTATAAGTTAATGTTTGAATTAGTTCAAACTTTAAAACTGTATATATCTATCTCATACGATATCAGATTGACGAACCGTAAGTTGCGTTGGGACCGTATGGACGAGATCTTCACAATGAAGCTGATTGGAAGTGGATTAGGGCTTGTATGAATTTACGGCGAAATAAACTGTTTGATTCAGATCAAATAAACAGTTTATCGTTCTTTAACGATTAACTGCAAATGTGAGTAAATCTCACTAACTCTGAACAGTTTATAATTTCATGTTGTATTTTTAGAACTGTTAAATATTGGTTGATTGACTGTGTGTTGACTGTTTGATTGAATTGCTAGTCAGTTAGTTGAATTTCTATACTGATTCTGTTTAACAGAATATATCATATGGAACTGAAAGTGATGTTATCTATATTGTTTAACATCTGTTATGCAGGGAAACAGGTTGGAGGAATCCAACTGGATTCCTCAACATTTATTTTACTGTGATTCATATATTGCAATATATGATGTGATATATAATCTGTTGTCGATTATATGTGTTTGGACGATATTGATCATCGTGATTTGATATGTTGAATACAATAACATACCGAAATTGTGAAAAGGGAATTTTCAAAATGAACATTGAAAATAGATTATTTATAAAATCAAAGGATTTTATAAAAGAGATAATATTAATAACAATCAAAGGATATTTTATAAAAAGGAAATATTTAGAAAATAAATAGAGTTATAAAAAGGAAATTTGTTTATAACCGAATAGGATGTTATAAAAAGGAAAACGTTACTAAAAAGGAAATCATTTGTAAAGTAAAGAATCGTTACTAAAAGTAAATCTTTATAAATGAATTGTTTAATCGAAAGGGAGTTAATCGAATTTAGTTATTCGAATAGAGTTAAATCGAATATGGTATTCAAAGGGAGTCAATCGAATAAGGTATTCGAAAGTTAGTAAATCGAATATGTTATTCGAAAAGGGATTAGTCGAGTCGAGTTAGCTGAATAGAGTTAATCGAATATTTGTTATTCAAATAAGAGTTAACCAGTTAGAATTAATCGAATAGAGTTAAAATAAAGGAGTTAATCGAATATAGCTTATTCAAATAGAATAAATTGAGTTAATCGAATATTAGTAATTCGAATAAAGTAAAAGGAGTTATCGAATATTAGTTATTCGAAGAAGAGTTAAATAGAGTTATCGAATATTAGTTATTCGAATAGAGTTAAATGGAGTTAAAGGAATAAATCGAATATAGTTTATTCGAATGGAATTAGAGGAGTTAATCGAATATAGTTTATTCGAATAGAATTAGAGGAGTTATCGAATATAGTTTATTCGACAGGAGTTAAGTGAATAGAGTTAATCCAAAGGAGTTAATCGAATAGAGTTAATTGAAAAGAGTTAATCGAATATAGTTACTCGAAAGAAAGGTTAAGTAAGGAAGTTAGTTAAAGAAATATAAAGTGAACTTTGCCTATTTCAAAGTTAGAAATGTTGTTCAGTTAAGATCTGAGAGGTAGTTCTACCCCAACTTGATTGGCTTCGTATTTAACTAAGGAATGGTTAAGGTTCGATAGTGAAGGTGGGTTAAAGGAATTTAGTTAATAAGCGTAATGGTTTGAGTTGGCATCGCGATGGTTTGTTTAACCATCTGTCTAAGTCCAATGAAGGAGTTTTGGAAATGTTTTCCAAATAAGAACCAGAAATGTTTTCTGATATAGAAAACAAGAAATGGAAATGTTTTCCAATGGTAATAACATATATTTTCTAAATTTAGAAAATAAGAAATGTTGAATATAGGGAAACAGGAGATAAGTAAATTAATGAACTAAGGAGGTATATGATTGATTGATAGAGTTTCCATTTGGAAATAATATCGTTGTTTGCACACGTGTTTTTCTTTGATAGTTAAATCACAGACTATCGAAGTTTTGACCATTTTAACGTTGTTAATATGGAGAGACCGGTTGGATTATTATCCAAAGAACCACTCTGTATTGGCATAAGCGTTGCGAATCATATATGCCAAAGATAATTGAAGGCGGAGTAAAGTGCAAGGGCTATTGTATAAGTCTTAGATAACAGTATCTAAGATGGATATACTGAATAGTGCCTTCAGTTCATCCTGTTCCTGGATGGCTTGTATGGATGGATGTCTGACAGAGTATTTCCAGATGATCACGTATATTGATTTCTTCAACCGTACCAAGAGTGGAAGCGGAGAAGGAAACTTCTTTTAGCTAACACATAATGTATTGTTGAGGACGTCAATCGGTGATCGGATGGATTTGATGATGTGGCATTCAAAGTGAATTTGATGTGATGATGAAGCGTAACCTCAAACCTCATCAACCGGTAAATGACAGAAATCGGGCAGACAGCATGGCTAAGTCGTTCGCACCGAAGTAGGGTGTATAATCACCTGATCTAGAGTTTCATTTACTTCTAAAAATCTATTGTTGATGTTGTCTCGTTCGGGAAACGGTTGCTGATCCTAACCGTTGGTGATATACATTCGATACACTCAAGCGAAATGAGTGGTAGATCGTGTGTGGCCGGGTTGCAAGATGTTCTTGTTGAACCCAGTGTATTCCTCTCTAGAGGTACACTAGCGAAAGGTGGTTCCATACCTTGTCATAGTTGGAAATCCATTACCCAATACGCGCTTGCGGTTTTGATTGTATACTATATATGTAGAACGTGAGATGAAAGCGTTTCTACTAGATGATTATTATTTTGTGGTTGATAGACATTATTATAATATCAAAAGATTTTTGATATAAAGATAATTTGGATTCTCATAAGGGAAAAACCCGTTCTGTTATATGGCGTGATCTTATGAGATATCGTTTACCTATTCAAACTGTTTTAAACTGTTTTACTCATACCAGTCCCATAACTGACACGGAGCTTATTTTGTTTTGTTTTCCCTAAACTCTTGGGTGCCCAATTTTGTATGGGTAGTCAAGTAGTCGGGATTTACAGATACTTGAAGAGCTGGAGCAGGAGGCTTCGGGATCATATAGCTATAGTTTATTTCCGCTGTGTTGTAAGTGCTGTACTTGATGATGATATGTATATTCAAGTAAAATCTTTTATTTCAAAGATATGTTATCTATTATATGTTATTCGTTCCGCTGTGTGGTTCGTGTTACTCTGATGTTGTGTTCTTCTTCTTCTTCTATTCTAAGTTTCTATCTTATCTTTCCTCACCATCTAATTTCTTTCATTAGTGACCGGTATTTTTCGATGTTTGGTTAGTCGACATCGTGTTTATGTCGATAACCAAAGTCGCTAAAAATCCGGGTCATTACAGTTACTAGAGCAAAAAGTGGTATTTTCAAACCAAAGGCATATATAGCTTCATCCAGTGATTGTGAACCTGATTTTTTTGAACAGGAAATCAAAAACAAAAACTGGAAAAAAGCCATGGATGAGAAGTATAATGCACTCATCAAAAATCAAACCTGGGGGCTTGTATGTCCACCTGTCAATAAAAATATTGTTGGGTGCAGATGGACATACAAACTCAAAAGGAAACCAGATGGGTCAATAAATAAGTATAAAGCCAGGTTAGTGGCAAAGGGTTTTACTCAGGAATATGGGTTTGATTTTAATCAAACTTTCTCACCTGTAGTAAAACCTACCACCATTAGACTAATACTCACCATTGCCTTATGTAAAAGATGGCATGTCAAACATTTAGATGTTAACTATGCTTTTTTAAATGGTATTCTTGAGGAGGAAATATATATGAGGCAACCACAAGGCTACAATGTCAATCAAAACCTAGTATGTAAACTGAATAAAGCTATTTATGGCCTTAAACAGGCCCCTCGAGTCTGGTTTGATAGACTGAAAAATACATTAACCAAATTGGGATATCAGTCTACCAAATCAGATAGTTCATTATTCACCAAAATAAATAGCTCCACAACTATTTACATACTAGTATATGTAGATGACCTCATCATAACTGGAAATAATTCTAATGATATTAACAAGTTAACTCAGTACTTAGATAAGCAGTTTTCCATTAAAGACTTAGGAGAACTGAACTATTTTCTGGGCATAGAAGTTTCCAGAACTGACTCAGAAATGATTCTATGCCAAAGAAAATATATAACTGAGTTACTTGTTAAAACAAAAATGATAAATGCCAAACCCCAACCTACTCCTATGGTAAGCAGTCAGAATTATTCTAAGTATAGGGGAGAGGCCATTTCAAACATAACTGAATACAGGAGTATTATTGGTGCACTTCAGTATGCAACAATAACACGTCCTGACATATCATATAGTGTGAATAAGCTCTCTCAATTTAGGTAGAGTCCTACAAACATACACTGGAAGGAAATCAAAAGAGTTCTACGTTACTTAAAGGGAACTGTTAACTATGGACTAAAACTAAAGGCCAATCAACATCTACACATAACTGGATATGCAGATGCAGACTGGGCTTCAGATCCTGATGATGTAGATCAACCAGTGGTTACAATATATATTTTGGTCAAAGCTTAATATCTTGGTGTTCAAAGAAACAACCCACAATTTCAAGATCAAGCAAATAGGCTGAATACAGGAGTATAGCCAATGCTACAGCTGAAATTAAATGGTTAATATCTCTACTATCCCAACTCAAAATGAAACCTACAGTAAAACCAACTCTATGGTGTGATAATAGAAGTGTTGTGTATATGACTGAAAACCCAATTCTACTCGCCAGAACCAAACATATAGAGATAGATGTTCATTTTGTCAGAGAATCAGTGCAGAGAGGAGAATTACAAGTAAATCATACACCTGGCTTTTACCAGAGAGCAGACATGTTAACTAAAGCTATATCGCTGAAGAATTATACCAGATTCAGAGAAGAGTTCAATGCCACTGATCATACCAGCTCGCAGAGGAATGAAATTGGTGATAAAATCAACTCGAGTATCACTACAATCAAAGGAAAGTCTCTCAAAACTCAAGATCCAGAAGTTCAAGACAGCCGTCCACCAAACCTAGTAATAAAAGCCAACAAGACGTCAAATAGCATCAATAGTGGTAGATCCAAGCTAGAGAAGTGTATTGAAGGAAGAAAAAGTTGAGGCGCCGCTCTAAATCACATCATTTCAGCTCGACTTGGCAAAATTAGGGTTTCAGAAACCCTAAATTTCGTGGGGGAGTAATAGAACTGTCGGCTGAATTGTGTAGAAGGAGATTATATTATATCAAGCTGAAGTGGGCTGGGTCTACTTTATGTCATTCTTTACTTTGTCTAAAAGCTCAGCCCAAAGCCCATAGCAACTGTATATATTTAGATTCATTTGTACACTTCGCAACACATTCATTCTTACATTGAAAAAACTATTGTACATTCTCTGTCTAAAAATAGTACTCTATTATATCAAAAAGTTTTCTAATTTGCTTAATACATTTCCATAACAAATAAAAAACCAAATACATTAATCAAATATTACGTAACCAACAGATTTAATCATGCAATGATCATCAAGGAGTTAAATTAGTTCTTAAATTCAGTTTATCAATAATGTAGTCTCCATCATCACTGCATGATTTTTTTCCTGTGTTGTGCACTCCTTAAAGTTGGAGTGCATCAATGCTTAGTTCAGTCCAATGCTAATCTAGGTTGTTGCCTAATGCTGTATAATGTGCACATATGCTTCCACGTTATATTGCACCCTGCTGCTAACCAACCTAAATGTGCACGGTGTCTGAAACCATAACATGCCCAGTTTGTTGAACAGTTAGGAATCAGTACAGAATTTTCAGTGGATTTGCAACTGTAAGTGGAAGTGCACCATACCAGACATCAGTTGAAGTCTGCAACTTCATTTCTATTTATCTTCATATAGTATTGAGTTGCACTGAACATAAGAAGATCAATTTTGTTATTTCTATTGAAATTGATTCTTATATAATAACGTATATAAGTGAAAGTCCAAAAGTAGTACTGTGAAAGTTACAGAATATTAGCATAAATATTAAAAATAAGCATTTAACGTCATTTACATTCACATATTTGTTTTGATAATGATTGAAATGAACATATATGAGGAATAATTAAAAAACAAAAGTGAGGAAATTTGATCCATGGCCGATATTCTTTAAGAGAGAATGGAATCACAACCGGCCTTTCCTCATTTTATTTGCCATTACTAGTGCTATCATCACTAAGTTCACTACTGGGCTTACTAAGGACGATGCTAAGAATTCAAAATTTGTTTAGAACTACAATAGGTGAAATTTTATGCGTCGGTGGGAGATGTTTTCATTGGAGTATCATGTCCCATTCTATTTAGATCAAAATAATAAATCCAAAATCAACGGCTCTTTATTTGCAGTTTTGGATTTTGTTTAACTGTATGTCATAAACTGAAAGGCTGCAATATTTCCATGATGTATTTTTAATATACCTCATGTGATTCTCTTACTACTATTGATTTTATATTGGTACTATGCTTAGATACAAAGAAGTGCATTTTACATTGTTTCAAAATATACTAAATTGATATATGATAATTTATCATTTTATAAAAATGAAGGAAATATATAAGGAAAATTTGTGGTACATGTAGTAAATATTCATATTGAGTTGCCATAATCCAAACATCAAGAGTATAAATCATATTTTTTAGTCATCAATAGTATAATCTTCTGTAGTACAAAAATTTGCGGACATTTATGTTCAATATTCCGCAGAAGATGAACTTACAAAAATAAAGTGCTTTTTCTAGTTAATCAAAGTCTTAAAACTATTGAAAGCGGTTCAAAATAAACAAATAATTTTAATAATTTCTTACTGTAAATAGTGTTATGTTAGAATATATAAGGTAGCTAGCGAATGTTTTTACTGAAAAATATGATATGCAAAGTTAGAATTTTTTCCCCCTTCCTATAATGAACGAAGGAAAAAAAAAACTATATAAGAAAGAAGATAGTTTATTTAAAGATTCAAAATTTTACGGAACCAAGACAACCGTTTGAACCACCGAATTTCTAGCAAATATAAGGTGAAAAAAGAAAGACTTAGCCTAATGGTTATTTTAAAAAATATATCATAATTTTACCTTGGTTTACATTTTTGAAGAAAAATAGAACTACAAGGTATTAACTTGGAGTGTGATTGCCAGCATAAGCGAACCCAACACTGAAAAATTCCAGATTAGATTGTTTGTTTAAAGATTCAAAATTTTACAAAACCAAGACAACCGTTTGAACCACCGAATTTCTAGTAAATATAAGGTGAAAAAAGAAAGACTTAGCCTAATGGTTATTAAAAAAAATATGTCATAATTTTATCTTGGTTTACATTTTTGAAGAAAAATTGAACTACATGGTATTAACTTGGAGTGTAATTGCCAGCATAAGCGAACCCAACACTGAAAAATTCCAGATAAGAAGATTGTTCGTTTAAAGATTCAAAATTTTACAGAACCAAGTCAACCGTTTGAACCACCGAATTTCTAGTAAATATAAGGTGAAAAAAGAAAGACTTAGCCTAATGGTTATTTTAAAAATATATCATAATTTTACCTTGGTTTACATTTTTGAAGAAAAATAGAACTACATGGTATTAACTTGGAGTATGATTGCTAGCATAAGCGAACCCAACACTGAAAAAACAAGATAAGACAATAAGAAACATAAACATAGTGAAAAATGATCTTATAAAAAACACAAATCCATCCATTTACATGGATCCATGAATTTGGTTTCATTATCATTGATGCATAATCGCAACATTGTTTGGAGAAACTTCAACGATTATTGGATCTTCTATCACGAAATTTAAATCCACTGATTATTGGAGAAAGATGAATAAAACATAAAATATACCGTCTTAACGAAGACAATAGAGCCGTTACAATAGAGCCGTTAGAGTGTGAACACGTTTTTATCATATTTAGCATGCTTTGTCATTATCTACTAACCGTTAGGCTCATGCATACTTGGTATATTTAATACTAGCCGTTATGCTCATACATATTTGGTATATTTTGTACTAGCCGTTGGGCTCATAGCACTATATATACGTGCTCTTTGTATCATGTTTTGCATCAATAAAAATTGCAATTGTTCCTCTCTAATAACTCTCCTCTTCATCCCTTAATATGGTATCAGAGCCAAATTGCCGAGAGGCTTAATCATCAAGCAGAATGTTGTTTTTGTTTTATGGCCAACAACAATGAAGTAACCTCCGTTGTTTCAGGAAGTATGGGGTACAGTGCTCCACCTAACCATCATGACCTGATTAAACCAAAAAGCCAAATTATCACCACATCTCTAGACAAAGACAATTACATTCTATGCAAATATCAAGTAGAGATCGCTTTAAGAGGGTATGATTTACTGCATTACATTAATGGGACAATAACAGTCCCACCAGTGACGATAACCAATTCGGAAGGAGAAATTGTGCCTAACACAGACTACGCAAAGTTTCAAAAACAAGACAACCTCCTCTCCTCATGGCTCCTATCGTCAGTAAGTTCGAATTTATTATCACAAATAGTTGGATGTAGCACGCCTTATGAAATATGGAAAACAGTTGAACAAATTTTCAGTTCACAATTAGCTGCTAGAATCATGCAATATAGAAGGGAATTACAAAATTCTAGAAAAAAGGAGGCAAGCATGAAAGAATACTTAGGAAAAAATAAAAATCTGTGTGACAAACTAAATGTTGTTGGTCATAAGATCAGCGACAATGAGCAAATCCTATTTATTATTGGTGGATTAGATGAAGAATATGAATCTCAAGTAACTGTGTTAGCCACACAACAAACTTTACCTGGTTTACAGTTCGTTCGATCAGCACTCCTTGCTCATGAAGGAAGAATCGACCAAAGAAAAACAACATAAAATAAGTTCTCTGCCAATTATACCACAGTCAGAAATAAGCAGATACAAGGAGATAACAACAATTATCGTGTGAAATGTCAAATATGCCAAAAGTTTGGTCACATGGCGAACAAATGTTACTTCAGGTATAATTCAGACACAGGTAGACAACAGGCAAGCCAAAATTACTTTTCACAAAGAAGAGCACAAGCAAATATGACAATAACAGGGAATTCAACTCAAAATAATAATAACGCAAACCGAAGACATAATGCTGCAGATGATGATGAAGTAAAAAATGAAGACAATGGCTTCGAAGAATGGTACCCTGACTCAGGAGCGACTCACCACATAACTAGCAATCTTCAAAATTTAAACATTGGGGGTAGAAATTACTCAGATATGAGAAATTTGTGTATCGGTAATGGTAGTACTGCTAGTATCACACACATAGGCAAAGGGACTATCTTTGGGAAAAGACAACTCAAATTAAACAATCTTCTTAGGGTACCTACGATTAATAAAAATTTGTTAAGTGTATCAAAATTTGCCAACGACAATAATGTTTACTTTGAATTTCATCCTAAGTTTTGTTTAGTTAAAGATTCCGTAAATCATGAAATATTACTACGAGGTAACCTATACAATGGTTTATACAAATTCAAGACTGCAAACTCAAATGGAGAATTCTGGTACAATAATGTAGATGCTAGTAGTGACAATGACTGTATTAGGAATAGTTGCAATAACGTTGACTATGACAATAATAGCAATGAATGTAACGTGATTAATTCTTGGCATATAAAATTAGGACATCCTAATCTGGAAACTGTTAAGACTGTTCTGCGTAATAATAACATTCATTATAAAAAATGTACCTATCAAACACACATGCACGCACTGCCAACTCGGCAAGAGCCACAAGCTCCCTTTTAGTGATTCTGAAACCAGCTATAATGAGCCACTGGAACTTATAGCCGCTGACTTGTGGTGACTCGCGCCTCTAAATTCATATCGGGGACACAGGTATTATCTTTCTTTTGTTGATGCTTATTCTAGATATACTTGGATATACATGCTGAAAACTAAATCAGAAGCTTGCAATACAGTTATGCAATTTATAACTCATGTCGAAAAACAAATGAAGTACTGTTAAGGTTATTCAAACAGATGGGGGAGCTGAGTTTAAACCTCTAACTAATTACTTTCTCAAAAGAGGGATCAAACATAGATTAACTTGCCCGCATACGTCCGAACAGAACAGTTTAGTCGAAAGAAAACATCGACACATAGTAGAGACTGGTCTAACTTTGTTGTCACAAAGCTCATTACCCATGAAATATTGGAATGAAGCTTTCTACACATATGTATTCCTCATTAACAAGTTGCCAACCAAAGTCTTAAATAATAAAAGCCCACATGAAATGATATACAGTGTTAGACCAGAATATGGTTTTCTGAATGCCTATGGGTGTCTATGTTTTCCATGTTTGAGAGACTATAACAATCATAAACAAAGTATGAGATCAAGCCCATGCACATTCATTGGGTATGCACAAAACCAAAAAGGTTATAAGTGCATGGACAAAAATGAAAAAATATATGTTTCTAGGCATGTGATATTTGATGAAAACAAGTTTCCTTATGCAGAAAAGCAAATCGGCAAAAAGGATGGGGAACAAAGCATAAACAATAACATACGGTTCGAGCCATTCATTACTGAACCACCTTCAATTGATAGAAATGAAAAGCAACAACGCACAAGCAATTTTAAAACCCAGGAAGAAACTATGGATCAAACAAACGAGCAAACCAATGAGACACACAATGACTCAGAAGATACAAACATACATCAAAACATGCAGCATAGTGAAGATACAGAAAACAACAACCATGTTGACAATATCAGCAACAATGATACACAGCAGCAAACACCATCACAATCAACTGGACATCACATGATCACCAGGTCAAAGAGAGGCATCTTCAAACCCAAATTATATAATATTTCTGCCAGTGAGATCGAACCATTGAATTTCACTTAGGCTATAAGATCAAACAAATGGAAGGAGGCAATGGACACTGAATATAAAGCTTTCATAAAAAACAACACTTGGAGCTTAGTGACTCAACCAAAACACAAAAATGTGATTGGTTGTAGGTGGACATACAAAATAAAAAGAAAAGAAGATGGATCTATTGACAAATACAAGGCCAGACTGGTTGCAAAAGGTTACGTGCAACAATTTGGTTTTGATTTCAATGAAACTTTTTCCCCAGTCATAAAACCCACAACCATCAGAATTATACTGACCATTGCTCTAAATAAAGGATGGAATGTGAGGCAACTGGACGTCAACAATGCTTTTTTGAATGGGGAATTGACTGAAGAGGTATACATGCAACAACCTGAAGGATATGGTACTGGTGATAAAGTATGCAAACTACACAAAGCAATATATGGCTTAAAACAAGCTTCGAGAGCTTGGTATGAAAAGCTAAAGTCAGCTTTGTCTAACATGGGTTTCTCACAAGTTCAATCGGACAATTCTCTATATATGAAGAAGGGAATACATGGAACTGTGTTCATTCTAATATACGTTGACGACATGCTAATAACAGGAGACAACAACGAAGAAATAAACAGAATCGTTCACAAGCTGGATCAAAATTTCGCCATTAAAGACTTGGGGGAACTAAAAAAATTTCTTGGAATACAAGTGATTAGGAAAAACAATGGTGAACTAATATTATCCTAACAAAATTATATCACTGAAATACTGCAAAGGGCAAATATGCACAAGGCAAACTCATTACCTACGCCTATGATTAGTAACCTAAGACTATCTAAGCATAAAGGAGAAGCTATCGACAATGCCAAACAATATAGAAGCATAATAGGAGAGTTACAATACGCAACTATTACTCGACCAGACATATGCTACGGCGTCAATAAACTCAGTCAATACATGCAGAACCCTTTATCAGAACATTGGATGGCATTAAAGAGAGTGTTACGATACTTACAAGGCACAAAACATTACGGTATACGCCTAAATTTAGAAAAGGAACTTAACTTACAATGCTTTAGCGATGCCGATTGGGCCAACGATATTGACGATCGAAAGTCTGTCTCAGGATACTGCGTTTACCTCGGTTCCAATATCATTTCCTGGTGTACGAAGAAACAACAGACCACATCAAGATCTAGCACAGAGGATGAGTACCGTGCACTGGCAAGCGCTACAGCCGAAATCATGTGGATAGAATCGCTGATGGAGGAGCTTGGTTTCACTCCAAGACGAAAGCCGGTCATTTGGTGCGATAATAAGAGCACAGTATCTTTATCTCTAAACCCTATTCAACATTCAAGGACGAAACATCTTGAAATTGATCTCCACTTTGTGAGAGAAAGAACGCAATCAGAAAGACTTGCAATATGTCATGTGCCCGCATACTATCAGAGAGCAGATGCTCTCACAAAGGCCCTTTCGACCAAAAAATTTATCAGAATGAGAGAGGAACTTCGCATTATCAGTGCAGGCGGAAGCCAGAATAAGCAAGGAAACCCTAGTTCGAACTAAGGGGGCATAACGAAGACAATAGAGCCGTTAGAGTGTGAACACGTTTTTATCATATTTAGCATGCTTTGTCATTATCTACTAGCCGTTAGGCTCATGCATACTTGGTATATTTAATACTAGCCGTTATGCTCATACATATTTGGTATATTTTGTACTAGCCGTTGGGCTCATAGCACTATATATATGTGCTCTTTGTATCATGTTTTGCATCAATAAAAATTGCAATTGTTCCTCTCTAATAACTCTCCTCCTCATCCCTTAATACGTCTATTAAAATTGACAGAGGGCTTAAGTATGAGAATGTCACAGTAGAAGAGAAGAGAAGATATGAGAAATGTGACTGTTAGGGCGATTATTGGAATTTCAAATGGGAAAGTCACAGATTCAAAAGAGAAAGAACGATAATTATCTGGTGACACGTGTGATAATTATAAATGGTTGGTTTCTACTCTCCTTTTGAAATAATGGATGCACTAATTTTAGATTTGAGATTTGCATTGCAATTTATAACACATAATATGTAAATCGAAAGATAATTATACTATTATAACCCACATAGTAATTATTAAAGAGCTCTTATCATACATTAAACATGAAGATCTCTGTTGCTATTACTGTTGAAAGTTCAAAAGCATACAATACATATGTTGCTTTATCCCATCACATAATTTTATTTATAAATAAAATCATCCCAATCGACATGATGCATATATTTCATTCATTGATTAATATGTCGAACACTATATTATTTAGGATAAAATAAATTAAATATTTCACTATACATAGTGTATTCTCTCACAACAATGTTCCAAAACCATAATTGGCAACTGAGTACTTTATCACTATACTATACATGACTTAAATAGTTTGCTTCTATTTTTAATCCTTTGACACAAAGTTTAAATTAATCGTGACATTCTTAATTTTAATCTAAATAATATCAATCGATGAAAATTAGTGGGTCGCTGCTGAAACAAAATACAAATGATTGGCGCTTTGGTTTGTATGAAGAGTGTTATTACATGATAAAACTAACAGGAAAAATAGAAGTGTAAGATGATAGAAATGCATTACTGTGAACATAAATGAAAAACTAATTAATATGAATTCCAGTCCATTTCTTATTTTAACAAAGGCAGGTATACATGATTTATCCATATTTGGAAAGTAATAGAGACCCTTACTTTTAGATCTGTTTTGTTATTCTTATTAAAATTGCAGCACAAAAGTCTTAGCAATGGACATGCCAAGTATTAAGTATACCGTAGGTAATTAATGGTTCAATATTAATTAGAAGTATGGTATTTATTCTCAACTTTTGGTATTGCGGTAGATAGGCTGGAAACGAATTTTAAATAGGACAAACACAAATTGTTTTCTCTCCAGGAACAAAAGGTACTACTTATGCAGTTTGCAAAATGCCAACTTACCACTGATTGTAAATACTGAGTAAACTTAAAGAAGTGAAATAGTTTCTAGTTGTACTGTGCAGGAAATAAGAAATCATGTCAGATATGAGTAGCAATGTATCTTAGTCCTAACCAATTACATCTATTTTAACATCATCAAAGCTTACACAGTTGACCATGTACTTCCTGTGCCTTGCTGTGTATGTTCGCATCTTTTTAAGGTAGGTGAACATAACTCTCACACCTGATTGGTGGAAATAAGATGGACCCCCTGATTTCCACCAATCAGGACCAAGAGTTATGTTTACTGACCTTAAAAAGTGTGAACAAACTCGAATTCTGCCTTGCCTACATAAATATGACTATCAATTTGTTTTGTGACCTAACAAATAGTCATCCTTTTAGAATATTTTGAAATTTAATTATGACATTTGGACTCTTTGGTTAAGCTAACGTGATTATTGATAAAACATCAAGGAAAGCCGTTGACCATTAACAATTACAATTTAAAAAACTAAATTAATTTATGATTAAAATGATATTGATAGCACGTTATCGCATTTTTAGCAATGATACCGAGTTGCTTGAAACCCCATCATCATTTTTTTTGTCATTTCACTCGCTGGAGGAGAGACAAAATAATTTATTAGAAAATCATATGAGGACACTCTAAGGGAAACTCACACGGGAAGCAACCAAATCTGATATTCAGTGCTACTGTTTGATGCAATAAAAAATTATGGTAAACATATACATCATTTTACCCTAAATTAATATTTGAATTAAAATAGTGACCAGTTAGATGACATAAAGTTGAAATAAAATTGAAGCAACATGAGAGCTATGAACAATATTTCTTATTATAAAATGTTAGTGCAGGAAATAAACAATGTTGTCAATTGCAAATTTTAATTTTATACATCTAACTAAAATAAAATGTGCATCATTTGTTATAAGTGATCCAGGAAAAGCTATAGACAGTTGATAACTGTGATCATCTCTTGATAAACATAATTCAGACACATGCACAAATGAAACTTTCCTTACATATGGTGTAATAGCTCAAACAGACTTTCAGTACCACGTATTTGTTGGGTAAACTTTAAATGCATTATTAATGGAGAATAATAAAATGAAGGGACAAGTGTCTTTATAGGTGAAAAGGTAAGAGAAGTTAATGGTCTTTATGTTCATTGATCAAGGGATGTGTCTTTAGAGTCAAGAGTCATGTTCGTTCGTTAAGTGTTGTGTCTGTTTGTTTTAAAAGTCATGTTAATTAATGTTGTGTCTTTTGAGAAGTCATGTAAACCACTATATATATGAGTGGTCATTTAGTTGTAAGGGATGAAGCACCCAAGTAAGAGTGTTGTAAGGAAAGTAAAAGTAAACAAATTATAAAAAAGTGTTCTTCCACAAACAAAAGATAAAATTTACTCCTCTTCTCATTTCATCAAATTGGTATCAGAGTTTATTTTGATTCTTCAAATTGGTATCAGAGCTTATTTTGATTCTTCAAATTGGTATCAGAGCTTTTTTGATTCTTCAAATTGGTATCAGAGCTAGGTCGAAATAGTGAGATTTCTATTCCGTATATCATATGTTCTCACAAAAAGGAATTTTGAACAATGGAGTAACAGAAAGAAAAAAGAATTAATCTCCAAAGGGTTATGGGAGATTGTTGAGAGTGGCTATGAGTGGTCAAAAGACATTAAAAACATGATGGAGAAAGAGAGTGAGGCATTCACAAGCTTGAGAAGGAAAGATCTTCAAGCTTTTATGGTGCTGAGTGAGAACGTTGATAAAGAAGCATGGTGTCATATTAATGGAGAAAAAACGGCAAAAGATTCGTGGAATTTGCTGAAACATGCGTATGCAAAGGATTAACAAGGAGAAATGAAGAGGAAGTTGATGAAGATGATGAACAGAAGATCGAAAGATTCAAAGCAGTGCTGATGGAAAGAAAGTTGCTAAAGAAAAAGAAGACGAAGAGGAGGTCGAAAAAGCTAAAAAGGAACTGATAAGAAAGAAAGCTGACAACAAAAAAGAGGATGAGATTGAGGAAGACATAAGTGAAAGTGAGAACAACTCTAAGGATGAACATGATGCTTGCATAACAAGCGGAGAAATTAGAAAAGGGGAATTGCAGAATGATGACGATTCAAAGAATACAAACAACGTAGATGTAGAAGCCGGTGTGGTTGAGGAAGCAGCTGGCAAGACAAGCATTGAGGCTGACAAGGCAAATGAAGAAGTAAAAGAAAAGGCGAAGGTGGACAGAGAAAACATGTTAAAACAGAAGGAAGAGAGAGCAAGGGCGAAAGATAACAACTTATTGGGCAAATCTGAGCTGTCTGGAATTCCCCCAGCACCTATAGGGATGCTCCAGATCGATATATGCTTTCACATTGATTTGAATGGAATGTTGTGCGTGGCTGCTGAACATAAGACATTCAGACAGAAGAACAATACCATGATCGTTAAACACTTCTTGGAGGAATTTTGCAGTCCGATTATTGCAAAGATGTATCAACAGGGAGGAGCTTCTGTCAAGGAAGAGATAGAGATGCACGAGAAAAGGTAGAAGCTAAGAATGTGTTAGAGAGCTATGTAAATTATATGAAATATAGGATCAAGGATGAAATATACATTAAGCAACCTCCCGAATTCAGAGAGAAACGTGAAAAGCTAGCTGATGACGTATACAAGCTGCCCTGAATGACTAAAGCATTTAAGTTTACGGGGGAGTTTTGTTGGGTAAACTTTAAATGCATTATTACTGGAGAATAATAAAATGAAGGGATAAGTATCTTTATAGGTGAAAAGGTAAGAGAAGTTAATGGTCTTTATGTTCATTGATCAAGGGATGTGTCTTTAGAGTCAAGAGTCATGTTCGTTCGTTAAGTGTTGTGTCTGTTTGTTTTAAGAGTCATGTTAATTAATGTTGTGTCTTTTGAGAAGTCATGTAATCCACTATATATATGAGTGGTCATTTAGTTGTAAGGGATGAAGCACCCAATTAAGAGTGTTGTAAGGGAAGTAAAAGTAAGCAAATTATAAAAAAGTGTTCTTCCTCAAACAAAAGATAAAATTTCCTCCTCTTCTCATTTTATCAAATTTGTTTTAGAGCTTATTTTGATTCTTCAAATTGGTATAAGAGCTTATTTTGATTCTTCAATATTAAACTTCATTTTGGATGAACTCAATTTTTTTGTTGATCTCAATAAAAGTACGTTGTGATATTTAAACCAATTTCCATAGTTTAATTTGTATTCCTTGAGCACATTAAATATTATATACATTAGTAATAGTGGTCAGAATACATTATATTTCATTGATTTGTAGTTTGAAAAGAATATAACTGAACCAATCAGTCATACAAAGTAATTTATATAGTAAGATTTATCTCTTAACCATCTACAACAACTGAATGTATAAATGAAGATTGACTAAACACAGCCCAAGAAGGGTTTACATCATTGATAAACAAAACATATTATGTGAATTCAGAAGGAGCGATAAAGATTTTAACATCTTAGTTATTTAGTAGAATGTATACAGGTAATGGGAAATTAATAAATCACCCATTATGCAATTGTACATTCTACGTTGTATCTTTGATTTGTTTCTTTATGGTTATTTTAACCTGTAGTTGTATTAATCATTTTATTTTGTAACTTCAGTTTGTTTCTCTAGAGGATCCACTTAAGGTATGTGAGGATGAATTATTTTTTGGGTATTAGCCAGTGAGTAAGATTAAGATTGCAAATTTGTTCTATATTTATGAAAATATTCAATTAAAATGTAATATTGCAACAGCCATCACTTGTTACTTTGAACTCCATTTTTTTAATACAATATAAATTTACCGTATTATGTATAATGGATGAAGACTGGAAATCTTCTAAAGAAAACAAAAGCAGACATGCTTGGATAAAAAATTAAAAACATAATATGTGTTTTGGCATCGGCTAGTAATATGCGTTTACATTTATTTACAGCCAAATAATTGAATGAAAATATAGTACATATGACATACAGGAACAATAGATCATAAAATTATGTTGCACAACCCATCATAACCTCTTTGTACGAAGATTTACACAGAATCCTCAATTCAAGTAAAAAATAATTGTCTAATTACTAACCTGGAAACCCTTTGATATTAAATGATGGTTAGTGTACAAAAAATATTCTACAATTTTGAATTCATCACATCTATTTCATAAATGGATAACTTTGTTTTGAAAACCAAATGTTTTAAAACAACGATAATAGAGTTCATAACCATATGTTTGGAATAAGAAGACTATTTCTAGTAACATATACATTTTTTATTCCTAATTGAAATTTTACAGTCATAATATAAAAATGTGAATATTATGCACACATTCCTATTTTCAAACTTAATTAGGCTCACGTCCCTCCCATTTTTTAAATGCAAAACCGCCCCATGTTTTTCACACTTTCGTGTTTTACATGTTTGGCCAGAAAAACATGCGCTACTGTATAAGAAACAATTCTAAATTCTGGAAATATTCTCGGAAGTCCACGTAAATAAAAAAAAAGTTGCATACGTGTATGCAACTATTATCAATAGTTGCATACATGTGTGCAACTATTGCATAAGCTATTTGGCTTGAAAATCTGGACCGAAACTTGCATACATGTGTGCAACTATTTGAAATACTTGTATGCATGTTTTGCATGAAGAAAACTAAAGTGAAATTTAGCCTGCTATTGTTGCACACATGCGTGGTACTTTTTTGTTTTAGTGCATGCTTGAATGCAAATAAATATGAATTGATTTGCACGGCTACGAATTATTGCACATTTTTATGCAAGAATTTTAATACTTGCACAGATGCATGCAACAGAGCAAACACGAACACATGAATGGAATACTTGAACAGATGTATAAAGGAAAATTCAAATATGTGCATACTATTATGCATTTAACTGCAGTTTCGCTGTTTTGCTTTTTTTTCGTTTTTGATGGTTTTTTGATCTGAATTTTTTGTCGAGTGCATGTTTACTTTAAATATGAATTTATGTATTTTTTATTGTTTTAGTGAATTTTTGGAAAATAGGAACTAAATTTACAATAAGTTTATGACCGGATGTGAGCCTAATTTTAAAACTTAATAGGGACATGTGCCAAACGGAACCTATAAAAATTACAATTGATAGTAATTTATTCACAACTGAATCTTCACTCAGTAAAATACACTTCAAGATCACCAAATGCAAGATATGTCACTATAAGTAACCAAATAGACGCCATATATGCCAATAAAAATGTATTCATTGTAGAGTTATTCAAATGAGTTATTTGACTACATCTTAAGTCATCATTGGATAAGCAGGTATATAAAAACTAATATTCTTTAGAACTAAGTTAATAAGAACACTTCATACATGTCATGTGTACCTCTTAGTGAACGAAATGTAAATATCCATTTATATTTAATCATGTTGAAACTATGCTTATATTCCAATGACATGTTAACAGACATCGATCTGATCCGTACATACTTGAGATTTAGAGAGTGCGAGTTGGATTAGGTCTGAAACATAGATCCTACCTAAAGGCTTAATGAATGTATCTAACATAGAAGTAAAAATTCTTGTTTTTTGGATGCATGTATTGAATTTGTATACTTGCTATGGTCTTCACTTAAAAATACAAGCATACAACTTCTGGTGAAAAATGATAGATTCCAAATTTTACATACAGTATGTACTACATCACATAGCATGGTAGTACCTCATGCATGATTAAAAAGGTAATTTACTGAAAATAATGAGATGTAAATGAAAAACTAAATAATACAGTGAAGCAAAAACATATGTATCGACATAAAAAATAATATCTTCGTTACTATTCTAGATTTGAGTCAAAACATCCTAGTCTTCAAACATATCCAATGTTCCATGAAGGTAAAATTTACAGTTTACATTATTTGTGATCACCACCTACCATAGTACGCGCGTACATCAACTGTTATTTTCCAATCATGCATTAAATTGGAAAATGTCCTTGCTTGTAAGAATACAACATTGATATGTGCATCCTATCAAACATTAAAAGTGCTAACTAATTTACGTTATACTTCAAATATATGAAAGGTAATAAATATATACGTAGTTTACATGTACATTATATTTCAATAGTACAATGATTGTATAAAATATTGGCAGCATGCTAAAGACATAACCTATATTACCAATGAATTAAACATATTACATATAGATTCAATGCACATTACAGTTCAGATGCAAATAATGAATAATTTGTTACATAAACATCAGGCTGTAGGGTCACGGTAATTTTATATGGAATTTGCATTGGAAAATTATAATTTAACAAATTTAACATATAAAGTAATGTGGCTAAAAAATAAGGGAGGAAAACGCAATTGCAACTTGGAAAAACTTTCCATTAATAGGATAGTAAAAGCAAAGAATATTACATTAAAAAAAGAACAAATCAAAGTAGCATATATGCTGGCTTCTATCATTCATACGTTTCATACAGAATAATAACAGCACATTTCTGTTCCAAAATATCATCTTACTATAAAATGTAATTAGGGGATGAAGTGTACACTTTAATCCACAATGGTGTAACGTAAACTAATAGAACTTATAATAAAATGGTAAACACATGAATATGTACTTCAAAGTTGAAAATTGATCTATGCATTTCATCGTGGAGAGAGATAATAATTAAAAAAATTATATCAATACGCTTTAGCATCATATGTAAATATATGACAATATGTCGATGGTTTATATGCTTCTGCACCACGCTTGTAGGTAGTAAATAAATTGAAAGTATATTAAAATTAAAATACCATTATGAAAAATGAAATCAAACTAAACCATATTTTAAAATAAATAAATAAATAAAACTGGTTGAAGAGAAATAGTAGATAGCAATTTTAATACCTACCGTCGATATCTTACCAAAACCATTGATGTGGTCAAATTGTTACTTCCAACAAAACAACATTTTTTTAACAAACAAACGTATTGCTAACCCAATCAAATAGAGGATGAAAAACATGTTACGTAAAATGAATCAGAACAACTCAAGGTCAAAAAATATTTTCTGAAGCTTCTTTTTTTTAACTTAAGCTTATGCATCTCAGTTAAAGGAGATATTACTGTTTGTAATAGTTTTGTATTTGCAATATTCATTATTTTCATAGCATGTTAGTATAGTGCAAAGATAAATATTGCATTTCTATGTTTACTATGACTTTTAATTTTGACACCCATATTATGTTTAAGGAATCAACAGGAAAATTAGGGTGTTTTTCGGTATGAAACTCCAATAACAAAATTGAGTTAAATGATTTGTCAGAAAACGGTGTCAATTGGACAATGGTGTGTATACAGTAAAAGGCTACGATGCAATAGCAGTTGGGAATGATAAATTTATTTTGTTACCTTAAGTTTAAGTAGATAGAGCAATACCCTTTTCGTTCTTCTCCTTGCTACACGATCCCTAATTGTTTGCGTACTACGAAAAGCCAAAAAAAGTTAGGAAATCAATCAAAATTAAGTAAATTATTACATAAAATTTACTGAGAACTAAAGTTAAAAGATAGGTAACGGGCGGAAGTAGAATTCGAGCGAAGGATGTTAAGGACTGTACCTTAGGGTTAACCGAATCAAGTGGATTATCTGGTCCGCAAAAATGGGGCTTTGTAATTTGGGAATAATTTCCATATACTGTGTTACTTAGGGCAGAGAGGGGCGTTGAATTGGATGAGGAATAAAGGGGGTGAAATTGGTCGTGGAAGACAGTAATGGGAAAGAGAAGATAGTACGGAATAGACAGGAGTTCGAAGACGAAGGTGTTATATTACCAAGTAGGAATGTATATAAAGGAGTAGAAAAGGTGAAAAATTTAGCAATGGAAGAAGGGAATGTTTGGAGGCAGCATGGTAAGAGGTTGAACTATCAGTTAGGCAAGAAAGGAAAGAGGGAGAAGAAAGAAAATGTGTGAAAAGAAGAAAAGTACACATGTCACGACCTAAGTGCTTTGGTTTCTGCTTTCCAGTATGAGTAATAGATTTTTAAGTGATAGAATTTTCTAGCTAAAACGTGATAGGGTATGTTTGGCGATTTTGGATATTCGATATTCCTAAGTTGAATTGGAAGTGTTTAATTAATTTACATTGAAAATGTAAGTGTACTGGTTTAAAATTTATAAACTAAATGAACATTAAATGAAGTAATTAAATTTTATTAAAACGAGTTTGCTACATAGGCGTAGTTCGTGATTTTGAGAAATGAACTTTAATTAAGTGTATATAATCCAATATAAGTCGAAATTCTTGGAAACAAGAATCATCTAGACCTATTAGATTGTAATTTTCTAATGAAAGAAAAAGATTTGAATTTCATCTTATAAATTTTGAGATATGCCTAAACAAGTTTTTAGAAAAATCGTGGTGTAGTAGTTTGCGATTTAAAATTTAAATAATAAATGAAATTGAGGTTTTGAATGTTTAAAATTGAAGCACGGAAAATTCTAATTTATTGAAACCACTTGTGATTGAAATAAATTAGCTGCACATATATGTTTATGACTTTTATTGGAGCATATGTGTATTGACTTAACTTATATAGTGATTTATAACTGAAAGTTAAAATCTATGAAATAATTCATAAGTGAATTCCTTAAGTTGATCTATTTCTATATTGATTCTTTTTGTTGATGCTAAGTTGTTATTTGTATTGAGTTTTTCCTTAAGTAATTGTGAGAACACAATTCCTTTAAGGGGAAGTCTGTAACAACCTGCATATTTCACGATAATACATTTAAATATTTTATTTAAATATAATATCATTCGTCGAGTTAGGTACAAAAACTGCACCTTTTGCATACAGATGAATTTGGACTCGAGACCACTTCCATTGAGTTCAGAATGTCGTTTATGACAAGAAAAAGTATAAACCTCGATATATTTTGAGTTAGGAAATTTGGACTTTGGACTTGGGTCTGGGTTAGCCAACCTAGGCCACTTCCTTAAACTCACACATCCCCTTCTCCTCCCTCATTCATCCAACACTTCAACAAAAACAGAAATAGGGAGAGGGAAATCAAAATTTATAAGCTAGGGTTGGCTTCTAAGAATCCAAATCACGAGGAAAATCAAGGAGGAAACTTGTGTAAGTTTCTCCTTCTCTGTCTTCTCCTTCTTGCTTTCTCTTCAATTTCTAAGATTTCTTATGACCTAACTCTTAGGAAATTCATTTATATATGTTTAGAGTGAAGATTAGCAAGCTATATTGGAAGAGAAGTTGTTCTAGCTTGTTATTGGATCGATTCCATATTTCTAAACAAGCAAATGTGAGTTCTTGGAGAACTCACATCTATGCCTCAAGCTATATGCTTGTCCAGTGTGCCTTTGGCACTTATATGTTGTCTGTTTATTGAGTGTATAGAGATTGTGTGTGAAATTCCCAATTCATGAAATTTTATTTTATTTTGATGAATTCGAGTATAAATCTTTAAGGATGTTCGGGTTTTGTGTTATGAAGTGTTTCGGCTAACCATCATGGCTTCGTTTTTACTTTGATGAAGTCTACGGCCTCCGTCGATCGTCTGAAATCCATCGATATTGAGACGACCCGAACTTCCCAATCGGCCTAAACCGAACAAGAAGACGGATTGCTTTGAGAACACGATGCATTAGAACACAGAATAAGAGAACATTTCATTGCTATTACAACAATTTACATCAAAGTACAAGATATCAAAGTATAAATAAATATTATACAGCGGAAAAATATCGGAGATTAATAAATTACAAAGCAGCGGAAATATAATACATGAATATAATGTGCAGCGTAAAACATTAACTATCACAGTTGAAAGAAATACACGGATACAAAGCATTCCAGAGTATGGCTCCAGTCGTAATCCAGGAACATGTAAAGAAAAAAAATCTCAAACTAAAACAAGATGCCCGTGTGGAATATATGGGCACGCAGATTTTAGGTGAAAACAATAAACTCTGAGTCAGTTATAGGGCTGGTGTGAGAACTAAAACAGTTATTTAATTTTATTTAAAGTTGGGTAAATCACGAGACCACGCCGTATAACACGGAATGGGTTTACTCTCATGAATACCAGTGCATAAAACAAAAAATGCAATGCTAAAAGAAAAAATGCAGTTATTATAAGACTCAGGTCCCATCACACAATGCAACAAAAGCCGAAGAATAGAGTTTTACCATATAATAGCCAAACATGCTTGATATGCAAATTTTTATCTTATATCATTATTATAAGTGCAAAATCAATTTCAAATATAAAGTATCAATCATAGACGGCATAGTACCCCATCCTACTATGTCGCCATAGTATATAACTAAAACCGTAAAATCGCGTATTGGAATTTGGGTTTCCATCTATGAACCAAGGCAAAGGATCTTCCTTTCCGAATTCAAGACAATCTAGCCCATGCCTCAAGATTCACCCGCAAGTGCACTTAGAAGCGGCAGAGCCGATCAGCCGTCGCTAATTAGTTACACCTAAGCAATACGTTTTTCAGTCCTGTGGGACCTAAAACCTGGTCAGTATGTAGACCATAAAGGGTCTTGTGTGGCCAAATCCGAGGTACCTCGCTTTCCATCATCCAACATCCACATAAGTAATGTGTGGGATCCATACCATAACATCACCCCTAGCTAGAAAGAAACGCATGTCCTTTATTTCTGTGTTGTCCTTCATCCTATTTTTGGTTCATACCGGGGAGTGAAGCTCATAAATTAACGCTATACACAAAGCTGTGCTATATCCAAGCTATGCTTTGATCATCAACCATATAACTCTTCTTTTCAACAAAAGCTTTGATCTATGCATCTCAGCATGCCACATTGTCAATTCATACCATACAACTCACTCTATCGATATACAACCTCTGAGCTCGTACGTATTGGAGAAGGGTGTTAAGTAAAGAGAATAAATTCTCTGCCACCAAATAGATATATATTTAGTAGAGATCAATTAATACAGCATAAAATACAATATCAAACATACAATCCATTATCAAGTCCGTTCTAGGTCTGAACGAACACCTTATTCCTCATCCCATATGTCCAATACAGGAGAGTGACCCTCGCATATCCGGTCGATCTCCAAGTAGGACTGGGCGACCACCACTTATAACCTCATCTTAGGTGTACCTCTCAAGCAAGACATCAGTAATAATCTAAACGATTTGAAGATCTCCAATCTTCAACCATCGTCTTCAAATCTTCGACTTTTAAACATCGCATTAGTTATTCAAAATGGGTTAAACCCGGTCTTTCCAAATAACTCGAGTATCTTATAATCAAGTGATATAAAAACGCATCATACGCCTCATTCCAATCCAGAATATTCTTTTATTCAAATATTCTTTATACTGGGAAAGTTCCCATTAATCTTATCAAAGATTATCTCATTTAAACTTATTGTTTAATACATTCCTTGGAAATCATTTTAAAAGATATTATAATATCTTTCCCAACATAAACCAGATTAAGGTTTATAAAACTAGTTAGGATTATCGAGCCTCACCGAAGTAATCATTCATTTTATTATTCCAGTCCCAGCCTATTCATCCCATGGAGCAAAACTGGTAGTACTACATATTTAATACCCATTGTGCTATCGGTAAATTTAATTACCATTTAACGTTCAAATCTAACTAAAGATTTAACTATCGCATGGAGTAAAACTGGTGATACTCCATTCTCGAACACTTCTCATGTTTGGTAAATTTAATTACCTCATTTACATTTCAATCTAATTAAAGATTCATTAAAACTCTAGCTTAGTTTTAATCTCAATAATCATTACTTAATGATTATTCATTCTTAGGAAATTAATCATGTCAACGATTGGGTTAAAGAACGAACGTCATTTAAAACACCATTCACAATAAACCCAAAATCATTTTCCATTTAATATGGAGCTTTCACGAAAATCATAACAGTATATAATCTGTGTAAATTTCCATATCAAACCAATACTATAAGAGGAATAACATCAAAGCCTACACAAAGCCTTTTAAATTCCTCAAATAGTACCGGTCTTCCTCCACCAAGGTTCATCTCTGTTATCGCTACATCGAATTCCATTCAATTCCAATTTAATTTATTAAATTAGAAAACTACATTTTGGAAATTTTCCTTTAACTTTTAATTAAAAGATTTACAAATTCCAAATCATAATTTCACTGTTAATTGTGTTTAAGAACAAATGTCATTTAAAATATCATTCACAATGAACCCAAAATCGACTTTCATTTAATTCCAATTATATTTATTAATTGAAAACTTCATTAATCTTAATTAAAAGATTTATTCTTTTCTCAACTGGGTTTAAGAACCGTGTTATTGAAGACACCATTCATGACAAACCCAAAATCCAATTTGATGTTCAATACAAGGCTCTGAATAGCACTACTACAAAACAGGTCATTTGCGACCGTTGTTTAACCTTATTTGCAACCGTTTGACAACTGTCGCATATGCGACCGTCGCAAGATGTATAAATTTATTGCGACGGTTTAAAAACTGTCGCAATATACAGGTTCTTGCGACGGGTATTATATAATAACTGTCGCTGTCGGCTTATTCATTAGCGACGGTTTGTTTACACCAGTAGCAAGAAACCGATATTTAACTTCAAAACTTTGACCTTGTGCGACAGATTTCAAAATATCTAACGCGATAAGTTTAGCATTTGCGACTGTGTTTTATTTACGACAGTAGCAAATAACTTCTGAATTCAAAGGCTAATCCAACTAAATTTCATCTTAGCCATTATGATTCAACATTTCCTAGCTTATAAGCAATTCACAAAATATATGAATACAAGAAATACACACACAACTCAAAAAACTTATATCATTTGACAAGAAAACACTAACATTGATAACCATACAACAAAAATAGTTTGCATGAGTCATAACCAGTCATATGCTAAGCTCCAACCAATACGTGTAAATACTTATATAATACATATTTCGTTAGAAATTAACGTTGTTCACATGACTACAAAATAACAAAATGTTTCATCAGCTTAAAACTTAAAATAGCACAATTCATCTTCGTGATTGTTGACTTGAATCAGCATCTGTCAAAAAAACCAATATAACATTATTTTGAATGCGATTGAAAATATATCAAACAAAGAACCATAAATAGTGACATGAAAAGTATCGTAAATGGTTTGTAGTTTTTCTCCTCTAGGTTGAGCAAAGCAGAAAGCTGATAATGTAGAGAACACAAGTATATTAATAAGCAAGTAAGATGATGCAATTAGCATAAGTATATGTTTCGATAAAATCATTTGAACAATGAACTTAAGTGTAGAAACCACATATTTATAATAATATGGTTCATTTTCAAACTATAAGTATATGTTTCACATGATAGAAAAGGATTCACGTAACTAAATTTGTGCATGAATTCTTAATAGGCTTCCAAGTAACAATATACTTTATTCCCAAAAACAAAAAAAGTATTGCGGTGGCTTTCTTCCCTTGCCAATTCGCATGCATCTTTAGGCCACATGTGCATGTGTTTTGTACTTTGCAACCATATATTACATCAATGTTACAGATTATATATATAATTATATAAATGCCTAATATATGTAAATCCTGTGTGATGAATCTGTTCCAGCATGGTAAAGCTTATGCATGGTACACAGTAGCATACAATTTTTTTCCTTTTCAGTTTTTTTACACCATCTACATGTAAATCTAATCAAACAAATTATGGTTCCAATCTATCTAATATTCAGAAAGCGCATGCATGCATGCTACTGAGTTTCATGCGCCCATGTATTTCTTGAACAGAATACGATGGAACTAACGATAAATCCAAAATCAACCAAAACATCCAAGAAGAGGATATAAGCGTATGCAGTAACAGAGTAGAGATCTCTGCCTTTTTAGTAAATTGTTATTGTCATGGTTCTTAAACTGTTTAAATACAAGACAACCAGTTGCAAGGAAAAATTGCAAATCTAATACAAAACTAACCTCTACATATTGAGCAGTCTAGGAGCAAACATAAACTTAGCAATCTTTCCAAACAATCCTCATTGATAATTCTGCCAAGTCGGACACTTACGCATATGGTTGCACCGCACACAAATTAGGTGGGATGTATACAAAGAGCAACCCTTTTTCCACTGAAGAATAATGCCGAGGCTCCTTGAAATTGAGATCGATAGTGAAGAATAAGATTCAATCGTCTTGTCAACGGGGAGTGATGGAAAAGAAGAACCGAACTGAAATTCATCTTCATTTGATAGAGTACTCGGACAGATGTTTTTGGGAATGAGAGCAGGGAGGATACGTGAGAGGTCCCTCCTCGAAAATCTGGGAGTGTTCTTTTTTTATACAGTAGTCCAAAACACAAATGGCATAAAATATATGATAACGTAAGGAATCTGTCATGATATAAAATATATGATAATCTAAGGAATTTGCCATTCCAAAATATGAGAAGTATATAGCCACCAGAATAGCACCTCTCAAAAGTACAAAAAAACACAAAAAAAGCTAAATTCAGTTAAAGGGAAACTTCCAACGGTTATGTGCCAAAATCCAGAAATCCATTAAACAAAAATAATATAGATTGAATCTTCCAACAACTAAATAAAATGATTTGAACAAAAATAATATATGGTATCTGCACTTAAGTTCTATGCAATTAGTTTCCATACATCCTCTGCCTCCCATACAAAATGCAAAATCATGCAAATATAGTGAAAACATGCCAACATATATAATGAACACAACACAAACTTCATTGTCAATTCTTGTGATTTTCTGCATTTAGCAAAATTAGGCTCCTAGATAACTTGTGATTTGCTAATATCACAAGAAGAAGAAACGATGAAAGAATACGTCACACGCTAATATGTGTAAAATTAGTTATCTACTGTGTAAAAAGTATAAGAAGCCCTATTCTCTATCATTGTGTATTATTCCTTATTTTTATTAACAGTTTCAAACATATATTATACCATGTAATGTGTATATTGACATTAACCAAACTCAATAAAAATGCTAGTATGTCCGAGACCAGGTTTTATATTACAGATGATGGTACGTCAAATATCCAATGGTATGGCATTAAAATGACTGAGCGTCGAGATTTAAGCATCCTTCTCATCGGGATGTTGCATGATAGATAATAAAACTTATATGCATCGTTAAATTGTAAGACAGGTTTCCTACTTGGTAACTTGACTTACGTGCGCGTGAGATTGTTGTATGCTTGAGTTGCATGTTTGAGTTCAGCAGAAAGCTTCATGATCTCTGCCTTCAATTTGGCAACCTGGGTATGTTCTTTTGTTAGCTGATCATGCAAAATATGCCAATTGATTGTTTTCCATAGCATGTAAGCAAACAAATAAATGAATAAATGCCCAACTGGGCGCTTGAATTAAAAAAATAAAATCAAAGAGCATCCTTACTTCAGTTCAAGGTATTAGTTTATTCTAAAATACTAAAATATACTGGGATCATTGATTGTTCACACAAGCTCACGCGGAGAGAGACAAACAGAAAGACAAACAAAAAATAAAACTAGCAATACTTCTAGGAATTAGGGCAAAATGAACATGTTTGGGAAAGTCCAACACAAAATGTTATTAGATAATATGCATTATCCTTTAGTCATTTTGTTGCTCAATGTAAGCCTTTTAGGTATTTTGTCAATTCCTATAGCAGTGCACTTAGCTTATGTGTTCTGTTTTACATTTTATACAAATATTTATTTATCTAAACAATGTATAACTACACAACAGAAACGCATTTGAAAGAGTCTAAAAAACTACTGAGTTAATGTACAGAGAATACAGATTCAAGAGTCCTCGTTTAACAGATTTGTCGATTATTGAAAAATGAAATTGTAAATAACACCATTTTAAGGTTGACTGGGCTGACCTTTGAACACCTAAAAGATAGATTGCTATTTTTCCCTTATCCATCGTCCAGCAGTTCCATGTAAGTACTCATTTCTGCCTCCTAAGCAGGAAGAACGAACTTGTAAAAACATAATAGTATATAATATTCCTTATTTAATGTGGTTAATTATTATCACCGCAATATGGGGTTTAAATCAGCGGAATATGGGGCCCACGTGAGGGCTAAAAGTAGATTGTGCGCATGGCAGCAAGCTCGAAGAACATCTAGGATTTCGCTGAATGCCGACTTTTGGTTGTCCTAAGTTCTGCACAATAATAACTGTATTTGTTAGATTGAGAAAGTAATGCTATTGTTTGGTATTGAAGTAACAATAATGAATATATCAAAGTAAAATTATTGATTAGCACCTGCTGATAAGCTTGAACTTTGGCAGTCTTCAATTCCACAGCCTGCATGCATACAAATCAAAGGACCTATTTAGTTCTGGGTAGTACATGTATCTAGAAAGTGGTTCTACAATTTGTTAAGGGCATACACAAAAAGGTGTCTGCCAATATAGGCATACACAGAAAGGTGTCTGCCAATACCATCTGGATCAGCTGTATATAACACGAGAATAAAAGAAGCACCTAACAAATTTTCCTTTGACAATTGAATGTGTAACTTAGTTAATTATAATTATTACTAAATGCTGTATATGACACGTGAAAAGGAAGCACATGTGTTGGCAATCTGTGCTCAATAATGCCATACTAAATAAACTTTTAACTTACAGCATTAATGATTTAAACCTATTAATTCTTAGTTTGAACTAGTTGCTCTTGAAAGTAATATATGAAAGTAATAGTTTATAAGTAACAAATTTCATGTGCTATATACAACATTGATTCCGCACTAAATAATACAGTTCAAAGTTGGTTATTTCATAAATTAATGTTTCCACTTAGTTAATTATAAAGTAACAAAGTTCTGTATATAACACATGAATTATAAAGTATTTAAACTGAACGTTAGCATGTCCTATAAGTACTTACTCACCGACTAGTTCCTTTGTACCAAAAACAGGTCAAAAAATCAAACAAAATGGAGGGACAAAAATACCAGTGCCAGTAATGAATGTCCTATAATATTTAAACCCATTAAATTATTTGTCCAAAGACGTAAGGCTCAGGTATGAAGTGAAGGGTGCTGAGTGTGACAATGCCAGCTACGATTGTCATTTTTAGGCCATCAATACAAATAGGAAAATTAATAGATGTAAAGGTGATTGACGTTAAACTTACACATTCAAAGAATTCCCAAACAGTCGATGGCATTTGAAGCATACATACTGTGAAACATTCAAATGAACCCTTGTGACGATCCCAAAACCCCATGACACGGTGTTAAGGATAATCATTGGAATATAACACATTAATCATCATTAGCAGATCACAGATAATAGCATAAACAGAAAATAGAATAATTTACACACATATGATAGCGGAATCATATAGATATCACCACATCAGAGAGCACAGTACAGGATACAACTTATTGCATAATGATACATAATCAGTCACCATCGCCAGAGGCGGAATCATACATAAAGAGTACACAAAATAAATATCAGTCTACATCGCCAATGGCGGAATCATAATATAGATACAATAATGGCGGAGAAAATCAAAGTCAGCACGGTGTAGTCAAGCCTTGCCATGAGCCAAAAGTGCGCCAGATACCTGTAACTAGGCTGCCCGTGTGAAAATAAGGGCACCCGAGTTTGCAAGGTGAAACAAACTACGAGTCAGTCATGGGACTGGTATGAGAAATCTACTTAACTTATTAACAACAATAATAAGGCAAATCAAAGGACCACGCCACTTTCGCGGAACGGGGTTACTCCAATGAGTGCTAGTGCATGAAATAAAGTAAATGATTAAATCATCGCAATGCTTTTTATAAAATGAAGCCATTATAAGACTCAGGTCCCATCACACAATGCAACGCATGCAGGAGGATAGAGTTTTACCTTATAATGGCCAAAAATGCTTCATACGTATAAAACAAAAGTGTTTGATATTATTACTAGTGCATATATGTTTCAAAAGCAAATTCAATCATAAATATCAATCCTAGGCGTCATAGCTACCATCTACTATGTCGCCATACTAGTAATACAATCACGTCCGCATATTTCGTATCGGAAATTGGGTTCCTTCATGAGTCGAGGCAAGGGGCAAGCTCCTCTCCGATTCGAGACACTCTAGCAAATGTCCCAGGACCCCACTATGATCCTTGGATCTTCAGGGCCGGTCCTCTCTTACTTTTGAGGATTAATTATTCCTGAACACACGTTTCCCGGTCCTTACAGACCTATATCGAGGCGCCTCGCATTCCAACAACCACACAGGTGAAAAGTATATATAATGTCAGGGCTGGTAGGTCACTAACACCACCTTAGCTAGAAAGAAACTTCGTGCTCTCCCTGCAGTCACTATCCCGTTTTTGACTCATACCGAGGTGTAAGGCTCGCGAATCCACGTTATACACAAAGCTACATCACACAGACCATGCTTTGATCATCAACCACAAGACTTTGCTTTGCAACAGAAGCCTTGATCATATGCCACTTAGGCGTGCCACACAGGCAATCCACTCCATGCGACTGATTTCTATCAATACATAACCTCTGAGCTCGTACGTCTCAGAGAAGGGCGTTAAGCAAGAGAATAAATTCTCCGCCGCCAAACAGATATATATTTAACAGAGATCAATCAGCACAGAACAAAATCCAAAGTCAGACACATAGTCCATTTACAAGTCCGTTCTGGGTCTGAACGAAACCGGAGGCACCAATTCCTCGCATATCCATACAATCAACAGTATGTCTGGACGGCTACGACTTCAGCTCCTTCACGGTAGCTACTCCAATCACGAGCATCAGTAGCGCCCATCCATCCAAAGTGAAGATCGTCGGTCTTCAACCGTCTTCGACCTTTCGACTTCTCAACGTCGATCGATTATTTGAAATGAGATGAACTCGGCCTTTTCAAATAATCCACGTATATTTAGATTTTCAAATCAATTTATCACATGGTTGGACTATTCAACATTCACCTTTCAGTTCTTTAGTTATAATTTTCATGTTAAATACTTTCAACCATCACATATCAAGAAAACACAACAAAATTGGTTTATTTCCACTCTATATCGTCTATAGTATTTTATAACGATATATCGCCATTTTTATTTAATTTAAAACGGCCATATTTAATTAAACGACGTTTCAGGTCGTGCCGATGCACTGGCGTTGTTTTTCACTAAATTTGTTTTACACATATCTGAAAATCTAACCATTGGATCTTCACAAATTTTATGTCATTAGAAAGATCATTTCAAAACGAATCCAACAGTTTCAGTTTGGGGAAAATCCGATGGTCGGATCTTCCACACTCGTCGTTTGAAGTTACGATTTCAATTTACGAACTGCAGCGTCGTTATTAGATTTAATTTAATTATATTTATATATATATAAATATAATCGTTTCTGGCGCTGTTTTTCTTCAGATTTGAATTAAACATTCCAGACGATCCAACCGTCGGATCTTCACAAAGTTGGTGCCATTGGAAAGATATTTCCAAGGCGAGCCCAACGGTTGCGGTTTCGGGAAAATCCAATGGTCGGAATTCCCGCACTAGTCATTTGAAATCACGGTTTCAAAACACGAACTGCACGGCCACGTTTCGTTTTAATTTTATTTATATTTATATAAATATAGTTCATTCAAAAATTCCAATATCGTTTTCACTTCAAAATTTTCACTTACGCCTTTAAATTTTGGAAAATTTCGCCATAACCTCCTTTGTACGGGAGGGGCTGGGAAAATTCCCAAATAGCCACACAGGCGTCTCATGTCAAAAAGAAAAAGAAAAAGCCAAGCGGCTAGCCAACAGGCTCACAAAATCATCACCCAAACAAAAAAGTAAATGTGTACCTATTTGTCGGGCACAAAATTTTATTTCTCTTCTCTAGCCCCTTTGCTATAACCTGTTCAATACATATGTATGTACATATATACAATTTTTATCACTTATTATTTTCCATTCAACTTCATATTTGATTTACTTCGGTTTAAAAACACCATTCATTCTAATGTTGCATGCATAGGCAAAAATCATATCATTAGCTAATTAATGTATATTTCAACTCATGCATATTTATTTGAACAAGTGGCTATTTTTAACACTTCACATTTCAAAGATGTTAATTTTGGCGAACTAAAATATATTTCAACACATGACTATTTTATTTAGTTCCTATGCATGTTAAAAATAATATTTCATTCACAAATATTTATTTCAACGCTCGCATATCTTTAGCATATCACATATATGATAAAAATGATATTTTTATCATTTAAAATATTTATTCGACAAATGAATGTTTTCAACACTTCATAGTTTCAATAAAAATGTAATTTTTATTGTTCGATCTTTTTATTCAACACATGAACTTTTCCAATACACACACTTCTCAACACATGAGCACCTCCACACATGGATATTTTATTTATGTTGTTCATATAAGAAAGATGGAATTTTTATTGTTGAAACTATTTATATATAAGGCGAATATTTTACATACTTCATATATATTATAAAAAGGTGATTTTTATTGTTTAGACACTTCATTCATTCACAAATGAATTTAATTTTCACACATCACTTTTCAACACATGAACATTTCCACACATGGATATTGTTTCAACACATGACTTTAATTTCAACGCATGAAGATAATTTCGACATATGAAAATAATTCTAACACATGAATATTATTCAAAATTTCGGCAGCATAACAGCAGGGTAGTTAAAACCGGCACCGTCCCTAGTACGGCTCCTCGCTCTACCTCAAAACCTCGCGGTTTTTGACAATGGGGATTCATGCATCTAATTCGCACGCAGGCAGCATGTTTTATTTTTATTTCCACAATTTTTCCAATTCATTTCAATCACCAATGGGTATTTTTCAACCACAACCAAACAATATCAACCACAAGCAATTATTCAACCATTCGCATTTTTCATCCAATATTTCACACCAATTCACAACAATAAATATCGTCCATGGTTTGTGGACGAGGGGAGTGTATTTATATATATATATATATATATATATATATATATATATATATATATATATTATTGCTATATTTCACTTGCATTTCAACACACATATCAATTATTCTATGCATGTATAATTCATACTTCGCTTATATAGCTTACACCACGCATGTACATGAGGTATATAACACGTGTGTAATTTATATTTCGCTTATATAATTTATACACAACATTTTCCATTCAAATTCATTTAATTTAGATTTCTCACATTGGTTTTTGGAGTGCTAAAAATCGTAGATGACTTAGAAAAATCCGCGGTCTCTTCTATGTGGTAGAGAGCTTCCTTGCGGTCCTGATGTGGTTTGAAACTAGGGTTTGAAACTAGGGTTTGAAACTAGGGTTTGAAACTAGGGTTGCGGTTTTCGCGAAAATCGAGGCACGAGGGGATGATCTGAGGTACCGACGTGGAAGAGGAAGGAGAGGGGAGTCGGTCGGTGGCGGTTTGGGGTGGCTCGGTGGTCTGTGGCGATCAGGTCAGCGCTGGGAAGGGGGAAACTTTGCGGGCTCGAATCTGGCAGAGGCGGCGACGGTGGAGGCTGAGGTATGGTCGGATTTGAAGAGGAGTAGGAGGCGAGTCGAGGGAGGGTAGCGGCGGTGGCTGAAGCAGCCTGTAGCGGCAGGAAAAGGGGAGGGAAGCGGCGAACGACGAGGATCGTCGAGAGCAGATGGGGCACGAGGGTTTTTTTGTTTTTTTTTTAAATTTTAAAAATAATGAAAGAAAATTTCTGATTGGCCAGTGGTTTTAATAAATTTTTAAATAGTGTTTTCTCCAACGAACTCCTTTTCAAGTCCAACGACTGTCGTCCCTAGCTAAATACCCCCATCCCGGACACAATGGGATATGTTTCGTTGGCCAATTCGACTGTTACAGTCAGTTATTTTTCAAATTAAAGTGTAAAACATTTAATTTTTAACTATAAACGTACATTTCAATTTGCCAGGGCCGCAAACTGATTCGAAAAATTCCAGAAAAACAAATCTAGCTATGTTTTGACGATACAGTCCCAACAAAACTGATTTCGTCGAATTCTGAGATTGTTTGAATAATGGCCATTTTCTGGCCGATCCAATTTAAGAGAAATTGACCAAACACATTTTCTTTTGCCACGCTCACATACTAGCTTCAAAAAATATGAAATTTGAAAACTAGCAATAATTTGACATCCTGGACCCAACAAAAGTGGTTTCGTCGAATTCCGAGGTCGTTTGCAAAATATCAATTTTCCAGGGCTATATATTCTATATAACGACCTTTCCGAAAATTCATTCGGCCATAACTTTTGATTCCCGTTATGAAACTTCAATTTTTCAGATTCGTTAGAATGGTATTGATAAACAGATTTAAATATTTTTGGTTTCACTAAAATCCGTTATATTTTCCACCCTGCACAGTCAGTCAAAGTTTGAATTCAAATTTTCAAACTGACTCACTATTTCTAATTCACTATTTTATTGAAATTTTCTATTTCAATTGTTCAAATTCCTTTGAAATGACCAATTTAAAAAATTTAAATTGGCTCGTATTTTCCGGGTTGTTACAATCTCCCCCACTTAAAACTTTTCGTCCTCGAAAATGAAACAACAGTAAAGTAGGAAACAAAATGTAAATGCAAAGTATTGTAAAGGTACCTTGCACTGGAGTTAGTCAGAGATGTCCACTCTGCATTTGGGGTAAGCTTGCTTAATGCTTTCCTCAGTCTCCCAAGTACAGTCTCTAGGATCACTACTCCACTGCACTTTAACTAAATGAACCTTTTTGCTTCTTAGTTCTCTAGTTTCTTTGCCAACAATCTTTAATGGCTCTCTTCTGACTGCTAATTCTGGATTTATGTCTATATCATGTTGCGCTGCTTCTTCTACAACAAGATCCGGATCATTCACATGTCTTCTAAGTTGAGATACGTGAAATACATTATGCACTCCAGGCAACCAATCTGGTAATTGAACCCTATAGGCAAGAGTTCCAATTCGTTCGAGTATAGGAAAGGGACCAATAAACCTCGGTGCCAACTTCCCAGTCTTGCCAAATCTGATTACTCCTCTCATTGGAGAAATTTTCAAATAAACATGATCACCAACAGCAAATGTCATATCTCTTCTTCTAGAATCTGCATAGCTTTTCTTTCGGCTTTGCACGGTTCTCAATCGCTTTTTGATGAAATCGACTTTATCAGATGCTTCCCTAATCATATCGGGTCCCAACACAAGTCTATTGCCAGGTTCTACCCAACATGCTGGAAATCTGCACGATCTGCCATATAATGCTTCAAATGGCGACATTCCCAAACTTGCTTGATAGCTATTGTTATATGAGAATTCTGCCAAATGCAAGTGATCTTCCCATGACCCACCAAAATCAATTATACAAGCCCGCAACAAATCTTCTAGAATTCTATTCACCCGCTCAGTCTGGCCATCTGTTTGAGGGTGATAAGCGGTGCTCATATTCAGTTTCGTTCCCAATTCTGTCTGGAAAGCCTCCCAGAATTTGCTAGCAAATATTGGGTCTCTATCACAGACTATGCTGATGGGAATTCCATGCAACTTAACGATTTCTTTGAAATATATCTGTGCTAGACTTTGAGCGGTTCTATTGGATCTGACAGGTATAAAATGGGCAGTCTTCGTGAAGCGATCTACGATTACCCAAATGCTGTCATTACCTTTCTTGGTTCGCGGCAAACCATCTATGAAATCCATGGAAATCTGTTCCTATTTCCAACCTGGGACTTCCAACGGTTGCAACAATCCAGCTAGCTTCTGTTGGTCGCTCTTGACCAATTGACAAGTAGGACATCTGCTAACATGCAAAGAAATATCCCTCTTCATTGCCTTCCACCAGAAAGTGCGTTTGATATCGTTGTACATTTTACTCACACCAGGATGGATGCAAAATTTGGATTTATGGCATTCATCTAGCACTTCTCTTCGAAGGCCTGAAATATTTGGAATGCAAATCCTATCATTTAACCTGAGAACCCCCTTATCGTCAATACGGGAACTTGTGGTTTCACCTTCCTTGACCCTCTGACTGATTATCTGAATGAATTCATCGTCTTTTTGAAGGGCTGAAATCTTATCAATCAATCCAGGCGTAATTATAAGATTCACAACGATTGCGGTTTTTCTACTAAGCGTATCCGCTGCAACGTTAGCCTTCCCCGGCGTATACAGGATATTAAGATCATACGCTGCAAGAAATTCTAGCCAACGTTGCTGTCTCAAATTCAGATCTTTCTGGGTGTATAAATCTTCAATGATTGATGATCTGTGTACAGCACAAATTTCTCGCCCAATAAATAATGCCTCTAGATTTTCAATGCAAAAACGATAGTTAGCAACTCAAGATCATGAGTTACATAATTCTTCTCATGCGGTTTCAGTTGGCGGCTTGCATAAGCGACTACTTGGCCTCTTTGCATTAACACTGCACCAAGACCTCTAATAGAAGCATCTGTCCAAACCGTTAAATCCTGATTGCCATCAATAATGGTTAACACTGGAGCAGTTGTCAGTTTCGATTTCAATTCCTGGAAAGCTTCTTCACAGTCGGAAGTCCACTTAAATTTCTCATGCTTCTTCGTGAGCTTCGTTAACGGACCAGATATCTTCGATAAATCCTTAACGAACTTTCGATAATAACTAGCCAACCCCATAAAACTTCTAACCTCTGTGGGTGTAGTGGGTTGTTTCCAGTCTTGAATCGCTGTTATTTTGCTTGGGTCTACAGAAATCCCTTTCTCTGACACGACATGGCCAAGAAACTTCACTTTTTCTTGCTAGAAGACACATTTAGAGAATTTGGCTTTGAAGACGTTCTTTCTTAGAATCTCCAATACTTGTTCTAAGTGTTTTTCATGCTCGGGTTTTGATTTGGAGTAGATTAAAATATCATCGATGAATACGAGGACAAATTTATTCAGAACTCCCCTGAACACTCTATTCATTAGATCGACAAAGTATGCTGGAGCATTGCATAGGCCGAATGGCATTACTAACCATTCATAAAATATGTCTGGACCTCTGAAAGTTGTCAAAGGAACACACTCTTCTGCTATTCTCAATTGATGAAAACCTGTAGCTAGGTCCATTCGGGAAAATGCTCTCGCCCCATTCAATTGGTCTAGCAAATCATCGATGCGGGGTAATGGATACTTATTTTTGAGCGTCTGTTTGTTGAGGTCTCGGTAATCAATGCATAATAGAAGAGTACCGTCTGACTTTGGGACAAACACAACAGTTGCACCCCAATTAGAAAAGCTAGGTCTGATTAGACCCTTCCACAACAGTTGATGAGTTTGATCGCCTAATTCTTCTTTTTTCCTTCGGAGTCATTCTGCGAATTGGATGTACCACTGGTCTGGCATTGGGAATTAAATCGATTCAGAATTCTATTTCTCTTTGCGGAGGTAAGTTTTCAACTTCTTCAAACACATCCGTATAGTTTCTAACAATCGGAATCTTTTCCAAGGAAGTGGGGATAACTTCTAACGCTGACCAAAATTCTTCTCTATTTGGATTCGAACCATGACAGGGTACCGTAACATATCCAAGCTTCGTTCGAATTTTAACGATTCTTTCTGCACAATTTACCTTAGCTTCGTATTTCGTTAACCATTCTAACCCATGGATAATGTCGAATTCGGGAAAATCCATAACGATTAAATTAATGGGAAATTTGTAGGAAGAATAAGAGATTGGCACTCTACAACATGAACTGAGAATAATAGAACCCCCTATCGGATTATGTACTTCAACCGATTCTTTAAACTTTCTCTGTTTTAACTTTAATTTGTGCATTGTGTTACTAGCAATAAAACTACGTGATGCACCCGTGTCAAACAATACAGAGACAGGAATATTTTTAATTGTAAGGGTACCTCCCAACACATCGGATTTACCTGCTCCATCGGAAGCAGCTGGCGGGCTCGACCCGTCATACACGTGAGCTACTGCGGCCTTCTTCAGCAAAGGACAGTCTTAGACAAGATGATCCGTCTTGTGGCAATTAAAGCAGGAGCGAGGGTTCTGAGAGCCCTGGCTTGAACCTTGTGAATTTGTCTTCTGCCTCTTCGGGGCTGTGCACACATTAGAGAAGTGCCCCATTTTGCCACAGTTATAGCAGCTTCCTCTTGGCGGCTTGCCAGTCTGAGGTTTTGAGGATGCTGCTTGGCTTGACTCAGCTTGATTCCCAGCAGGCTTGCGTTTGTTCCCGGCTTGGCTTCTAGCGCGATCCTGCTCCAAATGCCTTTGGTCAAGGTCTTCGTAATTGCATGTCATTTCCACCAATTCATTAAATTCTAAGTTGACGTGGGCCATGGCTCTATCATGATACTGTCGCTTTAGCCCGAGGATAAACCTCTTATTTTTGGACTTTGCAGTGGCGACGAGCTTCGGAGCATAGGGCGAAAACAGTGTAAATTTATTCAGATAATCCTGCACTGAAAGATCCCCCTGCTGGATGTTGGCGAAGTCATTGTGCATTTGTTCAAGTGCTTGTTCAGGGACATATTTCTCTTTGAAGAGCTCTTTGAATCCATCCCATGTTCTTCCAGCTTCTCTATTCCCGGCGGTGAGAGATTCCCACCATAGTTCAGCTTGTTCCTGCATAAGCCAGGCGCCCATAATAGCTTTATCTTGGTCTCCAAGCCTTAGGCCTTCTAGAATTTTCTCGCATGTTTTGAGCCATGCAAGGGCCTCTATTACTGTGCCAGTTCCTGAGAAGGTCTTGCCTCCTAGGTTTTTATATCTCTTAGCTACGCGGTCTAGCTCGAAGTATTAAGCGGCCGGGGGTTGTATCAAAGGTCCTTCTTCAACTGGGGCTTCTCCCCGTCCTCTGCCACGGCCGGCACGGCCTCCTCTAGCGGCGGCTGCTCTGGTAGCCATTTTTGAAATTCTGTATAAGCAAGAAAAGAGTCAGCTTACAGAAACGATAATTTATTGCATGGTTAAGAAGAAAAATTACGGAAAGATAGCGATGGACTGATCAAATTGTTTTTGCTATTCTGCTGAGCTCATTCTAGGACTTTACTAGTCCTATCTCTAATGAGCTACTCGCCTTATAATACTACTGATTCTATTTTGACGAAGTGTTTAATGTGTTAGACTCCAGAACTAAGGTTAACCAAAGCTCTGATACCAGCTGTGACGATCCCAAAACCCCGTGACACGGTGTTAAGGATAATCATTGGAATATAACACATTAATCACCATTAGCAGATCACAGAAAATAGCATAAACAGAAAATAGAATAATTTACACACATATGACAGCGGAATCATATAGATATCACCACATCAGAGAGCACAGTACAGGATACAACTTAGTGCATAATGATACATAATCAGTCACCATCGCCAGAGGCGGAATCATACATAAAGAGTACACAAAATAAATATCAGTCTACATCGCCAATGGCAGAATCATAATATAGATACAATAATGGCGGAGAAAATCAAAGTCAGCACGGTGTAGTCAAGCCTCGCCATGAGCCAAAAGTGCGCCAGATACCTGTAACTAGGCTTCCTATGTGAAAATAAGGGCACCCGAGTTTGCAAGGTGAAACAAACTACGAGTCAGACATGGGACTGGTATGAGAAATCTACTTAACTTATTAACAACAATAATAAGGCAAATGAAAGGACCACGCCACTTTCGCGGAACGGGTTTACTCCAATGAGTGCTAGTGCATGAAATAAAGTAAATGATTAAATCATCGCAATGCTTTTTATAAAATGAAGCCATTATAAGACTCAGGTCCCATCACACAATGCAACGCAAGCCGGAGGATAGAGTTTTACTTTACAATGGCCAAAAATGCTTCATACGTATAAAACAAAAGTGTTTGATATTATTACTAGTGCATATATGTTTCAAAAGCAAATTCAATCATAAATATCAATCCTAGGCGGCATAGCTACCATCTACTATGTCACCATACTAGTAATACAATCACGTCCGCATATTTCGTATCGGAAATTGGGTTCCTTCATGAGTCGAGGCAAGGGGCAAGCTCCTCTCCGATTCGAGACACTCTAGCAAATGTCCCAGGACCCCACTATGATCCTTGGATCTTCAGGGCCGGTCCTCTCTTACTTTTGAGGATTAATTATTCCTGAAAACACGTTTCCCGGTCCTTACAGAACTATATCGAGGCACCTCGCATTCCAACAACCACACAGGTGAAAAGTATATATAATGTCAGGGCTGGTAGGTCACTGACACCACCTTAGCTAGAAAGAAACGTCGTGCTCTCCCTGCAGTCATTATCCCGTTTTGACTCATACCGAGGTGTGAGGCTCGCGAATCCACGTTATACACAAAGCTACGTCACACAGACCATGCTTTGATCATCAACCACAAGACTTTGCTTTGCAACAGAAGCCGTGATCATATGCCACTTAGGCGTGCCACACAGGCAATCCACTCCATGCGACTGATTTCTATCAATACATAACCTCTGAGCTCGTACGTCTCAAAGAAGGGCGTTAAGCAAGAGAATAAATTCTCCGCCGCCAAACAGATATATATTTAACAGAGATCAATCAGCACTGAACACAATCCAATGTCAGACACACAGTCCATTTACAAGTCCGTTCTGGGTCTGAACGAAACCGGAGGCACCAATTCCTCGCATATCCGTACAATCAACAGTATGTCTGGACGGCTACTACTTCAGCTCCTTCACGGTAGCTACTCCAATCACGAGCATCAGTAGCGCCCATCCATCCAAAGTGAAGATCGTCGGTCTTCAACCGTCTTCGACCTTTCGACTTTTCAACGTCGATCGATTATTTGAAATGAGATGAACTCGACCTTTTCAAATAATCCACGTATATTTAGATTTTCAAATCAATTTATCACATGGTTGGACTATTCAACATTCACCTTTCAGTTCTTTAGTTATAATTTTCACGTTAAATACTTTCAACCATCACATATCAAGCAAACACAACAAAATTGGTTTATTTCCGCTCTATATCGTCTGTAGTATTTTATAACGATATATCGCCATTTTTATTTAATTTAAAATGGCCATATTTAATTAAACGACGTTTCAGATCGTGCCGATGCACTGGCGCTGTTTTTCACTAAATTTGTTTTACACATATCTGAAAATCTAACCGTTGGATCTTCACAAATTTTATGTCATTAGAAAGATCATTTCAAAACGAATCCAACGATTTCAGTTTGGGGAAAATCCGATGGTCGGATCTTCCACACTCATCGTTTGAAGTTACGATTTCAATTTACGAACCACAGCGTCGTTATTCGATTTAATTTAATTATATATATATATATAAATATAATCATTTCTGGCGCTGTTTTTCTTTAGATTTGAATCAAACATTCCAGACGATCCAACCGTCGGATCTTCACAAAGTTGGTGCCGTTGGAAAGATATTTCCAAGGCGAACCCAACGGTTGCGGTTTCGGGAAAATCCAATGGTCGGATTTCTCGCACTAGTCGTTTGAAATCACGGTTTCAAAACACAAACTGCACGACCACGTTTCGTTTTAATTTTATTTATATTTATATATTTATATAAATATAGTTCATTCAAAAATTCCTATATCATTTTCACTTCAAATTTTTCACTAACGCCTTTAAATTTTGGAAAATTTCGCCATAACCTCCTTTGTACGGGAGGGGCTGGGAAAATTCCCAAATAGCCACACGGGCGTCTTATGTCAAAAAGAAAAAGAAAAAGCCAAGCGGCTAGCCAACAGGCTCACAAAATCATCACCCAAACAAAACAGTAAATGTGTACCTATTTGTCGGGCACAAAATTTTATTTCTCTTCTCTAGCCCCTTTGCTATAACCTGTTCAATAAATATGCATGTACATATATACAATTTTTATCACTTATCATTTTCCATTCAACTTCATATTTGATTTACTTCGGTTTAAAAACACCATTCATTCTAATGTTGCATGCATAGGCAAAAATCATATCATTAGCTAATTAATGTATATTTCAACTCATGCATATTTATTAGAACAGTGGCTATTTTTAACACTTCACATTTCAAAGATGTTAATTTTGGCGAACTAAAATATATTTCAACACATGACTATTTTATTTAGTTCCTATGCATGTTAAAAATAATATTTCATTCACAAATATTTATTTCAATGCTCGCATATCTTTAGCATATCACATATATGATAAAAATAATATTTTTATCATTTAAAATATTTATTCGACAAATGAATGTTTTCAACACTTCATAGTTTCAATAAAAATGTAATTTTTATTGTTCGATCTTTTTATTCAACACATGAACTTTTCCAATACACAAACTTCTCAACACATGAGCACCTCCACACATGGATATTTTATTTATGTTGTTCATATAAGAAAGATGGAATTTTTATTGTTGAAACTATTTATATATAAGGCGAATATTTTACATACTTCATATATATTATAAAAAGGTGATTTTTATTGTTTAGACACTTCATTCATTCACAAATGAATTTAATTTTCACACATCACTTTTCAACACATGAACATTTCCACACATGAATATAGTTTCAACACATGACTTTACTTTCAACGCATGAAGATAATTTCAGCATATGAAAATAATTCTAACACATGAATATTATTCAAAATTTCGGCAGCATAACGGCAGGGTAGTTAAAACCGACACCGTCCCTAGTACGGCTCCTCGCTCTACCTTAAAACCTCGCGGTTTTTAACAATGGGGATTCATGCATCTAATTCGCACGCAGGCGGCATGTTTTATTTTTATTTCCACAATTTTTCCAATTCATTTCAATCACCAATCGGTATTTTTCAACCACAACCAAACAAATATCAACCACAAACAATTATTCAACCATTCGCATTTTTCATCCAATATTTCACACCAATTCACAACAATAAATATCGCCCATGGTTTGTGGACGAGGGGAGTATATACATATATTATTGCTATATTTCACTTATATTTCAACACACATATCAATTATTCTATGCATGTATAATTCATACTTCGCTTATATAGCTTACACCACGCATGTACATGAGGAATACAACACGTGTGTAATTTATATTTCGCTTATATAATTTATACACGACATTTTCCATTCAAATTCATTTAATTTAGATTTTTCACATTGGTTTTTGGAGTGCTAAAAATCGTAGATGACTCAGAAAAATCCGCGGTCTTTTCTATGTGGTAGAGAGCTTCCTTGCGGTCCCGATGTTTCCTATTTCATCGAATTTCGTCAACACACCGTAAAGATATGCTTTTTCAAAGTGCAAACATAAAAAAGGACTCACCTTTCTAAGTGGTTCGAAACTAGGGTTGCGGTTTTCGAGAAAATCGAGGCACGAGGGGATGATCGGAGGTGCTGACGTGGAAGAGGAAGGAGAGGGGAGTCGGTCAGTGGCGGTTTGGGGTGGCTCGGTGGTCGGTGGCGATCAGGGCGGCGCTGGGAAGGGGGAAACTTTGCGGGCTCGATTCTGGCAGAGGCAGCGACGGTGGAGGCTGAGGTATGGTCGGATTTGAAGAGGAGGATGAGGCGAGTCGAGGAGGGGTAGCGGCGGTGGCTGGAGTGGCCTGTAGCGGCGGGAAAAGGGGAGGGAAGCGGCGAACGACGAGGATCGTCGAGAGAAGATGGGGCACAAGTGTTTTTTGTTTTTTTTTTATTTTAAAATAATGAAAGAAAAATTCTGATTGGCCAATGGTTTTAATAAATTTTTAAATAGTGTTTTCTCCAACGAACTCCTTTTCAAGTCCAACGACTGTCGTCCCTAGCTAAATACCCCCATCCCGGACACAATGGGATATGTTTCGTTGGCCAATTCGACTATTGCAATCAGTTATTTTTCAAATTAAAGTGTAAAACATTTAATTTTTAACTCTGAACGTACATTTCAATTTGCCAGGGCCACAAACTGATTTGAAAAATTCCAGAAAAATAAATCTAGCTATGTTTTGACGATACGGTCCCAATAAAACTGATTTCGTCGAATTCTTAGATCGTTTGAAAAATGGCCATTTTCTGGTCGATCCAATTTAACAGAAATTGACCAAACACATTTTCTTTTGCCACGCTCACATACTAGCTTTAAAAATTATGAAATTTGAAACCTAGCAATAATTTGACATCCTGGACCCAACAAAATTGGTTTCGACGAATTCCGAGGTCGTTTGCAAAATATCAATTTTCCAGGGCTATATTTTCTGTATAGCGACCTTTCTGAAAATTCATTCGGCCATAACTTTTGATTCCCGTTATGAAACTTCGATTTTTCAGATTCCTTGGAAAGATATTGATAAACATATTTAAATATTTTTGGTTTCACTAAAATCCGTTATATTTTCCACCCTGCACAGTCAGTCAAAGTTTGAATTCAAATTTTCAAACTGACTCACTATTTCTAATTCACTATTTTATTGAAATATTCTATTTCAATTGTTCAAATTCCTTTGAAATGACCAATTTAAAAAATTTAAATTGGCTCGTATTTACCGGGTTGTTACAACCCTGGACTTGCAAAACACGCATGCAACAGCTTCAAGAGGATGAGCTTTTAACCCTGGACTTAGAAAATTGAAAATTAATCGATGACATATTTCATTCCTAAAGAATCAACAACTGATTATATTGATTCACCGGCCAGCCTAGCGATTCAAATGACAATGATTTGTTTCTATAATGCAATATACATCATGAAATTCAAATACCTAGTGTGGAAACATGCGGAAGTACGGATATTTTAATTTTCACCACATAGAGCCAGAAGCAAATCAAATAGAAAATAAGATAAACATGAAATATTTAGCCAAAACAAAATTTAAACAACAATCTAGAAAATCATCTCATTCTTCTTTCAACTCAAACGTCTACTAGATCCATCAAAAGAAACCCAAATTCTCTACAAACTACAACATGCCATTGAACTTGGATGATAAATCATAAAGTAAAAAATGACATCCATCAAAATGGAAAAACAATTTTTCATTTTATAGAGCTATACCAAGATGGCAATCTAATAAAGCGGCCTTAATCATTAAGCTACAAAGGAAAAAAAACACGGTTACTGCTATTCCACGGTGAGCATTCAACCCAGATTTACAATATTGAACATAGTTCATTAATAAGTGTTAAAATAAGTGGAAGAAACCCGTCAAAAAACAAGAAACAAAATGAACGAATCACTTACCCAAATCTGAAATACGGTTTCTGCGAAGGTCGATGACGTTAGGGTCATAGACATGAATCCGAGGTGACGGATCTAGAGGTGCAATTTTGTTCTTTTGAGTGGATTGAAAGCAAGTGGAGGATCTGAAGGCGGGATTTGATCGAAATCTGAAGGTGCAATTTTGTTTACCTTTTTTTTCTCCTGTCAAGCGTCAATTTGAACAAATTAGGCTAAGGAATGGAGAAGACTGCGATGTAAGTAATCGAGGGTCCCAAATAATATTGTCATGTTCGACTGTTTTATATTAGCAGTCGCACAATCACACGTTGCAATTTTCAAAGCCTATGTTATTCACTATGGACGACGGTTTTAAACATAATAGTCGCAAATTATAAATATTTGCTACTCTTTTTACATAAAACCATCGCAAATTGGTCCTTTACTGTTTTTCCCCGTCAACCTGCTACGGTTGTCAACTAAAACCGTCGCACATAACTATTTGTGCTACTGTTTTTAGCTAAACTGGCGCAAATAAGGCGACGCAAATGTGCAGTTTTGTACTAGTGTAGAAATTATATCGGCTTATATTGAACATCAAACTCTAAAACAAACTGATATCGTATTGGGAACAACAATGGTGATATCTTCCAAATTCCTCGATGGTATCTGTATAATTATGGAATTCCATATTGAAATATCCGAAGATTATTTCCATTCAATTCCCATCTAATTTATATATTGGTAAACTCTAGTTATATTAAAACCATTTCAATTCCTTTCAGTTCTTTATTCTAGTAGTTAACTAGTTCATTTAGATAAAAATATTTTTTCAAAACTTGGAATATTTCATCCAAAATCTTTCCAAATCATTTATTATGATTTTACATAATTAATTCATAATATTTAATAATTTTATTAAGGCACTTAAAGTTGGTTTCTAATATCAGCCACCGAACTGCATCCATAGCGACCTTTTTCAAAATTGTTTTGGAATTAAATTAAAATCTTACAGCTGGATTTTAACCCTCTTATATTCATTTGAAATTTCTTTTCAATACAAACCCAACGGGTCTGGTTTTAGGAGAATCCGATGGTCGGATCTCTCGTTACGTCAATTCGAAGTTACGGGTTGACGTTCGCAAACTATCGCTGCGCGACGCGTTCTATTCAAGTCCGAATTCGATTTATAATTAAAATAAAATCGAAAAATGTTTCCAAAATAGTTTAGAAATATTATAAATTATATTCAACTACCATTTGAATTTTCATTTAAATCATTTTCTTCAAAATCAAATATCTTCATATTATGCCATTCTATTATATATAATAGATTTAGTTGATTTCTATTCAAAACGTATTTTATAAAACGTTTTTAATCTCGTTTAAGAATGATTTCAACTTCCACCCCAATTTTAAATCAAAATTCAATATCCCATATTGTTATAATATTAAAATAATAATATATTCAAAACATCAGATTTTGAAATCAAATCTTCACAATATCTATTATAATTTTATAATCTTTGTATCCATCCAAAATCGACATCAAAATCAAACTTCAATTCTTCACCGAATATTATATTAAAATATTCGTTTTACTCCAAATTGAAAGGAGATTCAACCAATTACCATCTAATTTTATTTATATGGATTCATACACCACATGTATTCAACAATAATTATAAACAACTATTAAACATTCAATTCACATCCAAAGTGCATCTACAACTATATAAGAATTAAACAATCAAATAACGCTTATAATGACCTGTTACTCAATCGATTAACATCAAATCTAAACACTTGAGATAAGTGTAAATCAAATATCATCCCAATACCCATGTGGGGTTTTCAACCAATAAATAATCCATTGGTAAATTATTTATTTATTTATTCCAATCTATTATTTAAATAAGTGAACATAAATAGGCACGTCAATGGGGCGGGGCAGGCATGGGTAGTAACCCCCCATCATCCGCCCCGTTAGGTAATTTTTTTTCCCTGTGCCCGCCCCCATACCCACACTAGTACCCAGTAAACAGATTTTAAACAAGTTGAGGGTATTCATAGGTATTCGCGGGTATCCATGATATTTTATTCTGTATATTTTTTAACTTTCTATTGAAATAGTTTAAAAAATACATACATTTGTTAAAAAAACAAATTAGACTAGGTGTGAACTTTGGCAACACATTGCTTGGATTTGGAAACATCTTGATGTAAACCGGTGAGGAGGAATGAAGTAAGAACTTTGGTAGGATATGTTGAATTTACTAAAGAGAGCAGAAGATTTAGATAGAAGAAAAGACGCGTTGCTTGCTGGATTAGAATTTGAAACAATTAATGAGAAATTTGAGAATTTCTGACTAGGTATATATATGGTTTTAATTAGCACCACGCATAATTATTACATATATCAATAGCTGCTTATAAATTGTTAAAAAAAAGCATGCGTACAAATAACCAACAACCAACACCAATGATTTTTGCATTGGCAAAAAATCACACTCAACGCGGGCACGGATACCTACAGACACGGATATCTTAATATCCATACCCACCCCATTAATTAATGGATACTAAAAAAACCCATTTATTTTACCGACGAGTACCCTTTTAGCTATCCATTTCATGCCCATGACGAATTTTATTCACGGGTAAAGGTTTTTTTCCTATCGCTAAATATAAACAAGTCGTTCGACTTGTAAATGAGTGTTTAATCCAATTTCAACTACCAAAAATAATTTAACATCGTTTTAACATGTTAGTTATTTCAAAATCACATTAAAATCAGAACGCAAATAATCATCCATTCATCCATTTGGTTTTCAAACAACTGTGGTGTGAGCTACCATATATCGTATAACAATTTGTGATAATTAAATCAAATATAAATTAGCATAAGCAGTCAATATATATTTAGTTATAAAATAAAATAATTGTACAAATTAGTTCAGTGAGAGAATTCTCACTTTGATCGGTTCTGAAATCGTTAATAAACGATCGTTTTAACAAAATTAAATAAGCGTTTAATTTTATCAAAAATTCCATCTACTTCTGAATTTGTTCTGGACTGTTCCATGGCACAGTGTTCGACATGTTATGTAACGACGGTCGGAACAAAGCCCCCTTCCTTGCACGCTTATGAGCTGGCACTCAACTCTCATATAACAAAAGGAATCCATGATGTTACGTGCCTACCAACTCATATTTGTACCCAGCTCCTTAAATTTATTCCATAATGTGGGACTATTAATTCCAACCCGTCATTCCTCTTTAATAACATGTGAGGCAATCCTAACAGTCTCCCCCTTGACTCGCATCCTACGAGTATCTTTTGAGAGAACTGCCTTGCGTTCATGGCCCAGTCCGTAACCTTCGGCTCTGATACTACTGTAATGTAACGATGGTCGGAACAAAGCTGCCTAACTTGCACACATATGAGTTAACACACAACTCCCATATAACAAAAGGAATCCCTGGTGTTACGTGCCTACCAATTCATATTTGTACTTAACTCCTTCAATTTTTTCCATGATGTGGGACTATTTATTCAAGCCGTCATTTCTACCTTAACAACATGTGAGGCAATCCTAACACGACGATGCGAGTCCAATTCATCCAGAAGCGTCGAATTCTGTTTTCATTTGCAAAAGATATTAACATTTTAGTATTAACAATACTTAATTATAATTAAATTTCCTTAATCACAAATATGTTTTCTAATTATATTTTGACCCACCGCTACTCTTCTCTCTCATTCGTTGATCCTCCAAGAAACTTCACGAAGACGAACCCACTTCACCTATTAGGGTTTCAAATCTCCATCACCACGCTTGACCGGAGTTGGATCTAAAATGCCCACGACGTAGAGCTTAGCCAATGCCACCTAAGCCTGAAGCACATTGAAACTCGAGCTCCCCTGGTGGCCTAGAACTACATGCAATTGCAGTGCGTTGGAGGGGAAATTTGAGCGATTTACTCCATGAGTTCGGATCATAGCTGTTCAACCTTTAGATCTCACGGAGCTCTTCGATTTTGCTTTTGGAAGTTTTGTGAATTAATCCATAGATCGCGAGACAATGGGGGAGAAGTTGGGAAGTTCTGGTCGTCGGTTATGGGAGATGGCGACTAGAATGGGCATTGACCACGCAGAACTGGAATTAGGGTTTTGACCCATTTGACTTGTGTATTTATATATATTTTTTATTTCAATGTATAGTAATATGTGAAATTTTCGTGTCCGAACTTCAAATGAACCCCAACGACTTTCGCCTCTAACCAAAAACCCCATTCCGGACACGATGAGATGTGTTTCATAAGTTGACTCGACTGTTTTGATCATTTTTTATCAAAATTAAAATATAACGTTGAACATTGAATTTAGATGTACGTTTTAATTTACCACGACTACATACTAACTCCAAAAATTATGAAATTTGAAATCTTACTATTTTTTACAAATATGGTTCTAACAAAACTGATTTCGTCGAATTTGGAGACCATTTAAAAAATGACTTTTTAACTAGCTTATTGAATTATAACTGAATTTGAACATGTGTTTAAATTTACTATGCTTACATACGAATTCCAATAAACTTGAAATTTTAAAGCTGACAATAATTTGACATTTCGGATCCAACAAAATTGGTTTCATTGAAAATGGAGCTCGTTTACAAAATGACTATTTTTAAGGGATTATATAATGTTATACTAATATTATTAAATTCCATAGCAACTATTTGAAATTTTGATTTGGGCATAACTTACAATTTATAAAATGAAATCTCAAATTTTCAAATTGATATTATTAGAAAGATCCTAACATTTTTTGTTTTACCGCGACGTTACGAGTTCGTTTTAATTAAATTTTAATTAAATTTATACGTTCAAACTTCATTTATAAATAAATTCTAAGTTGTTTATTCTCATCATTTAAAATATTTAATTTCCATTAAAACTGATTAAAAATAAATTATAAATTGGTTCCAAAATTCAGGGTCGTTACAAACATCGACTTAGCCATAGTCCAAGCCATATGCTGCTTTTAGTAACAGGTCAGTTGGCTGATTCAGTGTGTTAGTCGATTGATCCAGAAGAAAAAATTCGACCATGTTTCAATTAAGTCGACTGACCTCTGAGTTCATCGACTTACCATTGATCAGTCGACTAAATCCAAGGGTCAGTCGATTGACCAGTACATGCACTGAAAAATATATATGAAGTTATACAGATTCAATCGAGTGACCTCTGAATTCAATCGACTAAACATGTTTTTTGCTGTTGACCAGTGGAGACCACGGTCAACATTTAGGTTGTTCCAGGATCTTTCCCAGCCGGGTTTCATCCCGTTTGGCCTTTTTTGTGACTTTTCAGTTTCTTTGATTCACATATTTCTGTAGTTCGATTTCATGGACTTTCGATTTACTCGTGGTGAAAGAATTTATAATCGATAGTCATGAGATTTGATTTACATTATTAAAAAGTGAATTCTTAGTTCTACCGTTATTTCGATTGCTATTACCCAGGATTTGCCACTTCGAAACTATATAAAAGGGTTTTTATATTATTAGTAGATACTAATCCATTTATGAAAATGATTTCTAATCCTACTTCATTGTATGAAGTTATTTTATGAATTACTTTATAAATCTACTAGTATATACTTATGCAAACTTTTCTTTGTTCGTATGAGAAATCCAATTAAACATCTTAGTAAAAACAAGGACTATGAACCCTTGCATTTGCTTCAATGGTTAATTCTTGGACTCGTTCGATTGAAAACTGCGACATTGATCATTTCATATTCCTAGTGGAATATACAATTTGTTCATAAATAATCAAGTAGAGCAAGTAGTTATGGGACATGTAACTCGACTCTTATAAAAACTAGCTTGGCGTAGTTTACATTATACTCGATCAATTTTGATCATCGAGGATCTTCAGATCATTCCGACCTACGGGTCACTCTGATGATCTTCGGATCATCCTTAGAACTTCGGTTGCGGTGGATCTTCATACCATTCAGCACTTCGGGTCACTCCAATGATCATTGGATCATCTTGAGGAACTTCTGTTCGATCCTTTGTATCGATGATTTTCGGATCATCCTAAGGAACTTCGGTTCGTTTGATTATATGGATGATCTTCAGATCATTTAGTATCGACGAAATACGTGATATCATATCTTAGGAGTAGCTTTATTAGTTAGGATGAGATATCCTTATATAGCACTAAGATTTACTTGACATTTTTATGGACATCTTAAGCCTTCGCATTATATATGTGAACATTGTTGTTAATGCTTACATATCGTATTATGTTTATATCTCTTATCCTATCTATGTTTATTATGATGAGTACAGTTAGACCAATCTGTTTATTTTTTATTTTCTTATAAATAGTACTCGAGTCAGACCGAGGTATTACAGGTGCTTCTCCTTGACTGCAGCATGGACTAGCTTCTCCTTTTGGCTAACTAAATCTATTTAGTATTTTACCTTTCATGTATTTGAGATAGAGACTCATACATGTACATATTCTTTTGTATTGTACATGTTTCTATTATTTTAATGTATAGTGGATAGACTTTGACCACTATCTTTGTATTTACTCTTATGTATTTTATTCATATCTACTTCCGCCTTAGTGATGTGAATATTTGTATTTGACTTTGATTTTGTTGTTATGTATTTTATATTGATTCTGAATTATATAAAACCACTGTGTAGTGGATTTGAACTTGAGTTAGATATGTTGGATTTTCTCACGTAATTTAAAAACTAAGACCACATTATCTGACATGTTTAACACTCGTTCAATGCTATTATACAGATGGCAATAGCCTTATTCTTTGGGATAGTTGACATCATTTCTTGCAATAACCTTGGCTAACGCGAGTATAGAGGTGGGACGTTACATGCATGCAAAAGTACTCGAACCCTGCACCACTAAGGCTGCTTTGCCCTTGGGGCGGGCGCGTGTGTGTGTGTGTGTGTATATATATATATATATATATGCATGTGTGTGCGCGCTTGCGCGTGTATGCGTCATTTTCTAGATATACATCAGGTGCATGTCTGATTTAAATTTTAATGAGCTTTGAACATATTAAGTTTTATATACATTTGGATTTTAAATAAATGTAAACGCTTTCAATATTGATTAATTTGAAATGTGCAAAATGTTTTGTTGACTAATTTTTTTTTAAATGCATTAGATGATTAATTTTGTATCAGACATTTAATGAATGTATATATATGTGTGTGTGTCACGTTTGCATGTATCTAAATTTCCAAAGCATGTAACTTTGAAAGCATTTGGAAAGTTTCAAGTATATGAACAGAACTCAAATATAAAGGTTTTGAATATCTGGAGTTTTAGGGTTTAAAGTAAACATGTATAGCTTCGTTTTTATGTCTGTTTGTTTTGCATTGGGATTTAAGATATAGACAGTTTGGTATGTTAAATTTATAATAAAATATAATTTATGAGTGTATATATAGTTACACATATACATAATTTCAGGTGTATATGATAACGTAATTAAAAACACATTCTTAACTTCAGGTGTATATACTAACCAAATTCAAACTTAAGGAGTTCAATGCATTTAGAATTTAACGCTTAATAATTTTCGGGATATATATAGATTATTATGTACGGAGTTCAAATGAATATAAGGATTTAGGTATGAGCTAAGTTAAGTAAAGTGCGGGTTTTTAAAAGTATAACAGACAAATACCGATTTTCAAAGGTATAATACTTTATATACAAGCGCATCAAGTGTAATTAAACAAGCTTTTAAGTATGAATCGGTTTTTATATAAAGCAAGTTTCATATAGATGTGTATAAGCTAGTTTTAAAGGTACAAATTCTTTTGTTGCGGTGCCTTCTTGTTGCATTTCTCTCACATGACATTATTAATCATAATGACCTATGGTTCTAGTGGCTTTGTAGTTGTGTAACTCTAAAGTACAGCTATGTAGTTAAAACCCCGCTAAAGCCCCGCAATATCCCCGTTATAGCCCGTAGCACTCTTCCACCACTATGTTATTTCAATTTAGCCCCTATGAGCAGAAGATCCGCTTTAATCCCCATAATTTTCCGCTACATCCACTAAATAAATGATTTTTAGCACCCGCTTTAGCAATATCAATATGCAGAGGTTGATTTAACTAGTTCTCTTTTTAAAAAAAATTAAAAAAGTTGTTGTAAAGATCTATTTTTTAAGGCTTAAGTGCCCAATATAATGTAGAAGTCTATTTTAGACATCAAATCTAATGCACATAACCATAATATTCTTTGATTTTGTAGTATAAGGTTGACTAATATTAGATTCTTCTATAATGATCATGTTAGAATGATAGAAACTAATTTTAGATATCCATTTGTACATTTAATGAACCTTTTTACATATCCGCTTTATCCCTTCTATTTCCCCGCTTTATCCGCGCTACAACTTTATACACCTCTGCCGCTATAGAGCTGCTAAGCGCTTTAACTACACAGAATTACAGTAATATATAATTAACTATTTTATTTTATGGAGTGTTGATTATTAGTATGAAAGTTTTTACACCTCCGCCGCTATAGAGTTCACTATATGTGAAACGAAGCGTTGGAGTTCGTAAGCGCGAAGCGATGCAACCCCCAAGGTCACGGGAATCCGCAAGCGCGAAACGAAGTGCAGGAGTTCACTATACGTTAAACGAAGCGTGGGAGTTCGTAAGCGCGGAGTGGTGCAACCCTCAAAGGTTCACGGGAATCAGTAAGCGCGAAACAAAGCGCGAGAGTTCACTATACGTAAAATGAAGTGTGGGAGTTCGTAAGCGCAGAGTGATGCAACCCTCCAAGGTCGCGGAAATCCGTAAGTGCGAAATAAAGCTCGGGAGATCATTATACGTGAAACGAAGCGTGGGAGTTCGTAAGCGTAGAGCGATGCAACTCACCTAAGGTTCGCTAGGAATTCATTGCGCGAAACGAAGCGCTGGAGTTCACTATAAGTGAAACGAAGTACGGGAATTCGTGGCACGAAGCAATGAAACCCATAAACGTCAATGGAGTTCGCACTGCGAAACGATGCGACAACCAGAAATCATTTCCATATAGAAGGCAACTTCTCCACAGGAGAAATCAACAGTGCTCAGTGAACTCTATAATGCGATTTAATCGACAAGAGAAGACGAATGTTAGATTATAGCAACCTTTACAAAACACGGGGCATCCAATTGAGTCTTCAACATCAAAACTGATCAACAAAGCGAACAAACGTTGAACCGTAAAAATTCTTCCCATAATGAAAACTAACAATGACCGCTGAAGCCGGGGCACCAATAATCAAAGATTTCTCCAAAGAGAAGCAGAGAATAAATTATCGATACATATTTCCCAAATGGGAAAAATCATATGCCAACATATAAGTCAACAAGAACAATGATGTTTGAAATCCACTGTTGACTTAGTCGATTAATCGATTTTAAGCGTTAATGCGAATTTGAATTAGAATACCGTGATTGCGCAAACAATATCCAACGAGATATAAACCGTTGAATTAAGCAGTCCCATGCAAACACTTTATTCAATTCAAAATAAAATTCGCTATAAGTCATTTATAATGATTAGCTAATCCACTATCGATATGGAAAGTCGATGTTGTGTATAAGTCCAAAATTGAGCAAACGCTTGTTTTAATTACAGAACAAGCGACATGAACCATATGAATTCAAAGAATGGTTCCCCATAGATAGACAAAAAGCTATGACTAGATCTCAATGCAAAATATATCAACAACAAAGTTCATTTCAAAGCCCGCATTTCTCGCAAGCAAAAAACACAAGCTTCGAGGGGAAAATGTTAATCCTATTCAAAACACAGGGTCGGTCAGTATCAATGGACCGGGTCGGTCGGTACCAAAGAACTGGGTCGGCACTAAGGGGGTCGACACTAACCGGGTCAGCACTAACTGGGTCGGCATACTTGAAAATACGGGTCGGCCATGTAAAATGAAAGTAGGTCGATCCTATTTGTAAAAATGGTTCAGCTCCAACTTATAATGCTACATGGATGGCGCATGTAGTTCATGAAGCAGATGAAAGTGGTTGACATAAAAGTGTATACGTGAGTTGGGTAAAAGGATACATGAGATTGCATTCTTGGATTGATCGTAAACCTCATGCAAATAGTGGCAAAGTTATGAATTAATTGGATCGGTCCAGTTCATTACACGTGGTCAACAACTACCATAGGTAATTATACATGATGGATCTTATAACATAGTATAAGAAGAAAAGGGCACAAATGTAACATGGCCAACACAGTGCGTACGTAATATCTTGTCAAACATGATGAAGTAAGTATACTGCCTCAATACAGAAGTTGGGTCGGTACAAATGAATGTATACGGGTCGGCGTTAAAACGTATCAAAGTGCATATACGAAGCCACGCTGGTCATTTACAAAACTGTGACAAATATGTAATTAAAGGGGGCGGCACCCTAAACATGAAATGTGAGTCTGCTTCAGATATTCCATGCAAAAGAGAATAACGTATTGTTCATAATTCAATAATGTGAGGGCACGTGGTAGCTTAAGAATGGTCGGCACAGTAGAATGATACAGCTAGGTCGGTCAAATAGGATAAGCGGTGGCAGTACAGTAAATTGGAGCAAACTGGATCGGTCATATAGCTGAAAATGGGTCGGTCCTATAATTGAGAAGGTGGTGGCAGTACAGCAAATTGGAACAAAGTGGGTCGGGGCATTCAATTAAATTTGGATCGGTGCACTCAAGTAAAGTGGGTCGATACATTCATAAATTCAATCCTGGTCGGGCTATTTGGGTTCATACCTGGTCGGTCATAACAATGAAGCGGTGGCAAAACTGTAAATATGGGACATGACAGTTGTACACATCTATAAAGTGAACCAGTGGCATTCCTGTAAATAAGTCTTAGGCCGACCCAAGTTTATGGCCGACCCAAACTCTGCACACCATAATTACAAGACTATCACTACCCCCAAACTACACCTATAAATAGCCCCTTTCTCGACAATTCAAGGGACTGATTCCTCTACCCCGAAGGGCTGCCCAAATCACTTCTCCACCATTTTAAAGCTCCTTAAAGCTCCATTAATGGCTGCCAAAGCTCTCTACTTCTTCCTCTAACAACACGAAGATCAAATCACATCTATTCTCCATCCGAATGGGCTCAAACTCAATCCTCGTGCTCTCCAACTGCCATTAATCTTCTCTAAAAGCTCGGATCTAACATAAACTTCATCACGTGATCAAGGAAAAGCTTCTACACACTAAAGTGATTGATGATCTACAAGATAACTTTCACAATCCATGAGATCTAATCCATTTCTCTACGAATTCAAGTGTGATCTAAAGCTAAAAGAGAGCAAAGAGAGGAAAATTACTATGTAAAGAGACAATGAGCAAAAGTGAAATGTATGAGATAATAAACTTTGTAAATCTCCTCAAGATAGTGGAAAACACTTCAAAAGTGGACGTAGATCTTTGCTAAGATCGAACCACTATAAAAAAACCCTTGTATTTTACTTACTTTTCCCATTTATTTTGCAATTGTGGCTCTTTCAATTTCTAACCATAATTAGTGAGTGTGATTTCACACCTTTGGTGTTTGAGTCATTTTTGATTCAAACATTTGGCGCCCACTATGGGGCTGCGTTCGCACTTCATTCTCTCACTCTCTCTCTCTCTCAAGGTTGCAGGCCTTGCATTGAAGTTCAAAACCATCTCCTTATCCAATGTAATGGAGAAATCTACGAAGACCATGAGTAAGGATGTCAGAAATGTTGATAATGTTGCTATTGAAGAAACACCGCCTGCTAACCGTTTCGATCTGGCGAAAACTCAATAAGTGGAGCCAGTGTGACCAAAAATGAGTTGAATATTGGTATTGCTAATGTAAATCAATGAATGGGTGCTTCTACTAAAGCTATGATGAAGAAACTTGACGCATCATTAATGCTCGACTAAATCAATCCCCTCAAAATGTCCATGTCAACATGGCAGACGATAATGAATGGTTGAGCAAAAAAGATGAAGCTAACGTCGAGGATGTGAAACCAAAAGCTAAGAGTCATTCCAAGATGAAAGCTAGATAGGTTACCAATCTCGTCACGAGGGAACCTCCTCACTGTGAAGAGCAACCTGACACTGAAGAACACATCTCGGATGTGATAGAACAAACCACGAAGAAGAATCAAGTCGGAAAAGTTCCAAATGATGTTGTGTCTCGAGAAGGGTTCGACAGTGCTATAGCAGATCTACATAAAAAATTGATGCTTCAAATGAGATGTTGCTAGACCAACTCTATGCTCTCAAAGTCGCTCAAGCTGATTTTGTAAATTGCTTAACAATCATTGTTTTGCAAGGAAACGCATATTCCTGTGCCTCGGACTCTCACAGAGGGGAGTGTAATTGCCGTGACCAAAAGGAGGATGAGCTCAAGCAACCTTTCTTTCCCATCGATTCAAAGGATGATCAAAAAGTTACTCAGGGGCAAAAATGCGCCAACGATGGAGGGCGACAATGGTTATAAGAAGATTCGCCTTTTTAACCCGTCAGAGCTGACACCTTTGAATAACACCACTTAAATTATCTATCTTACACGAAGAATTCTTAAAAATATGTGAAACCAAAACCAACAAGGATAGGCGATAAAGCAGCTATTTCTGGGAGTTTTTGCCTCTATCACAATCAGCCTAGCCATGATACCAACAATTGCAAATATCTAAAAAGTTCAATCGAGATGATGGTTAGAGAGGGCAAACTGCAACAATATGTTAAGAAGTTGCATGCAATAAATTCTCCTCAAACTCCTCAAGGGCAAAGCGTACCCTCCAATTAGACAGGTCCGGATGGAAAGGCTCCAACAGAGAGTAATGCAAAGTCGATGTTCAATACCATAGCAAAAAGTTCTTGCCCAACCAATGAGAGCTGGGAGAAGATGCAGGTTTATGCAAATGCTCAAGAATACAATTCGACGGAAGCAATGGCTCCTATGGAATTAAAAGCTTCTATTCATCCAATGATCACTCGGCATTTCCATACCAAAAAACCCAGTCAAGGCTAGTGCGGGATGGCATCTACAAGTTGTCAACTCTTAATGGAGTTTCAATGCCAGAAATCTAAAACAACGACCGCACGTTAATTTTCTACAAAAATTATCCCTCGGTCCTTATGAAAATCTATTGTGTTTTCTTTTACAATATAAGCCTCACTTGGTAAAGGAGCGATTGTAATAGAATATCCTATCTACTACTGAAAGCATGCCTACATGTATAAATCTCTTACTTGCAAAATTTTATGGTAAATCAAAACTTGATTAAAATTTAATTTCATATTGCAGGCTACCGAACGAGCGCTCGTTCCATCAAAATCCGACAAAGCATGGCGACCCCAGCAACGCTAGATCAAGTGCCAAATGTTGAAATAACAACATGCGTAGATGCAAAGGAAGAGAAGCACGGCCTTGAAAAGCAAATGGGAAGAATTGCAAAGATACAAACAACAGACGAGCGCCACGACAAATAAGCGAAAGGGTTGCAGCTTTCAACTATGGAGCACTTCCCCAAACAAGAGGATCAAGGTCCCGGATCCTAAACTGAGATAGCCTACCGAGTCAAGCGTACAACAAAAGAACTAATGACTGCCCCCTGGAACGATATAATGGCCACTCAATTCATTTGCATAACATATGAATCCCTGTATGTGAAGAATGTAAATCTCAAAGGTTCGCGAGAATCCATAAGCGCGAAACAAAGCACGGGAGCTCGTTAAGGCGAGACGAAGCATTGGAGTTTGTAAGCACGGAGCGAAGCAACCATCCAAGGTCACGGGAATCCGTAAGCGTGAAACGAAGCATGGGAGCTCGCTAAGGCGAGATGAAGCGTGGGAGTTCGTAAGCGCGAAGCGATGCAACCCTCAAAGGTTCATAGGAATCCGTAAGTGCGAAACGAAGCGCGGGAGTTCACTATACATGAAACGAAGTGTGGGAGTTCCTAAGCGCGGAGCAATGTAACCCTCCAAGGTCGCGGGAATCCATAAGCATGAAACGAAGCGCGGGAGTTCACTATACGTTAAACGAAGCGTGGGAGTTCGTAAGCGCGGAGCGATGCAACCCTCAATGGTTCACGGGAATCCGTAAGTGCGAAATGAAGCGCGGGAGTTCACTATACATGAAACGAAGCATGGAAGTTTGTAAGCGCGGAGCGATGCAACCCTCTAAGGTTGCGGGAATCCGTAAGCGCGAAACGAAGCGCGTGAGTTTACTATACATGAAACGAAGCGTGGGAATTCGTAAACGCAGAGCGATGCAATCCTCCAAGGTCATGGGAATCCATAAGCGCGAAATAAGCGCGGGAGTTCACTATACATGAAAAAAAGCATGGGAATTTGTAAGCGTGGAGCGATGCAACCCACCAAAGGTTCGCTGGAATTCGTTGCGCAAAACGAAGCGCTGGAGTTCACTATAAGTAAAATGAAGCGCGGGAGTTCGTGGCGCAAAGCAATGCAACCCATAAATGTCGCTGGAGTTCGCATTGCGAAACGATGCGACAACCAGAAATCATTTCCATAGAGAAGGCAACTTCTCCACAGGAGAAATCAACAGTGCTCAATGAACTCTATAATGTCGATTCAGACGACAGGAAAAGAGAAATGTTGGATTATAGCAGCCTCTCCAAAACACGGGGCATCCAATAGAGTCTTCAACATCAAAACTGATCAGCAAAGCGAACAAACATTGAGCCGTAAAAATTCTTCCCATAATGAAGACTAACAATGACCTCTAAAGCCGGGGCACCAATAATCAAAGATTTCTCCAAAGAGATGTAGAGAATAAATTATGGATACATATTTCCCAAATGCGACAAATCGTATGCCAACATATAAGTCAATAAGAACAGTGATGTTTGAAATCCACCGTTGACTTAGTCGATTAATGATTTTAAGCGTTAACGCGAATTTGAATTAGAATACCGTGATTGCGCAAACAATATCCAACGAGACACAAACCGTTGAATTAAGCAGTCCCATGCAAACACTTTATTTAATTCAAAATAAAATTTGCTGTAAGTCATTTATAATGATTAGTTAATCCACTATCGATATGGACAGTCGATGGTGAGTATAAGTCTAAAATTGAGCAAATGCTTGTTTTAATTACAAAACAGGCGACATGAACCATATGAATTCAAAGGATGGTTCTCCATAGCAAGACAAAAAGCTATGACTGGATCTCAACGCAAAATATATCAACAACAATGTTCATTTCAAAGCTTGCATTTCTCGCAAGCAAAAAATACAAGCTTCGAGCGGAAAATGTTAACCTTATTCAAAACACCGGGTCGGTCAGTATTGAAAAACCGAGTCGTCGGTATTAATGGACCGGGTCGGTCAGTACCAAAGAACTAGGTTGGCACTAACCGGGTCGGCACTAACTGAGTCGGCATACTTGCAAATACGGGTCGTCCATGTAAAATGAAAGTGGGTCAGTCCTATTTGTAAAAATGGTTCAGCTCCAATTATAATGCTACATGGATGGCGGCACGTAGTTCACGAAGCATATGAAAGTGGTTGGCATAAAAGTGTATACGTGAGTTGGGTAAAAGGATATATGAGATTGCATTCTTGGATTGATCGTAAACCTCATGCAAATAGTGGCAAAGTTATGAATTAATTGGATCGGTCCAGTTTATTACACGTGGTCAACAACTACCATAGATAATTGTACATGATGGATCTTATAACATAGTATAAGAATAAAAGGGCACAAACGTAACGTGTCCAACACAGTGCATACATAATATCTGGCCAAACATGATGAAGTAAGTATACTACCTCCATATAGAAGTTGGGTCGGTACAAATGAATGTATATGGGTCGGCGTTAAAACGTATCAAAGTGCATATACAAAGCCACGCTGGTCATTTACAAAAACCGTCACAAATATGTAATTTAAGGGGGCGACGCCCTAAACATGAAATGTGAGTCTGCTTCAGATATTCCATGCAAAAGAGAATAACGTATTGTTCATAATTCAATAATGTGAGGGCACGTGGCTGCTCAAGAACGGGTCGACACAGTAGAATGATACAGCTGGGTCGGTTATATAGGATAAGCGGTGGCAATACAGTAAATTGGAGCAAACTGGATCGGTCATATAGCTGAAAATGGGTCGGTCCTATAATTGAGAAGGCGGTAGCAGTATAACAAATTGGAACAAAGTGGGTCGCTGCATTCAATTAAATTTGGATCAGTGCACTCAAATAAAGTGGGCTGGCACATTCATAAATTCAATCCTAGTCGGGCTGCTTGGGTTCATACCTTGTTGGTCATAACAATGAAGCGGTGGCAGAACCGTAAATATGGGACATGACAGTTGTACACAGTTGTAAAGTGATCCAGTAGCATTCCTGTAAATAAGTTTTAGGCCGACCCAAACTCTACACACCATAATTACAAGACTGCAACTACCCCCAAACTACACCTATAAATAACCCCTTTATCCACAATTCAAGGGACCGGAACCTCTACCCCGAAGGGCTGCCCAAATCACTTCTCCACCATTCTAAAGCTCCTTAAAGCTCTCAACTTCTTCCTCTAACAACATGAAGATCAAATCACATATTTTCTCCATCCGAATGGGCTCAAACTTAATCCTAGTGCTATCCAACCGCCACTAATCTTCTCTAAAAGCTCTGATCTAATATAAACTTCATCACGATATCAAGGAAATGCATCTACGTGCCAAAGTGACTGAAGTTCTACAAGATAACTTTCACAATCCGCGATATCTAATCCATTTCTCTACGAATTCAAGTGTGATCTAAACCTAAAAGAGAGCAAAGAGAGGAAAATCACTATGTAAAGAGAGAATGAGCAAAAGTGAAATGTATGAGATAATAAACTTTGTAAATCTCTTCATGATAGTGGAAAACACTTCAAAAGTGGACATAGATCTTTGCTTAGATCGAACCACTATAAAAACACCTTGTCTTTTACTTACTTTTTCCCATTTATTTTGCGACTGTGGCGCTTTCAATTTCTAACCATAATTGGTGAAGTGTGATTTCAAACCTTTGGTGTTTGAGTCATTTTTGATTCAAACATTTGGCGTCCGCCATGGGGCCACGTTCGCACTTCATTCTCTCACACTCTCTCAATGTTGAAGGCCTTGCATTGAAGTTCTAAACCATCTCTTTATCCAACATAATGGCGAAATCTAAGAAGACCATAAGTAAGGATGTCTTAATGTTGATAATGTTGTTAATGAAGAAACACCGCTTGCTAACTGTTTTGATGTTGGCGAAAACTCAATAAGTGGAGCCGGTGTGACCAAAAATGAGTTGAATGCCACTATTGCTAATGTAAATCAACGAATGGATGCTTCTACTGAAGCTATGATGGAGAAACTTGATGCCATCCTTAATGCTCGACTAAATTAAGCCCCTCAGAATGTCCATGTCAACATGGAAGACGACAATGAATGGTTGAGAAACAAAGAAGAAGCTAACGTCGAGGATGTGAAAACAAAAGCTAAGAGTCATTTCGGGATGAAAGCTAGAGAGGTTACGAAACTCGACACGGGGGCACCTCCTCGCCGTGAAGAGCAACATGACACTGATGAACACATCTCGGATGTGATAGAACAAACCATGAAGAAGAATCAAGTTGGCAAAGTTCCGAAAGATGTTGTGTCTCGAGAAGAGTTCGACAGTGCACTACACCAGAAAGTGCCTTTAGTAGCATTGTAAAAACGCTACAATAACTTGTAGCAGCGTTTCTATAAACGCTACTATAGGACATGCAACTAAAAGTCTGAAAGTTTTTGTTGCGTTTTATTAAACGCAACCGAAAATGAAAATATTGTAGTGTTTCTAAAACCCTACAAAAAGGTTTTTTGGCAGCATCCTAAAAATGATACTAAAGTAATACTTGCATCATTTTTCAATTTTTTTTGTAGCGGTTTTTCAGCCCTACTATATGTTTTTTGTTTCGTTTCATTTCAGCTACAATATCTTTTGTAAATTACACTCGTAGCACTTTTTCAAAGCTACCAAAACTTACTGATGTACAACACATTTTAATTGCGGTTATTTCCTGTTAATGGCTTGTATCATTTCCAACAATCACTTATATATAATAGAAATATTAAAACATATAATTATATGAATATCCTTTTCAAACTAAAATCAATAATCGCCATATTTAAATACTTAAAAAAACACATTACTCCCAATATCAAATATAACAACCATAATCATCTCAATAGTAGTATTTCGACAAAATAAGTGAATCCTCATACCACAATTGCTTACCAACAAGTTTGCATGACTAATACAAACAAAATAATAGTTAAAGTCTTCTTCATAGCTTAATAACGATCGACGGTAAGAATTACATACAAGTATAATGGTCCACAGTTAGAATTACATAAATGAGTAAAATGCATGAATTATATATGCTGACAGATGGTCAAATAGGTTTTATTTGCATGCATAAATTGAAGAAAACATATTGATAGGCAGTTATATTTTATGATTAATAAATAGCGAGAAAAGAGCACAATTAGGAAGTAATTCAACACCCAGCAATAAACTGGATCAAACAAATTAATAAATGTCTACTGCTTGACTATGATAATATTGCAAAATATAATGCTGCACTTCAAAGATAGTACTTGACTATTATCTTGTATTCTTTTGACAATATAATGCTATATGTGGTCTTTTCATATTTATTTATTCTTCGTTGTTTGTGATTATTCGTATAAGCAGTAAAGATCACTTAAGTTCTTTAAAAATTACAATTCAGTTGCATAATATAGTCATTATAATGTGCAGGCAACTAATCTTTAAAACCCGAGGCTACATCGACTAAATGTTGTATGGTATGATGGTTATTCATATAATAATATGAAAAGGAGAAAGCTATAGTTCTCTAGGAGGCAATGAAGATGTTATAACAATTAAAATTTCAAACACTAAGAGCAAGACAGGGCATAAGTTTGTATTATCTAGCAATTAACAATATCATGCTAAGAAGAAATCTAATTTGGAAGCCAATGCTATAACATCTGACAATGAAGATACATATAATAGTACCATGACCTTTATGTTGGAGTCTGCTCTTTGCATTCCTAATGCACACAAACCATTAAAGTACCTAACAACTAAACATAAAATTGCAAATGAATGCTACTGGTAATATCGTCAAATATGATGTGAGTAACATACTTAGTAGATAATAAAATAAATTGTAATCTTTTTCGGCAAGGTTAACTTATAATTAGAATATCAGATAGAAGGTGATATAAAAGTTGGCCTAGCAATCCTAAATCCTAACATCCAAGTAATCTTCAATATTGAATCTTTTGGCATTTTATTTCATCAACTTTTGATTTAAAGTTATCATAATTTAAGGAAAGCAGTAGACATTTATTAATGAATAGTGAGAAAAAACATATTGATAGCACAGTTCATTCCCATACCTACTCCCTCCTACGCAGTCCGATAATAAACCTTCCACATGCCAAGAACACTTGCAAGAAGATGAAGTTGTGTGCTCATAAGTCAGTATGATTTATGGAATATTAAAATATATAAGCCTTCTTATGTTACAATAAATATAAACTTATAATTTTGGAAAATATATAAAAATTGGCTGAGTTTCAAAGTATGTGTTCATATTCAAATAAAGAGTTTTCATATATGCAAATCAACTTTGTATTTGTATCAAACTTTAAATACATGTAAAATGATGTCTTTATGACATTAAGATTAAGGAGAATGTTAAGTAGTTGTTTTTTTTTGAAGTTTAATTAAATTTGTATAGAAAATGTTTATCGGATCTTTTACAGTTGTCCATAAAATATAATCAAGTCAAACAAAAATAAAAATATCATATACCATTATAATGGATAACAATCAATATGTTTTCCTGTATGTGACTCTATTCTGAGTAAATCTTGTTGCTATAGATGCAACGGAGAAAGATTTATTAGACATAATATTATTACACAATTTAACAATATCATATACCGTTATGGAGGATAAGAGTCAATAGCGTTGGGATTGTAATTACTGCACACTGTCAAAAAAAACCACAGTTAACGCACAAAATGCCTAATTTATTGAAGAGAAACTCTTCGTGTATACATACACTGAGGGTGGACTGGGATATCTATGTTAGGGAGAAGGCTGTTAGTTTGATTGCATTTGGTATTTCGTACTAATGGTTAGCTTTAGCAGGTCTAATATAAACATTCTAGATTGGATTTGTAGAATTACACGAGGCAAATAGGTTTGGATTTCGAAACATGATGCAAATTTCAATAATAACAACACTTTTACATAATGCATAATTATACTGAAATAGGAATAATAGATGAATGGCGTACCCATGATTTGAACAATGTATATGAAATATCCTTCCCCAAGCTTGTTTTTGAATCTCTAACAACCCCAATAGCTTTTGCAGTAGTCTCTGATTGGTCTGGTCCACAAAATAATATGTATAACTCTTTATCCTATGATATTGAGCAACAGCTGATTCTTAAATCACAATACTTGAAAATGGATTATTGTAGAAGGAAAAAAAATATTTGAATGCAAAATGTGCTTGTAATGGAATAATCTAACCTTTACATCATAGGGTAGGTTGTCCATAAAAAGGGCCCTTTTCCTCTCATAGAGCTAAGAATGGTCGCATATTGCTTTTTTCTGTGGTGGACCACTCCAATGTGATTCTCTCCCATCTGTATTTCACATTTAAACACCATGGAATGAAATTATAGTGACCAAGTAACATTAAAAATATAGTAAACAAATATTGTCTAAAAAATAGCGAACTTACCATCGACATATTTTAGATAAGGCTATTTGAGTAGATTGCTCATTTTTAAACACAATGTAAGCATTCATTCTGAACATAAAAAAGGATAAAGGTTAAATTATAACAACCAAACAACTATTTGTTGATAAACTATGAAAGGGAACGTCGTGCATATGACACCTAATACAAGGCGGATATGCTCCTACTACATAGCATCTAGAACTCCAAAGGACATCATTTGCGAAGTTACACAAATTATTATTTGTTGTATTGCAGAGAGAGGGTACAAAAACAATAATTTTGACAAGTTGAAGGAAAATGAAACCAACATGAACAAAGCCTCTACATGGACTTAATAAGTATCAGCTTCAAAAGAGTGTTCATGTCAGTGCATAGCTCATGTGTTGAAGAGTAAAAGATGAACCATAAGATACTGGTCCTACATTTCTCTATTCAATAATATCAATTTATTTGGTTGATGAAGTGACAATTGCAAAACGACATGATAATTTTACTGAAGCTGTGACCATTGCAAAAAGACATGATCAATTTATTCAATAAGAATTACTGGAGCTATGACCATTGCAAAAAGACATGATAATTTTAAGTTTTGTTAATAATTTCAGGCTTTCAGTTTATAAATGTAATAACTGTTCGGGTGGCTCTACTAGCAGTAACATCCCATTTTTACTCATGCTGGCGGTTTATAAAAAAGAACAAGACCCCACATATTTTCTTTTTCATTCCATTTTATTCCTAAATTACTCTTTTTACCAGAGTGTGAAAGAATTTTTGGTTTGCCAATAGAGCCACCATATTCCTTTATGTTGAATCGCTGTATTGTTATTTTTCATGAATATACGAGGATGATGCCTGCACTGTGAAAGCATTTTTGTCAATTTTATTGGTTATATACTATACATGATGCAGGTTAGTTGGCAAGATATCGAGCTTCCTCGCTAGAAAAGCTGATGTTACTCCTAAAATACTCACTGCTCCAATGAACTCATTAATTCGTACTGTCGATTTCTGATTCAAAGACTGCAATTTTATTTCCATCATTTCAATTGTGATAGATTGTGGGTACTAACGTTGGCGGATAGAATTTGAAAGATATACCACCAAATATTATTACTATCTTAAAAAATTTAATTTGAGTCTTACTTTGGTTGATGAAGTGGCAATTTTTGTTCAGATTATACATACATTAACGTACATTAAGAATAAAACTAACAGACGTTAAGAAATTAGCCCATCTAGCCTAACTGGTATAAATAAACTTTTAATTCTAAGTTTAATTTATAAATATTGAATCATTATAATCATCAACCTACCCACGTTCAGACCCAAAAAAATAATTAAAAAGGCTAAAAACAAATTAAAATTGCCAAGCACCTCCTCCACCGTATTAGTTTGATAACATTGTTTATTTTATTTTATTTAAATAAAAAATAAAAACTGTGGCAATATAGAAAATAGGCCCAATTAATTACAAATAAGAATACTACCCATTATGTTTCATGACGTCTTTGAGCTGGTACCATGTTTCTAGACCTACACACGTTCTCTAAAAGCATGCATTTATTCATTTTCATCTCACAACAAATATCCTCCCTTTCCTCTCCCTGACGCTTCTTCTATTCAAATTCCAGATTATTCCAATATAATGTGTAATACCCAGATCATATATAAACAATAACTTGAATTATAGATACTCCCAAATCAATATCAAGTCCCCTACCATGCACAATCTTAACCCTTCCTCACATTGGTTGTAATGATTTTCCTTCCTAGAAACTGTTGTGTATCTACGATGGATTTATCAACATAACTGATAGATTCTATATGTGTAGGATTCTTGTTTATGCATGTTTCTAACAATACAATAAACCCACACACAAGTTAGCTCCACTTGATCACTAACTTGAACTTGCAATAAACTATATCACAAACAATTTTCTGCTCCATTAGAAAACTCACTAAATCTCTGCCTCCTTCAAACTTGACTACATCAACTCAAACCTCCTTCTATACTCCCTGCCTTACTCCACCTGAACGCTTTAGCCTACACCTTCATCAATCACCAATGCCATAAACCACATCCTCACATGCATCGACATCACCCAAAACATGGGCTCCCTACTTCTTCAAGTTAAACAAGCTATTGCCTGTCAGTACACTCAAACCAATACACTAAATCAATCACCGACCTCCTCAAACAGACAACATAAATGCCTTAGCCTCAATCATCGATCAATCCCTACAAAGAAACCACCCAAATTTCACCTCCAACAGTCTGACTATACAATAGTAACCCTAAACCAAACTGTCCGGCTACGCAGAACATGAGTTGATTAATTATATATATTTTCAGTTTTATCAATTTTAGTTAGTTTTCATTTATTATATAGTTCGTATTCAATAATCAACAATCATAATACACATGTTTATAAAGTAATATGTATGATGTGAATTGAACTTATGAACTGATGTGCTAAGTTAATCTAGGTCATGTGTGATATATGATGTAATAGTCGTGAATATTAAACTAAAATTACATGAGTTAAAATGAAATTATGAAATAATATAATAATTTTGTAATTTAAATAAGTTTCATTGTAATCATTATTAACTCGATAGTTTACACAATTACTTACCAAAAGTTATTCCTTCAATGCCAGCGCTCTTGCCATCTTCACTTCATCATCAATGGAAATCTAATAGTTTACCATAAAAAGAACACTGACTATGATTTATATAGCTGTATTGGAAAGCAAATATGATACTGGCTATGGATTATATTATTGGACCGATACCATCTAACTCTGGTAGAGAATCAAAGTCGGGATACACTTTTATCACATCATCAAGTAAAGCTAGTAAACCAATACAATTTTATATAGAAAATATGACCATAAATTCTGACCTCTTGCATGTGCATGTGCTTTCCACGAGGACAAGCAATTTATGGCAGAGTGCAGTAAAGGGATTTCTTCCAAAGTTGTATCTGGGCTCATGCAAATAAGAAGGAACTTGAAAAGCAGTAGTAGATTGAGATGCTAATGGAGTTGTCTGTGTGGCAGTGTCATACACCCTGCAACGTAACAAATTAGTATGTTTTGGTGCACTGCATGCATTATTATAATACATAAGAATTCTAATCAATATTTGATACTTTTCAGGCATATGGTTCAGCTGATTTTCTCTTGGGGCAAGGAGGAAAAACATATTCACCTGTTCCCTATTTTTGGATGTTTAAAATGTACTTTTGTTCATGGTTCCTTATCTGCAATAAAAGTACATCCATCGACACGTTTACAAATGTGTACCCAATATCATGTAAAAGAACAAAATCATGTAGGAATATACAAAAGAATAAACACTAAATTAAGGCATGCCTGTTAAGCCAACAACAGGGAAAACTATGTTGGTACAGAGAATAGTGTAGCAACTGCATAAAACTTATAGTAATCTGGAAACGTAGTCATAGCAATGCAACAGAAAAGAGAATATACTGTCGCAGTTGATTAGATAGGAAATAATAATCCGAGTCCAGTCCGAAACGACTGTTTCCTTAAATCGTATTTGCGCCCATTAGTAGCACTTGAGGGCTTTGATGCAAATCGATTCCCAAGATAAAACGGATCAACCTCGCCGTACAGTGCAATATGTGAAGCAACGACGAACGCAAGGTAGTTTATTTTCAGAGTAGAGCGGTGGAGGAAGGAGGGCAAAAGGCAGAAAAATTGATAATGATTTGATTTTTCCCTGCCCCTTATATAGGTTGTGAAGAGGTTTGGGATGCCACTGTTCGATTTGCAATGGTAACGACTGTTGGGAAGGTTGCGATCCTTTACTAACAGTTATTTCCGTTGGTGTTTGTGCGGCTGTATTCAAAAAATAGCCGTTTGAACAGCGCAACCGGCCTGACGGCATCCAGAGGCCCTATACGATCACGAGACCCCAAGAGCCCCAAGGCCCAAGGCCCTAATCTTTGACCTTTTTAATTTAATATTAAAGATGTGCATGCTTTGTTCATGCTATTCCATTGCCTCTCTCTCTTCCTTTTCTTTTGATTCAAGCTTTTGTATATGTAGTGAATTAATGCACAAGTTTTCCCGATATGGGACTTAGTGATTTTGCCAAAATTTGCCAAATCCACATATTCACTTCCAACAATCCCCCACATGAATGAGTGGTTATCTAATCTGTTCTTAATATACAAAACATTTATCGTATCGGTAAAAGTAGCACAGTAGCCTTGAACTTTTCCTAGTGTTATATCATTATAATTAACTGGCGAATCAGTGGACTAGAATGTCTTTGAACTGTAAGCCGTTTGTGTAAGTCTATAAAGATAACACATGATAAACGTTATTTTTTAACTCCTTGGTTCTATTTTTGTGTTCGTTTTTGCCATGAACACCGTCTTGGTTTCATGAGTGCTTGAAGAATTCGACCTTACAATTCTTCTTGAAGCGGCGCATTCACACTCACATAGGTGATTCTATAAAGAGTATCCCGTTATACCCCACTTGTTTCTTTAAAACACCATAGTATAGACATCATTAAAAGCCAAGCTTATCCTATTCTCCGACGGGTCGTGCACTGACTTATCATAGGAATGGTTTATATTTAACAGTGCCGTCAAGTTTATCTTAAACTTGGTTGTCCCTTTGAACCAAGATCTTGGGATCTCCAGTCAACTAGGTGGGGTTTCCGTTTTAGAAAACTTTTTAGTTTATAGGTCTTAAGCCCATTCCCATCGATAAGGTTTGAACTTTCTCTCTTGGCAAGCCTTTTGTTAGTGGATCCGCTATGTTATCCTTTGACCTTACATAGTGATAACTCCATTAGAGAGAAGTTGTCTTATGGTTTTATGTCTACGACGAATATGTCGAGACTTACCATTATACAATGTACTATTTGCCCTTCCTATAGCAGATTGACTATCACAATGTATACATATTGGAGGTACAGGTTTTTCCCAATTCGGAATATCTTCCAAGAAACTCCTAAGCCAATCTGCTTCTTCTGCGGCTTTATCTAGAGCAATGAACTCTGATTCCATTGTCGACCTTGCTATGCAAGTCTGTTTGGATGATTTCCATGAGATTGCTCCATTTCCTAATGTAAACACATATCCACTTGTGGATTTTGTGTCATTTGAGCCTGTTATCCAATTGGCATCACTATATCCTTCTATTACTGAAGGATACTTCTCATATTGCAACACGTAGTTTTGTGTGTACTTTAGATATCGTAGGACCCTGATTATTGCTTTCCAGTGATGTTTGCCAGGATTACTGGTATATCTACTCAACTTGCTTATGGCGTATGCAATATCAGGCCTAGTACAATTCATGACGTACATAATACTTCCTAGTATACGAGAATATTCAAGATGATATATTCCATCACCGGTGTTCTTTACCCAATTTTGGTTCATATCCATTGGTGATTTTGCAATGGTTATATTATACTGCTTGAACCTTTCAAGTAATTTGGCAATGTAATGTGACTGAGATAATGCATATCCCTGTGGTGTCTTTATAATTTTTACACCCAAAATTACATCGGCCACTCCTAGGTCCTTCATATCAAATCTAGAGGATAACATGTCCTTCGTAGAATTTATTATGACCTTATTATTTCCTAGGATCAGTAAATCATCAACGTAGAGACAAACAATGACATATCCAGCATCTATACATTTTATATAGACGCATTTATCTGATTCATTTATTTTGAATCCATTTGATAACATTGTTTCATCAAATTTCTCATGCCATTGTTTTGGTGCTTGTTTAAGGCCATAAAGAGATTTCACTAACTTGCACACCTTATTTTCATTTCCTGGGCTTAGAAACCCTTCTGGTTGCTGCATATATATTTCCTCTTCCAGTTCACCATTCAAAAACGCAGTTTTCACATCCATTTGGTGTATTTCCAAATTCAATGTAGATGTGATTGCAATAAGCATCCTGATTGATGTTATTCTGGTAACTGGAGAGTATGTATCAAAGTAATCCAGATTTTGCTTCTGTCTGAATCCTTTTATTACAAGTCTTTCTTTATACTTGTCTATTGAGCCATCGTCCTTTAGTTTCTTCTTAAATATCCATTTATATCCTAGTGGTTTTGATCCTTTAGGGGGATCCATTAGTTCCCACGTATGGTTTTGTAGAATGGATTCTATTTCACTATTGACGGCTTCTTTCCAATAAGGAGCATCGGGAGATGACATTGCTTGTTGGTAAGTTAGAGGTTCATTTTCTATCATATATGAATAGAAATCAGGTCCAAAGGATTTAGAGGTCCTTTGTCGTTTGCTCCTTCTTGGTTCCTCTATCTCAGTTTCATCATTCATTTTTCTTTGATCAGCATTACCCTCGGGAGTATCTGGATCTCTTGGCCTCTTGTGAGTACTTGTTTCAGTAGAGGTTTTAAGAGGATAAATGTGTTCAAAGAATCTAGCATTTCGTGACTCGATAATGGTGTTTTCATGAATGTCATCAATTTCAGATTTGTACACCAAAAATCGATATGCACTACTATTATGAGCATATCCAATGAATATGCAATCTATAGTCTTTGGTCCAATTTTGACCTTTTTCGGTTTTGGTATTTCTACTTTGGCAAGACACCCCCACACTTTCAGGTATTTGTAGGATGGTGGTCTATTTTTCCAAAGTTCATGGGGAGTCTTAGACGTTTTCTTTCGTGGTATTTTATTCAAAATGTGATTTACCGAAAGAATAGCTTCTCCCCAAAAGTTATCTGGCAATCCAGAACTAATTAGTAAGGCATTCATCATTTCTTTAAGAGTTCTATTTTTCCTTTCGGCTATACCGTTGGATTGAGGAGAATACGGAGCTGTAGTTTGATGTATAATTCCATGCTCAGCACAAAATTCCTCAAATGGAGACTCGTATTCTCCTCCTCTATCACTTCTTAAAGATTTTATTTTCTTATTGAGTTGGTTCTCTACTTCTGTCTTATACTGTTTAAACATGTCGATTGCTTCGTCCTTACTTCTAAGGAGATATACATGACAGTATCTGGTACAATCATCAATGAATGTGATAAAGTACCTCTTTCCACCTCTAGTTTGACACATTTTCAAATCTCATACATCAGTATGAATTAATTCTAGAGGTTCGGTTTCTCGTTCAATGTGATGAAACGAGGTTCTAGTCATTTTCGCTTCTGCACAGATTTGACATTTATAGTTGGAGTCTATGTTACATTTTGGTATAAAGTCTAGATTAATCAATTTTCACAATGTTTCAAAGTTAACATGCCCTAATCTAGAATGCCAAATATTAGAAGAGTCTACGATATAAACAGAAGATTCAACTTTATTCATATCGTCTTTTGGTACAATGGTAGTTACATTAGCTTTAAATAAGCCATCACTAACATAGCCCCTTCCCACATACACCCCATTTTTCAGTAATACAAATTTATCAGCCACAAATATGAGTTTGAAACCATGCTTGCTAAGAAGCGATCCAGAAATCAAGTTTTTACGAATGTCTGGAACATGAAGGACATCGGTCAAGGTAAGTTCCTTTCCAGAAGTCAATTTGAGCACAACTTTTCCTTTTCCTTCAACTTTTGATGCAGATGAGTTGCCCATAAACTACTGTTCCTTTTCGGTAGCAACTTTGTAAGTCGTGAACATCCATTTATTTGCACAAATGTGGCGAGTGGCCCCGGTGTCCACGAACCATTCCTTGTTGTTGCCAACAAGGTTACATTCAGAAACTACCGCGCACAAGTCCATGTCAGTAATGCCATCAAAAACTTCAGCCACATTTGCTTCAGACTTCTTTTTCTTCCCGCGACATTCTGCTGTCTTGTGTCCTTTCTTTCCGCAGTTATGACAAGATCCTTTAAATCTTTTAGCCTTTTTATTTGGACCATTTTCGCGCTTTCTTTTGTTGGGCTTTTCTTCTTCAACAACATTAGCCTTTGCTGTAATGTTGAAGGACCCCTTTTTCTCTGATTTTCGATTGTCTTCCTCAATCCTCAACCGAACCACCAATTCTTCAACAGTCATTTCCTTGCGCTTGTGCTTTAAGTAATTTTTGAAATCCTTCCAAGAAGGCGGAAGTTTTTCAATAGCAGCAGCGACTTTGAATGATTCGCTGAGCGTCATTCCTTCGTCATTTAACTCGTGGAAGATGACTTGCAGTTCTTGCATTTGGCTGATAACAGTTTTGCTATCAATCATCTTGAAGTCGAGGAATTTTCCTGCTATGAACTTCTTCATTCCTGCATCCTCAGATTTGTATTTCTTGTCGAGTGCAGTCCATAGTTCTTTGGAAGTTGCAGCAGTACAGTAGACATTATACAGAGAAATATCCAGGCCATTAAGTATATAATTCTTGCATATAAAATCTGCATTCTTCCAGACGTTGAGGGCTTCAACCTTCGTTGCATCTGGTTCCAATTCAGCCACCGTTGGAGCATCTTCCATCAGATACTTTGCAAGGCCCAGAGTTGTCAAATAGAACAACATCTTTTGCTGCCACCTTTTGAAATCTATACCCATAAATTTTTCAGGCTTTTCGCCATGGGATAGACTTACCGGTGGGAAGACATGCGGAGGCTGCGTTGCAGTCAGCACTGGTGCAGAAGGGTTTGTTTGTTTAGCCATATTCGCCTGTACAATGCAATACAGCAACAACAAATACGATTTAAGATTGTTAAGCCAACGACAGGGAAAACTGTGTTGGTACAGAGAATAGTGTAGCAACTGCAGAAAACTTATAGTAATCTGGAAACGTAGTCACAACAATGCAACAGAAAAGAGAATATACCATCGCAGTTGATTAGATAGGAAATAATAATCCGAGTCCAGTCTAAAACGACTGTTTCCTTAAATCGTATTTGCGCCCCTTTGTAGCACTTGAGGGCTTTGATGCAAATCGATTCCCAAGATAAAACGGATCAACCTCGTTGTACAGTGCAATATGCGAATTGACGGCGAACGCAAGGTGGTTTATTTTCAGAGTAGAGCAGTGGAGGAAGAAGGAGGGCGAAAGGCAGAAAAATTGATAGTGATTTGATTTTTCATTGCCCCTTATATAGGCTGTGAAGAGGTTTGGGGTGCCAATGTTCGATTTGCAATGGTAACGACTGTTGGAAAGGTTGCGATCCTTTACCAACAGTTATTTCCGTTGGTGTTTGCGCAGCTGTATTCAAAAAATAGCCGTTTGAACAGCGCAACAGGACTAACGACATCCAGAGGCCCTATACGATCACGAGACCCCAAGAGCCCCAAGGCCGAAGGCCGTAATCTTTGACCTTTTTTAATTTAATATTAAAGATGTGCATGCTTTGTTCATGCTATTCCATTGCCTCTCTCTCTTCCTTTTCTTTTGATATAACATATCAAGCTTTTGTATATGTAGTGAATTAACGCACAAGTTTTCCCGATGTGGAACTTAGTGATTTTGCCAAAATTTGCCAAATCCACTTATTCACTTCCAACAATGCCATCTAACAAAGGGTATCTTGTACCCAATATCACTGTCTTCTTTCTTCTCTGCATTCCTAAAATTTTCTTCTGTAAATTTAAATTTAATCTATATTACTTGAATTTTCTAGCCCAAATCCCAATTAAGTGGATGCTAATTAAATGATTTTAAAATCTGTTTTCACTAGTAGTATACTTGGAAAAGGTATTTTCATAAATAAGAATAGCACTTATATTATTTTGTTATATAATTTCAAAGTGGAAAATGGACAGCCAAGCTTATTTCAATGAGAAAATGTTCATATTAAAAAAATCACTCCAGATAGTAGCAATGATTATAATCATCTAACCTGCATGGTTCCATAAATTCCTATTCTTGTGCATGCTATAAAATACAGATTACGATGATATCATTAGATTTATTATAACAGGTATTTAATTATTAACACTAAGTTATAGCAGGTGTTCTAATTTTTTTATGCTTAAAAAGACACTTAAGTTTCAGTTTCTGAATAAACAATATTAATTTGGTTGCTCCCTATTTAACATGACATGAATTAAGTTTACGCACCGTTGTAATTTTCAATTTTTCTAGATGTAAAGCTTGATTATAAGAACCAGGTGGTGCCAGCATTTGCAAGTGATATTTGCACAGGATGAGGTTTCAGTTCAATGCTCTGCAGTGGATAATATGAAATGGTTCTTATGTTTCTTGGTATTTTTAAGGAGGTGAAACAGGGATGAAAAACAGTGAATCAAAACATCGATACAAGCTTGTGGATACTGCATCCTTGGACTAGCATTTACTACCTGAAAGGATATGAATGGGTGATGGATGATGTTCCTGATAAGGCTGCTGCTTTTAAATAGATTTACTGATTTAGGAATTTAGAAGGGACTGATCAGCCTATTACCGAGGATTCTTCTAATAATGTCATATTGAACATCCATATCTTAACATGTAGACTTGCATTATCTGATCAAATAACTATCTATATACATATGTCCAAGATGAAGAAAATTTTTGGACTATTAACAATAAATCCTAAGGTAAAAAACGAATTGATACTGATATAAGTGAAGTTTTGGTGTTCATGAACATTTTTTTTCCTCTAGTTGACTACTGCCATATGATTCATGAACCATTTTTAATTTCTCAAATTTCAACAGAGTTTTTTTTTCTTTTTCATTTTCTTTTTTCTTATGATTGAAACGAGATGTTTTTAAATGTATATTTTGTCAATTGTACTAAGCCTGTCAATGGATACCCGAAAAATATGAAATCCGTCTGAATCCGTATCCGAAAATAAGGATATTATCCGATATCCGAAAAGCAAATGCGGATATCCGATATCCGAAAAGAATTTCGGATGTGGATGCGGCTATGAGTGTATCCGTGTCCAAAAATCATCCGTCCGGTCCGAAAGTAAGTATGTTTATAATTTATTATAAGTATACAACCATATTAAATTATAACTAATTTTTAGCACCTATTCAATGTTGTAAAGAAAATTTTAGAGAACATAGAACAATCTCTAACCTACCACACACATCTATTCTTCCATTCATTTTTTTATTTCAACCGCATTTAAAAAAAAACTATTTAGAATAGGATTGATGTGTTAACATATGATGTGTACTGCTACATTTTCATTTGGAAATTAACTGATGTGGTATGTTAGCTTATGTGTGAACTTTATTTGAGAAAATTAATGTTTAAAATGTGATGTTTTTAATTCATACATTTTAATATAGGAAATTTTTTGATCAATTTCGGATGAGGATATTCGAATATTTTCGGATATGCGAAAATATTCGCATCCTATTTTTGGATGAGCATATTTTCGAATATCCGAAAAAATCCACGGATGCGGATATGGATGTTAACTGTTTGATATCCGCAGATATCGGATTCAGATGCAGATTTTAATTTTCGGATGCAGATGCAGATTCAACCATATCCACATCCATTTGCATCCGTTGACAGCCCTAAATTGTACTATCTATTAACTTAAAATTATAATAAGATTTTACTAAAACGCTGTTAAGAAAAAAATATGGTGGAATAGAAACGTAAATGGACGAAAAAAATTACATCAATACAAATGGTGAGGGTTATTGTAATCTTTTATAGATGTGTCAAATCCAAATACTTGCAGCAAAAAAAAAAAAAAAAAAAAAAAAAAAAAAAAAACTTCGGAATGATTTTACTTTAATTGAATTTTATGTTTTCTTTCAGCACTTTTCTAGATGAATTTAGAGTGTATTTGGTAGATTTCCATGAAATTTATCACTATTACAAATAGTGTGCATATACCATCGAGATACACAGGCTTCTGAATCCATTTGATACTTGATTAAAAGTGAATTATGCCAAGAAACCCTGCTACACCATTCAGAAACCCTACTAGTCTTTAAACTACGATGTTTTGATGATGCTAATCATCGATGTGTTAGCTAACTACATACATAATTTTGTAGGGAAATGGTACAACACTAATGTTGAAGAGTTAGCGAAACAAGGCAATGCACTTGGTCTGCCTCCTAATATGCCTGATGCCTGCACTATCAATGGAAAACCAGGGTCCTTTTTTCCATGCTCTAAAATTCATAGGACATTCATTTTATTTTTATGTTAATAGCAGACCACATGTAGCCTTACGACTAAACATAATTATGTCATTTCTATTTTTTTATTCAAAGACATTTTTAACCCAAGTAAAATCTGGGAAGACATACCTGCTAAGGATAGTCAATGTTGCTTTGAATGACGAGCTCTTCTTCATAATTGCAGGGCATATCAGGAATGTGGTAGAAATGATGTTAATCACTGCAAACCACTCACCACATATTCACTCCTTATAATTCTAGATCAGACGACAAACGTTGTTGGTGCAGCTAATCAATCTCTAGGTAGATATCTCACGGCAGCCTCACCATTCATGGACGCTCTAGTTCCGATTGACAACAAAACTGCTGCAGCCATTAAACAGTACAAAGGCATTCCTTATATAGTCAGGCCCATACTTTCCAATGTACCATTTCAAAAGAACAACTATTGAGAGTTATCTCAATAAACTCAAAAGTCTGAACCATGCTCAATGCCCACAGCCTCCCAGCAGCCCCAATTCTTATATACAATGGTGTTGAACAGTTTTTCTTCTAGGTTGGCTAATTTGGTAAAAGAAATAGGACTAGCATCATGGAAATACACCGACACAGCCTTCAATATCCACAACTAACTATTCAAACAAAATAAAGTGTTCTTTTGAAAGCTCCAGGTTTTCTGATGCATTTTCAAACTTCATCAAATAAGCTTTTTTTCCATTATATGCAATCAATTTATAATAACAAAAAAAAATTAGCAAGAAGTATTTATTAATATATACGATATATAGACATATATTTTCACCCTATTATGAGCTGTTAAAGTGCTTCAATCAAACACAAACCCTACTGATATTCACCAGATTTATTCCCACTAGCTCCAGATATCCAAATGTCTAGATCGAAACCAAAGCCATTCCACATTACGCAAATATGCCTTTACTACTAAATTATGCTTGATTTTCCTTTTCTTTATATTTTGCATGATCCGAATAAATAAATAAATCAAATGAGTTGCGTATTTTACAGTATACCAGTTGATGGCTACTGGAGACATTAGTAGATGTTTTGGTCTTAGCATTGTAGCAATGCATGCTAGGAAAACACTTTTTTCTGTCCTAAAAATGAGTTGTGGAATTTAAAGTAATTTTCGAAATAATGTCTTATGCATAATTTCTTTATTTTAATTATATCTCATTAAAATTATACTGATCAATATATACAAATATATGAATTCAAGATTAAAGTTCAAACTCTATTTATCATAGAATATGTATTAGACATAAAAAATTTGTAAAATAGAGAAGTATTGCCTTCCTAAGTTACTATAGTGTTTCCTATTCAAGGACCATTGTATGATCTTAGAAACATATTTGCAATATATGTTGTTAACTGAAATTACTTTATAGGAGAATTTACAACATAAAATGGAGGATGCAAGGTTTTCTTTAAGTAACGGGTTAAAACTATGTCCATTTTACATTACTCTTCATAAAGCTTGAAACAGTCAAAAAGATTCTGTGAAACCAAGCTTTTAATTATTCAACTAGCATTAGAATCAATCCTCCCACCAGCATTGACCCTTGTAACAAAATATTATGTCTATATCATCAGTGCCTTTTTGAAAAAGTAGCTTATAATTTTTGCATATACGAGTCATCGTTGTTGAAAAAAAATGCAGCATACAATTTTCATTCTTTAACAGAAATGAGTCATACATAGTTCTTTTAAGGATTAATCTATTGTTGTCAAACATAACTCAAATCTATTTCTGAATGTATATTTTAATATCACTGAACTTTGAGGAAATAAATAGGTGTTTCGAATACATATTACAAATTATAATTAGTTAAATATGCAATAATTTGCGCCTTAAACTAATCTCGGAGGCAATACAAATCTTTATTTGTTATTTAGGCCATAAACAATGATCCATGTTTGCAAAACTGATGGAGAGAAGTAGCGATTTAGGGCTTCTAAAACTAACGTAGATGAATGCGATTTAGAGTATGTAAAATTTCATAGACAATTAAACATTTAGGATTCGTGCTTAAATCCGTATGTAACAACATAAAACTCATATAGGACCGAATTTCCAGTTATTAAACTTACTGATCTAGCCTGAAATTAATAGAGCGAGCAGCTAACCGAAGCAGGAATTGATTGAATATGACGAATGCAGTATAATGACGAAGAAAAGCGAAGCGAGGATGATAAACGAGGAAGCATTTTTAGAGCCTTGTGAGTTTTGAGAGAAGGTAGAAAACGAAGACGTCTGAAACTTAATAATGCGTTATGTTTTGCGGCACTAGCGGGAAGATGAAATTTTGACAACGTAACATGCAGGAAAATAATAAAGGGAGAAATAACATTAATGGATGCACTTGTATTGCAAACGCAACCAAACATGGTAACTTAAAACATATTTTCCTGTAGTGGTGCTATAACCGACCTACATCAAAAAATTGATGCTTCAAATAAGATGTTGCTAGACCAACTCTATGCTCTCAAAGTCGCTCAACCTGATTTTGTAAATTGCTTAACAAGCACTGTTTTGCAAGGAGATGCAAAGTCCTATGCCTTGGACTCTCACAGAGGAAAGTGTAATTGGCATGACCAAAAGGAGAATGAGCTCAAGCAACCTTTCTTTCCCATCGATTCGGAGGATAAACAAAAAAGTACTCAGGGGCAAAAACGTGCCAACGATGGAAAGGGCAACAAAGGTTATAAGAAGATTCGCCTTTTCAACCCGTCAGAGCTGACGCATTTGAATGACACCACTGAAAATATCTATCTTGCAACGAAGAATTCTGAAAAATATGCGAGGCCAAAACCAATAAGTATAGGCGATAAAGCAGCTATATCTGGGAGTTTTTGCCTCTATCACAATCAGCCTGGCCATGATACCAACAATTGCAAATATCTAAAAAGTTCAATCGAGAAGATGGTTAGAGGGGGCAAACTGCAACAATATGGTAAGAAGTTGCATGCAATAAATTCTCCTCAAACTCCTCAAGGGTAAAGCGTACTGCCAATCAGCCAGGTTCGGATGGAAAGGCTCCAACAGAGAGTAATGCAATGTCGATGTTCAATACCATAGCAAAAAGTTCTTGTCCAGCCAATAAGAGCTGGGAGAAGATGCAGGTTTATGCAAATGCTCAAGAATACAATCCGATGGAAGCAATGGCTCCTATGGAATTAAAAGCTTCTATTCATCCAATGATCATCGGACATTTCCATACCAAAAAGCCCAGTCAAGGCTAGTGCGGGATGGCATCTACAAGTTGTCATTTCTTAACGGAGTTTCAATGCCAATCTGAAACAGCGACCGCAAGCGTCAATTTTCTACAAAAATTATCCCTTAGTCCTTATGAAAATCTATTGTATTTTCTTTTACAAATATAAGCCTCCCTTGGTAAAGGAGCGATTGTAATAGAATATCCTATCTACTACTGAAAGCACGCCTCCCGTATAAATCTCTTGCTTGCAAAATTTTATGGTAAATCAAACTTGATTAAAAGTTAATTTCATATTGCAGGCTACCCGACGAGCGCTCGTTCTATCAAAATCCAACAAAGCAAGGCAACTCCAGCCACGCTAGATCAAGTTCCAAATGCTGTAAATAACAACATGCGTAGATGCAAAGGAAGAGAAGCATCGCCTTGGAAAGTGAATGGGAAGAGTTAAAAAGATACAAACAACAGACGAGTGCCACGATAAATAAGCGAAAGGGTTGCACATTTTCCATAAAGGCCTGTTTGGGAATTGTTTAAATAACACGGAGTAACCTCTTTCCTTTGTGTCCATTGCTCTGGTCGCTTTGAGCCACGAACGGATTGGTCTATGGGCACTTTGTGCATACATGCTTGTAGTGGAACATTCCTATTCAAGATAAAAAGGACTAATATCAAAATTATTAAATAATTATTGCAACAGGAATATTAAAATCACATCAAGTTGCATTGGATCATGGGGTGCTTGGCAAAGTGGAGGGCTATTTCTGATCTTTTTTCATAGCAACTGTCGTCAGAATGTTTTTGAAAGATGGCGAAACCCACTTGATTCAGGAGTCTTCTATTTTCTTCACCATTTTCCATCGCAATGCTTTCATCAATGCGCTCAAGATTGTGATTATGAAAACAAAATCAACATTACAAATTGAGTGGCCCTCGTCAAATGTCAAAAATTTGGGCATATGGCAAGAAATTGTAGGTTCAAAGATGAAGAGCAAGAGAACATGACACCAGTGGCTGTGAAAGAGAATTTATTTTAGATTTGTGGGTGAGAAGTGCACCATGGAGAGAAGTGCCCCAATATTCAAAGAGTAGAGTTGATGAGACGTGCTTCAACAATTGAAGGTGACAAGAAGTGCATCACAAATTGAAGAGAAGTGTTTCGTTTATTATCTCAACAACTTTGAAGCAAAGTGATGTGTTAAAGTTATATTGGTGCTTCAAAGTAATTAGTTCATGAATAATTAGAACTAGCATTTAATGTGTTTAGGAAAGAGTTATTGTGCTTATTCTATTCTATAGGAAATAAGATTTTTATCTAGTCTTTAGGAATGTACCTAGAATTAAGGAAGTAGTTTATTTATTTAAAGCTTATGAGATGTAATCAACTTGAAGGGTGAAGCGATAACAATAACAATAATAATGTAGTCATTCAGTTATTCTACATTTAATCTCTCTCCTCCTCTCTATATCAAATTCTAACAAAAAGAACATAGTAAGAACCCTGTCTTTGCTATCAGGCCACTGAATTGGTCTTTGATAACCAATTGGAAGAGACACAAGGCATGTAGGGCCGTCCTTTTCACAATGCCTTCTTGATGCTCATAATGCTTGGTATTGTGAAATTTTTTGATGGTGGCTACATTAAGGCATGGTATAAAATCAGCACCAGCTATCACGCTACAAATAGGAAAGGCAATGGGGCAGGTTTCTCGTGCTCCAAACCCAACCGGGACTTTTAAACTCCACCCTAGACCCGCCACGTAGACCCGGTGTAGGTCTGGAATTTTTCTCGTACCCAAAACCCGTACGGGTCAAGGTAGACCCAATTCGCCCCACGACCCGATGATACTATGTTCTAATACACACAAATTTATATACTTAATTTTTTGTCACTAAATAATAAATCATACAAATATTATAATGTGTGCACAATGATAAGAGAATGTAATAAAATGAGTTGTAAGATAATAGTTCAAAATATATGCATTTGTTATTATATGACCATCATTTATGCAATTTATACTATGAAAATTTATAGTTTGTTGATTGAAAATATATACTATTCAAGTCATAACCACATATACTTAAGAAGTTTAACAAGTAATCATTAGAATTATAAAGTGTTTTAATGATGTTTCAATAATGCGGGTCGGGTTGGGGCGGGTCAGTTGTGCCTCAGATTAGACCCTAGACACGAACCTCCAAAAACGGGTCGTGGGTCTAACCATCCCAAAGACCTTATGGGGTAGATCTAAATGGATCAAAATAGGGGTAGGTCAACCGTGTTTGGACCTCAGACCCGCCCATTGCCATCCCTATTTACAAAGCTTCCACTCATGTTCAACTTCATTTGATGATGTCTTTTGAACCTCTTTCCCATTCTTTGACTCTGTTGCTTGTGTTTTCCATGCTCCGTTCGAGGTATTTACCTCTTTTAGGATTTCAGATTGAGCTTCATCAGGAAAAACCTCTTCTTTTGTTTTGGTTTCCTTAGATTTTTCCCACGTTTTCATTTCCTTTATTTTCATCTGTTTTTCCTTCTAATTTTTCGTCTTTTGTTACATTATCCTCAATTTTCTCTTGTTTAGAACTATTTTCTTCATTATTATTAGGGTGCATGTGATTTGAACGGGAAAAATTATTTAGAAGGGGAGTTTAAAAGGGGTATTTGAAGGAGAATTATTGCGAACAGGGAATGTTTTTTTTCTACGAAAGGGGCGAATTGGAAGGGGTAAAGTTATTATTTTATTGTTTTTGTATTTATTATTTTTATTGTTTGAGTTCGTGTGTGTTCATTGTCGAACAGAATAGTAGAATGCAAAATACAAATTTTGAAATACATAATCGTATGATTTAGCGTTTGATTTTTAACAGGAAGGGGTATCCGAAAGGGGTATTTGGAAGGGGTCGGGAAGGGGTATCCGAAAGGGGTATTTGGAAGGGGTCGGGAAGGGGAAAATTGGTAGAAGGGGTATGTGTTTTTATTTTATGGGGAAGAGGCACACGAAAGGGGCAATGGGGTGGAAAGGGGGTATAAAAAGCCTTGTATGTTAAGGTAGAAATGATGATATGAATAAATAATCTCACATCAGGGAATAAATTAAAGGAGTAGAGTACAAATATGAATTGATAAGCACGTAACATCAGGGATTCCTTTTGTTACAAGGATGTGTGTGCCAACACATATGCGTGCACCCTATATGGAAGGAAGAGGGCTTTGTTCTGACCGTCGTTACACAACAGTGATATAAGAGTCGAAGGTTACAGACTCGGCCATGCAGATAAGGCAGTGCTCTCAAAAGATACTCATATGATGCGAGTCAAGGGGGAGACCGTTAGGATTGTCTCGCATGTTAAGGTAGGAATGAAGATTTGAATAAATAGTCCTACATCACGGAATAAATTGAAGGAGTGGAGTACAAATACGAGTTGGCAGACACGTAACACCTGGGATTCCTTTTGTCACAAAATTTGTGTGCAATTCACATGCATACGCCCTATGCAGGAGGAGGAGTCTTTGTTCCGACCGTCCTTACATAACAATCCTCAGATCTAAAAGGCACCTCAATTGGAACTTGTTGTTTCATTTCTGTGTTGGTATTATTTTTGGACAGACATATCGATAGGGTCTACAGTGGATTAAATCATCATCCAGATTCCCACTAAACAAAGTGCAACAAATACAACAACGGTTGCAGTTGAATAGAAGGAAAACTTTTTATCCATCCTTAAACTTCTTCCAAATGCCAATCTGTGTTATAGCATAGATCACAATCCACTAACTTTTAACTGAAATTGTTAAAGCGGAAATGAAATGCAGAGAAATACATATAATATACAATAGTTAGAAGATATTTGCTTTGTCAATATGAGTTTCACTAACATAATATAAACGTTGTAATACTACTTCCAGTTGGATCATATTGCAACACTCGTACTAAACATGCAACACAAATATTGAAAAGATTTAAATCACGTGTACTAAACATCCATTCACTCGCACTTGCATTCGAGTTGGTGCAACACTCGTTTGACTCAGTGCAGATGCACTTTGGTTGTTTTGACTTAGTTCGTTGATGCAAAGTAGTGCTCCTTCAGCTCATTGCAGCTGCACTGACATTAGCGTCCACAATAATAAAATGGTTTGTTCTTGTTTTTTTCTGAACTAGACGTGTCAGATGTAGGAACAAACATATCCTCGTTCGCAACCCCATTATTTAGAAGTCAAAAAACGTTGGTGTTGTACTCGTTGTACACCGCAAGCTATTAACCGAGAAGTAAGTTCCAGCATTGATAAACTAGAATATTCTTCCAATTAAGTTTCAGATTTGGTGCATGATGAGATAGTTTCGTATTAAATCGCGTAACAGAATATTAAAAAACATAACTAATTTTTTTTATTTTATTAACACTTAGTAGATTCATATAAATTTAGTAATTTTAATTTTATTAAAACTAATTAACTTAGTAAATTTATATAAAGTCAATTTGTTTTTGTAGAAATGGATCAACTTAGAAAATTTCTATAAACTAGATTTATTTACATCCTCTCTCCAAATGAGCTACCTAAAATCCAAAGCAAATTAAGTTCATTTACTTATTCAATGTGCTCAAACGTAAACTGTAGTTTTAGCTTCATGATATGTTTCCCCTTCTACATAAGAAACTGCATATTCAAAACAAAAATAAAAAAAAATCAGTATTTCATTGTAGATATAATGTTGAGTAACATAATAAGCATGCTAAAAATATACTGCAGACATTTAAGGTAACATTATCCTGGCTGCCCTTTTTCTGCTTGTAGGAAGTTGTAATATACATGAATACAGTAATATGTATGTATAAAAGCATATCCATGAACAACAAACAAGTACCAAGATATGTTCAAACCGTTTAGAAATTTACTCACCACACAAGTTTTAAATATACAACTGCCGCATTGCAGTAACAAGTTGGACAACTATCATTCTATTTAACAGCTTCAGAATACAAAGTAATAACTTTATTCCATTTTTTCCCTCTGAACGTATCATATCCTTGTCTTCATAAATAATAATATTCATGAGAAAAAAATAGCATAATACAATCCAGAAGTGTACCGCTAAAGGTGTTTCTCCAAGATACCATAAGCAAACACAAGATGATTATCTGTTGGGGATTTTATTGTTTGAGACTATTGTAGGAAGATGATCGTCGTATGATTGCTGTACTTCAGATTTTAAGGATCTATAGAATAGATTCTTTCAAACAATAGTTTAACGCACCAGGTACAAATGGGTTATTGAACCATCAACTTTTAGGATTCAATAAAGCCTTATAACAGCGAAATCGGATTCAAAGTTTGTACGGCTTTGATCCGATCAAGAACACTCTGTTTTTTTATTTTGATGATACAACAAAACAATGAAAATGAAGAGAAGAAGAAGAAGTTGAAATATGCGACGATTTTGGATTTTGCAAAGGTGTTACGAATTCACAATGTTTTGAAATGCTTTAATGGCATCACAGTTTCGGAGGAAGAAGAAGATGGTTTTGAAGTGATTTGAAACGCTTCTAGCTATCGGTATTTATAGCAGCGGAGAGATGTGTTCATTCATGAATCGTTGCGATTGTTATTTGCAACAGTCATTTCCATTCGAATTCAAACATACGCGCCCCTTCAGATTTGCAACGCTTCAAAGCATTTCGAACCTGCACGCCTAATTCAAAAATACAACGGTCTGTAGCAAGGCCATCGACATTCTGAGACGCAACTGATCACGAGACCCCAACAGCCCCAAGGATCAAGGCCTATCTTTTAACCTTTTAAATATTAATATCCATGACATGTTTGTGCTATTGTCTTATCTCTCCCTTCTCTTCTTTCTTTTGATATGATACATCAAGCTTTTACATGCATAGAGGCAAGCCTTTGTCTATTTCATGATGTGGGACAAAGAGCATTTCTCATTCCTTCTTTCTTAATTCTCTTCAAAAACAAATCCCCCCAAAACAAAGTTTTGAAAATTTTCTTACAATCTTCCCCATTTGTAACAACCCGAATTTTCAACAACGTGTTAAGGCAAGAATCAAGGCAGAATTAAATTATAAAATCTGAATCAAGATAAACGGGTTGCGCCATTGCGTTCGTCTCGGAAAAATACGCGAAATAGAGTCCGAAATTTCGTAAATCGAAGTCCGTATGACCAAGTTAAGGTCCAACGAAGTTTCACGAAAATTCAAATCCGAAAACAGATTTGAAATTCAACCCAGAAAGAGAAGGCGGGAAAATTCCCACCAGACACACAAGGTGTCGACCCCTGGGTCGACCCCCCCCTGTGGAACCCCGACCTGGTGCACCTGCTTGTCATGTTGGCTCGGTTCTGGAGGCTTGTGACGATTTTTGAGGGTTCAGATCTATCCTAGGGTTTATCCTGCGGCCTAAACTACTCCTAATCTCTATAAAAAGACCCCTAAGCCTACCCTAAACCCTCACAAATCACTCATGCCACGAAGTGCTGCCCAAATGCCAAGTGATCATGGCCTCCATCTCCAACTCCCAGAGACTATGCATGCAAATCGGATCCGAGTCGAAAGGTGCAAGCTTGCTACACCAAATCGAGGCTCGATCAACGTTGCTACGGCGATTTCATGACGATTCTTCGACAAAGGAGCCACCTTTCTTCGTCAAGACGGATCATGCTCATTCCCTAAGCCTCGCTATGTAAGTTCTAGCTACTTGTAGATTCTAACGGTGGTTCTAATGTGACATGGGATAAAATGCGATGAAACATAAGTATGCTAGCTTATGTGAACCTAAATTTGCCCCTTTTCTATGATCTATGACCTTGGGCTAAGTTGTAGCTACTTAATCATGCCATTCATGCTATGTTTAACCTAGTATATCTTGCAAGTTTGAATCTTTATCTATGAAATGTTAGCATGAACCTTTGGGAACCACTTGACTTGTGAAACATGGGCAAAGACTTGACTTTGGGGCTTATGCATGTTTGTGGCCAAATTACCTTAGAATGTTATGCATGTTTGTGGCCAAATTACCTTAGAATGCTATGCATGTTTGTGGCCAAATGCACTTATGATACTATGCATATTTGTGGTCAAATTCCCTTATGACACTATGCATGTTTGCGGCCAAATTCCCTTATGACACTATGCATGCTTGTGGCCAAATTCCCTCATGATACTATGCATGTTTGTGGCCGAATCCCCTTATGATACCATGCATGTTTGTGGCCAATATGTTGGCATAATACCTTACTATGTGACTCGCTTCCACTTGGGTTGGGAATACGTTTGGGTAGCTTAGGAAAAACGTGCGTATGACATGAAAACTTGACATGGGGTTTACATGAGAACATGACATTCATGATATATTTAAATATGGTCATGACACGTGGGGAAAACATGGAAGTTGAACTAGACATGGGTGGGTTGTAAGTGTAATAAGACACTAGACCAAACATGAAAGTGGCCAACTCGAGGTTGGGTTGAGTTTGTAGCATAAACCTACCCGAACCCGCCCGGCTTAACTAGTGGCTACAAACAATAGGATCCAATGTGAGAAGTTGGTCATGTCGCGCTTAAGACCCAAGGTTAGACTAGGTTGTGGTGTAAAACTACCCGGACCCGCCCGGCTTAACTAGTAACCACAACAAGGTCTAATGTGAGAGGTTGAGAGTGCATTAATTAAATTAATGCCACATGATAAGGTTAAGTAAATTTGACTAATGACACTTAACCGATATGACACGAATGGGTAGGTTAAGTGGGACCGGGCTTGATTTCTTAAGGACACTTAACCATACAAGACAATTGGGGGATGGGGTTAAGTAATTTACACTTAACTAATCCGACTTGGTAATTAGATGGGGTTAAGTAATTTACACTTAACTAATCCGACTTGGTAATTAGATGGGGTTAAGCAATTTACACTTAACTAATCCGACTTGGTAATTAGATGGGGTTAAGCAATTTACACTTAACTAATCCGACTTGGTAATTAGATGGGGTTAAGTAATTTACACTTAACTAATCCGACTTAGTAATTAGATGGGGTTAAGTAATTTACACTTAACTAATCCGACTTAGTAATTTAATGGGGATAAGTAACTTATACTCAACCAATTATACATGATGATTTGATGAGGTTAAGTAACCTACACTTAACCAATCTAATATGTGGACCTGGTAGGGTTAAGTCACAAGACCTTTCAAATTAGGCTTAACCATTGTAATACGATTAGTGAATGGGGTTAAGCTAACCCATACGTAACCAATCCGACTCGATAATCTGATGGGATTAAGACAATCTATGATTAATCAATCTAACATGATAATCTGATAGGGTTAAGACAAGTAAACAGTTAACCAATCTGACTTGATAGGGTTAAGTCATGAGCTTCTTGGTACACTTAACCAACTTGTAGGGCTAAGTCTTGAACTTGAGTACTTAGCCAATCTTGACATGATTCGTAGGCGGGTTAAGTCATGAACTTGGATAACAACACTTAACCCATTTGACAAAACCCTAGCTCAGGGGACTAGGTTGAAAATCGTGGTTAACAAGGATAGCGGGAAGAGAAGCTAAGTGGTAAACCTTAGTTAAGGATAACTAAGTAATAATTCTTAGCCAAGGACATGGGACTAGTTCATAAATAGATGAGTAACCTAATACGGTAGGTCATCACTTGGTATACGAGGAGGAGCAACTTGTCTGACTTGGATAAAAAGCTCCAACGAACTGGGTGACGAAGCGGAAGCTTCGGGGGACGTGAGGGTACTCTTGGTATCCCTCTGTGAGGTGGCAGGTGGTCCATGAAACCCGGCCTCACAGAGGTTAAGGTATGCGGTAGAAGAGCCAAGAGTATGCCTTGGTTGCTATGCGAGCGGCCTAAAGACTGGGATGGATTAGCGTGGAGTCGACGATACTTGATTTTGCCCTGGATAGCACGTCGCCGACTACCTACCATCTTTAGTCAATCGTGTACGAACGGAAAGGCAGAGAACTCCCAACAGACCATGTTCTTGCTATCGAGTCATGGGTGAGGTTGGCCCATAGGAAAGTGGGGCTATAGTGGGGCCGGGATGTAGTTCTCATACATGATTTTTCTTGGATTGCCTTTCAGTAGATGAGGGAGGGGTCACGTGGGACCATAGCCACGGATACAAAAACAGACCTTGATATCTGCATCAGCAGACGACTTAAAACTCCCGACCGAGTTCTGTATTTCTTGATTTGCCCTGGCACGGTACTCGGGTGGCACATTGAGATACATGTGCATCTAGACATGGAAAACGATTCACGATACATACGTGGGATAAAGGGCACGGTTGACTGGTGGCATAATCCCTCGTGGCCCTAGGTGGCCTGAACCCAAACCGAGACACGGGAACGTTCATTAGGTAGCATAATCCCTAGTGGTCCTAGGTGGCATAAATCCTAAGTGAACACGCGATAGTTCATGGTAAGAGAACATAACCAGATCAAGGGTAGCAGTCCAAAATAACCTCAAGGATAAAACGTTTACATGGGAAAGCCCGTATGGCCTACAGCAAAGGACTGAACTTATACATGGAAAGAAACATACGAGTTGGGAAAACCTACATATGCTATATATATTAGGTTGACATGGACCATTACATGACATTGGGCAAGGGACATTCATAGTTGACACATGACGCGGGTTGGGATACTAGTACGAGAGGTGCAGAGCAAATATACATGATAAATAACTTGGGGTGTTGTACATGATAGATACCGTGGGATGATATACATGATAGATACCTTGGGATAGTATACTTGATAGAAACCTGACGATGTGACACCTTGATTTATCTTGACACAGTAGTTTATCATGACACCTTAGTTTACCTCTCTACAGTAGTTCATCCAGTTATCTTGGTTTAGCTTATCTATCTTGTCGTCATCCTTATGTTTACTTTCAGTTTATGCATGTCATGTTACCTTTACCTGTTTTTATACTGGAAGTAGATAGGACTTACCAGTCTTTATGACTGACCCCGTTTTGTTTCGCCTCTTTGTCTTCCGTTTCCCCCCAGGTTTCAGGGAGGAAACACTGTTATCTAGTTCGGACTTCTTCTGCTTGAAGGTCATCACGCATGGCTTGGACTTTTCTTGGCTATGGCTACTTTACCGTTTTACTTGGGGAATAATTTATGAAATGGCTTTATGCTTCTTTACTATTGCAAGACAGGTTTTGATGTATTCTGATGTAAAAGGCTTTAGACCTTATTTTATAAGGTAATGAAATTTGTTTTACTTCCGCTGTTTTATATATGTTCTGTCTTGTAATATTTCTGCGCATGTTTACCTCGATAATGCTTCACCAAACCTAGTGCATTCCCTTTGTGAGTGACCCTAGCGGAGGTGGGGTGTTACATTTGGTATCAGAGCAGAAGTTTACCAGACTGGGCAAAAGTTTTTAAAACCTTCTGAAAACTAATTGAGAAACCGTTTTACAAAGAAGCATTTTTCAAGAAAAGTTTTTAATGGCTATTCCCCAAAGGCCATTAGCACTATCCTTTGTTTCCTTGGTTGAATCTCTTTTCCTTTCTTTCCTCCATCTGTAGTCACAGTAGTTCTAACTGTGACTAACCTTTGTCTAGCCACGTAGGTGTTTTCCGTACGATGGAGGTGGTTCTCGAGAGACCTGTTGCCGTGGTACAATGAAGGATAATAAGAGTAAGGATAAAGGACGCGAGCTTAAGGATAAGCAACTGTTGGTATGGCTTAGTCCATCAAGGAGGACAAGGACAAGATCATCGGAGAGGGCAATTTTACGCTCCCATTTCTAGGGTACCTAAAAGAGATGGTACCGTTTCTGGTAAAGGTTTAGTCGTTCTTTTCTATCATCCCGTCCCGACTTTGTCTTGATCATCGTATCATTTAAGTCTGCTTGGATAGTTGAGTCTCTGCACCTTAGTACTAGCATGGTAGAGGATCCCAGTTTTTGTCCTAAAAATCTGGTTGGAGAGTTGGTCCATTTCTTCATGACTTGTTTGGATTTGAGAATGACATGTCTCGGCTACGGATGGATTCTAGGGATAAAGTGGTCACCCAATAAGGGGTGCCATTCTCGGTTTTGGCAAGAGGGTAGTTAGACTCTCGACTCACCTTGGTGATACCCTCGAAGTCTCGTGTAACCTTTTGGGTTCTGTCATGGTTAGTTACCTAGAATCTCGGGATGCAGTTGTTGGTAATCCGATCGAATAGAATTCGCCGTTAAGGCAGATGGTTCGTTTCGCTTATGCATGAGTTATGGGAATCACCCTAGTAAGTACTCTTGGCAACATGGATTGGCATCGGCAAACGAGATCCAGAATTCCCTAGTGAATTTTGGAGAGCTTGCATGAGTAAGTGGATACGTTTGAGCCAAGTATACTAGGGAAAGGATAAGTGAAAGTGGAATAAGAGGCAACAATGAAATGAGTTCTAACTCATATCTTGGAAATAGGAATCAAGGAGCTACGAAATCATGGAGTTAAAAAGATGGTCAAGGCACCGAGGAATTAAGCTCAAGGAAATGCGACTTAGAAGACGTAAGGCTAGACATGCGCATCGTACCTCTTTTTAAAGAGTGTATCCTTGATCCCTGGTTTTTCCTGTAGAGCTTGCTCGCATGTTATCTTTTGGTGAATATCCTCTCGGTCCTATTTCTGTTGCAAACCCCGTAGGGAGTTTACCTTGTTTATCTCCTCGATCCTATCGTGAGAACCTTAGGTAGAATCCTATGGATGTAAACATGTGGTTGAAACATGTTATGATTGATATGGTTGCAAATGGTTGCAAGTGGTTGCTCGTGGATGCGCGAATACACATTAGATACTAGATCGACGCACTCACATTTCATATTGCATATGCACGAGTATTTATACCTGTTTATGGATGAAACTGAATGTGTTATCATGCGGATGTTGCATATGAATGAATGTTTGTGCACGCATATAGTACTTATATGACTAGGACTATTTGCATACATGTTGGACTCATGGTACTAAACATAATTTGCATTAGAAAGATCATTCAGGCCTGATCATTAGCATTAGCTAAGGAGCATATACACACATGTTTTGCATATGTTCATATGGCATTAGAAATCGTTTAAGGACAATGTTTGCCTGTGGATGATGTTTTGAGTAGATGGATGATGGATGGTAGGATGCGTTCTTCCTAACTTGGAGATTTCGGGGACGAAATCCTTGAAGGAGGGGAGAATGTAACAACCCGAATTTTTAACAACGTGTTAAGGCAAGAATCAAGGCAGAATTAAATTATAAAATCTGAAACAAGATAAACGGGTTGTGCCATTGCGTTCGTCTCGGAAAAATACGCGAAATAGAGTCCGAAATTTCGTAAATCGGAGTCCGTATGACCCAGTTAAGGCCCAACGAAGTTTCACGAAAATTCAAATCCGAAAACAGATTTGAAATTCAGCCCAGAAACAGAAGGCGGGAAAATTCCCGCCATACACACAGGGTGTCGACCCCTGGGTCGACCCCCTCCAGGGGGTCGACATGGGTGTCGACCCCGGGGTCGACCCCCCCTCCAGGGGGTCGACATAGGTGTCGACCCCTGGGTCGACCCTCCCCCCCCCTTGTGGAACCCCGACCTGGTGCACCTGCTTGTCATGTTGGCTCGGTTCTGGAGGCTTGTGACGATTTTTGAGGGTTCAGATCTATCCTAGGGTTTATCCTACGGCCTAAACTACTCCTAATCTCTATAAAAAGACCCCTAAGCCTACCCTAAACCCTCACAAATCACTCATGCCACGAAGTGCTGCCCAAATGCCAAGTGATCATGGCCTCCATCTCCAACTCCAAGAGACTATGCATGCAAATCGGATCCGAGTCGAAAGGTGCAAGCTTGCTACACCAAATCGAGGCTCGATCAACGTTGCTACGGCGATTTCATGACGATTCTTCGACAAAGGAGCCACCTTTCTTCGTCAAGTCGGATCATGCTCATTCCCTAAGCCTCGCTATGTAAGTTCTAGCTACTTGTAGATTCTAACGGTGGTTCTAATGTGACATGGGATAAAATGCGATGAAACATAAGTATGCTAGCTTATGTGAACCTAAATTTGCCCCTTTTCTATGATCTATGACCTTGGGCTAAGTTGTAGCGACTTAATCATGCCATTCATGCTATGTTTAACCTAGTATATCTTGCAAGTTTGAATCTTTATCTATGAAATGTTAGCATGAACCTTTGGGAACCACTTGACTTGTGAAACATGGGCAAAGACTTGACTTTGGGGCTTATGCATGTTTGTGGCCAAATTACCTTAGAATGCTATGCATGTTTGTGGCCAAATGCACTTATGATACTATGCATATTTGTGGCCAAATTCCCTTATGACACTATGCATGTTTGCAGCCAAATTCCCTTATGACACTATGCATGCTTGTGGCCAAATTCCCTCATGATACTATGCATGTTTGTGCCCGAATCCCCTTATGATACTATGCATTATTGTGGCCAATATGTTGGCATAATACCCTACTATGTGACTAGCTTCCACTTGGGTTGGGAATACGTTTCGGTAGCTTAGGGAAAACGTGCGTATGACATGAAAACTTGACATGGGGTTTACATGAGAACATGACATTCATGATACATTTAAATATGGTCATGACACGTGGGGAAAACATGGAAGTTGAACTAGACATGGGTGGGTTGTAAGTGTAATAAGAAACTAGACCAAACATGAAAGTGGCCAACTCGAGGATGGGTTGAGTTTGTAGCATAAACCTACCCGGACCCGCCCGGCTTAACTAGTGGCTACAAACAATAGGATCCAATGTGAGAAGTTGGTCATGTCGCGCTTAAGACCCGAGGTTAGACTAGGATGTGGTGTAAAACTACCCGGACCCGCCAGGCTTAACTAGTAACCACAACAAGGTCTAATGTGAGAGGTTGAGAGTACATTAATTAAATTAATGCCACATGATAAGGTTAAGTAAATTTGACTAATGACACTTAACCGATATGACACGAATGGGTAGGTTAAGTGGGAACGGGCTTGATTTCTTAAGTACACTTAACCATACAAGACAATTAGGGGATGGGGTTAAGTAATTTACACTTAACTAATCCGACTTGGTAATTAGATGGGGTTAAGTAATTTACACTTAACTAATCCGACTTGGTAATTAGATGGGGTTAAGCAATTTACACTTAACTAATCCGACTTGGTAATTAGATGGGGTTAAGCAATTTACACTTAACTAATCCGACTTGGTAATTAGATGGGGTTAAGTAATTTACACTTAACTAATCCGACTTAGTAATTAGATGGGGTTAAGTAATTTACACTTAACTAATCCGACTTGGTAATTTAATGGGGATAAGTAACTTATACTTAACCAATTATACATGATGATTTGATGAGGTTAAGTAACCTACACTTAACCAGTCTAATATGTGGACCTGGTAGGGTTAAGTCACAAGACCTTTCAAATTAGGCTTAACCATTGTAATACGATTAGTGGATGGGGTTAAGCTAACCCATACGTAACCAATCCGACTCGATAATCTGATGGGATTAAGACAATCTATGATTAATCAATCTAACATGATAATCTGATAGGGTTAAGACAAGTAAACAGTTAACCAATCTGACTTGATAGGGTTAAGTCATGAGCTTCTTGGTACACTTAACCAACTTGTAGGGCTAAGTCTTGAACTTGAGTACTTAGCCAATCTTGACATGATTCGTAGGCGGGTTAAGTCATGAACTTGGATAACAACACTTAACCCATTTGACAAAACCCTAGCTCAGGGGACTAGGGTGAAAATCGTGGTTAACAAGGATAGCGGGAAGAGAAGCTAAGTGGTAAACCTTAGTTAAGGATAACTAAGTAATAATTCTTAGCCAAGGACATGGGACTAGTTCATAAATAGATGAGTAACCTGATGCGGTAGGTCATCGCTTGGTATACGAGGAGGAGCAACTTATCTGACTTGGATAAAAAGCTCCAACGAACTGGGTGACGAAGCGGAAGCTTCGGGGGATGTGAGGGTACTCTTGGTATCCCTCTGTGAGGTGGCAGGTGGTCCATGAAACCCGGCCTCACAGAGGTTAAGGTCTGCGGTAGAAGAGCCAAGAGTATGCCTTGGTTGCTATGCGAGCGACCTAAAGACTGGGATGGATTAGCGTGGAGTCGACGATACTTGATTTTTCCCTGGATAGCACGTCGCCGACTACCTACCATCTTTAGTCAATCGTGTACGAACGGAAAGGCAGAGAACTCCCAACAGACCATGTTCTTGCTATCGATTCATGGGTGAGGTTGGCCCATAGGAAAGTGGGGCTATAGTGGGGCCGGGATGTAGTTCTCATACATGATTTTTCTTGGATTGCCTTTCAGTAGATGAGGGAGGGGTCACGTGGGACCATAGCCACGAATACAAAAACAGACCTTGATATCTGCATCAGCAGACGACTTAAAACTCCCGACCGAGTTCCGTATTTCTTGATTTGCCTTGGCACGGAACTCGGGTGGCACATTGAGATACATGTGCGTCTAGACATGGAAAACGATTCACGATACATACGTGGGATAAAGGGCGCGGTTGACGGGTGGCATAATCCCTAGTGGCCCTAGGTAGCCTGAACCCAAACCGAGACACGGGAACGTTCATTAGGTAGCATAATCCCTAGTGGTCCTAGGTGGCATAAATCCTAAGTGAACACGCGATAGTTCATGGTAAGAGAACATAACCAGATCAAGGGTAGCAGTCCAAAATAACCTCAAGGATAAAACGTTTACATGGGAAAGCCCGTATGGCCTACAGCAAAGGACTGAACTTATACATGGAAAGAAACATACGAGTTGGGAAAACCTACATATGCCATATATATTAGGTTGACATGGATCATTACATGACATTGGGCAAGGGACATTCATAGTTGACACATGACGCGGGTTGGGATACTAGTACGAGAGGTGCAGAGCAAATATACATGATAAATACCTTGGGGTGTTGTACATGATAGATACCGTGGGATGATATACATGATAGATACCTTGGGATAGTATACTTGATAGAAACCTGACGATGTGACACCTTGATTTATCTTGACACAGTTGTTTATCATGACACCTTAGTTTACCTCGCTACAGTAGTTCATCCAGTTATCTTGGTTTAACTTATCTATCTTGTCGTCATCCTTATGTTTACTTTCAGTTTATGCATGTCATGTTACCTTTACCTGTTTTTATACTGGAAGTAGATAGGACTTACCAGTCTTTATGACTGACCCCGTTTTGTTTCGCCTCTTTGTCTTCCGTTTCCCCCCCAGGTTTCAGGGAGGAAACACTGTTATCTAGTTCGGACTTCTTCTACTTGAAGGTCATCACGCATGGCTTGGACTTTTCTTGGCTATGGCTACTTTACCATTTTACTTGGGGAATAATTTATGAAATGGTTTTATGCTTCTTTACTATTGCAAGACAGGTTTTGATGTATTCTGATGTAAAAGGCTTTAGACCTTATTTTATAAGGTAATGAAATTTGTTTTACTTCCACTGTTTTATATATGTTCTGTCTTGTAATATTTCTGTGCATGTTTACCTCGATAATGCTTCACCAAACCTAGTGCATTCCCTTTGTGGGTGACCCTAGCGGAGGTGGGGTGTTACACCATTTTTCAAAGTAAAGAAAAAAAAATTAAAATGGATGGCTGAATCACTAATGTGACTTCCTACATACCCAAGTGGGATCAAGCCTATGTAGTTCTAAGATAAAGTTTTTGCATCATCGTGGAAACAACACATAAATAAAAGGTATCTTTAAGATTTGAACCTTTACTTAATATAAATCATTCAAAGTTCTGTCGATATTCCATGGTGAACAAGTCTTGAACCAAGTATCCCTTAATGATAAAACCGGAATAATCACACATGTTGATTTCCTTATTTTGGAGTGTTCTGTATTGCTCAGCACGTTAATGGCCATGTGCATTAATCTTGGTTCATGAGTCTACTTTAGAAAGCGGTATTACTTTCTTAGGAAACGGTGTGATTTCCGTACTCATATAGGTAAGTCTCTTAAGATCGCGATACAGCTTTTAAGGTTTCTAGACTTATTAAGGACATTTATCCATCCTTTGTTCTTGCAAAATCCAACACTAAATATTATGGGATTATTGATTTAGTGTTCCATAATCATACTCTTAACTTGTTGGTACCCATTGAACTTTGTATATCCTTTTCAAGACACAAGTTGGGTTTATGTTAAGGATGATCAATCTCCATTCACAGACCTTAGTCCCATTTCTTTTGACTTTATAGAAAGCATAGCCTTTGGAAGACCTTTTTTAAGTGGGTCAGCCAAGTTATTCTTCGTTTCTATGTAGTCAACAGTTATAACTCCACTTTTGAGTAACTGTCTTACTATTTGATGTTTTAGACTCACATGTCTAGAATTTCCATTATATGTCTTAATAGAGACTTTATATATTGTTGCTTGATTGTCACAGTTAATCAGAACTGCTGGAGATGGCTTCTTCCACAATGGGATTTCCATTAACAAATTTCTAAGCCATTCCGCTTCCTTACGTGCATCCGCTAATGCAATTAATTCTGAAAACATAGTTGAATAAGATATACAGGTGTGTTTCTTGGAAGCCCAAGATATAACAGCGCCTTCTGATGTAAATATCCATCCTATTGTAGACTTGGATTTGGGTTCGACATTGTTCCAGGTTGCATCACTATACCCTTCTATTACAACAGGATATCCTTTATAAGATAAAGCATAGTTAATGGTTCCTTTCAAATAAGGTAAAACTTTGGAAATCGCTTTCCAATGTTCGAAACCTGGATTACTCGTAAATCGACACAATACACTTATAGCATGTGCGATGTTGGGTCCAGTGCAATGCATAGCATACATAAGACTCCCAACAACACTAAAATACTCCAGTTGAGAAATGGTACGTCCAGTGTTCTTTTCTAATTTGATACTTGGATCTAAAGGAGTTGGTGCTGGTTTGTCATCATAACGACCATACTTCTTTAGGAACTTCTCAATGTAATGAGATTGGGTTAGCAATAACTCCCCCGCTTTCCTAATGATTTTAATTCCTAAAATTACATCAACCTCTCTTAGATCTTTCATATCAAATGTAGAAGATAGAAACTTCTTAGTTTCATTCACACAAGATATATTGGAACCAAATATTAGTGTGTCATAAACATATAATCATATTATAACATAACTGTTGTTATCTGATTTGCTATAAATACATTTATCAGCACCATTAACAATGAATCCAAATGATAATGCAATTTTATCAAACTTCTCATGCCATTGCATGGGAGCCTACTTCAAGCCATAAAGAGATTTGACTAATTTACAAACTTTCTTTCCTTGGTCTGGGGTTATAAAACCTTCAGGTTGTTCCGTGTATATCTCTTCTTCTAAACCTCCATTTAGAAATGTTGTCTTTACATACGTTTGATGTATGACCAAATTATGAATTGATGCAAGTGCTATTAAACGACATATGGAAGATATGCGAGCAACCGGAGCATATTTATCAAAATAATCTACTCCATGTCTTTGCTTATATCCCTTAGCAACTAATCTGGCTTTAAAACTTATCAGTGGATCCATTTATATTCAACTTTTTCTTGAATATCCATTTACATCCTATAGGTTTAGCACAGGAGGTAAATTAGTTAAAACCCAAGTTTGGTTTGACATTATGAAGTTCATTTCATCATTGGTAGCTTCTTTCTAGAAATTAAAATCTTTGGAACTCATAGCCTTAGAATAAGTTTTGGGATCATCATCGACGTTCATTACATATCTTGTCACATTAAGGACTTCGTCCTTATTGCCTTCTATGAGATATGTTATGAAGTCAGGACCATAATCCTTCTATGTTCTCGTTCTTTTACATCTCCTGTGTTCAGTATAATTATTCGGTACTGACACTTCCTTTCTGTTTTGAGCAGAAGCATATTCATCGTCATTGATATCATTAGTCACATATGGTTCTGGACTAGATGATGTCAACAGATTCTCAATAGTTTGATTTTCAAAGAATTCTACATCTACAAATTCTATAACTTCTACGGTGCCAAGAATAAGAAACCTATAAGTTATACTATTAGAATATCCTATAAAAACACACTTTTTTGGTATGGATGAAAAGGTTGATATAAAAACACACTTAAATGCCCTATTACCTAATTTTGGTAGTTTGGGGTCAGGTTTCCTAACATATGCTAAGCAACCCCAAACTTTAATTCTAGTAAGGTTGGGTTTTCTATTAAACCATAATTCATAATGGGAAATATTATTCTTTTTAAGTGGTACTCTATTTAGAATGTAACATGCAGATAACATTGCATCACCCCATAGATTATAAGGTAAATTAGAACTTATGAGCATGGTGTTAACAATTTCTACTAAAGTTCTATTTTTCCTCTCATCAACACCATTTTGTTATGGTGTATACGGGGCGGTACATTGGTGAATTATACCATTTTGTTTGCAAAACAAAGTAAATTCATTTGAAAAATATTCACCACCATGATTTGAATGTAACACTTTAATTTTAACTCCTAATTGTGTTTCGACTTCTACTTTGTAAATTTTGAATTTATCAAAAGCCTCTTCTTTAGATTTCATTAGATATACATATGCATATCTAGTATAATTATCAATAAATGTTATATAGTATTGGTTACCACCATAGATGATGTGACTTTTTAAGTCACCCACATCATTATATACCAAAGTCAAGCAAACCAGTTTTCCTTCTACAGATTTAAAGGATTTCCGGTGTATTTTTGCTTGAACATATATTTCACATTTGAGACGGACTCGAAATCACAATAAGAAATTAATCTTAATTTATGCATATTTGTAAGAGATTTATAATTAACATGTCCTAATCTACCATGTCATAATTTAACAGAATCAACAATATAAGCAGAAAATTTCTTTACTACATTCAACTTAATCATGTCGTTGCAAGAATGTCTCTGTCCAATAAATTTGTTGTTCTTGGACAACATTAACTTATCAGACTCATACACCATCTTGAATCTTCCTTTCATAAGTAGGTATCTAGAAACTAAATTCTTACATATATCGGGTGCATATAATACATTGACTAATGTAAGAACTTCTCAGAAGTAAATGTAAGTTCTATTGTGCCTTTTCCCAGAACTTTTCTAGCAACTTTGTTTGAACCAGTAACTTCGCTGGATTCTCCATTATTTTCTTCATAAGTCTTGAACAGATTACGGTCTTTGCAAACATGAAAGGTTTCTCCAGTATCAAGCCACCAATCATTATCAATGCCACTAATGGAGTTTGCCTCTTGTACAACAACCACAAGCTTTTCTTCGACCACATTCGCTTTTTGTTGTTTCTTCCAAAGACGACAATCTCGGGCATAGGGGCTGGGTTTATTACAATAGTAACAGGCGCATTTCTTTTTGTTCTTGGAATTATTGTTCTTCTTAAATTGTGTCTCATTTTTAGGCTTCAATTTATTAGTAATTTCAACATTATTTTCCTTAGTCTTAGACTTAGTTTGCGGATTATCATCTAGTTCATGCTTACGAGAATGCTCTTCAATATGAAGATGACGCTGTAAATTGTCTAAATTATAATCCATTTCCGCATGTTTTAATTTTTTCTTATAATCATTCCAAGAATTCGGAAGTCTTGAAATAATAACCCCAACAACAAAAGATTTAGGGAGATCAATACCGACATCTTTAAGTTGATTCACCGACAGTAGTATTTCACTTACTTGTCCAACTATGGACTTGTTGGCGACCATTTTCAAATCCATAAAATTACAAATAATAAAAAAAAAATAACTTGCCTCGGATATGCGATACTTGCTCTCCAAAGCAGTCCAAGGTTCCTTTGCAGTTTCCAAAGTCATGTGAGCATTGTAGACTGAAGTAGACAATGTATTCAGAATATGCCCTCTGCATAGAAAATCGTCCTCTTTGCGCTTTGCTCGTTTTGCCTTCAGAGCAGCATCCTCGTCAGCGGTTTCCTTCGGTATAATTTCCAATCTATCCTCCAAGATATAAAACAATTTGATGGTGATCAGAAGTAACTTTATCATCTCTTGCCAACGAGTAAATTTTTCACCATCAAAACGCTCCAATTACGTCAAATGTTGATTCATAACTTGCAATGCGCTCAAACCTTCCATGATTGAAGTTATTATCTGTAAATTTGTTGGGGATTTTGTTGTTTGAGACTATTGGTGGAAGATGATCGTTGTATGATTGTCATGCTTCAGACTTTAAAGATCCATATAATAGATTCTTTCAGACAATAGTTCAACCTACCAGGTACAAACGGGTTATCGAACTATCGACTTTCAGGATTCAATAAAGCCTTGAAACACGGAATCAGAATCAAAGTTTGTACGGCTTTGATCCGATCAAGAACACTCTGTATTTTATTCTGATGATATAACAACACAATAAGAATGAAGAGTAGAAGAAGTTGAAACATGCGACGATTTTGGATTTTGCAACACCCTGTAGGTGTTACAAATTCACAACATTTTGAAACGCTTTAATGACGTCGCAGTTTCATAGGAAGAAGAAGATGGTTCCGAAGTGATTTGAAACGCTTCTGGTTTTCGCTATTTATAGTAGCGGGGAGATGTGTGCATTCATGAATCATCGCAACTGTTATTTGCAACATTCATTTCCGTTCGAATTCAAACAGATGCGCCCCTTCAGATTTGCAACGCTTCAAAGTGTTTCGAACCTGCGCGCCTAACTCGAAAATACAACGGCCTGTAGCAAGCCCATCGACATTCTGAGGCCTAACTAATCATGAGACCCCAAGAGATCCAAGGCCCAAGGCTCATCTTTTGACTTTTAAAATATTAATATCCATGATATGTTAATGTTATTGTCTTATCTTTCCCTCTCTTCTTTCGTTTGATATAATACATCAAGCTTTTACATATATAGAGGCAAGTCTTTGTCTATTTAATGATGTAGAACAAAGAGTGTTTCTCATTCCTTCTTATTTCTTTTTTACTTCTCTTCAAAAACAAACCCCCCAAAACAAATTTTTGAAAATTTTCTAACATTATCAAAGTTAAATTCCATAAACATGCATTTTAAAACGGAATGTTACACAACCTCTATGGGCAGTACGTTTTTGCAATGCCTTTTATAGGAAATGCTTATTTGCACTTCCATTTACAGGGAGTACATGCAGCATTAGCTGTAAGGGCGCTTCCATGCAACACCTCCTTGCAGGTGAAGGCAGTGCATTTTTGAGTTGCCCTTTACAAGCAGTGCATGTCTGCACTGCCTGTTACATGCACTACATGTAACACTGCCTAACCAAAAATATTGTAGTTTAATGAATCATAATCAACAAAGAAACACATTTCACTTTCCTTTCCATCTGCAAACAATATGAGTGCTTCCAACATCACTCCATGTTGAGAACTTGACACCTTTTGTCACTGAAATAATAGCTCATTCAAAGAACAAATCATTAGCCATTGTTAATTCAAAAACTATGAGTTTGTCAAATAAATGCTTCCTATTTTTTCATCGTAAATTTGACAGTCATGAACAAAAAAATATGACACATAACACGTATACTGAATACATTTTTGATTAAATTTTCATTTTTCATTTTAAGATATTGATACCTTACTAAGTGTTTTAGCTATATAACACTTTTTAGAAATGTTAAGTAGCAGCTCTATTGAGACTTTTTAGATATTTTACTCTCAGGGCTATTTCCATATCAGTTATTATTCTCATAGCTCAAGAAGAATTGATAAAGAATAGTTTGAATGGTTAAACATACAGGTATGGATACATATGGTTTCATGAAGCATCTGGCTAAATAAGTATTGCAAAAAAATTGCACATTATGTTTGCCAAATTGTTCGTATCAATTCTCAATTATTTCAAATAATTTTCATTTTTTAGTATCACTTTTTTCATGCAAAAAATTAACAAAGTCTTCAATATGTTCGAAACTTCTTTAATTTGAAATTCACAATGGAAAATTATTGATATTTTGACTTACAGTTAGAATTATCTTTGAACTATTTTTATTCTGCACTTTTATTTCAGAGCTATAAGTAATTTCTGCACTTAAATGATCTAATTTTTTTGTATATTTCATATTTTTTTTCCATAACATAATTTACATTTAAATTTTTTTATAGATGAACTTCACTATTTGTGTAAGTTTTATGCATATGAAAAAGCACTTTGGTTTTATGGTAAATGACCCTGTTATTCTCTACCAATTTCAAAAGCCATGCCTAGGAAAATCAACTGTTGCGCTGTCCTAAGTTGTTTCCATGGTGTCACCTACTATTTATTCATAAAGCAAATAATAAATATTATGCTATATAAGAATGAAAACTGGACTGGTCATAACTACATATTAATGTAAATACATAGCATTCATGACAAATAAGACAGAAAATTGGTACATATGATGTATAATAAACTTGAAACCCCAAAAGTGGTTGTTTTATTCCAATTGGGTTGGATGCCAGGTAATGTATATCTAACTTCAACCATTAATAACATAGGCCAAAAGAGCTATTAATAAATTGTTTTTGATAGAAGGAAAATGGAAGGCAAATATTTGACTATATTGACCTTCAAAACAAGGAAACAAAAGCATTTTCCTGAGCTAAAATGTCTAGTATTTAACCATCTTTGACCAACAATTTCTTCATAACGTACAGGTAACGACCACATTGCTTTGAGCATCTTTCAACAACAATCTATTCACAATGTACAAGTTATGAATAGTATTTAAACATCTTTCAAAAACAATCTATTCACAATGTACAAGTTATGATATTTTACAAAATTAGAGGGCGGACCTTTTTTATGCAGCTCGATCTTAAAATAAAAGGCATCTAATTTTCTGAAAGAACAAAACAATAATGGTAAGGACTTTCGTAAGTAATAAGCTGATGGGATTTAAATCAGCGACTAAAATAAACCTAAAAAATTAGCAAATCAATTAATCCTAAAATTGGTAAATTATGGAAATTCATTCATGAGGGATTTCCTGGGATATCACAGGAAAATCACGGCAGCGACGACCAAGAAACTGAAAACAAGCAAAATTTAAAGGAAATAAAATAAAAGAAAGATGGAGGGGAAATTGAAGTGATGAGGGAAAGTGGAATTTTAGGAAAGTATAACGTAAGTGGTGAAAACTATCTAGATAGTGAAAACTGGAACCCTAGTCTTATTCTCAGCGTTCGCACATGCATGTATTTCATTTTAAAACAGCTTTCACGGCACTTGCGTTCAGAAAGCCGAGAGAATATGCAATCAAAACTAATTATCCTTTCAAACATCTATAATTAATATACATGGATAAGTTGCATTTATTGCACTTTTCACATTTCCTTTGCACAATGTTTCATTAAAAAAATTCAAATTATAATGTGTTTTCAGATAGTGTGGTGATTTGTGATATTAGAAACATGAACCGCTTATATGTTTTCAATTATGAATCGAACATTTGATGATTTTTTATTCTAACTTAGGGATTTTTCAATGGTTTGATCGATTTGTTAATAGCATTCTTGATGCATCGTATGTGTGACACTCCACATCCCTTAATGTCACTCATATTAGGATGCATTAAGTTTATTTATGGTATAGCCAACCGGTTTTTAGAGTGGGCCATAACACTTTTCCAATATAGCAAATAATGATTACAATATTTATTAGGAGATAAGCTAATCACTTATCTGCTATTGACATCTTACTCTAACTACAATAAAATCTGCTGACAAACACCATGCACGGTGTGTACATAATACATATAGTTACAAGAAGATGATTATAGTACAACACAGATGAATACAGTGTCAATTATATTCCACTAATGGATGTTTGCTTTGAGCCTTCAATTGGACAATCCTGCAAGCAGAATGACAATAGAACCAGATCAAGTCTTGTACTTCCTAACCAGAAGCTTGAGACAGATAGAAATACGACCAGCAGAACAGGGAAAAACGGCTGTAGATCCAAACAGAGAAATGAAGCAAGCATAAATACTCTATAGTAGCATTGGTTCTGGCCTAAAGATCTAGAAATAGAAATGCAACTTCCACAACAAAGCACATCGAACAATAGTAAAGGATTGAATTGGTGCAGATAGTGGAATACATAGGTGCAATAAGGAAGTAGTATGCAAATAATTGAGTACTCAGAAATACAGAAAAGAGATTGGATAAAAAGGCTTCTAGGTATTCATTAATAAGATAATCACTTCAGATCTAGGGACGAGCTACATAAAAGGCAAGTAGAGATAGAAAGGCTCGAAACAACAATAGCCACATAATAAAACAACCAGAAACGCTCAAAACTAGAGAAACTCCACAACAAACCCAGTCTGCACTAAGACGACACACACGATAAGTTCGAAAACTCATAGAGAACCAAAGATGGTATCCAATAGACTCAAAACTACAACACATAACTAGCTCTAACCTAAAAACTTATCGAAAACATCACAGGCTTCTACAAAAAAGTCAAAAGAAACTAGAAGGTCAGAAGGGATGAGGGAGGCAGTCGAAGGTGGGCTATATAAACATGGACAAAATAGAGTAGACACTAGCATCCCAACATTAGCCATCGGAACCTACGAAAAAAGCTATCGGTTAAAGAAAAAGATCAGGGGTAGGAGCCAGAAAGTAGTAGAGGAATCAAGGGCATAGATCTTGGGTTAGGGATAGAAAGAAAGTAAGCATCGATGCGCTATTAGAAAAGAGAATAGGGAGAGAGAGGGTCAGTGGATTAAGTAAAATAAGGCTGTCAGGAGAAGCAAAATGTTGACCTAGATCTGACTACAGGCAAATAGGGGATAGATCTGAATCTGATACAGATGGAGCTACAGTTCCACAAGGAAGAAAGCTAGGGTTAGAATTAAGGAAGGAAAGAGGAAGGTAATGATTGAAGGGACCAGAAGAGGGAAAGGTCGGAGGGCAGTTGTCAGAGGAAGTGGAAGCAAACCCTAATCGCCTAGAAGAAAAATAGCCCTGCCATTTTTAATACCTGACTATATTTTTGTACTTTTTGTGAAGTACAGTAGGTATAAAGTAACAACACAGAGACTAAAATTTGCAAGACAGAATATAAAATATAGCGGAAACTTCTAAAATGCTATTGTTATTGATAGAGTCTAAGCAGTGGTAGGATCGTATAGTATAGAGTATAAGCAAGGTGAGGTGTATACAATAGAGTAATAGCAGTAAGTAAAATCACACAGTTGATTTTATACTAGTTCGGACCACTGTCCTACGTCCAGACCCAGACTCCCTTTTGGTATTTCACTAACATAATAACCCTCACTTCACCCGGAGGAATAAGTTCACAATTACCCGAACGAGATTTCTTGCCGCAACTGCTGAAGATGACTACCACAATATAAATAATTTGATGACTGCTTGTATTCTTGATAAAACAGATATGTCAATTTAATGTACAACCTTCCTATAATCTTTCATTGATGATAATCATGCAATTTGTGAAAGAGTGTGTGTAACATCCCACGTCCATTAATGTCACTCACCAAGATAATGCATTAACTTTCATGGAGTATTATAAGAGTATAGAACAGAATATCACAAGATAGATATATAAAATTGTACTTAAGAAAATTCAAAATTTATTCATTGTAGTGGAAAAGCAAAACATGTTTAGTTACAACATCAAAACCACATGCTAAAGCCAAGTACCCAAACATCCATCTTGTACAAGATTATTATCAGAGTACATAAAATTAAAACCATAATCCCACTCCAAATAGCCATAATGAAAAAGAGATAAAGCTGAGCATTACTTTCAACACTTCTAAGCACTCAAGAAGAAAGGAATTCAAGTCAAGCTTCACTAATCCCACCCTGAGGACCTGGGAGGTGGGGGGAGGAGAAAGAAAAGAGACCAAACAAAAAGGGGTCAGACATACGTCTTGCGAGTCTAGTGACTTTAACAATATAATCAGTAAAGTAACAGGATGGGAACATAAATTGGATATAAGAGATGACTGTAACATAAGCTGATATGACAAGGTAAACAAGATGAATAAGATATAACATTGATTGCACTTTTAATAACTATAAGATAACTCCTACACAACACCAATACTAGTTCCATACTGAAAAGTTGATCCCTCTTACTAAACATAATAATAATATTGATGGTAGTTTCGTGTACTCCTAGCTGCTGTCATAGGTGGCGCTTGCTCCTATCTCCACTAGTTGTACCCACCACCCACCCACCCATTCGATCGGCTCCCTAACTCGTAGATACCTATGCTGGTCACACGGTTGGGTATATCACTCCCTAAAGTGGCAACCCGATACTAATAAGATGCACAGCTTATTCCTACACGATGCAACAACGTCTTACCTACTAGCCCAGACCATGCACGCACATGACTCCGTTGGACTTGCACAGCCATCGCTAACTCTTTATTGACCTCTTACAATCAACCCCAGTAAGCATGTCCCTATCCTCAACCTAGTTCGAGCTCATATAGATACTAAATGGGTTACTGGTTGAAAAGGGTCCACCCACTTGACACAAGCTTCCCTCCTAAGCTTGGTCCCCACTAGGAATTCCCACTTAACCCCTCTTTATCCCCATGTCTAATCGCATGTCTCATCTTGTTTAAGTGTTTTAATTATGTTTCACATGCTACCCATGTTACCCACTTAACCCTTTTATCATTCCCATGTCTTACCACATGTCTTATCTTGGTAAAGTGTTCATTAATTCACTATAGTCGTAATCTTGCAAGACCTCCGATATTAGATTGTCATTCTACGGTTGCTGGATTTGCTAGGCGGTTCCGGGAAGTCTTATATCACAATCTGAATCTAACCTCGTGTCTTATTACGTATCTAATTTCTGCCTTTAACCTCTCACATTAGATTACCAAATTGCGGTTGTTAGATGTGCCGGGCAGTTTCGGGCAGTATTATACCAAATTCGAATCTAACCTCGGGTCTTAGGCGTTCATTATCCCTTCTTTTCTTCAAACCCAAATTGAAGTTCTGACTTTTACATATATTCTGATTGCCCATAATTTCCAATTCAAATTACGTTCATAATTCCAATCCAAGTCATGCCTATAATTCCATGTATATAAATTGTACCAATTTATGCCCCAAATCAATTACATGATTACAAATCAATTTGTGCCCAATTACATATTATTCAATTTTTTCCCAAACTTTTCGCAGTTATTCCAACATTATTCGTACGCAAATATTAGCATAATATGTTAGACTCGAAGTTAGTCTAATCTCATAAAGAAAAAGGAAAAGAAGATGGGAAGAAAATTATGACATCAAAATTGGCTTAAAATATGCATATGAAACATGAACTGGCATATAACATTAAAATAGATCCAATAGGCATATGATAACCGTAATTTGGGTATAAATCTAAAAGATATGAAATCTACAAAACTTGATATGATTCGTCTTACCTACAGGCATGATCATTAAATCCAATTTACAATCCTATCACAATTGCTTTTTAATTATATGTGAAAGTAACATAGACTCAAAGCGACAAGCTTTAGAAGAGAGAATAGATCTAAATTCTGAATTTGATTAGTTAAACCGTTGTTATAGAATTTGATTCTTATCTTCCAATTTGAATACTCCTATTCTGATTTTCTTTGGTGGAGAAGAAAGGCTAGGTTAATTTAGATTAGAGCAGCATGGAGGCGCCATGGTTGAATGACAATGAGATTAGGGTTAGGATTAGGGGTATATTTTATAAATGCTCTAGGTGAATTAGGACCCTTAGATTAGATTAGGATCCATCTGAACCATCCAAACCAGAAAAACACGTTATCCAGCCAATCCCAGAAGGACACATCATCCCTAGACTACCAAAACACGTCTGCCAGATCTGGCAGATGGGGGTTGACACCCTATAGAGGGTCGACACCCCTATTGGGGGGTCGACACCTATGTCGACTCCCCTAGGGGGGTCGACACCCTAGAGCGAGAGATTTCCCGCTCACCCAGATTTGGATGATTTTGGTTTTTGAATTCATTTTTGTTTTGTTATTTAATTATTATTAAATTCTGCTAATTCTTGAATTCTTCTAAGCTTCATAACTTCTTCATACTGTATCCGTTTTACGTAAACCCGGACTCTATCCCAAGCAGAATTCCAAGAAAAACGCAATGGCGCAACCCGTTTCCCCTAATTCTTCTTATAAAAATTAAGTATTCTTTAATTATCCCTAATGTCTTGTTTTAAAATTACGGGGTGTTACAATATGGAAGCTTTGAATAAGATTTGCTTAAAATACGGAAATAGAGTGCTTTTATAGACGGTGAATGCTTTTATAAAGATAGAAATAATTCAAGTAAATTTCGGTGATTAAGTCACTTAGTCAAGCTTTTATTTATAACATATAAAAGGTTACAACTGATCATGAAGAGATTCGATCAAGAGTTATGAATTGGAAAGTTATGACTCTTCATTTTAAGTTGCATCCCTTCATATTCAGATGTTTGAATTAAAAAATCCGATGTCTGTTTTTGATTTTAAAATCAAACAGCAAAGAAATATATCATTTCAGTGGTAATTCAGACATCTGAAAAATTTAGGTCAGATGTCTGAATATGGTATGAAATTGAAATTCATTTCAACAAACAGATGTCTTGTACAAAATATTTCAGACGTCTATTTCATGTAATAGATCTATGTCTTTGTGCATGTCATTTGAAAAACAAAATATATAAAATTTGTTTATGTGTGTATCATCAAGGAAGATTTTAAAAAGTTAAACTAAGAATCACAGACTCTCAACATATATAATCTTCAATCGGAGTTTTTGAATCTGTAGTCGAATATCTTCCTGCAAAACTGATTTATTTGATATATATATATATATATATATATGTATGTATGTATGTATGTATGTATGTATGTATGTATGTATGTATGTATGTATGTATCTACATGTATATTTGTCATAATCAAAATGCTATACAACGAGATCCAACATTCTCCACCTTTTTGATAATGACAACTATATATGCGACTCCCCCTAAAGATATGCATATATTCTCATATGTTTATCCCCCTTTGCCGTTGAAAAAAAGGAAATACTTATATAAAAATTTGAACATGTATATGCAACACACAATCACAGACATACCATAGATAAACACAACATTCAGACATAACATACCAAGCAAATAGTAGAGTTTTGTGCTGAAAGATAGATCAAAGTGCCCAAAAATATTACAAAACCATAATTAAATAAGTGTTTTAAGAAAATATATTACTAAGATCCATACCAACATATCTTACCAACTCTCCGTTGTAGTACTCTTTGACCCACACTAGTATCTCCTCCCTTAGGATCACCATGGTCAAAATTTGTGTCAGGAACTTCGTCGACGGAGCTAGATGACCATTGGAAAGGAGTTGGATCATAAGCTTGAGATGATTGAGCGCCATTGCGAGCAATTTTTTCCCAAATTTTGTTTAAGAATCCTTTAATTGAATTAAACTTTTTATTGGTGGTACTCTCAAAACACTTGAGATCCTTATGTATTTTAGATTGATTGCGAAAGAGTGTGACTAAGGCTTTTTTGGATGGGAGGTCGGGAGAGATAATATGAATACCTTCTTCTTCTTCTTCCCTTTGACGATGACCACGAGAGGATTCAGTTATAATAGTTTCAAGTTGAGATGCTACATGTTCAGTCCAAGTCTCAAAGACATATATTCCAATGTCGAAGGGTTTGGGTCAATATCCATAAGCTTCAATGTTTTTGGCCCGATTTCTTTCATATTAAAAATAGGAGTATCGGGTATTTGGACTTGAGAGTTAAGGAGAATACGAGTGATATATACACCATAGTGAAGAGTCTTGTATTTCCTTTTATATGTGATATCAACCCATTCATTAAGAATAATATTTGCCCAATTGATTTTTTTATTAGAACGCTTGTACACTTTCTCATAACTTCCTTTACGAGGTTGGATTGTTCGAACCAAGATGCGATTTAGTAAGAATGCTTGTTGCGGTCGAAGATGAGTAGAAGTAAGTTCATCCAATTTAAGCATATTGTTGGAAATGAATTTGTGTGATATTTCATCTATCCTACTCGTGTCAACCTCTATTGTATCAACATCAACTCCTTGCCAAGCACACCTTAAAATTTAGCCTAATAGTTAAATTGGAAGAAGGATGTGCTTACCGCATAAAATAGACCGAACACAATCTGTACTATTCTGTGGATTCGTGTGGTCTAAGTTTAAATTTGCTAAGAACAATTTCACAAGAAAGGGTAGATTTTGACATTATTGGTGTTATAATCTACGAGAGATTAAAAATTATAATGTCTAGCATATTAAAGAAGTCGATAATTAGAGAAAGCTTCAAATTTTATGAAAGCACCTTCAAAAAACTTTGAATTCTTCATTGCCTTGTACTTTTCTTTGGCGGTGTCATCCCAAAGCCATTTTTTAATGAGTTCGTTGAAGGGAGGATTTGATTCTTGAAGCCTTAGTCTTTTGGTTGATTTTTCATGATGACTTGTTAGAAAGTTTTAATTTTTAAAGAGATTAGTAATTTTGGGGGTTAGGGTTTTATAAAGGGTAAAATGGTAAAAGTGAAGAGATGAAATGAAATGTTACTTGGTTAAATGGTGCGTATCCATATAAAACAATATTTGTTTCGATTCAGATGTCTGGTTTTATAATTTAGAACTATAAGTTATTTCTACACTTTCGTATGTTCAAAACTTCTTTAATTTGCAATTTACAATGGAAAATTATTGATATTTGGATTTACATTTAGAATTATGTTTGAACTATTTTTATTCTGCACTTTTATTTCAGAGCTATAAGTAATTTCTGCACTTAAATGATCTAATTTTTTTGTATATTTCATATTTTTTCCATAACATAATTTACATTTCAATTTTTTTATAGATGAACTTCACTATTTATGTAAGTTTTATGCATATGAAAAAGCACTTTGGTTTTATGGTAAATGACCCTGCTATTCTCTACCAATTTCAAAAGCCATGCCTAGAAAAATCACCTGTTGCGCTGTCCTAAGCTGTTTCCATGGTGTCACCTACTGTTTATTCATAAAGCAAATAATAAATATTATGCTGTATAAGAATGAAAATTGGACTGGTCGTAACTACATAATAATTTTAATACATAGCATTCATGACAAATTAGACAGAAAATTGGTACATATGGTGTATAATAAATTTGAAACCCCAAAAGCGGTTGCTTTATTCCAATTGGGCTGGATGCTAAGTAGTGTATGTCTAACTTCAATCATTAATTATATAGGCCAAAAGAGCTATTAATAAATTGTTTTTGATAGAAGGAAAATGGAAGGCAAATATTTGACTATATTGACCTTCAAAACAAGGAAATAAAAGCAGTTTTCTGAGCAAAAATGCATAGTATTTAACCATCTTTGACCAACAATTTCTTCATAACGTATAGGTAACGAAAACATTACTTTGGGCATCTTTCAACAACAATCTATTCACAATGTACAAGTTATGAATAATATAGTCAAATATTTGTATAACAATCAGTATAGAGAGAAAACTGGCATAAAAACATCATCTCAGGTACAAAAGATAGATCTCGATAATAATATCAACATGAATCAAGAAAACTGATTTACTACAGGCTGAATAGCTCATAAGCCTGGCATGAGAACGAAAATAGAAAAGTACCAAAACTCAAGATTCAAGAAGCAACAGAAATAGATCTGAATCAATAAACCTACTTAAATCCAATTCCACTCTATTCCATGGCCATATTGTAATTAACAAGTTTAAATCTAAAAATAACTAGAACTTACAGAGCACGGCTAGCGAATTAAGAAATGAAATTGATGTAGAAACGTTGCGGTGTCACTGATCTATTCCCTTGAATTGTTGTAGAAGCGTTGATCTTTGATTTGAATCGAGTTTGAATGCTTAAGCTTTAATTTGGAGGCGGCGACCTTGATTCAAGAGGGAGTTCAGCAGCATAACAGTGTAAGAATGATTTGTTGTGAATTAGGTTAGGCCTAAGGGTGTTTATATAGGAGTAGGAAACTAGTTTAGGCCCTTAGATAAACCCTAGAACTGATCTGAGCCATCAAAAACGTCACAGGCCCGCAAACAGACCCACCCAGCTAGCCAGTCGCACCCAGGCCGACCAGGGAGGTCTCCCCCAGGTCGACCCTATGGTCGACCTGGTCTGGCCAGGTCGACCCCCGGGTCGATCTGGGCTCCGGGCGGTAATTTTCCCGCCCAGTCCGCTTCTGGGTCTTGAATTCGAATTTCTAAGCTGTTTTTGATTCTGAAAATTCGTGAAACTTCTAGAGGTCATAACTCAGTCATACGGACTCCGATTTTCAAAAACTCGGACTCGATTTCACGCAGAATTCCAAGACGAACGCAATGGCACATCCCGTTTCCCATGATTCTCATTTTAAAAATTAATTATACCTTGATTTCTAGTTTCAACATGCTATAAAAAATTCGGGTTGTTACATTCTCCCCTCCTTAAAGGATTTCGTCCCCGAAATCTTCAAGTTAAGAAGAATGTGTCCTACCATCCAATCATCCATCTACTCAATCATCAATCATAGGTATCCATTGTCCTTAAGAGATTTCTATTGCTGTATGAACATATGCAAGAAGTGTGTGTATATGTTCCTTATCTAATGCAAATGATCAGGCCTGATTGATCTCTTTAATGCAAAATATGTTTAGGGTCATGAGTCCAACATGTAAGCAAATAGCCCTAATCACATAAACACTATATGTGTGCACAAAAATCCATCCATATGCAACATCCATATGATAACACATTTAATTTCATTCATAAAAACACTCATGCATATGCAATATGAAAGGTGACTGAGCCGATCTTGTGTCTAATGTGCGTGTATATGCATCCACGAGCAACCACTTTCAACCACTTGCAACCATCAATCATAACATGTCTCAAACACATGTTTACACCCAATTGTTCCTACTAAAGATATAGTTGAATGATAGAAGCTAGTAAAAACTTTGTTCCCATTAGGAAATGTCAAAACTGGAAATCTATGTCACACATATACTGATTAGGAGAAGAACTCCTTAAGCACCAGCCCCGAAGACCGAAATCAACATCAGACTAACGCCCAAGGAATTACTCAACCTAACTAATATATATGATTCTAGGAAAATAAGCATGATAGACTCCTTTTAGGTCACAAGAAATCCCTTCCTAAAACCAACCCGTATCCTATAAAACCCAAAAAGTTTAGTCAACCCAACGGACACCCTCGAGCCCCAACATGTATTACTAACAGATGAGTCATGATCCCTATGGGGTTTGCAACAGAAATAGGATGGAGAATAGGACCAAGAGGATATACTTAAAAGATAGCATGCAAGTAAGCTCTATAGGAAAAGAGGGATCAAGGATATACTCTTAAAAAGAGATATGATGTGTGTATCTAGTCTTCAATCTTCTAAGCCGCATTTCCTTGAGCTTAACTCCATTGTGCCTTGACCTTCTTTAACTTCGTGATTTCGTAGCTTCTTAATTCCTATTTCCAAAATATGAGTTGGAACTCATTTCACTGTCGCCTCTCGTTCTACTTTCACTTATTCTCCTTCTAGTATACTCGGCTCAAACATAACTGCGTACTCATGGTTTCATGCAAGCTCTCCAAATTCACTAGTGAATCTCGGATCTCGTTCACTTACTAGAAGGTATTCCACATAAATGAATTATCTCTTGAAAATAAACAAATGCCAACCATGTTGCCAAGTGTACTTACTAAGGTGATTTTCTATAACTCATGCATAAGCGATATGAACCATCCGCCTTAGTGGCGAACACTACTCGAGCGGATCAATAAATGTATCAAGAGATTCTAGGTAACTAAGCATGGGAGAGCCCTAAGGGTTACACTAGACTTCGAGGGCATTACCGAGGCGAGTCAAGAGCCTAACTACCCTCTTTTCATACTCGAGAATGGTACCATTTCTGGATAACCACTCCATCCCTAGAATCAACGCATAGCCCAAAGACATAAGCTTTACTTTTAAACTCAACACTTAGCATAGACTTTCTCAAATCAAAATGAGTCATGAACATATGAGCCGATTCCCAAACAGGATTTGATACAAAAATGGGATCCCCTACTACGCTAGTACTAAGGTACAGAGCCTCAACTATCGAAGCAGAATTAAAAAGGATGCGATGTACAAAAACAAAGTTCCCATGGTATGAAAGAAAAGCTAAACTTTTAACAGAAACGTTACCACCTCTCTTAGGTACGCTAGTAGTGAGGGCATACAATTGCCCTCTCAATGATCCTGTCCTTTGCCCTTGTCCTTGTCCTATAATACTTAACTACATGTCCCTTTTTACCATACTAAAGATACTTTCTCTTGTCATGGGTTTTATTATTCTTTCACTTTGGCCTCTTTCCTTTTACCTTTTCCTCCTACGTGGATTAAGCCATATTAACAAGTTTCTCATCCTTAGGCTAGTGTTCTTTATCCTCGTTCTTACTATCCTTGTATAGTTTGTTGACAAGTTTCTCGAAAGCTACCTCCATCGCACGATAACCCTAAAGCTTGAAATAAGATTAGTTGCAGATGGAACTACTACGGCTACAGAAGGAAGTTGGCCACCTCTTTGCCCTCCTACACGTGTCATACACCTACAAAACTATGGTGAAAAAGAAAGAGAGAAGAGACTCAAGTAGAGAATCAAAAGATAGTGCATATGGCTTTGGGGTATATGCCTTTTGTAAAACAAAACTTTTCTTAGAAAAATGCTTCTTTGTAAACTTTTGAAAATAATTTCAGAAGATTTTTAAAAGCTTTTGCCCAGTCTGGTAACCTTCTACTCTGATACCAAATGTAACACCCCACATCCGTTAAGGTCACTCACAAAGGGAATGCCTTAACTTCAATGGAGTATTATGGGTACTGGAACAGAAATATTACAAGCTAGACATATATAAAATAGCGAAATGTAAAGTAGAAGTACTTCAAATCATTTATTAAACATAATTATTTACAATAAAAGCCCATCAATTTCCAATACTCAATTACATAGCTAAAATATCTGTCTTGCTCAAAAACAAAGAAGCAAAAAAATAAATTGTAGTATTCCCCAATAAAGCAAAGCAAGCCATAGCCAAGAGAAATCCAAGCCGTACATGAAAGAGCCTTGAAGCTTGGTAAGATCCGAACTAAGCTGTATTCCCACCCTGTGAACCTAGGGAGAGGGGAAGCGGAAGAAAAAGAGGCAAAACAAACCGGGTCAGTCATAAAGACTGAGTAAGTCCTAGTGACTTTCAGCATAAAAACAGGTAAAGATAATATGGCATGAATAAACTGAAAGTAAACATAAGCATGATGACGAGGTAAGCTACAGGCACGATGAATCAAGTATAACATCCCATACTTCCTACCAAGAGTAGCATCACAAGGTTCCTACCAAGTATCACATCGCAAGGTTTCTATCAAGTATAACATCGCAAGATTTCTAAACTTCATCATTACGGTATTTTCCTTGATTTCCTATGTTCTCTGCACCACCTAACTAGCGTTCAAATTAGTTTACTTAGTTGTAATTACAAGATAAGTGATCCCCCATAACCCACATGATGGTTTTATAGGTACATATCCCACGATGAGGGTCCTACCTCATATTGACAGTTTCGTGTCCCCACCTACCTATTTGGTCGGCTCTACTTACAATGTTTCACATGTGTTATATATACTAAGGTTATCCCAACCCCGTAGTTGTGGTAGCCTTCAGGACTACATCTAATATGAGGGTTTCCCCTCAACCAGCCCAATTGCCATGAATGTGTTAGATGTATCCTTACTACCCTAATCAATCGGCTCCCATTCGACCTAGTTCTTGCGGCCCTCCTACTTGTAGATACCTGTGTTGGTCCCACCCTAGGGTGTATCAATCCCTAGGATGGCAACCCCGATGCAATCCTTGATGCACAACTTTATATCTACTGATGCCCAGTGGCTAAATTTTCCACTCCGAAATACGTGCACGCCCGTAATCCGTCGGAACCTGCACTGTTGCATCACCTGCCGTCGTTTTGACCGCTTACAATCAGCCCAGTAATCGTGCCCCACCCTGCCTAGCTCAGGGTACCGTTGATACCTAATGTCGGTTACTGCTGAAATGGGTCCCGCTACTAGGGTTTTCCTAGGGTCTATTCGTATACCCATAGGTTAGTTAAGTGTTATCCATTCAAGTTAACTTAACCCCACCCTCATCATGTTACCTTGGTTAAGTGCTCTTTCTGGTGTTACTTAACCCTACCGCATGTCTTGTTACACTGGTTAAGCGTTCTCCTCTGTGTTGACTTAACCCTTACCACACCCCACGTTAGATTGGTTAAGCGTCTGTTAACTCAACCCCATCCACTAGCCATATTATAATGTTTAAGTGTTACCCTCATGTATTTACTTAACCTTAACACACATTAGGTTATATCGGTTTGGTGTTATCAACTATTCAAGTTAAACCAACCCATTTAACTTAACCCTCCCATTCGTCAAATTGCATTGGTTAAGTATTTCAAGTAATTCATGGCTTAACCCACCCACGTATCATGTCAAGTTGATTAAGTGATGTCTATGATTCATAACTTAACCCCTCTATCTTAGCATTTCAAATTGGTTAAGTGTTTTCAAGTAGTTCATGACTTAACCCGCCCACGTTTCATGCTAAGTTGGTTAAGTATTATCTATATGTTCAAGTTGACTTAACCCTGACACGTGTCATTTTATATTGGTTAAGTGTCATTAGTATAGTCATATTACTTAACCCACCCATTGGTCTGATTAACAGTTATGTTGGTTATGCCCACACTTATAAGTTTTACGCGTTCTTAACTCATACCGGTTAGGTCCACATTTACATGTCAAATTTCCATGTCATCCCACCTAACCCTCTAACTGTACCCACGTCTTATTATGGTTAGTATTTCTTAATTCATTCATTATGACGAACGAATCATGACCTCGCACATTAGACCGTGCATTTTGTGGCCACTGGATTTGTTGGGCGGTTCCGGGCAGATTTACACCACAAACTGAGTCTAAACTCGTGTCATAAATCGTTACGCCTACAATTCGACCTTCGAGCTCTCACATTAAACTGACACTTTGTGGCTACTTGATTTGCCGGGTGATTCCGGGCAGATTTACACCACAAACTGAGTCAAACCTCATGTCAAAGGTTCATTAATGGTCGTATTCCACCCAAAACCCCAATATCAGTTCATGTGTAACATATAAAAAAAAATCATGTTCGTGTTCAAGTCAATTATCCAATACACAGTCATTTTCATGTTTCAAATTCCCGACATTACATATTGATAAACATATGCCCAAGTTCCAAAATTACATGCCAATATATATATATATATATATATATATATATATATATATATACTAGTCAGTTTGCATATGTCCAATTCTTGCCTATTTACATGTATGCCAAGTTTATGCGATTTTACCCATATCAAGTTCTAGCCAAGATTACATGTATCAAGTTTCATGTCCAAATAAACCCAAATCATGATTCATGACGTAGTTATCCCAGACTATAATCTTTTTATTACAATACACACCAATTTCCCAAGTTCATAATACATACTTATGCCAATTATCATGTTTACCATCGCTGTTATGTTCAAATTCCCAATTCTACTTATGTCCAATCATAAGCCTAATCTTTTGATTTAAATTACATAGGCCCGAACTCGTGATTTAATTTACAAGCCAATTCATGTATGCTCACTTCATGCCAAATTAATTATGCCAATGGCCAATCTTGCAATTTCAATTATGTTGACAATACCCAAATTTCCAAATTCATGTTATGCCATCAATTTTTCCAAACATATATATCCAATACATCCAATATTCCCATATTTTCCCGTATTCAATCGTACGCAAATCGCGGTTTAGGCCTAGGTCCGAAATTGACCAAGGTTCATCGAAAATAAATAAATAGTGGAAGGTAGAATTTGTATAACAATCAGCATAGAGAGAAAACTGGCATAAAAACATCATATCAGGTACAAAAGATAGATCTCGATAATAATATCAACATGAATCAAGAAAACTGATTTACAACAGGCTGAATAGCTCATAAGCTTGGCATGAGAACGAAAATAGAAAAGTCCCAAAACTCAAGATTCAAGAAGCAACAGAAATAGATCTGAACCAATAAACATACTTAAATCCAATTCCACTTTATTCCATGGCCATATTATAATTAACAAGTTTAAATCTAAAAATAACTAGAACTTACAGAGCAAGGCTAGCGAATTAAGAAATGAAACTGATGTAGAAACGTTGCGGTGTCACTGATTTATTCTCTTGAATTGTTGTAGAAGCGTTGATATTTGATTTGAATCGAGTTTGAATGCTTAAGCTTTAATTTTGAGGTGGCGACCATGATTCAAGAGTGAGTTCAGCAGCATAACAGTGTAAGAATGATTTGTTGTGAATTAGGTTAGGTCTAAGGGTGTTTATATAGGAGTAGGAAACTAGTTTAGGCCCGTAGATAAACCCTAGAACTGATTTGAGCCATCAAAAACGTCACAGGCCCGCAAACAGACCCACCCAGCTAGCCAGCTGCACCCAGGCCGACCAGGGAGGTCGACCCTCAGGTCGACCCTATGGTCGACCTGGGCTCTGGGCGGGAATTTTCCCGCCCAGCCTGGTTCTGGGTCTTGAATTCGAATTTGAATTCAAATTTCTGAGCTGTTTTTTATTCTGAAAATTCGTGAAACTTCTAGGGGTCATAACTCAGTCATACGGACTCCGATTTTCGAAAACTCTGACTCGATTTCATGCATAATTCCGAGACGAACGCAATGGCACAAACGGTTTCCCATGATTCTCATTTTAAAAATTAATTATACCTTTGTTTCTAGTTTCAACATGTTATAAAAAATTCGGGTTGTTACATTCCTCCTTGCAAACCTGAGGGGGGGGGAGGAAGAAAAGAGGTGGAAAGAAAAGGGGGGTCAGACATAAAGTCTGGCGAGTGCGATAACTTTAACAATATAATTATCAAAATAACTAGGCTAAGCCATAAGTTGGAAAATAAGGAAATGATTGTGAACAATTGGGTATGACAGAGCAAACAAGGAAATAAGATGAACAAAGATAACGTTAAAGGCGCCCCTAATCACTATAGGATAATTACTATACTGCACCACCACTAGTCACCCTAAAGGTTGATCCCGCCTACAGAACTTAATAATGATAATGGTAGTTTCGTGTACCCCTAGCTACCTTCATAGGAGCCGTCTGCCCCTATCTCCACTAGGTGTACCCACTACCCCCATTCGATCGGCTCTCTAACTCGTAGATACCCGTGTTGGCCCCATAGTGGGGTGTATCACTCCCTAAAGTGGCAATCCGATACAACCAAAAATGCACGGCTTATATCTACACGATGCAACAAGGTCTTACCTACCAGCCCGGGCCCACACACGCATATAAACCCGTTGGACTTGCGTTGCCACCTCTAACCCGTTTTGACCTCTTACAGTCAAATCCAGTACGCGTGTCCCGTCCTCGACTTGGGTCGAGCCCACAAAGATACTTAATGGGTTACTGGTTTGAAAAGGGCCCCCATGCATGACACAAGCTTTCCACCTAAGCTTGGTCCCCTCTAAGGTTTTCCCCACTTAACCCCATTCTTAATCATGTCTTTTTACATGTTTCAATCTTGTTTAAGTGCATCTAATCGTATTTCAAATGCCACCCAAGGCACCCACAAGATTCCACATGCCACCCAAGGCACCCACTTAACCCCCTCATGTCCACTACATGTTTATCTGGTTATGTGTTTCTTAATTCATTAAGACCGTAACCTTATAAAGACCTCCCACATTAGACTATGGCATTTGGATTTGCCAAGAGGATCCATGCAATCTTACACCACAAACGAGCCTAACCTCGTGTCTTTACAACTGTTATGCATTTAATTTATGCCTAAGACCTCCCACATTAGACTGGCATTTGTGGCGGCTGGATTTGCCAGGCGGGGTCCGGGCAGTCTTACACCACAAACGAGCCTAACCTCGTGTCTTTAGGCAGTTTATTATTACACATTTCATTTAACCCCAAATTGGATTAATATCCCTAATTTGAATTGTCAATCAATTACAAATTTAACTATGTACATAATTAACACTTTAATCATGTCGGTATATATAAAAAATATACCAATTAACATCACAAATTAGTTATATGCCATTTAAGGCATTTATGCCAATTCTCAATATTAAATCTTTTAATATTATCCCATTGCCCGACGTTGTACGTTCGTTCGTTAACGTAAAATATATGTTAGACTCCAATAGTCTAACTTATGGAATAAAGAGGAAACATCATAACATGCATATAATAAAAACTAGATCTAAACATAAGGGTGAACTTGCATGTGTGAATAAGGTTTTTCATCTAAAACTTTCATAAGCCAAAGTCACAAACTTGCATAAACTATGGATGTTATAGATCTAATCATAAGGTGTAAACTTGCATAGGCAATAGTTACAAACTTTACATGATTCATACCCCAACATATATATACTTGCATATGTGATTTATGCAATATAAACTATGGTGTAAACTTGCATCTAACTCACACATGTCATAACCTAACTTTAGATCCAATTTACACATAAAATAGATGTCATGAAACATGTAAGGTTGTATATGATTCTCACTAACTTATATATGATTCATATTTAAATTAACATCTAAACCTGCATACATACATGTGATTTAACATATGAATTTGTTTCCCAAACATAACCAAACTAGCATATGAAGCATTATTATGAATTGATTGTACATAAGCCAACAATTAACATAGATTTACAACATGGATAATAACATCACAGCGTTACAACATAGATAATAATATCATAGAATTACAACATAGATAATGACATAACTGTCAATGATTCACAACATACCATATAACCCAAATCATAACTCAATCTAATTAAATTGTTAATTATCTTATTAAAGAAATCGAACTCACAAAAAGAAGGTCTTGAGTTCTGAATTCTAAGTTCTGAAATTGATTTAGCTCTCCTTTGAAGAAGACAAATTCGTTGTTGTTTATATTTGAGTTGAAGTTGAATACTTGAGATTTGATTTAGAGGCGGCGACTAGGGTTTAAGAGAGAGTTTGTCAGCATAATGGTGTCATAGATAATATTTATGAATTAGGGTTAGGTTTTCGAGTGTATATATAGGTGCAGGAAGTTATTTAGGCCTTAGGATTAACCCTAGAACTGATCTGGACCATCAAAAATCATCTCAGGCCCAAAAATCGCACCATCTAGTAACCTGGCCGACCCAGGTTCGATCCCCTAGGTCGACCTCCCCCCTGGGAGGTCGACCTCCCTGGTCGGCCTGCTCAATATATATATATATATATATATATCTTATCTTCCGAAGGCCATAACTCCTTCGTCCGAACTCCGTTTTTCGAAAACTTGGACTCTATTCCATGCAGAATTCCAAGACGAACGTAATGTTGAAACCCTTTCCCTTCATTCCTCTTTTAAAAATTAAGTGTTCTTAACTTTAGTTAATTCAATTATTCAAAATTCCGGGGTGTTACATAGATCCGCCACACCTCCATCTCTCTTCTCTTCCTTCCATTCTTATCGTCTTCTAAGTTTTGCACAGAAAACTCTAACTCTCAAAAACTCCGGAATCCTCACTTTAATCTTCAAATAGAGCACATAGGTAGGCTCATAATTTCGCTTAACTTAGTTATGGCTGATTTTAATTAGGATTTGTGGATAATTTGAGCGATTTGGGAATGGTGTTCGGTTGACCTTGACGTCGTGGCCTTTTACCCCCTCCGCCATCGTCGTTAATGGCCTTACCGCCATCTCGAAGTAGTAACGGATGGGATTTGGAAATAATGTTGAACGTGTCAGCACATAAGTGCTTGGCTTTGACTTAGGTTTTTGGCATGAGACTGGGTTCAGTGTTGGTTAAGGGAGAGAGAGGAGGAAGAAGAAGAAGAAGAAGAGAGGAAGGTATGGGATCGGTTTGGGAGAAGAGGCATAAGAGTGATGGAGTGAGCGGGGTTCATATGACCGAGGCGGGTTGGAGTGAAATAAGTAGACAAGGGAAAGCATAGGTACTCAAATCGATCTGGACTTCTTAGAGAACCCATTTCCGAACCGAACTGATTTTTCCTATGAGGCATTAACTTCTGCTCTGAACCAAACATGATGCTGCCCTCAACCCAAACCCTTTTATTCATGAGGTGTCCGATCTGGTCCTGGTATATGCACCCGAACCAAATTGAAACTCAATGCATAAGAAATATCCTACTTGCTCGATCAATGTCTGCCGTGACCTATAACTTAATGAATAGTTAGGATAGTGCCTTATGAACATGAGCAAACATTTAAAACTATTGTGAACATTACTGCTTCGCCAAATTTCTACATTATGCTCTTACGTATTTACTTTGCATCTCCTGCACACACTATACACACCTTAGTTTACACATATGCACGGGGGGATGCGGGCTATTTTACTCTAACTTATGTTATTGCTTCTTCAATAGTTTAGCGACCATGGCAGAGAGACATTCATCTAGATTAGCAGAAAAGGGAGAAGTCACAGAAACATCCAAGAAACTCACTCTTGATGACATATCCTCTTCCTCAGACCCTGAATGGGATGATGAGGGTCCAGATTATGAAATGGAAGCACACAATAGTGAAGTATCTTCCAAGGGTGATGTCTCTCTTGGTGAGGAAGAGGAAGGAGAGACAAGAGATGATCGTGCTCCCGATGAGTTTGAAACAGCCACCATATTGGAACTACCCAAAGATTCTGTTGAGTCGACGATCGATGATGATAGACTCACCCAAAAATGTCTAAAGCATGGGATATTAAAAAGAGATACCCAGTTGCATTCAAAAACAGATCGCCCCCACGATCCACCGGAAGAATTTATGGCTATGACCCGATTAATGTGTCTAGTTGGAGCAATACCTCTGTTTCCTCCTTTTGTCGTTGATTTTCTAAGACAGATGCGGATTGCCCCCATGCAGTTTCATCGTAACTCTTATGCTTATTTATACACCTTGTATATAGCATACAAAGAGATTTTAGGTATAGAGCCCACCTTCGATGATGTCCCCTTCTTTTATAATTTCAAGCATCGGACTCAAGAGACTCCCTCCTTCTCATATTTGAATCAGTTCCAAAAAGGAAAATCATCACCGTTCCATATAGCAGCAAGGCTAGTGTCTCAAAACCCGAATGGTTTTACATCAGACAGCAAGTGGGGTTAACCAGGAGATGGACCAAATCAAGTAAAGCACCAACTTTCTAAATTCCAACTTTAAATGTTTATGTCAACACATTTACTTGCTTTCATTTTCATTCGCAGTTGATAACCCAAAGCAAATATCAGGTCAATTATACTTTGATTGTTTGCACCAGCTGCTCAATGGTGATCAGAAGTTT